>OY776111.1:178256297-179456297 GCA_963675035.1 Allygus modestus | reverse complement strand
CAGCAAACCTCCATACTCAGCGAATTTCCAATGGAGATATAAATGTCTAATACTGCATAAAGACACTTACCAAGTTTCATAAAAATATATTCACAAATAAGCGATACATACAATTTTAATTATTCTCCATAAGAATAACGTTGGAGCTGAGTATGCAGGTTTGCTGCAACAAGGTACACAAACATGGGGTTTTATGCAAATATCAATATAACTAAACTAGGTGAAGTCATATACCAGTTTTTATTCATTTATGTTCATAATTAAGGGTGCCATAGCATTTTAATTATTCTCCATAAGAATAACATAGGGTCTGAGTACGCAGGTTTGCTTCTACGGAAGCTTTTGGCAAAAAATTTGTATAGCAAATATCAATAGACCACAACCAGGTATAGACCATACCAAGTTTTGTCAGTATATGTTGATAAATAAGCGAGATATAAAATTATTCTTATTCTCCCTAAGAATAACATTAGACAACGTACTGTGTTTAGCACTTTCAATACCTCGGTAACCCATTAACGCAGGGGAATGATCAAAATACCAAAATACTAAAATTTGACTATTTCATAAATTATATGTAGAAAATTAAAAACACCCATTGTTGGGGTATAACCCCACCCCCAAAAAAATACCCCTTCGTTTGCAGCGATCGCGACCGCGGTTGCGGTTGATGGTTTTCGAACTTAGAGTCATAAATGTTGCTTTACACGTCTATACCAAATTTACAAGGGTTATCGTGCTCACGGACAAATATATATACAGTTTCGAACGAATGGTGTTTTTGGGGTCTGGGGACCTCAAAACGAAAGGTTATCACGGTCCCGGGCCTAGGTCTTATTATGCCGACTATGGTAATAGCTTCTTACCTATAGGGGAAATTCGCTAAAACGAACCTTTCTAATTCATACCAACAAAACTAATGAACATACCTAAATTCGTGAGAGTAGAGTTCATTTTGTATGTAAAATAAAAGTGAAAATATACGAGTACATATATGTATATTTATATATATTTATTTATTTATTATATTTAATAAGTATGTAACTATTGGTTTGTCATTCTTAAAACTTACACCCGAGGTGTTAGTACATACATGAAAAAAGTGAGCTCTCCATTGGAGGAAATATATAGAATTCATCATGTGAAAATCTCTAAATTGCAAAAAATGATTCCCCTTGTGCATATTATTTAATACTCCCAATACGTTTACATATGTAACTAGTGATGTTTACATTTACTATTAATAATAAAGTCGTCTAACCATTTACATGTTATTTTATGCACGAAAAAATATATTCATGGATATTGTTTGGCAATGTTGTATCACAAATGCAATGAACATAGTACAGTTGGTTTAACTGGAAAGTGTTTATTTAGAGGTCCAATTTTAGAATTTATGATCCCTTAAATGATTGAAATTGTTTTCACCTGTTGGCAAATTCACTCTGATTAAAATAGAAATCTGCTGCTAAATCGGCAACAGTTTTGTCGCCTCAGCGTGGAGTGAACATGAATTAGTTATAAGTTGAATAAAAAAATAACTCCATAAGTGTTGCAAATGAGCGAATAAATATTTGCTCAGTGGAATTTTCATTTTGAAATCATCACTTTCTATTCACTCATGAATATACATCGTATTATTATCATATTATCATATATTATATTATCATATATGTATTCCATTTGTATTACGTTTACCCTTAATCAAACTAACTAATGAAAATAATACCATAATGCAACTTGACTGGTATAATATCATCATGCGGATAAAGCGTACTGTAGCTTAATGTGCTATAATTATTACGTAACTTCCCTCTTATCCAAAACCTGCTGGTGCAGTTTCTCTGAACTGCAGAGACCATTAGGCATCACTTGCAGTCTGCACTCACACAATGTAGAATCAACTAAGCTGCAATTAAGCTTATGAAACTGGCTAAAATCCTGTTAACTATCTGGTTCCCCTAGATCTAGGAATCTAACACGATCAGGGTTTAAACTATTATCAAATCAAGGGAAAAGGTCAATGAAAAAAACAAGCTCACGAACAATGCTAAAACTAGAACTAGATATTAACTTGATTTAAAATTGCTTAAAGAGCACTTATAGAGAACTTTGATATTTTGTCAATAACAACAACAACAACGAAATTGTAGCAGTAATTTACCATACAGACATTTTGACACAACAATGAATTAAACGCAGCAAACACAAAAACACTTTTCATTATCACGCAGCGACAGGCAGCCGTCCGCTCATGACGCGGTTCAGTGACAGGAATAAATTACTGCGGTGAAATGTGTATCAGCCCAAGATTGTTTGTAAATATCTATACACGCTGCTTTTTTTATAGATATATAAAGTGATCTAAAAAATAATGATTAATAAATACTGTTGGTATATGTCAGGCTTACTTTTAGAGGGTTATAACGTTGTTCAAATAACTTTTTAATCCTTATATATGTTTAACAGTCTATTTACTCTCATCATAAACAATTTTTGTCTTTAGTGAATTTTCTTTACAATAACATTATGCTTTTTATTCATAATATAATACATCATAATATTTAAAATAATACATAATAGATTTAACTAAAAATTCTTCGAATTAATATTGAAGCCATTCAGCTGAGTATATAAACAGATGTAATTGATACTTCATAATTAGTTAACATTTTTGATTATTGAATAATTTATAGATAAATTAAATTATTATACATGCCATTGGTAGAACCCTTATGACGTGTACAATAAGAGAAGCATGTCATATGCGGTTTTGCTTAAATTTCCTACAGTTAAAATAAAAAGTCCAGAACTTAACAATTTCAACCCACGCCCTCTTGGTGTGGGAATTATAAGATCCCAAATAGTAATTTCCTAAATTAAAAAAGGCATATAAGTGTAATTCTATCAATATATGATTGAAGTAGAACGAAAATTCAGAATGATGAATGCATTTACTGATTGTAGTATCATAACGAAAAGGGGATACATTTCAAAATGCACTACTAACATTTAAAATACTTTTGTTGGGTAAAAGTGTTAACCTAAGTTTATACATATAAAAAATATGTTATGTACTTTCCCTTAAAAAATATCTAGATGGTCATATGTTATCTCCGTATAACTGTTTTAATCCGATCAACTGGTAATAAAACAAAACAGCTCTTACATTGCATTTAAAACCAGGGAGGTTTATTGTATTGTTATACAATAAACTTCCCTGTTAAAACCCTTTGCAGCTGCACTCTAGCGGAGAAAATATGAATACTAACGACTTCAAGGTTAAAGAAAACGTTATCTTTATTTACAAACATCCTGGTTAATATTTTAAGGCAAAAATTATAAACATTAACCTTCTTTTTCACGGAACTTTTGAAAGAATTGTCGTTAAACGAAACGTTGTTACTTTTTATTTTGCTAATAAACATATTATATATCTTAAGTTATTTTATTTTATTTTAAAACAACTTTTATTTAAAAGCTGTTTCTATAACAATAATTTTGCTTTGTATAATGCCTTACGGAGTTTATATAATTTACAATTATATTATTATGTTTTATTATTTTGAAATAATGCGATATTTCAACTGTTAACTTGATGTGGAGTGGAACAATTATTTACGTAAATACAATCCATGGGAATATATGTATAAACTGCTATAATATTTTAACTTGATTTGACAATCCTCATCAATTACGTGATTTTCAAATTTCAACATTAACTGATGCTGCAGAGCAGCGCAGGTTCTCCATTACTTTTAAAACACAAAAATGTGTATCCGTGCCAAATTTTACTAAGATCGTACCATAAATAAGCGATATTTTAATTTTATTGATTTGTTATTGAATATTAATGTTATTTATAACTTGCAATTTTATTTGCATGCTTTATTTACCATTTGAGTTCCACCGCAACATTTTGACTTGGCAAAAAATTCAAAATCATGAATTGTTTTTAAATTGATTTTAATAGTATCAACTAAAGTAGTTTTGTTTATTAAACTTACCGGAAACACTATTGTTGTGGTAAAAAAAACATAAAACACCACTTTAAACAGTCAAATCCCCCAAACAGTCAATCAAAGTTCCCCAAATTCAATCTTTTAAGAATTTAAACGGCACCTCTATACCAAATTGTACACCTTTTTCAAAAAATTACAACATTTTTCAGCCTGGAAATCTATACAAAACAATGGACCACGGAAACATGTGTTCGTTTTATAGCGATACATATGATTAATATTATTTTTAATCTCCGTATTTTTCTCGTTCTCTATCGTAAAACGTAAAACTGCCAGTCCCGTTGAAATACATTATTAAATTAAATAATAATATATCAATTAAACCATTCATGCCAAAAGAATCGCACCACACTCAGTAAAATATCAAATGTATTATTGACGTGTTGCTTGTCTTCTACGAAAAGAAAATACGTAATTCTTCTCTTCCCAGAATTACTTACAAGATTGTGCAACAAAAAATGAACTAGAAAACCTGCGAAGTTTATGTTTTTAATTTAAATATGCACCATCTAATCTAACTTTTGGTAAACAGCGATGCATAATTTAACCATGCTATGCTTACTTGCCACCTTTTAGAGATTGGATTTTATTTATTAAAAAAAGAGTAAGATATAAATTGACATAGTTATAATATTAGATACCCAATGAAAAACAATCTAATGAAATAAAATAAATACATACACATAAATGCTAATTAAATACATAGATTTAATCCTATTTCACTCACAAATCAAACACTTTAAGGTGATCTAATACGATATTCTTATGAGTTTTTATAGCTGACAGAACTTTGGAAAAAATAACCCTGGGTGGTGATTAAACTGTAATGAACTGTATGTACTTTGGAAATTTTAAACAACTAGTAAACGTACGAGTGGAAAATGTATATCTAACATCAGTCACGGTTTCAATAACAGTTGTGACGTAGATATCCAATAATCCATAACACGTCCGCCGCCTGTGGCGAGTGATCGACCTTCCACTGGCCTTTGCTTTTCACAAAACTAAACCGAAATAAATGATTTATTACGAGGCTGCAAAGTAATTTAAGGAAAGTTAATAATAATTTAAAAAATAATAAGAATATAAGTGACAATCAAACCTTAGTTTAAAATAAAAATACGCATTTGGTTGTTTTCCATGGACAACCCATATTTTTAATAAGTATTTTTATTTTAGACACCAGTCGTTTGAGCTCTTACCAATTGCACTTTATAACTTCAACAATAATTGGATTTGTATACATTAAGGACAAATAATATCCCATATTGTGTGTTTACTTTTTTACGTTTTTTTGGCAGGCATATATTTAGTTTGTGAGTATTTATTGGATGCACGACTTTCATATGTAGTTATTTTAATTCAACTAACAGTTTTTCATTCAAATGAAAGTGTATAGTTCTTTTTTTATTTAAATATTTATGAATACATAATGCTCAGATTTGCACTGTGTAAACCTTGTTATAGTTATAAATAAATACCCTAGTTAAAAATTGTTAATCATTGAAATACGAATACAACACAAAACGTGTTTTGATAAGGAAAACTAGCATATTATTGAAAGTTTTCTGTCAGATATTTATGTATATTAGTTTTAAACAGACAACCATATTCAGAATAGAAAATTTAAATAAATTCGAACGAGATGGATTGGTTTCGTAAAATTAAGACTTATTATCATTAGATGGAAAAGATAGTTTGTAATGGATGTAATTAAATGAATGAATTGTTGACGCTGGGTTTCAGGGAAGTATCCTCAATACCCCGAGCAGGTATATTGCTCAATGAGGAATACTTGTAGTGAAGCGGAGTTGCGCCAAGTGAGACAATAATCCAGCGCCCAGTAACCGCTCAGCTGGAACACTGGGTTATTACAGTCACACAACCGCTTCCACCGCACATGCTGGAGCACTTTAACAAACGAATAAATAACGTGAATCCGCTCAGCTTTGAAAAATGTTCACTTAAATTTTACTCGGCTTCATATAGTTTCGGCATATTTAGCTTTACTACGTAAAACTGCTAGACATCAAAAATAAAAACAAACTCAAACAAATCATGTTTAAAGTCTAGAAACATGCAAATGAAATGTGTATTTCCCATAATATTAGCTAATTTCACGCGCAATTTTAAATCATTCAGAATTGTATTTTGTGATTCCAGAACGTTTAAGACAACAGGCATACAAAGCTTTTTGTTATAATAGTTTGTTTTTTATGTGAGCGGCGTTGTGTTTTATTAAATGCACATTGTTTTTCTTTCATAAAACACATACATTAGCTAGCATAACATTACAAAATAAATAGCTTTGTTTGAGAGATTTATGGGTTGAAAGATGTTTCTGCTGGCATTAGAGTCTCTTGAAAGCAATTTAGACGTATGGCATGGTAATTTATTTACTGGAAGACATAAAGAAACTTGTATTCTGTTACAGTTCCGAAAATAAATAGCGAAATATAAGAAGTTGGACAAATCTTTTGATATTTATTATTTAAGACGTTATTGCATACATTTTCCAGCAAAAACACAAACAATGATGGAAATGTCTGACTACCTTTTAAAGTAACATAAACTCACCATCACCAACATGAAATTTAAACAAAGAAATTTAATGAGTTTAAATCAATGAAGCAAGATTTGAATGAGTTATTACATTAATAATTGAGAAATGAACCATTAATTATTTCTCTTTCGGGTATAATAATAATTCATGAAATGTTATGATCATTCACTTCAAACTAACCTCGTGACCGAAGCTCAACTTTCCTCTTACTCATTCGACATAAATATTACTATTAATGCTTTTACGTGTCTAGGTGTCTTTGTTCCCAGTTGGTTATTAGTGAGTTACTGTTACTCCGGGTTTCCTTAAAATGTTAGGGCTATCAATAGATTAATAAGACAGTTGTTCAATGTACATCAACCGTTTTGGACTATTAACACAGATAAAATACCACCTTCTCAGCAAAACTGCATACTCGTCAAATTTCCAATGCATATACATGTGTCTCACTATAAAAAAGCCACTTCTCAACTTTCTAGAAAATATATGCATAATTAAATTAGCAATATACCGTATGAGAATCGATTTATTCTCCATAAGAATGACATTTGGGCTACGCAGGTTTGCTGCAACGAGGCGGAGAAAAACAATTCATTTTATGCAAATATCAATATAGCTCTACCAGGTGAAGCTACATACCAAGTTTTATTAGTTTTTGTTGATAATTAACGGATACATCAAACTTTACTTATTATGAGAATAACATTATTTCTAAGTACGCAGCTTTGCTGCTACGGAGACCTTCGCCAAGAAATTGAGTTTTGTGCAAATTGCAATAGATCCCAACCAGATGAAGTCACATACCAAGTTTTCAACAATTCTTTATCAACATACATTCATAAACAATCGAGATAAAATATTTTATTTATCCTCCATAAGAATAACAGTTCACAACATACATAAACACTGCATTTAACACTCTAAATATTTCTGCAACAAATTTTATGTAGGACAATTAAAATACGAACTTGATTTGTTTTTTTTCGAGCTGAAAATATCGGTAAAAATAAAAGTAATGTTTAAAATAACATTAACTGTGATAAAGATATAAACCTTTTTCACATAACATGGAGAATATGTTAAACACATTTTTTTATTCCTCCGCAATCTCTTAACCTAGGTTAAAACTACTAATTGTAGAAAGATCTGGGGACTTTAAAACAAAAGGTTGTCATGGTCTCGGGTTTAAGTCTTACCTACGGTAATATGTTCTTCCCTATAAGATAAATTTGTTAAAATAATAAGTAATATGCATTTAAAAAATAATATAACCCTGTAGGATATATCAAAGAAGATATTTGATTGCAAACTAGTTAGTGCAATAACCAATCGATGCATTTGTTGCATTTGATGCAGTTGATTCCACGCGTGTGCTTATAAATCATACGTAATTGAACAATAAATATATATGCAACTCTTTTTTTACAGGCTACAATAATTAAAATTAAATACATTGAGTATATTTATGCTCAAACAATAGTAAATAGTTTCCTATCAGATAGCGTAGTGGCTAATTTGCTTCTGTGTTTCTACGCCACTTCGGTGCAGTTATTCTCTCAGGTCGTATTACAAATATATCGTGTGAACAAATATGTATCAATGTCATCGCTAATGGCCCAGCACACTGCCATTATTGTCTGATAACATGCCTATTGCACCTCCGTTTCAGAGTTATTTTGACATCAAAACACGAATATAGCAATGCTTGTTGTGTTACACTTTGTGTAGGCGTTCCATCTAACGTCAGTCTGTTGTAAACTTATATTGTAAATATGTAAACTAACAATTTGTAGAAGTGGTCTGAATTGTTTTTTATTATTATCTAATTATACAATTAAAAGAAAACTAACCGACAAAAGTATTATAAAAAGCACTATTTGTAAGTTGTTAGGATATTTTACTAATGTTTCGTAAGAGACTTATAAATAAAATTAAAATCTAATTCTGTAGAAGAAATTTTAAAAAATATATTGTGGACATTTGGTAAATTGCAGATTGTCTTTGGAGGGCTCAAATTTAAGGTATTTCCCGAGGAACTCAAGGCAAATTTTAGTTTAAAAAACAAACAAAATTGCATGTTAGCCAGAAATAAGGGAAAATGTTCCTCAAAAGAAAAGAACGGGGATACATTTCCTTATCCGGTGTATGCATCTGATTTGTTTACGTACTAACTTGTAATTGTCTTAAACCAAAAGCTGTAGCCCATGCTAATATATACTATGTTTGTATAATAGTGCCTTTTTTAAAGTTAACATTTAAAGCTTACATAAACTTAAAAAATTAGTTTTAGTAAAAAAAACTGTAATGTAACGTTCCTTTAACGTTTATTTGGAAATGGTGAAAACTCTTATTCCCGTTGGAACTCTTATTTATTCCAAACATGTAAGTTGACCGTCAAATTTCGATGTTAATTTAAAATTCAAATTCTTTATTGATTCATTAAGCAATTTATATTACAATAGGTTTCTTCAATCACAGTTTACTCTGCAGTGTTAATAAGTAAGAACAGATAATTATAATTATTTAATCTTGGAATTTAATCATTGCTATAATTATATTAGTAATATAATTATAACTACTGCCCGTTACCATAGGCCATTGACCTGTACGGTGAACTAAAGACAGTGAGGTACCGTAACAACATTAGCCACATATCACAACATCATATCATATCAAACATTGGCAAGCCAGAGGTGACCGCTAATGATCGTACAGGGTCGCCCGGGATCGGGATCGAACCGGCCACGTCTGACTTGCTAGTCAGGAACTTTTACTCTGAGCTGAGTCCAGTTTTTTCAGTACATAAAATCATTGATCCTAGCCCAACAAATGTGTATGGGGAGATCTTACAGCCGTGTTTCAAGCTTATAATCTAATAGGTTGGTTAACATTTAAGCTCACTGACAAAAAGCAAACCAGATAAGACAATCCGAAAAATTGATTACAGACAAACTAATTAACCAAAAAGAATAAATTAAATATTTTCCCCCTACTAATGAGACCCCAAAAGAAGTAAATATTTTAAACCTTTTTTAAATACATAGTGTTTCAAAAACTGAGGGTCACTAATGAGATTCTCATAATTTTTAAATGTTAATATATGTCATGTTGTAAGTTATTTCAAAGCCCTGTAATAGATGAGCATTTTGGTGATAACAAATCAATTATCTTGAAAATATATAACATGTTTTAGTCTCAACAAATACAGCTGTAAAATAAACCACATCATTTTAAAACTTGCTTCTTAACAATTTGCTAGTACTTCAAGTATATTTGTAACGCAATGAACAGTTTTTGAATCATGACTACGTTTGTAAATCTTCTATTTAATTATCATAACTGAAGTCGTTTATAAGATTGGTTATCTGGAATTTGGCTTTAGGGTCCTAAATATTCGTCTCTTTAGTTAATTCATTCCCATTCCATTTGCATTTATCTTGCATTACACATTGAAATATAAGTTCCTTAAAGTTTATCATTTTACTTTAAAGTTATTGTAAGATTTTATGTTATGAAATGTTGCAATAACATAAAACATACAACACAAATATTTCCTAAATTGTAATCAACACCTTTCAACGTAGTTTACCACTTATAAAACACGTAATTTGTCATCATTAATATTATGCTTCTTAAATGGTATTACATTTGTGACAGTTTATGTATACAAATTATTTTAGGATGTTTCCTTTGGATGTATTATTCCTATGATTTATTGAAAAATTCAGTCGAAGAATTTAAGATTTCAACATTATTAATACTAGAGTTTTATGAATTGCCTCCACATTGAATTGAAGCAAAGCATTGATCAATATGAAAATCATTGAAATGTTAAACTATTTAACGTTTAACCTAGTGCATTATACTTGATTCAAACTATAATGATTTGTTTTAAGTAAACATTGTTTGGATTTTTGTTTTCAATGGACTTATCGAGTTTTCCCTCATTATGTTTTTAAAAGTAATACAAATTTATCAGTCATATTGTTCTTTTTACCATACGATATTTATAAAAAAATGTTAAACCTTATTATTTGGTGACCGTATAATGTATTGGTTCTTTATTTACATTTTTCTAATAACAAGATAAAATTTTGTTTGCTTGGAGCCAAGGTTAAGTAGCTAAGGTTAATTTGGCTAGGTAACCAGTATTTTACGTAATATAATTAAATAATACGGTCATGCCTTTCAGATCTTAATAAAAATAAGAATGAGGAACACTTCCATACTATTGCTTCTAATTAGTTTAATTTAAGCCCCACTACCGAAAATCACTGTTAATATTCTCCTGTGTGACAACAAAATATTTAATTTAACTAAGTGTGGGCCCTCTTTCCGATCAAAAACCAATCAAAACTTGTTAATTTTAATAATGACATTTGACCTTCACCAACCCTCACGGGTATTCGGCATTCGACTACACTGGCGACCCCGTTGTACCCTAGCCAAACTGTGAGACTTCCTACACTCACAGTCCTTCCAAGAGCTAAGGCCTTTCTTCTCCCTCCTAGGTCTTAGCTCGCAGTCTTTTTTTATTTTATGGGCTACTCTTGCCCACCTCTTCTTTTCTTTGACCCTATCTGCGAGTTGTTTTTCTTTCTTTCGGTTGGCACTCCTTTCCTGCTCCCTTGGAGTGCCCCTTAACCAGTCCGGTTTGTCACTGGGCTGGATCGGGGGCTGGGTGAGCTTGCTCTACCGTGGGGAGTCAGTGAGGAAGTGTCTAAAGCCAGCAACCTCGGACCCTGGCTAGGGAGTGTGGCATGGATGCATGGATTCTGCCCGTTTGGTAAGCTACTCCACAACAACAGACGTCAATAATCAGAAATATCATTGGGTATGACTTCAGAGGAAAGATTTTGAAGTATATGAACAAGTTAATAAAGGTGCATTCGAAAAAAACATGACAGTAATTGAAGACATGACATTTTCGTTAAAAATTCAAATTTAAATGAAGATTTAATACTTTATCCCACTGTTAGTTGGACATTAAGAAAATCAAGCATTGGAAGTTTACATGAATACAAGAAATATATACAAACCAAATTTAATTTTACAGAGAAAATATAAAATTACAAATATTATATTAGCTGAAACTTTAATAGTTTATAAATATTTGTATAATGTTCGCTCTGGCCTAGATAATAGTAATTGTATGGGAACATTTGTATTTAAGCATATATAATTGTAAAAGATGGTGCAAATTTATATGAATACATATTCGCTTCTTTTATTGTCCCCTTTAATTAAATGTCACCATTAATTATTTTAAAATGTTATATACAAAGCTAATATTTAGTTTTACAGAGACAATATAAAATTACAAATATTACATAAGCTAAAACTTTAATAGTTTATAAATATTTGTATAATATTCACTCTGGCCTAGATAATAGTAATTGTATGGGAACCTTAGTATTTAAGCATATTTAATAGTAAAAGGAGTTGCAAATTCTCTTCTTTTGTTGTCACCATTAATTAAGTAACTGCCTATAAGATTGGCATGGGAACATTGAAATGAAGACTTTTCCATACACAAATATACAAAAAATATAAATAATGAAATTTTTAATGTGGATTTTATATTCGTGTATGTGATATTACACACATGTTATGCAAATCAGTTGAATATAGTGGTTTAGAGAAATGTGTTACAATTTTACTTTTTATAAATATTAAAAAATTATAAATAAGTGATATTTTCTAATATTTAGCATATTCAAAGAAAACTGTTTAATAATCTTATCTACCGCACCGTTTTGCCGCAACATGAGGGCTGCAGTGATTTTATAATAGTAAACTTCAGTGTTGCAGTAAAAAACATCGTAGTTTCTACGGTTTAGTGTAAATACTTATTCTATGAACATGTTTTAATTATTAGAAGTAAATCATGAATTTAGAGAGGAAGTAGATACTTAGAGTTAATTGAGAAAATATTATATATAAACCTGCATATAAAGCCTATCCATGTAACGTCAAATTCCATATAAAATTGCTATCAGAACTTTATGCCCAAAATAAAAACATGAATATGTTGGGGAAAACCTTCATATACAGTTGTGTATCCATTCTGAGCTTATTGTTCTGTAAGTGCCCATCTGTCCGGACGAAATGGTTATGTTAAGCAATCAAAAGTGACCAACTGCTGCCCATCAATTTCAGGTGTTTTACTTAAAGCAACAAACAAAGTTATTTCAAATAAAGATGTTCTGAAAGAGGTGGTTTATTTTATTAGTTTTAGTCATGATAGTAATATGACACATAATGATACACATAGAAAAAATTTACTTTGATTTAAAATAATAAAATTGATAAGCAGAACAAAATGTTACTGTATGATTTTATACTAATAAACTACGTGGCATTACTAATCCTCTAATGTAATACATTTTATATGGTATTAACTAAATAATTAAGTTTAGACTAGCAAATCGGTCCATAGAATACAAAATCTTTTGTTACATGCAAAAATTATACCTAATTAGATTTAGAATCAAAATTGTATATACCAATGTTCTTATAAAGGATAAATCTATCATTGCTGCCCCCCAAAAACTCCTCTTAACGTATTAATCCATAAACAGTTTGTCTTCACATACAAAATAAAACATACGCATATGTTTAAGTTTGTATGACCTTGTTTTTTTCATTTTTTTCAAATATTGTGCGACAAATGACTTGTGCCAGACCAAATAAGCAAAAAAAAAAAATATATATATAGATGAAAAAAGTTGCTTTTAGCGGTGTCACTGACGCACAAGACCAATTACCGTCATCACCGATTGAATAGACTCTGAATACAATGGAACACCGTGTCGTGGACCTTGTGGTAGGTAATACTGGAAATATGTAGTATATTACCACGTTTCTAATAATAATATATATTTTGTATTTCAGGAAAACTTGTTACAAAAGATAAAAAGTAAATTTCTGGATAATTTTCTACGAAATTTTCCGTTTGCAAAAGCTAGCTGTTAGTTTGGTTTTTGGAATGAATAGGACTGATTCTTGAAGAGGCATTTTGGCCTCAAATAATTTGCTCACTTTTTGTTGTTTATATATTGTTGAATGTCTTTCTTTTTTCATAAGAAATAAGAACTTATTCCAGTTTCACAATGCTGGTCATTAGAAGCTCAGAAATAAATTTACATTAACAATGCCAAAACATAACACGATTTTGTTTGAAAACACTCATATTACAAAATTATTATATTCTTCAATGCTCCCCCCACAGAAATAACAAGGTAGTTAGTCAGTAAACGATTCAGAGCCAGACTTAGATATTTTCTGATAGCAAAGGAGTATTACTGTGTTAATGAGTTTTTTACTGACAATAAATATGTTTAGTTAGAAGTTTAGTTTGTTGTATTAGGTTATTTATTTCTTGTTTATAATGTATAACACTTGACAATGGTCCACGATGTTACAGTTTATCACAATAAACTTTTTTTATTCTTGATTTTTGAATAAAATAAATAAATAACACATTTTTTACTATCACTTTTAGTAAAGTGCCTTGAATTTCTAGGTAGGTAGGTTAGCAACCAAATATGTAAATGCCCGTGCACTTTCAAGTTTAAAGAAAAATTTACGAATTTCTCCTGCTCCTCAGAACTAAGTCTATTGCCACATGCCTGTTATTCCCATACAAAGGTCACTAATCGGCTTGGAAATAAACAATATAAGTACCGCAATACTGATAACGGATGAGGAATTTTTAGTCACAAATCACACAATATCAAATAAAGCTCTACAACATTTGAAGAACTAGTCACAAATTATAAAAACTATATGAGTCAGTGAAAAAAAGTAAACCGTGATGGTACGAAAATACCTGTTTATATCAACTCCCGATAGATGCTAAATTCGGAAATATTAACTGACTGGCGTTAGAAAATAGTTTATTTTAAGACAGTAAAGGACCTATAAGCATACCACCATAAATCACCTACCACTTTTGGTTTCCCTCGATAAACCAAGGACGCGTGGTTTCTGCTGAAGCAGTTTAAATTTGGTAGTTACAATACCATTGGCCGTGGAGTTGTGCACGTAGGATGAATAACTTAGGATGAATAACGAAAGAGCAATAACTTTCAAAGTTGTATAAATACATTTATTAGATAAAAACTAACTGTTTCAATCTTACGATAATCTGAAAAGTAGGCTATTCAATTGTAATTGTTATGTTTATTTGAAGGGTGCAGTAATACAAATACTCCCTTTGCAACAAACCTGCGTACTCAGCGAATTTCTAAGCATGTAAATGTCTCTCACTACCACATAAAGCCACTGACCAAGTTTCATAAAAATACATTTAGAAATAAGTAATATGTAGCATTTTTTATTCTCCGTAAGTATAACGTTAGGGCTGAGTACGCAGGTTTGCTGCAACAAGAAAGATAACAAATGTGTTTGTATGCAATTATCAATATACCTCAACCAGGTGAAGCCACTTACGAACTTTTATTAATTTATGTTCATAATTAAGGGAGACATAAAACTTTACTTATTTTCCATAAGAATAACATTAGGGCTGAGTTTTCAGGGTTGCTACTAGGGGGACAATCGACGAAAACACGTTTTTCTGTGTAAATAGCATTATAATAGTACTATGGGAAGCCACATACCAAGTTTAATCAATATGCATTCATAAATAATCGAGATATCATATTTTATTTATCCTCCATAAGGATAACATTGGACAAAGTACTGTGTTTTGCACTTAGAATATCTGCTACGGATAGACGTAAAATAAATTTAAACACCAAAATTATTGTTTTGTAGAGCTGAACTTATTGGTAAAAACAAATGTGCAGTTTCCAATAAAATTAACTGAGGAAAACATGAAACGCTATAAAATGGTTGAAACCAAAATTGATGATTTTATAATTTTTAGGATGATAAAAGCGTAAAACTAATTTTTGGAAAATGTTGAACCCCCATAAAACCCATTTCCCATGGTCAGATATTTCTGGTTTTCGAACTTAAGTCATATATGTTGCTTTACAGTTTAAATTTAATCGAAATTGGACGTTTTTTTAAGTTATCGTGTTAATGAATATATATATATTTTTTTGTATAATGTTTATTTGTCTAATTTTTACATATATATATATATATATATATATATATATATATATATATATTGTTTTATATAAATAGAGTTTTTGGCATCTGGTGGACCTCTAAACAAAAATATATCATGGTCTCGGGCTTAAGTATTCCCATGCCCTACCATGGAAATAGCTTATTCCCTATAGGAGAAATTCGCTGAAAGCGAAAAGTAAGCTTATTTTTAACACTTTTAAACTTGCTATTACAAAATTCACTCTTCTAAAACTGAAAATAATATCATAACATTTTTATTATTTAGATTTATAATATTTTAAACCCGTATTGATTGACAAAAAACACACTGAATACTACGATGTGAGGAAGACCAACAAATTTGAGAAATCATGTTTATTTTCTTTCTCAATAATAATGTGAAACTAGAACGGTTTATTTTTTGCAGTTGAAGCTTATCCATACTAAAATTGTACAAACCCAGCTTAACATGATCTAGGTGTTGTGAGTTTATTCATTGTTAGCCCCCATTTCGTCGGTATTCTCGAATATTTTCACATATATAATAATAGCTATTACCTGGCAGACGTTGTCATGCCTTTGACTATTACCAATTAAAACAAATATAACCAAAACCACCTGTTCAAGTAAACATGTCGTTAGCTTTTATGTAAACAACAATATATTTCCATAAGGTTTATATGGGAACCCCTTGGGCCTCTTGGGAAGAACCCAATTGAGTTAGGACGAAATGGATGGCTTAACAACCTTCTCCGTGAAAATTTACATATATATATATATATATATACCAAGTTTCATGGCAAACGGTCCAACGGTGTCCGAGTCCATAAACTTCAAATATATATACAAACCAATATACTTTTTTATAAATATAGATAAATACTAACGTAAAAGTATATAATAATCATAGTTAATTATTTTCCAGTAATCCAAGTCAAATGAATTAGTCATATATACCTAATAATAATCGTATCGTAACAGTTATGTGCCAATGATATAAGATTATACTCTTAACGGATTGTAATAAAAGGCGTCTTACAACACTTAAAAATATATTTACTCTTATACTATATTCACATAACAGACGGTAAACGTATATAACATTTGGCACAAGGCTCACGGTTTCTACCAGTCACACCGGTCATCATCAGGCCAAACCAGATGACCTGATGATGACTGGTGTGACTGGTCGAAATCGATAGCCTTATACCATCTATATACGTTTACCGTCTATTATGTGAATACAGTATAAGTGAAAATATATGTTTAAGTGTTGTAAGACGTATTTTATTACATTCCGTATGATAGTTGTTTATACCCATAACAAAAAAATCAAACAACGGAAAAGACATATGAGATGAAACTGGGAGAATGCTTTGTAGTTAACATAACCCTCTCCAACCGGTGTTCACAGAATAATTATATCTGTTTTCACCCGCTTTGACACTCGGGCTTTATATGAAGAAAACTCACCTCAACTATCCACAGGTACATATTTCTCTTATGGTAAGTCAGGAAATAAAAATATTGGGTCAGCGACTAACAATGTGACGTGAACAATGTTTTTTCACTTCGGGTATTATTAATCTGGAATTGTCTCAAAATCCTCACAATGTTCGATTTAACTTTCATCGATTGATTAGTGTCTTAATGTAATCATATAGTCGTACTTGCAATTTTTATGGAATATCTGTACTTTAAAACATTCTTAGGATCAAGCATTAGGTTATGTCGATAATATTGCAACTAGTAGTTGGCGTTCTTAAGCTATGGATTTATCTTTGAACAATCTAGTTGTAAGTTTCTCAAAAAGGCTTATATATTTTGTAGTAATACTAAAGTGTCAGTCTATCAGTATAGACTTACGTATATTGACTTAAGTACAGGCGTTGAAAACAAGGATTGCTTGCTCAACCTTGCTGAGGAATGCAGGGACGTTCTACTACATATGAAAGAGAATCCTTCACAAATTTAATTTGCAGGCAGAAAGTTGGCTGACTTATATAAATTTAGCATTACAGAAACATAAATGCAAGTAATATTAAAGTGTTTCATTTTATGTCAGATGTGGTAAAGCCAGGCCCGAACCTGGAACCCGGCTGACAGGTGTGATGAATTTCTGAGTGATAGAGCGCTGGGCTGGCATGTCAGACGTGTCAAGCCAGGCCAGAACCTGGAACCCGGCTGACAGGTGTGATGCATTTCTGAGGGATAGAGCGCTGGGCTGGCATGTCAGACGTGGTCAAGCCAGGCCCGAACCTGGAACCCGGCTGACAGGTGTGATGAATTTCCATGAGCGGTCACTACTGGCTTGCTTAAGTGACTAATTCCGTTGCAGTACTTTGCTGGCTATAGATAGCCACGCAGACTAACTGGCCCATGGTGACGGGCAGTATAGGTTAAGAAAAAAAACTCAACGAGTAATTTTGATAGCATAATTTACCTCTTAACCGAATTGTAAACGATTTATGTAAAATTGTAATACTGTACCTTGTATCTTCCAAACAAGATAATTGAGATTTGGTGTAATGCAATTATTATTCCCAATACAATTCAAATGAATTTCACATTATTTTGTCACCTTAGATTTTAAAATACATTATATTACTAAATAATACTGTATTTTGTTTATTTTTCACTAGAAATATCATTTTAAGGTTTCATGAGTATTCTAATTTAAATTAATATTTGTTTAACTACTTTGTTTTATTCATTAATATTTTCTACAGTTACATTTCAAAAATAATGGTACTCAAGTAACTCAAAATTAACACTCAGTAACTCAACAGCAACAAAACACTCCCAATATTGTATATGTTGTGTATAAGACGGATTGTTGAGGCTGGACGCACAATAAGAAACAGCAAATGGCGGCCAGCCCAAAGCCTCATTGTTATTAAAACTGATCCTCAACGTTTTGTTTTATTTAAAAAGACAGTCTTTGAAAGGAATTATACAAGGTATCCCCGAACTCTATACTGACCTTTTGAGGTATTATTCCTGGACCCAAGTCAAACTAAAATATCATGTTAAAAATTTCCAAAACTCAACAGTTAACCATATAGCCACTATTTTGTTTTTTTAATATACAAATGTTTAGTTTGAGAACGGTTCTTTGTAATAAATTTAAACATAGTATATGGCTTTATGACTTAAAGACCTTATTCCAGGAAAAAGATTAATTTTTTACAATGTATATTTTTAAAATGGCGGTCATTTAAATTCTTTAATAACATAAAACATTACTTAAATAACATAAAAATTTCATATGTTAACAAAGTTATAATAAGAACTTTTCATTTAGACAATTTAATTAAAAATCCAACGATACCAAATTTAAGAAAATCGGTTTATAAATAAGGGAGATAACTCATTTGTAAGAAATTGTGTACCAAAAAATATCCACGGTCATTGCATAACAGCACTGCTAGTTAGCCACAACAACCAGTTGTTTTAATGTTTAGCTGAGTTTTTCCCTTATTTTTAAACCGATTTTCTTAAATTTGAAATCGTTGGATTTGTAAATAAATTGCCTAAATAAAACATCGTAACTATAACTTTGTTATCATATGCAGTTTTTATGTTATTTAAGTTTAAAGATTTTAAATGGCCGCCATTTTGAAAATAAACATTGTACAACATATTTTTTTCCAGGAATTAGGTCTTTGGGTTATAAAGTTATGTACCAAATTTGAATTTATTTCGAAAAGCCGTTGTCAAATTAAAAATTCTAATGTGAAAAAAATTGTGGCTGTACTGGTAACAGTTTAGTTTTGGAAATTATTAAAATTATATTTTAGTTTATCTTTGATCCATGAATAATACCTGAAAATGCCAGTAGGAAGTTCAGGGACACCCTGTATATTTGTTCAATTGAATACGTAAACACTCGCTTCGCTCGATAACTTTTTGTTTTGAGGTTCCCAGACCCCAAAAACACCTTTCGTTCGAAACTGTATAAACATATATATATATATATATATATATATATATATATATATATATATATATATATATATATATGTTTGTCCGTGGGTGCGATAACTCTCGTAAAGAAGGTCCAATTTTGATGAAATTTGATGACACGTGTAGAGCAACATTTATGACTTTAAGTTCGAAAACCAGCCATATCGCTCTATCTAAAGGGTTTTTTGGGGTGCTTTATACCCCAAAAATGGGTTTTTTGAACCTTTTACATATAATTTTTGAAGTAATAAAATTTTAGTTTTTACCATTGGATTCAGCTTAAAAAACACACAATTTGGAATTTTGATGATTCCTCTACGTCAATCGGTTACCGAGATATTGAAAGTGCTAAACAGAGTACGTTGTCTAATGTTATTCTTATGGAGAATAAAAAAATATATATCTCGCTTCTTTATGAACGTATACTGACGAAACTTGGTATATGGCTTTATCCTTTTGGTTATGGTCTATTGATATTTGCTCAAAAAACAATTTTTTTTGCTTAAGGTTCCCGTAGCAGCAAACCTGCGTACTCAGCCCCATGTTATTCTTACGGAGAAAAATTAAAATGCTACGCCTCCCTTAATTATGAACATAAATTAATAAAACCTTGAATATGATTTCACCTAGTTGTGTTATATTGATATTTGCCTAAACACCCATTTTTTCCTTTCTTTTTTGCAGCAAACTTGCGTACTCATCCCCATTTTATTCTTATGGAGATTGATCAAAGTGGCATATATCCCTTATTTATAAATGTATATTGATTACACGAGGTATGTGGCGTCATCTAGTTGTGTTATATTGATATTTGCATAGAAACCAATTTTAGTGTTTCTTGTTTCAGCAAACCTATGTACTCATCCCCAATGTTATTCTTATGGAGAATAATTAAAATTGTTTATTTGTGAATATATTTTTATGAAACTTCGTATGCGGCTTTATGTGGTATTAAGACATATATTATGCATTGGAAATTCGCTGAGTACGCAGGTTTGCTGGGACGGGGGTGTATGAAAGATATTATAGGTTATCATAAACAAAAATATTAAGTTTTTTTAGAGTGCCACATAAGGTGTTTCGCAATCAAGTAAATATGTAAATAAAATGCTAACTTTAAATCGAATATCTTCACAACAATTTTTAGTTTAATTTAATCTCGGTTTATATTATTGTCAAACCAAAAATGGTTTGTGGCAGATAGCTTTTAATTTTATTAAACGGAATACCAGCAGAAAGGGAAGATTTATAAAATATTCAATCCTGTTTCTTTTAATAGAAAATTCCAGCTGCATATTTATTCCTCTAGAGGAACGTTGTTGTTTTATTGCACTGGTTCTTTCTCTAAGGAATTGTGTTTTATCTCATAAGCATGTGGTTTAGTATTTATCTAAACACAATAAATAACGCCTAAACCTTTCACAGAAAATAGAAAATAAAACAGAATTATAATGTAAGTTTAATATAATTACGTATTTGTCTTATATTAATGCTATTACATATAGTAATAATTTAAAACTACTGTAGTGAACAAACGTTATTCGCAAAAACGTATTTAGGGTCTTAAAAGACTTCTTGAAGAGTATTGTAGAAATATCACTCAAAACACCTGTCAATTAACAAATTAAATGTTTCTATTGGATATGTTTAATAGGACGTGCATTAGGGATAAACATTTGTGGAAACAAATCTGCACTAATATTAACAAATCTATAGTATATATAATAAGCAGTCAAGGTTTTTCTGGAATAAAGGAATTAAAGAAGACGCTAGTTAAATATGTTTTTAGTATTTTTAAAAAGTCTTACAAACAAAGCAAAATGTACAAAAATAATTACTCTTATACGTATTTTCCATTTACACCACGTCGTTAAATAAATGGTTATTGGTGGAATCATTTTGCTAGGATTTTATAACGAATATTATTTAAAGAGGCTTCATTAAGTAATGAACATATCTGTAGGAAAATGGTTTTTAAACATTTGCCTCTTTGGTGCACACAAAGCACGTAAATAGTCTGATTTATTTTTAGCTTACCAGATAGTTTACTAAAGAATTACATTTCTGATAGGTATTTACAAACAAATTTGATTTATTAAGAAATTTGTCGCTATAATAACAGTCACGTAGCCACAGAAATTGTTATAGACGAATAGAACGGAAAATATTATTTTCATATCATCAATAAAAATCTAATATAAGTCTCTTTTGTTATTGGCTATTAAGAGTCCTTCATTAGTTTTCAATTCATTAATTGCTACAGTTCGTTAGTTTTTACAATTTTCGTTTAATGACTTTCTTTGTGCAATTAGTTGCCAATTACAGGCTATTATACTTAATTAATTGGTACTATTTATACAGTTTTAAATCGAGTTTTGAAACCTGTAGTTTAATAATTAAGTTTCCCTGCAGGGAGTCTAGACAAATTTCTTTCTTGATTGCATTAAAAATAAACAAGACCGAGATACT
This sequence comes from Allygus modestus, assembly GCA_963675035.1. Taxonomy (NCBI): domain Eukaryota; kingdom Metazoa; phylum Arthropoda; class Insecta; order Hemiptera; family Cicadellidae; genus Allygus; species Allygus modestus. Next base: position 179,434,193 of record OY776111.1, on the reverse strand, counting down.
GTTCTGTCAACAAATATTTCAAGCAAACAACGATTACTTAAGCCGATGAAAGCTCTCTCCTGCAACGTCGAACCGATCTCATCATTAAGACGATTATTGTCAGTTTTCAAGTGTTACGTCAACAAACAGATGAACGGAAGTTGTGAAGTGATTTTGTTTTGCCCCTTCATACTTAGAACATAATGGAAGGTACTATAGATCGAACCTATAAAACCTAACCACCTATTCTTGGAATTCTACAACTGTTTACTGATGTCCAGGAAAGTCCTAGTGAAAATAATTGTGGCTACTATTAAGACACCGTACTAGTTTTTTCCCAATAGAAAAGTCTTTACTACTGTATGTCTTATAAAAATACTTAAGCGTAAAGGTCATAATAACTTTTCACTACATAAACCAAAATTTATAAATAATGTATTTTTGTATTTTAATAATGCAGTATTTTTACTGACTCCTTATTCAAAGTGAAATTGAGGGAGTTTGGGAAAGGTATTATAATCCCTATAGTTTCATTGCAGCATTTTAACAACACTTACTAACATCCTTGTAACATTAATATAGTAATAAAATCCCTTTATTTTTATTTCGGTTTAAAATGAGAATAACTGATTATTATAGCAATAGTATTAAATACATGTGCACGAACAAGGTTTTAAAACATTGAAAACAATCCAAACCTGTGTTTATACTACTGCAACGTTTAAGCAAACGTTCCACCATGTTTTTTGTTTGTTTTAACCATTGATTGTAACATGGTGGTAAAGGTATTCGGATTTATCCTTTATTATCACATATGTAGAGCGTTAAATCACTTGTCTAACTTCTTTTCTTTAATATTTGTGAACCTATCCTCCTATATTAGCAGAAAAAACGTTAACTTTAATGATGATTACCTACTTAAAATTTAAACTGTGTGACTATGCTAAATATTTTCATGACTTGCTCTCTTAATAGAGTTGTGTATATATTGCAAGATATCGTGGGGAAATTGGTAATGCTAAAAAAATGGGAAGAATACAATGTACACGTTTCAGAATTGAGTTGTATAGTGTATTTTAGGTTAAATTTGTTCCACTTGAACTTTAAATGTATCAATTTTATACAATGTGTTTAAAACTTTAAAAGACGAGTGTTTGTTAAAACCATTACCAGTATTTAACTGCTAAAATAAATCTTACACTTTTCCAAATATTGGCAAGTATTTTTTGTAACCGACATTAGTAGAGCTATAGGGAAAATTAATCGAGACGTAAAAAACATAATATTTCGGTTTTATGCATTCCGGTGGATTGCCTTAACAATACGTTTGAGTTTATCTTACCTGTATTACAGAGTATTTTGTAATAGGCATTTTCGTGAACAGGCTTAGTTGATGTTTAAATATAGTGCCGATATAGATGCTCCCGATTGGTAATTCAATTTAACCTATTGGAATAAAGCATATATTTTTATATATTTGAAAATTTAACCATTAGTGATTTATCATAGTTTATTATGCATAGTAGCTAAAATTCTTAATATTATATATTTTAAACTAAAAACTTCAATTACATACATTAGGCTAAAATAAAGTCAAAAACGTTGTTTTTATGGTTTATAACTGCAATTTACATGTTCTTACATATTTCAACTAATTTACATTTATGAACAAAAAATGAGATATATTTTCCTTCAAATAGTACATAGTGTATCTTAAGTCAGCAATGCAATATTGATATAATTAAATTACTAAAACTAAATTGTACTGATGATTGGGGAATTTTAAAAAGATAAGATAAACTCAGTGTTATGCAGGAAATGAAGCCATGTTAACACCAAAATCGTTAGCTGTGGTTATATTTCACTATGATCCCATTAGATATATTGTTTGTGGTCATATATTTTGTGTATTTATTGATTTTTACTGTATACGTGAAACTCCGTTTACAATTTAGCATCCGATTCAATTATACGACAGTGGTCAACTGTTACCACAGGTAATTAAGCGAGTGGCTTAATGAGGAAACCTCTCTGTACTCTGGATCGTGATTAATTAGTAGTTCTTAAAAGAGCTATATATATATAATATAATTATAATTATAATATATAATTTAACCCTGGATAATAGATAATAGGTAACTTAGTTATAATTTATACTCATAAAGTCACATTTGTTTATAGAATATGTCATGCAAATGTAAAAAACTTTCCAAGAATAAACTGCTACACCAAAACAAATATTTCTTAGTTCGATAAAAACGAAAAAGGTTAAAGAAATATATCATCCCTTATGATTGTATAAACATATATTGCAAAACTATTTTACTGTATAACACGTTAAGTTTGAATAAAAATTGTATTGCCAATAAAATACTCATGACATTTGTATTCTCTTAGAGAATCTGTATTTGCAAATTCTAAAGTTCAAAGTCTCTGTGGCTTCACTTTTAATTGTAAAACATAACTATCCCGCATGGACAAATGGGCACTTACAATACAATGAGCTCGGAATGGATACATTACGGCGACGACGCTGCTACGTTGGACTGCGGATATTAATGTCGTTACTTTAGAAATCCGCTTTTTCTTTTTACATCGGATAAAAGGAGAAATATAGTCTAAAATCAAAAATTCTCAATCAGAATAAAATTACGAGTTGGGACTTTTTTAATCACGTATACTTTTTTATCATGGACTTAAAGATGGTCCATAATAATGGTGTAATTGTCAACGGGGTTTTTATTACCATATTTTATAATAAATAGCATGACAGAAAATTTACCCTAGGATATTAATAATATCAGTCCTAGTTAAGTTAGTATAAATGTAATGAATATAAGTAGTTATCTTATTTTAACACTTTAACAGAAATATGGCAGAGTGTAAACTTTACCTGAAGAACAGTATCATATAAGTTTCTACTTTTACACTTTATTTTACCGTTTTAAAGTAACAAATGTTAAAAAAATATATTCTTAGTGTTACGGTATCAAAATTAAATTGATTTAAGTCAATACAATTTACTAAAATATTTTTTAATTTTGTTTTTCTAGCTGCACTAAGCCATCACTACTGGATATGGTTCCTGTTATTCGACGAGTTAAGTCTTTGCGTGTTATGTTTGCTGTAGGTAATGCCTATAGAAATATCGGGTCTCTCTGATTAGCAGGCCCTAAAAATATTGTTTTAGAAATGAACCATTGAGAAAATCGAAGAGAATTTTTAATGCTATTTATGATAGAGTCTTAGAAAGGTACCGTAATGTGGAGGGATGTAACTTAATCAGCCTAGTTTTTTAAAAAGAGAAAAAACCTCATAAACCGTAAAAAAACGCAAGGGACATGTATGCAATATGCTCGTACATTTATAAATTTGCCTAGTTTAAAATATCAACCAAATTTACTACTTGTTTTTATTTTTAAAATATAGAAACCTTATAACAATTTGCACTTAACAAATTATACTCTTATTAATAGTTTTTTACTGTATAAAACAACTAATTTTCTTGCGTCACATTTCTTGCCATGTATCACAGTAACGACACAACAGAGGGAGTTATCAGCCGGTAATGGCTGCTGGCGATGAGTTGTGGCCGCCTTGGCGGTATAGCTGGTACAGTTCAATATCATTATGTTTTGAAATATTTTTACTGGTTATACTAGTTTTGCTACTATAATGTGTCAAATGTACATCTTAATGATATAAATCATGTTTCTGGTAACTGTAATATCAGATATTACATATACATCTATTTAGTTTATCTGTGATTTATACGACGTTAAGGAGAAAAAAAATATTTAAAGCCTATAATACATTTCAAAAATTTTAATTTTGTCTTTCAAAACAAAAAAAGTTAAAGAAATTCAACGGAATATGAATAATTAGTTAAATTCATATAACAAACTAAACAAATAAAGATGAAATTTCTAATTCATCATGATGTTATTCTTCAAGGAGTAAACCAATATCTAAAACTGATCATTATCAGTTTAGTAAATGCAAGAAATTCACCTGCTTTTACCTAAGCATCCGTAAAAACTAAAACCAAACGCTTATAAATCCTTTAATAGATAATCAAGACCTCTCATTATTTTAATGTAGTTTTTGTTTATCAGAAGATTAAAAAGCTAAATATTTAAAATCTGTTATTTAAAGCTAAGACAATGATAAATTTCACCTCGTGAGAGTCGGTTAGCTTAAGTGAAACATCTTAACAGTTGCAGCACCGTCGGATCGGTGTAATCTTCAAACAGGAGTCTGTCTGAATAAGCACGTTTCACTGGTGGTTAGGCTGTCTTTGTGTGGCTAAACGCAGCAACCTGTAAGAACCATAACCGGCCAGTTATATTTGGGCCGCTGAATCAGCTACATTTTTACAGAATCTGTGCAATATATATGAAACAAATGGTATGAGTTAAGAAATATATTAACTGGCCTCCATAGTATGTTCGTTGCATTAATCAATCCTGTTAGAAATGGTTTTACTTACACAGTTAGTTGACTATATCTTGCAAAGGTTCTGAAAATATGTCGCTCATTTTTGACCTAATTTGAGTTCAGGAACTCATTAAAACGAAAATATTATATTTAACCCACTTTTACTTTCTCCCCTTATAAATGTTTATTGATAATGTATGTATGAATGTTTTGGTTTCAGTAAAGGCAGTAAAAGACTTGTTTGTTGCCTTATCAAAAAGTTCCAGTCAAGGAAGTGAGGGACTTGTTTGTTGCCTTATTGAGGGTTCCAGTCAAAGAATTGGGAGTCTTGTTTGTTGTCTTATCTAGAGTTCCAGTTAAGGATGTGGGAGTCTTGTTTGTTGCCTTATCAAGAGTTCCAGTCAAGGAAGTGAGGTAATTGTTTGTTGCCTTATTGAGAGTTCCAGTCAAAGAATTGGGAGTCTTGTTTGTTGTCTTATCAAAAGTTCCAGTTAAGGATGTGGGAGTCTTTTCTGTTGCCTTATCAAGAGTTCCAGTTAAGGAAGTGGGAATCTTGCCTGTTGAGTTATTGAGGGTTCCAGTTAAGGAAGTGGGAGGCTTGTTCGTTGCCTTATTGAGGGTTCCAGTTAAGGAAGTGGGAGACTTTTTTGTTGCCTTATTGATGGTTCCAGTTAAGGATGTGGGAGTCTTGTTTGTTGCCTTATCAAGAGTTCCACTCAAGGAAGTGAGGTAGTTGTTTGTTGCCATATTGAGGGTTCCAGTCAAACAATATGGAGTCTTGTTTTTTGTCTTATCAAGAGTTCGAGTTAAGGATGTGGGAGTCTTGTTTGTTGACTTATTGAGGGTTCCAGTTAAGGAAGTGGGAGACTTGTTTATTGCCTTTTTGATGGTTCCATTTAAGGAAGTAGGAGTCTTGTTCGTTGTCTTATTGAGGGTTCCAGATCAGGAAGTGGGATAATTGATGTTGCCTTATTTAGGGTTCCAGTTAAGGATATGGGAGTCTTGTTTGTTGCCTTATCAAGAGTTCCAGTTAAGGCGAAGTGGGAGTCTTGTTTGTTGACTTATTGAGGGTTCCAGTTAAGGAAGTGGGAGGCTTGTTTATTGCCTTTTTGATGGTTCCATTTAAGTAAGTAGGAGTCTTGTTCGTTGCCTTATTGAAGGTTCCAGTTAAGGAAGTGGGAGACTTGTTTTTTGCCTTATTGACGGTTCCAGTTAAGGATGTGGGGGTCTTGTTTGTCGCCTTATCAAGAGTTCCAATCAAGGAAGTGAGGTACTTGTTTGTTGCCTTATTGAGGGTTCCAGTCAAAGAATTGGGAGTCTTGTTTTTTCTCTTATCAAGAGTTCGAGTTAAGGATGTGGGAGTCTTGTTTGTTGCCTTATCAAGAGTTCCATTCAAGGAAGTGAGGTACTTGTTTGTTGGCTTATTGAGAGTTCCAGTCAAAGAATTGGGAGTCTTGTTTGTTGCCTTATTGAGAGTTCCAGCCAAAGAATTGGGAGTCTTGTTTGTTGTCTTATCAAGAGTTCCAGTTAAGGATGTGGGAGTCTTTTTTGTTGCCTTATCAAGAGTTCCAGTTAAGGAAGTGGGAATATTGCCTGTTGAGTTATTGAGGGTTCCAGTTAAGGAAGAGGGAGGGTTGTTCGTTGCCTTATTGAGGGTTCCAGTTAAGGAAGTGGGAGACTTGTTTGTTGCCTTATTGAGGGTTCCAGTTAAGGATGTGGGAGTCTTGTTTGTTGCCTTATCAAGAGTTCCAGTCAAGGAAGTGAGGTACTTGTTTGTTGCCTTATTGAGTGTTCCAGTCAAAGAATTGGGAGTCTTGTTTTTTGTCTTATCAAGAGTTCAAGTTAAGGATGTGGGAGTCTTGTTTGTTGCCTTATCAAGAGTTCCAGTTAAGGAAATGGGAGTCTTGTTTATTGACTTATTGAGGGTTCCAGTTAAGGAAGTGGGAGGCTTGTTTATTGCCTTTTTGATGATTCCATTTAAGAAAGTAGGAGTCTTGTTCGTTGCCTTATTGAGGGTTCCAGTTCAGGAAGTGATATATTTAATGTTGCCTTATTGAGGGTTCCAGTTAAGGAAGTGGGAGTCTTGTTTGTTGCCTTATCAAGAGTTCCAGTCAAGGAAGTGGGATTCTCGTTTGGTTCCTTACTGAGGGTTCAAGTTAAGGCAGTATGGGTCTTGTTTGTTGAGTTATCGAGGGTCCCAGTTAAGGTTTTAGGAGGCTTCTTTGTCGCTTTATCGGGAGTTTCAATTAAGGCAGTAGGAATCTAGACAAATTGTTTAAAACATAGTTATTGGAGAAAATATCTTTTTAGGTGATCCCAGAACGTAAATGTTTTCCAGTTATATATATTGATACAGATCCATGAGTACATATCTAGTGACCATATCCAAACTAAATATGATACCAAGCCTGGGAAGAGGAAAATTCCCTCAATTGAAACAACTATATATGTAGAAAATACTCTGTAATGTTCCCAATGAAGGAATTTTGGTGAACATTTCTTAAAAGATTAGTTTACTAACAAATTTTGTGCAAAGTTGGGTAAAGTTTTGTGTACTCTGTATCGTAGATATAGATTAATTTATTTTTTAAAAGCTTTTAAAATACAATTTACCTTATCGAGGGTTCCAGTTAATAGAGTAGGACACATTCTGGTTGCGTTATCGAGGGTCCAGTTAAGGGAGTAAGAGACTTGCTTGTTGCGTTAACAGTAGTATAATTCCGCTACACTCTAGAAAATTGTGAAAGTGCTTGGGCGATTTGCATCGTCTGCGGTGCCAAGGCTGGCTAACCTTGGATGAGCAATTGAGCGGTGTGGTGGCGCCCATAGCAGTATAAGGGTAAATAATAATAAGAGGAAAAAAATATTAGGCTTTATTATTGAACAAGTGGTGTGATCAGAAAGTGGAAAAGTAAGTATATGATTAATTCTACTTTGAAGAGTATCTGTGAGTATTGCTTCGGATTTCCAAATAGTAAGTCTAAATTGTTCACGGCCAGCGATGAGGGTTGATGTTCTGTCTCCATCTGGCAGGTTGAGTGAAGCAGTGACTAGAGGATCATGAAAAGATACTCTTTTCATATTCCTGTAAAACAGAAACATGACTATGCACGACAACAATCGACCAAATCCCATGCAGTAATGTCAGGCGTGTTTCCGTAGTATAAGTAAAAATTGTTTTCACTAAAAGCAGGTACGTCCCCCCTGAAACACGAGGGTTTATATTTGTTATCCTTTTTGTCCTTTTGATCCCTCTTCAGCTGCATGTTGAATCGAACAAACTAGCAGAAAGGTGAATTAATTGTAATCATGGTCTGCGAAGGGATTGTCACTTTCCTCCCACTTGCATAAAATTACACCGCAGTATACACATTTTTTGCCTTTTTGTGTAGAATGCACGCGTACGAAACCTGCATCTGCAAGTTCTTTGGCAGTGGGTGATGTTTGTTTCCAGTTGACAAAGGTGTTCGCCCTGGCAGTAGGTTTATTTATGTCTAGAAAATCTTTGTTGTCAGCACACCATTTAGCAAGATACGGCAACGGCAATTTAGCAAGGCGATTTGCGTTGTCGAAATTGCACACAAACCCTGGTGAGTACAGCAGGTGGTAGAGACACTGTTTGGGCAAGTCCTCATGTTCCCTTGCACAATCGACTTCATCTCGCCCAGCCTCACCATATTCATCTGCATCGCTTATGTGTTCCAACCCTGGAAAAAGTAATGCTCTTTCTAGTGGAGGGCAACCGAGCGCCTCCAAACTAGAGTCTGGCATCAAATAGCTTTTCCAACATTCTAACTTTCTCGAGATCTCGAGCATATAGCACTTGCATATCTGAACAAACTTGGTTCAATCCATTTATCAAGTCCTCATAATCACTGAACCCATACCAAAAGTCCAGACCGTGATAATGTTTGCTCAGCCATTTATTGCAGCGATCTGCAGTGAAAGTACTTGACCAATAATGAGGTGTATCCTTTGGTATTTTGAATATCCAGCGCTAAGCAGATCCGGTCACTATGTCCACCTCGGTCAGTTCCTTAATCACAACCCTTTTAGTCTTCTTGCTTACGAAAGCGCTGAAATCTACCACTGCCTTTTTCATTGTGGTCGAGGTGGCGTGGCAAAGCCGACATATACTGGAGAGCGAATGACGACCGGGCAGCCAGCAGAGCCGTCTTAAGTAGACTCACTATGAGGCGGAGCCTAGTTGTTGAGCCTGACTAAGTTGGTCAACGGGTTGTAGATGAACGCTCTATCATGAATAATGAGACAGTACGCAGAGGTATAATCAGGAAAGTCCTCGGATGCATCAAACTCTAAACTTATGTCTACAGTTGCTGATTTAATTGATTCATTTTGTTTAGAGCAATCGAGAAAGACCATCGGAGCGTGGTTCTTGAACATCTCCCTTGTCAACAAGGACACAGTTATTTGGACACAGTTATTTGGACACAGTTATTATCAAACCTAACAATGTCGGTGCAGTTTTATTTTCGAAATATAAAGTGACGACATCGCCTTACAGACAAGGACTTGCCACTTTTCCTGGCGGATTTCAACTAGAGACGTCTACCGTAATTACAAATATTGCTGGCTTCAGACAACACCGATGCAAGAAGCACTTCTACCCTGGATTGACGCCGAAGTGAGACGTTTTTGTTCTTTGAAAATCTGTGAAGCAGTGCTTCAGGATTTAAAGTATGATTGTGTCGGATGATAATGTGTTTAAATAAACTATGATTTTGGTAGATTATGTCTATTTATTTCGTACCCATAGTAGTAAGGAATATACGATAAAGGAACCAATTTTTTCCAAAGCGTATATATTTTTTGCACAAGATAAATACAATTGCATGAATTAGCACGCATTTTCACGGGAAATAATACATATACGGTTTAGCTAAATGTTTGGGAAGAATACGATTACAGGAGTGAACAACATTTTCACATTGAGAATTGATATAAGGGTTAACGTAATGTTACGAAGATTACAAGAGTGAACAACAAACATTTTCATGGGAAATAATACATATAAAGGTTAACGCAATAGTAGGGAGATTACAAGAGTGAACAATTGGTTCGCAATGTTAGGGAGATTACAAGTGTGAACAATTGGCACACATTTTCATGGGAAATAATACATACGATTGCATGTTGGTGAAAATACAATTACAGAACAATTGCCGCACATTTAGGGTTTACTGTCGGGAGAAATACAATAGCAGGAGTTTGCCTCAGCAAGACAGCTAAGGTCAAACTCAACATTTTACAAATGGAGATGGAAAATACCAGTGTTCAGTGTTATAAATGTTTACCGCTGTATAAGCCCAGTGTGATATTTGTAAGTAAGCGAATTTAGTACGGGTCAAATACTTTAATAGTATATTTTTATAAACGAACCATCACTGCCATCATCGTGGAAATGAGTATTTTGACTACATTTGTCAAAATCATACAGATGAAAGAAACTTCGAGGCTGCCGCCAAGGAGTTGCTGAGTGATGTCCGGAGGACGGAACCATACTGGTGGAGTTGTGCGCGACTCGCCCGCTCTGACAGCTGTAGTTTTCTCGAGGTGCAAATGAACAGCATGTAGAATAAAATAAGATGTTAAAAAACAACTTGTATATACAATAACATTTTACAAATTAATTCGAACGCAAAATACCAGTGTTCGGTGTTATAAATTTTGGACCGCTGAATGAGCCCAGTGTGATATTTGTAGGAAGCGAATTTAGTAAGTGTCAAGCACTTCAATAATATTATATATTTGTATGAACGAAACATTGCTATCACTGTCATCATCTTGGAAATGAGTATTTTGAGTACGTTTATCAAAATCACAGATGAAACAGTGGTGTAAGTACACACAGTCGCATCAAATTTTCTTTGATTTTAATACATAATAGACGAACCATCTGGGAGTTACATCGAGGTGTCTTACAATATTAAAGAATTGCCAATTCATACTATACCAGGATTCCTGATAATCGATTTCCTCTTCATTCCTAGGTCAGCATCTTTTTTGAAAACACGTTTGACACTAGTAAATAGGCTTTTCATGTGCAATATGTAGTTCATAATAATCGCATGTCAAATGCGCAGTTTCGCTGTGGAACATATCTGCCGGTGTCTGCTTCTGGCGTCTGGGGATATGAAATACGTTTCCTTACAAATATCACACTTGTAGTAGTGCACGCTCATGGCCCGTGCGCTTCCTGATCCGGAGTAAGTATGCCGATCGTTGTACAGAGTTGGCTATTTAGGGGATTTCACATGGGGTGTGTCAGGGGCGTAACACTTAGAAAAGTTGGAGTACTTTCAAGCAACCGAAAGTAGTTCGTGATTAAGTTCCATACTTGGAGTTGTTGCTCAGTACTGAGCTCAAGGTTTGGGTGAAGCTGTCCTAATAAGCAAGCCGCTATATATACTGGAGTGTCAAGCGGGCTTACAGTCTTGCGCGCACCGAGCAACAGTCAACTTTGGTGAGAACACAGATTTTTGTTCCTATTTTATATTAGATGCGCTTGCTGTATGCACCCGCCTTGAGAAATAACTAATATTTGAATGTACTTAGTATTATGTTTTATTTGGACAGTTACTGGCGGCTTGGTTATCAGACAGTTGCATCTTCTATTGATGTTTACACTTTATTCCCTCTTCCCTTGAGGCCTTTTAACATTTAGTTTTACTAAATTAAAATAGTTTGTGGCAAAGACTTGCATATTTTACACTTTACTCACTCTGTTTTGAGAAATAACCTTACCACTATTGAAATATACTTAGTCTATCTAATTAACTAGGCAGTTTATGGCAAAGAATTGCATCTTTATTTACACTTTACTCACTCTGATCTAAAGAATAATCCACTATTGAAATATACTTTGTCTTGTGTTTTATTTTATAATGACAGTTTGTGACAAGTTAATCGTTTCCAGCAAAGAAATTTGCACTCGCCCATGGAGTTTATATATACGTGCTGATAGGGTCCGTTGAATAACAAATCGTATAAATTATGAAATTTATTAAGTGCAATGATTTGAATTATTACATGTATAACTACTGTAAGGAATCAGTCAAACTGTTTTAGACTTTGTATATATTCATAACTTACTGTACTGTGTTTACGTAAAAGCACTTTAAGTTACAAAAGTTTGTATTGGATTCTTAATACGAAATACAACAACATTCCAACAGTCATAACACTATCATCTGATTTAAGTATTGTTATCATATTATTTTAGTTCACTAGAGGATGCACGTAGTGCTTACCAAGCAATTTGTAGCTTCTAAATATTTGCACTCGTCCTGCTCTTGGTGTTTCTATACACTAGATGCACCTGTGCGTTGATAAAACTTTTGGGATAGTGGAAATAGAGATTTTATAAATATTTATTTCTCCTCCTCTCCCTCCTCCTCCACCTCCTCCTCTTCTTCCTCCCCCTGCCATGGCGAACACGGGGAGTATGTCGGCGAGCGCGGGGACATCTGGGGTGACTGAGGTGAGAGTGATGTTCTTACTTGCTCCTCCACAAATTTTTCTATGATGCTGATGTGAGAGAGTTGCTCGGTGTGGTCGTACACCTCCCTCATATATGGTTCCACCGGCTCCGCAAACCCCCCTACGAAGCCGGCTGAAACAATAACAAATGTATTAGTCACTTGCAACACCGGTGAGGAACCGGTCGGACTGATGCCGCTAAATGTACACCAAGTCTGTTGACGTAGGTGGGCGGCATATTTAGTACTACTTTTTGCCCGAACTTTTATCTCGCATTTTTCCTAATTTACTTAAATCTAGTAAGTTCGCTATCTATCTTGCCGTTTTGGAGCAAGGATATGTTGTTAGTCACTTATATGCTTAACATTATTTAACATTGAAATCGTTTAATTCCGTAGGTGAGAAGGTCCGGAATATCTCGGAAGAAGTTAAGTTAGGGTGAGACAAAGCTTGAGGACCGAGTGGTAAATATATAATGTCAACATGGGCCCCACTTGACTTCAATTATTTTCGAAACTACAGTGTTTTTAAAGCAAATTAATGATCAAATGTAATTATCCACCTAAAATCTATAGACCCTGTAAGCCATTTATTATACTTAAATATTTTTATTGGTTATTGTTATTTTGGTTTAGTTGTAGTTTGTATAATAGTAAGAGAGGACTTGCCCTATAACTTAGGACAAATGAATCTTCGTCACCCCTCTTAGTCTGACCGTGAATTGCAGTGACACAGCATGATTAGATGTGGCACATTCGACATAAGTTTCTACCACACAAACATTCCTTATTCGGATACTATGTCTAAAATGGTTTCTTTTTTGTCATGTTACAGAAATGAGTCTATCTACCAAGTTTAACACGTTAGTAAGTGAACCCAATCTTCCAAAGGTTGATTTATTTCACCTGACTAGGGACGAGGGATATTCGATTTTGACGGCACGAAGGGATTTTGGAAAAATTTGGAGATGCCATTATTTTGGAGTTCGTGAAAGATGATTGCGAATCGGCGATGTGCTTTTTCCGAGGCGAATTTCAATCAGCCTTACCGAGGAGGAGATTTTGTGATTTGGCGGTACCTCACAAGTATTGCTTCAAATGTCTTGGGAAAAATTCTTATGATGTACAAATTTGGGAAAATTGATTAATAAACGCATGCAGCTCGTATATGTGTTTTAGTTTTATCCTCGACCCTACAAGACTGCTATTACATATCACTGAATATATTAGTGACTCACCTACACTCGCCATCGAAGGCTGGGGAACCTCCTCTAGCTGACCGTCAATGTCCCAGTCCTCCAACTGCAAGAAGTCCCTCAGCCACCTGAGGTGCCACCTAAGACCTTCCGTACCGCAGGGCTTCAGGCGGATGGTGAAGCGAACCTTCGAAGCTTGGAGGCGCGGCATGGTGAATACTGCACAGTTTGCAAGGACCAGGTTTTATACTGAATTTTCGGGTGTGGTCCTATTTGGGTCGGGTGCAGTTGCTCCTTATGCAGCACCGACTGCATATCCAGCGCACCGACTCTTATGCAATTTAGCAGACGCACCGACTCGCCGGCAAGGCCAGACAGCCGCGGCACCGCAGACGCTGCAAATCGCCGGAGCACTTTCACTTCTTTCTCGAGTGTAGCGGAATTATACTACTGTTATCCAGTGTTAAAGTTAAGGTAGTAGGATAATTATTTGATGCCTTATCAAAAGTTCCAGTCGAGGCAGTTGGAGACTTGTCTGTTGCTTTATCGAGGATTCAGTTAAAGCAGTAAGAGACTTGTTCGTTGCGTTTTCGAGGGTTTTAGGTTATGATAGTAGGATAATTGTTTGTTATCGTATCGAGAGTTTAAGTAAAGGCAGTAGAAGACTAGTTTGTTGATCTGGAAGATAAATATTCTAACGGCACACGTTGCTGGACATTAAAATTCAGAAGATTACACGAACAGTATGTGTAAACACAATTTGGGAAGTAATAATGATAGTTTTTAGCTAGTTTTCCTTCAGTGATACCTTAGCATTGAGAGAATAGAGTAAAATCCAATTGATCATTTTATTAAGTAGACAATTTAATTTAAAATCACATAAATATTTTTTTCCTTGTTGAATTTAGTTATGATTAAATATAAAGCAAGATAATAATAACGATAATTTGTGTTTTTTATATATTTCAGAGAGTATTTAATATTTTCTCTAATTTTACAGTACTAATTTTTGTATTTTCGGTATGCTGTATGTATAATACTAAACTATGCCACTAGTCAATAGCCCCTATTTATTATAGAATACGCTGTTGGTATAACAGTAAAAATTAATGACGCTGTGCGGGTCGGTACACAGCACGAGGCTGGATGTGGCCGCATTATTGGATTTATACATCGTAACTCCGTTATTGGTTACGTGACAAATTTTATCAATCCTCTGCAGTCTCATTAATGGTTTGAAATATAATGATTTATTAGATTAACTCGTCATTTTACTATTTTCCTCCAAAATTATTCAATTATTCAATCGATGTTTAGTTTTATTTTATTGCATTCTTGCTTATAATTCTATCAACAAAAATTACTCTATTGGGATGAAATTTTGATACAAAATAACTTAGTTATTACTATAAAAGAATTTTGTTAATGTAAACAATAGAGTTTAAGTTTTAGTCACTGTTTCAAAAACAACATTTAATAAAGCCAATTTGCCAAGCTGCCATTGGTCATTGGGCTATTAATTAATGATCCTGGCTAAAGAATCAGTCGGTCTTAGACAGTAACAAGGCTACACAAGGCATCTCACCCATTCTACACTCATCATTCATTTATATTCGCATTAAAATACGCCCAGATTGCGTCGGCGTCTTAAAGATACATTAAGATATTAAGATACTGCACATATACACAAAGACAAATAAATCATATTTCATAAAATTAATGTAAATCATACTTTTTGTTTATTTATTCAACAATATTTAACGATGAAATCAGTTTTATGACTATAAGTGCTGCTCCCACATAGAATTTCCCTATATTTATTTGCTTCTATCCCCTTAAAATATGTCTTTGTCATAATCGATTCTAAGGTCCTTTTACTCGAAACAATTGTTGGCTTATAAAACCGCCTGCTATGCTCAAAGTTATTGCCTTAATCATTGTTCACGGGCTCAATTTCCTCACTCGCGGTGGATGAATAGTTTCAGGTTAAGTCGTTTTATCTTGTTGTGATGCAATAGGTGTTACATTTGCCATGGGGCCTTTTTTTATAAATAACTCTATTTTCTACATCAAACTACTTGATGGCTTGGGTCTGAATCTACAGTTTTCCTTCAACTCGAGAATTACAGATTAATAAGCCATTTATTTTCTAACTTGGCAACAACATCGGTTTTTGTCCTCTTTGTTTGAGACTCACTTTAAACCTCATGGAGACATAATTCATAAAGTTAGTTTTATCAGTGTAAGAATATAGGGGGACTTTGATTTGATTTGATTGATAAAATCTCTAAATCAATTACTGCTTATGGAATTGGTGAAACAATAAAATGTAAAAAATTGATTTCTTATCTTGTGTATAAATTCAGTATGTCGGAAAGTTACACAATAATAATAATATCCAGTTATATGCCAAATTTACTATACGTAAAGGCAAGGTTTTTTCCAGCAGCATTTAAGTAAGCTATTATAACTTTTCTCTTCCACTACCTTAAATCTTGCAGTTTACATTTAGTTTTTTTTGTTTGCATTTTAGTCCTATAATGGTACCAGTCTTGATGTGAAAACCGCTTGTCACAGATTTAAATGTTGCTGGGGTTTTCTTGATTGCATTTATTTTGATTATCTCTTAGCACAGGTTATACAACTGATTGATGTTTGACTTTTAGCGAATTTCTCCTATAGGTAAGAAGCTATTACCGTAGTCGGCATGGTAAGACCTAGGCCCGGGACCATGATAACTTTTCGTTTTGAGGTCCCCAGACCCCAAAAACACCATTCGTTCGAAACTGTATATATATATACTCGCTTCGCTCGCTGGGGGCTCCGCCCCCAGACCCCTGTGGGGGGCTTCGCCCCCAGGTCGCTCTTTGGCCAAAATTTAATGTAAATTGGTCCAAATCTATACTTATTTAATAGGAGAGCAGGTTTTTTGTGACAATCACTCCTCCTAAACTACACAACCGATTTTCATGTTTTTGGTGTCATTGGAAAGAGCCTAACGTGAAGTTGTGCAGGAAACTTTTTTATAGAGAAATAATTTGTGAGTGAGGCCCTGGGGCCCTTTAAAGTTGAGTTTTTTCCTATAAGCTTAACATTGGGAAATAACTATGAGTTTTAAGCAATCAGCTGGATAGAGTAAACACAGTTAATCAGCAGGCCATGTTGGCTTTGGAACGTTAACACGATATTTATAAATGATGATCGCGAGCGAAGCCGCGACAGGTTTATAAGTTCTCTTTAAGACCTATGAACTCTACAAATATTCCAAGGTTTTTATTATTTTTAGGGATTTAACCTATCAAATCTGGTCATATGCCAGTTGGTGAATACTACTTGGCATGGAGAAGTATTGTATGTTAAATGTTAAGTTTCCATTTATTACCTAAGTGCTTGGAGAGAAAATTGAAACCCTACACTGGATTTTGTGATATAGCCTTTATAGGACGTCGCCAAAACCTTATAAGGGGGGAAAACAAAGTGAACAACCTAAATTGCTATGTATTTGGTCAACAATAAGCATTCTGCAACAAATATAACATTATTTATAAGGGTTTTTACCCTTGATGGAGCGCTACATAAAAAATACACTTAATAAAAACAAATAAATTTACAAAAGTTCAGTCTTTTTTTTTCTTTCGGGTGTTTAAGTGATATAATCTGGGCGTATGACTGGTTCTAAATACTAATTAATTGTAATATAGGAATACTATGTGCCAAATACTAGGCCTCTAAGTTCTGTATTAGAACGGCAAACCATTGAAAACCACGTTAAAATCTTGAAATTTAACAAATATAGCGCTATCTAAGGGTTAAGGGGTCGAGATACGGCAAAAAGTCATGGGAAGAAAATTGTAGATCGCCTAAAATCAATGGAACGTGATAGTCTCCGTTTTTTGATAGGACAATCTGTTTGGCCGCTAGAACTCAAATAAAACGACACTTTTTTATTTAATTTTTTGATTTGCCATTATTAATTTTTATTAAGGGAATTTAAACTGACTAAAGTAAAATTTGGAAATTTTCTCTGGGAGTCTCCGTTTTTTGATAGGACAATCTGTTTGGCCGCTAGAACTCAAATAAAACGACACTTTTTTATTTAATTTTTTGATTTGCCATTATTAATTTTTATTAAGGGAATTTAAACTGACTAAAGTAAAATTTGGAAATTTTCTCTGGGATTAATAGGTGAAAAACACCACCATGCTAAATATCAAAATCATAGCTCAAGTATAAATGGTGTCACGTGCATGTCAATTAATCTCAATTGGTATAGAACCATCATAGCATTACTACTTATACGAAGAAAATGGTCAAATCTAAAGATATTTAGAGTTTTTGATTTTCCGACAGGTTTAAGTAATCAAAATTACTGCTGTTATTTACTAAGACATATTTTATGGACATACTTCGTGCCCAATATTAGGCCTTCATCAATTATATTAACATGATACAAAATAAAATACCACCACAAAATCTCGAAAGTATGCCGAAATTTGAAAAATATAGTTATACCAAAATACAACTCTTCTTCTGTCAAACAAGATTTATAAAATATATTTTTTTAAGTTCCAAGGGTTAAAATCATCACAAACAACTAAAAACCTAGGAAATATGGTAACCATCGATAAGTTGTAGTTTATGTACGTAATTAAAAAAATCGTACAAAAACCTTTAATCTGTAGTTCATATAGTGAAATCTGCAAATATTATGTGCAACAAATTAGGCCTCTCAGAACACTATTGAAGTAAAACACGATTTCAGAACCTGAAACCTTGAAAATTCTCTAAATTCGGTCAAAACCAATCCTGAAAATCATGCAGAATAAGTGGAAATAAAACAAAGAAATAAATAAATAACCAGTAAACATTTTAAAAATAGTCACACAACTTGAATAAATAATATACAGAGTTCCCAAGAATCTATTTAATAAGGTAAAAATATGAAAAGTACACAAATTTTAAGGCTTAGCTTTCTTATAGAGGGTTAAATCATACAAATTGATCATATGCATGCTGCATACTACGTATAGGTCATAGTGTTCAGAAATCGGATATGAAATGATGATATTCCAGGTAATTTTTTACGCCGCCAGACACTATGCAAGTGCGTGAAATAATTTAAATCCTTACTTTGAACTGTCCTTATTTGACAACATTTGTGTTGTTAGAGGGGAAAAACACTACAATAACATAAAATATTATGTTCGTGCCGAATAAAAGTAATCTGTAAAAAATATAACCTAATTCAAGTGGGGCTTTTCCCTCCTGTTATGACCAAAAGACAAAAAATCCACAACAATTTAGACATTTCTTATGGGTTATAATAAATCAAATTGTTTCTATGACTGCTGTTGGCCCTGGCATGCAGACGTATTGTGTGTATAGGTATATGCACCCATATATTATTAAGGGCTTGTGAATAATGAAAATAGAATAGAATATATAATAAAATAGAATTAATAGTCTTAAAGGATAAAATCATCAGTTACCACCTTAAGTTAGAACATAGTTTAGTGACTACCAATTCTTTTGACATGTTTAAAAATAAATAGGTTTAATAGAAAAATAATAGGTTTAATATTAAAAGAGTCAAAATGTTACTACAGCATAAGCTGCATACTATATTACCGATATTACCGACAACATTTTGAAATCCAAATAATGCATTTAAATAACATAGTTTACGTACTCATAGATTTTTATATTTTTGTCAAGGTTAATATAAACATTGCGTGTTTTTGCAATTTTCCCGATAGTTTATAGTTACAAGCTACACTGTATGCCAAAAGTCACATTCCTAGCTCAACCACAAGTGGCCAAGGCAAAAGTGTACAAAATGTCACGTTCCTAGTTAGTTCATCTAGAAGTGAGATATAATTCGTATACCTGAGTCAGTTACACCATGAGCTCATATACAACCGATCGCAAGCTACGAGAATCTCGTCAATGGCACATACGCACAACCATAGATTAGGCATATCCCTAAGGAGTATGTTTAATTTATGGCACCACTCACCACCCCCTAGCACAAGCAGAATTCGCCATGCACTGCGCGTAGTTGCTAAAAGTAGCAAGCTGAGAATAACGCAAAGCCTAGTAAACTGATCCACGGGCAACGCAAGAAAATGTTATTGCTACCAAAAATATGTAAAAACTGGACAATACGCCGAAGGGTTCAAGGGAAATCGTGTAATGAATCATCAAAAGGTGTGCTTGAAACACCAAGTTTTCTTACCAGCGAGAACCTAAAATTATATGTTTAGATGTTGAGCAATAAGCAATCATGAGTTTAAGTAAACATATTTAGTTAAGTTTAAAATTATTAATATTTAATAAGAAAGACATTTTTTATGACTGAATTGCCATATAACGCATACACAAGAATGCCGATTTAGATATTTGTAAACTAAATTACCAAAACGGTTACAATATCGAAATAATGCATGTCGGTAATGTAGTATATGTAACTAATATATTTTAAAATATTTTTTTAAAAGATTTAATAATTAAAAATTGTGAGTTTTGGCAATTTTTCTGGGGGTTACAAGGTTAAATCTACCTGCATGCAAAATTTCACGTCGATAGCTCTTCTAGAAGTGGTCTAGAATTCGTATACCTCAGTGAGTCAGTCAGTTACACAAGCGGCTGTATATATGTTAGATATATATATATATATAAACCTGTAAACCAACATTTATGACTTTAAGTTCGAAAACCAGTCATATCGCTCTATCTAAAGGGGTGTTTTGGGCGGGTTTTGTACCCCAAAAACGGGTATTTTTAACTTTTTCATATAGTTTCAAAATAGTCAAATTTTACTTTTTACTATTGGATTCAGCTTAAAAAAACACACAATTTGGTATGTTGATGATTCCTCTACGTCAATCAGTTATCGAGATATTGAAAGTGCTAAACACAGTACGTTGTATATTGTTATTCTTATGGAGAATAAGAAAAAAAATATATCTGGCTTTTTTATGAACGTATACTGACGAAACTTGGTATACGACTTTATCTGGTTGTGGTCTATTGATATTTGCTCAATTTTTTTTTCTAAATGTTCCCGTAGCAGCAAACCTGCGTACTCAGTCCCCATGTTATTCTTAAGGAGAAAAATTAAAATGCTATGTCTTCCTTAATTATGAACATAAATTAATAAAATCTTGTATATGGCTTCAACTAGTTGAGTTATATTGATATTTGCCTAAACACCCATTTTTCGTACCTTGTTGCAGCAAACCTGCGTACTCAACCGCCATGTTATTCTTATGGAGAATAATTAAAATGTCATAAATCGTTTATTTATGATTGTATATTGATGAAACTTGGTATGTAGCTTTATGTTGTATTAAGAGTAGTCAACCCGGGAGATGGGCCGTAACATGGGGCTTATGGGCTTAAAATCTGGCTTCTGATTGGTCTAATTAGGTCACGTGATTCAAGATGGCGGCGCCCATGGTGGCGTTCCCGCCAAATTTGCGCGCCAAAAAAAAATTGGCGCCAAACCTAACCTCACTTTTCTTCCCTCCAAAGTGTTACCAACTTAGCAGAGCTAATGTACCATACATAATTATATGTATAATTATATGTACCATATATAATACTACAGTGTATAATCATATATGTACCATAATAATATACCATCACCTAATTATATGTACCATACATAATTAAATATACCATATATAACGCCACAGTGTATAATCATAAATATATATATATATATATATATATATATATGTGTACCATATATAATTATATGTACCATATATTACGCCACAGAGTATAATCATATATGTACCATAATAGTGTATAATATACCATCACCAGAAAGGTAAGTGGCTAACTATCTAATCAGTGTTGCCACTCTAAACGCTACCTATAAACCTAAATTATTATATGTATATACATATATGTATTATGTCAAACTATCTAAAATTATTATATGTATATATTACGTCACGCTATGATGTGTTACCAACCTATGGTAATGTATATTTCGCAAGCAAGTACCGCTAACCCATTATATAAAACCATTACATGTATATATACCAGAAAGTACCACCAACCCAATATATAAAACTATTACATGTATATATCGCAAGAAAGTGTGCCAAAAAACTAAAAATCGCTTATATCTCGAAAACGGTAAGTCCTAGGGTCATTTTGACCCCAGAAAACTGCCTACTACGTAGTGTAGGCACTCCAGGGGGGTATCTACCCATATGAAAAGTCTTAACCAAAATGTTGCGGGTTGCATCTCAAAAAATGAAGGGGCAAATTTTCAAAATTAAATATCTCAAGAACGGCTTGGCCGATTTTCACGAAACTTGGCATGTATGTACCTGTTAACCTCCGCTACATCTTACAAAAACCTAAAATCTGTACTGCGGGCAAGTATCAAAATAATTGAAGGGGTACTAATAAATACCTTAAACCTCGCAGCATAATCGGGGGGAACGCGGTGGTCTAGTGGTTAGCGTCTTGGACTACGGTTCAGGAGGTCCCGGGTTCGATTCCCTCTTTACATTCCTCGTCAAACGTGTTGTACATCTCTGGATATACTCTCCCTTCCTTTACCTACAGGTACGTTTATTCGTGACACGTCTACTCTAAACGTGTCGGTAGACTTAATAGATTCTGAATTTGACTGAAAAATACCTCCGAAAACTTCCCAAAGGACATCGCAGGGAACATAGCATGATCTAGGCTAAGTAAGGCATACTCTCACAGGGGGAACTTTTTTAAAACTACAAACTAACCTGTAATAGAACAAAGAAAAATACAAGCCAAAATAAATCCGAGAGGAGTGGTGGCGATTAGTTCGCCCGAGCCTCAGCCAGTCGCTATGGTACCATCACTCTGTGTCTTGAACGTATATGTAGTGCATTTCAAATCAAACATTAGTTTTTAAGTATTGAACCCAAACCTACAGTGAAAGACAGTGGTGACCTACAGTGGACCACAGCGCCTATACTACTTCACTCTAGGGTGTCTACTGTTAATATACCATCACCAGAAAGGTAAGTGAAATAATACTCACGAAATATGCTGTATAATGATATCTGTATTTAAAAAGGCTATTAATATTCTTCTTCTTCTTCACCTCCTCCGACCCCACTCCCCATCTCTTCTTCTTCTTCACCTCCTCCGACTCCACTCCCCATCTCTTCATCCTCACTTCCTCCGCCTTCACTCCCCAGCTCTCCAGGTTCCGCTCCTCTCTCCATCTCTCCAGGCTCCGCTCCTCCGTCTCCTCTCCACCTCTCCTCAGGTCCCGCCAGCCACAGCCTTCCCCCGTCAACTGTAACAGAAAAACATTACGGTTAGCCACTGCCTCTACTTAACCTGACCATAATCTATCGTTAAATAAAATTTTGAACGCTCACGTTTCCCCACCACGGTAAGCTTTTAGGCTAGGCCGTAGGAGCGTCGGCGCGTTCTTTTTGGTTACTCAGAGCTTCTCCTGGAGGCCTAACCTCTGGGGTGAGAGGCCCCAACCATCGCCTCTCACAGTGGTAGCCACTCCATAACAAAATGCTACCTCCTTCTATTTTTTGTATTCTCTGTCAATCCGTTCATTGTGTATGAGGAAGGTAGTCATTTACTAAGACAAAGTCCGTTCATTTTAACACCTTTCAACTCTACATTTACTAAGATAAACAGAGAATCTTTTGTTTTTTATATTTTTTTTGTATTTTTATTTTTATATTTTTTTTTGTTGCGCCTTTCCATCCGTTTTTCCCTGACAGTCGGAGGATTACAACAAACGGTTTCACGGTTTTTTAGGCCAACCTCCCCACACCCCTGGACTTACAAAGGGTTTAGCCCAGCCTGATGGGTGAGCGACTGCCGGGTCTTTTTTTTTTTTAGACCCCACTCGAAAATATTTTTCGAGCGTAGTACTTCGCGGACATCAAGGCGCAGTTTTCATTTTTATTTCTATGTACAATACAATCTACAAGTTCATAACTATTGCTACTATTTACAATATTAATCTCTTTAACATTAGGGTGAAATTCCCGAAGGAATTGAGCCTTTTCATGACCCTTTGTATAAATAGTTTCAAAAGGTTTACAGAGTGAGCTTAAAAGCTCCTCACTATACTCTACTTCGCCATCGTTCCACTTAATGTGGTGATAATGACGGGTCAGCCAACGGGCTGTCCTTTGCATTTTACTATTTAAACAATCAAAGCTGTATGGAGGTCGGAACACAATCTGTGTTCTATACGACCTCCCAACTATAGCAAGTTCTTTAATAATAAATCTGTTATTATTGCTTTTGAAGCCGTGAAATTGAACTATAGCTTCCATAATGAAACCTCTTGATATAGACGGTCAGCTACGTGAGGCGGTAATTGATCCGTACACTGTTCAGCATCGGTTAATACTTGATTAATAAAAACTTTAATAATATCCTCTATATAAAATAATTCTAAAAGAGAGCGGCCGATTAAAGGAATATTTCTTACAAGCTGATCCCACTCATTAAAGTTTAGAGCCAAGGAGTGCTCACCGTCAGAGACACAAACGTACTGCTGACCAAAAATTGTAGTGACCCTTATAACCGCCCTGCCTTCTACCGATATACAACACTGATATTTACCCAAGAGTGCTAAAGTTATTTCATTGAACCTGTCAACTAGCTGACAGTAAGAATCGTAACTCCAAAATACAACGCCTTTTCTCCCTTTAATCAATACACCCAAACTATATTCTCGATTTTTAAAAATACCCGACACGATACATTTAGTTAATTCGGGGTCCAAGAAATGGACTGACTTTAAAAATACACCGGTCATTAAATTAATAGGCTCGACCGACCGAGGGAGCGGCACAGCGTCTGCCTCCGGTGAAGTCATCTCTGCTACTGATCGTCTTCAGAGTCTTCAGACTCTGTCTTACAATCGCTATTGTCAAACTCTGTACACCGTTTAACTATAACGCTATCGGCCCCCGGGGGTAATTGAAAGTTTTCTTCAGAGCTATCAAATGTATAACTGTCTAATATTTCCCTTCTAACTAAAACCCAGTTTTTGTAATATTCTACTTCAACCCAATCGTAACGACGCATGTTTACTCAACGACTACTAGCCAGAGACTGAACTAACGGACGAACGGATGTATTCTTTTTTACCCCCACCCCTTTGATTACAATACGAGTCACGTGACTCTCTGGGCCCACAGTTTAGAAATTACACTGGAAATCTTTTCTTCCGTTAATTTTATACGTCTTAAAAACCTGGCTCTGTCCCGCGCCATTTGTTCCCATTCTGATTTCCTGTCTTCAGCGGGCAAACTGTATATTTTTGTAACTACCGGGTCGGAGAAACTAACTCGAGATTTTCCTGACATCTCCCGTGATTGGTGTGTATGTGTAGTGACAGTCGTGGATTATGAGACAGTATGCCCAAGTATTGGCTGGGATGGGAGTTTTAGCTTGAATCTCAAGCCTGACGTCCACTGGCCCTGTTTTAATAGTATCGTCCTGTTTTGAACAGTCAATTACGTATAAAGGGCACTTGGTTTTAAAATCGTCAAAGTTTAATATAGGTGAACCAATTCTTCCGTAATACGAGTTTTGGAAGGTAGCAAACATGTCATAGAACAAGGCAGTGTTCCCACGAAGGTTATCGTACGGGTAAAAGTTTGAGTTTAAATAAAGTTTTACATCAGTTATGTCGCAAGCGTCAAATTGTGACATGTCCTTTGTTAAGTCGTTCTTTCTGCCTGTCTGGAAAGCCAGAACAACATACCGGGGTTTTTCCGTTTGGTTAGACGTTTTCAGTGTCCAAGATAATGTTTCAGTATTCGGAAGGTTCGGGTATTCAATCATTTCCCATTGACGGAATGGGAGATGGATCGCGGGATCTTTCTCAATAAATTTATACAATTTTAATTTTTGAGCGTCATTTACTGTTATATGAGGCATACGCCAGTAGATTTTTTCAATTTTTAATTCTAAAGCCCCGGCCTCCGTAGTTTTTACAGCATTATTATCTGTAGCCGAGCGTAAAAATATTAATTCTTGTTTTACGTTCACCAACACCCGCCTGTAGTCTTCGGCGAAACCTAGCAAGAGTTTTAGAGGTATAGAATATATAAAATTGGTCACTTTTTCAGAGTTACCAGGGCCTAGCCAGCAGGCGTTCTTGAGAGTGTTTGTTTCTTCCGAGCGAATGGATAGGATATTTTTTAAAGTAGTAGTAATACCGACATTTTTTGTTCTATCAATCTCCTTGCCACAAACCTCGTAGCGAATTTCTTCAAACATAAAGGCCACTGCGTTATTTACAAAGGATACGTCCAGAGCAGCCCCATCCGCCTTTTTAGCGCTGACTTTACCGTGAATTACAATAAAGCTCTCAAACGGAGCTGTAATTATGTCCTGTTGTAATATCGGTATTCTAATTTCATCATTATTATTGTAAGTTGTACTTGCATACGGCTGATGTGAGTGCAACTCCATCCCTGTTATCAAGTCATCGTACACAGCCTGGCTGTCTATCGCTAGTAGCGCCATTTTTTAATACTTTAAAACCGAGAGAACGAAGGAACGACACGTTTTTACAAGTTAACACCTTGACTTTCTGAACACTACTGACTTGCTGCCCCGCGGGCATTCCCCTAAATAGTAGCCCCATTACTGCGCCTGAGATGTAGTCTAACAGAAATTCTTTCTCCGCGAAAGTTAACAAGATTACCGTCCTGGTCTTTTAGAGACACTGTCAAGTTGTTGATCCTTTGACTGATGACCGGTAAATAAATGACATTCCTCGGTAATTCTATTATTTTATAGCCCGGTGGTTCGGCCGGGTAGAACTCGTGTATAACATGACCCTCGACTCCGTTCAAGTATGACCCGCGTGTGACATTACATTCGACCCGTATAGAATTAACTTTTATTATATCTACAGGTAGTTCCGAAACATGTTGTTTATTAGCCTTGTATATTTGTTTTTTGTAACCCAAGAGTGTCCCCAACGATTGCTCTTTAGTAAAGTCAATTTTCTTAGAACAATATATCGTAACCTTTAAAGTGTTGTTATTTGGTTTTAATGTAAACTGGATTTCTTTCGACAGTTGAGATTGTATATATTTTTCAATGTCCTCAATTTCGTAAGACCCTTCAGGGATTGTAATACTTTTATCATCACCGTAGTAAAACTTATCATTAATGTCTTTCTCAATGTTTGGTATAGAATTATAAGTGGTCAGTTCAATTAAACCAAGCTCCCATTCACCCTTGCTAACATCTATGGGAAACGCTAGCTCGTGCGATAAAACACTAGTAGCTCCCGTGAGACAAAACATTACTACAGAGAAACTTTAAGCACAAATGTCCACAAACAACTGAGTCAAACTTCTGTTGCCTTTCATAATTATAGTACAGTTCACATCCACTCAGGTATCGTGAGATCTCCTGTGGTGGTCTTAAGTTTCCAAAACTGTCATAGTAATAGACTTCTTTATCAATCTTCTTGTAACAAACCCAGTGAGTACCCTGCCCAGTTGTACTGTCCAAGTTAACTATAGCAGATTCACATTTTCTCGGACGTTTCGGTAAACTGTCCCGCATGTATATCCCGCTAAAGTTTGGAATTTTTAACAACCTCGCGTATTTGATTAAATCATAATTTGTAAGTGGTTTTATCGGTATTGAGATGCTTTTTTTTCGTTCTCCTTTTCTTTCTTCTACCTGCACCTTTCTTAGTACCCGCACCTTCCTTTCTATAGGGTCTTAGATACAATCCTCGGCCTCTGGTACGTTTAGCGGGGCGTTTCTTCTTACGGCCTCCTCCAAATTTTGTTTTTGCCTTCATGGCTGTGGTGACTGCCCAAGCAGCGGCTTTCTCACCAACACTGGCGTCACTAGACTTGAATCTCTGCCAAGCGCGTTCCGCCAACTCTTTATCAGCTTGCCTTCGCCTCTCACTATCGGAGTAACGCGAGTATGCTATATCGTGGACCTTACAGGCTTCGTCTAGCCCGTTTATTCCTTTGTCTCCTCGTGCCAATCTCTCTTTTAACCTCGTGCCAGGTCCACAGTACTGATAACCGGGGATGTGTAATTCGACAGGTAGTAAATCTATAGCTTTGTTCAACACCGATGAAACAATACCTCCGCCTCGCACGACCGCTAGTTTACGTCTGAGAGGTTTCCTTCTAGTCTTAGCCATTTTATTGTAAATATTTAATCACCTCGTACAGTCTATTCAGCAGAGTCTCACGTATACACGGAATTTTTAAAACTTCAAAAATGTCAGGCACCGTACGAGACACAGCGTTTGTGAACTCGTTGTACTCCAAGACCCCACTGTCAGTTATAAAGTAAATCATTCCATTTATATATCTAAAGGCACCACGACTGTGGGCGGGGATACCGTACAGTGTAGACGAAACCATACCCATAAACACCCCAGTAAAGTCGCACTCGTTAATTTCAATCAGATACCAATCGTTAATAATCATGTAGCTCTTCCCCGTGTTAGTTGCAAAGGCCGCGTTAACTTTGTGTACCGTTCTACCGGCTATGTTATTGACATTATACATTGTAATCAAGGACAGTGAGGGGTATCTAAATAAAAATACTTCATTGCCCACAAACAACGCGATATCCCCATTCGGCCTCTGGTAAATGGCCGATATTTCAGTAAAGTTTCGTGGTAAGAATTTGAGCCAGTGTGATATTCTTCTTGGCCGTGTTGAATCCTCAGGAATCCTGTCTGCAGGGTCCAGACTTATAATCCATACATAATCCCTAAAGAAAGCAAATATCCTTTTGTTCACAATAACGTACGTATCAATTTGACCTTTTAATTCGCAAATATCGCGTTTTTCAAATGTTTCGGGTGGTGTCTCAGGTGTTGTACTGCTTGGTGTGGTAGAGGTTGTTGTAGTTGTCGTAGTGGTGGTAGTAGTAGTGGTAGACGATGGTTTGGGTGATGTAGGGGGCCGACCATACAAAAACTCCATAGCGAGTCTGTCATCTCTACTTAGTTCATATTCGTTCAAGTCAACAATTCCTGCAGGATCCCTATTGAAGGGAAACATTACAGATTTATCATCGCCGGAATGGTCCAAGCCTAGGGCGTGACCAATCTCATGAACCAAAGTTAGAAAGAATGAAACGTTTCCATATCGTGGTAAATCCATAGTGAAATCCCAGTTTTCTTCCGAATCAAAGTGTATGTCCGTTTGGTTATAACCGGTGTTGGGGAGATAGGCGTGAGCCAAAACTAACCCAGGACCGTCAAAGTCATAAGGGCAAGTATCTTGTCTAGAGTAAAATACATGTTGTCTAGAAGCTGAGAACGATATTATTATTTAATAATCTTTTAAGGGTTTTTAATATCCTTTTTAAAAGTAATATTAGCGTGTTTGGCCCATAAATCGAACGCTTTTTGAATTAGGTGGGGGTACTGTGGTGTTCCGTATTGGTACCATGTTATTACTGATGTATTCCACTTTCTATTGGGTAAAGCCGAGAATGGTAGTATATTGTCTTTATGTCCGCATCTGGGAGTTTTCATAAGCTTCAGAGTGGCATCATCAAATATGCCCGTTGGCTCAAGACGAAAATTCTCTTGAAATTGTTTCACTGCAGAAGTAACGTCCTGTGTCAAAGCGTTTTTCTCGAGATAACCATAATAAGTCAAATAATCTACTGACTTGTTGCACGAGGCAAGAGGCAGCATAAACAGTAAGAGAACCAACATCTTCGACGGTTCGGAGTAGACTAATCAGTATTCCTCGGTTTAAGTGGCTTTATATATTCAGCTTCCGTCCTGAGGAGATTGGGGAAAGGGAACAGTATCATCAAATATCCCCGTGGGCTCAAGACGAAAATTCTCTTTAATTTGTTTCAAGAGAAGCTCCACTCAGTCCCTCTTCAGTCATAAAGAGATCATAAGTATCAGGCGGAAGAGGTTTGACGTCTTCTACTTTAGGCTCTTCACCACCTTCTAACCCGTCAGCAAACAAAACTTCCCAGTTTAAGTCATAATTTACACCCGGCGTGGCAGCCCTACCAGTTTGTTTCTTGTTAATATAATTAAAGAGCATTGTACCAAATTTGTTCAACCGTTTCTCGTGAAAATCTTTATTACTAGTTATTAGACCTTCGCATTTTGACAGTCTGGCCTTGAGACCGGTTAAGTCAAACTGTTGATTAGCGAGGTTAGTGGTTATAGGCAATATCTCTTTTTCCACGTATGCCTTTGTCACTGCATCGCTGGGGTCTGTTGGTAAAGCTAAATTAGTTATTTGTTTATTATTAGCGTCATATTTATCGTTGGAGATAGTCATACTCAGTTTTTTTAGTGTGCCCAAATTAACTGCGTCCAAGGAATCTACAGGGTTAGCTACACTCCATAGTCTTTTGTTTTGCATGTTGAATCTCTGAACGTCAGAAGCTATAGATTTATGGTCAACATAATTCTTTGTAGCAGCATCGAGTGGCTGTACCGGTGTAGCCAATTTACATAACCGTTTATTTTGCATATCATAATCACCTTGGGGCGTTAAATTGAAACCCTCTCCCTTGGGACCTTTGACGGCCTCACCTCGGGATTTCCGGCTACTACGTCCAAACTTGTCAATGGTCATTTTAATAATGCTTTAAACCTACTGTTACCAGCCCCTTTTATATAGCCGGCCTCTCTCAGTTCCTCGACGATACTCAGTATTTCATTGCCATGGACTCTGTTTCCAGTCTCTGTTGACATGGCTATGTGTCTTAGTCTACTTACCAATTCATTGGCGTCGTCCCAGAGTATAATATCACGGGATCTTGCATTCTTCCACGCTAGACCCTTGCCCACTCTGACCGGGAATAGGTCTTTAATAATTCGTCTGTACTTTAGATTGTTGTCCCTTCTAATTTGATTTTGGAATTTGTATCCTTTCTTGTGAGCGTTGGTGGCGATAATAATACTCTTATAGGTATTAAGATCGTCTTTATCGTATATATCCTCGTCAGGGGTTCTCTTAAATATGAGCTCATACAAGCCTTCAGTAGGTCTATATCTTGTGTTGTTTATTAGAATAGTTCCATCGTTGTCAAAGTCTAACACCTTATCTCCCATCATTAAAGTACTGCCTTCGTATCTAGGGCCGTAGTCATGATCAATAACTCGGACCTTACCGCTAGCATCTTTTAAAAGCAGTGTCATATATCTCACTGTCATGGGGTTACTAAACTGACTTTCAATATATTGGGACGCTGTTTCCAGTCCCGAAGGGGTCGATACAATTTGCTTTAACCCGCTGGTTTCAGGTGTAGATACACTCTGCGGAATAAATTCAGCTATTTCTCCTTCATCATCTGTAGTATCGTATTCCATTGGCTCTTCTTTAAAGGTTTCGGGTTCAGTTTTTATGTCGGCTGTGTTTGTTGTCGTTTTTCTAAGTTCTTGAATAATTGGTTTATACTGCTTCTCAAGCAAAATATCACTTTCCTCGGATCCTTCCTTAAACATTTTATATTTCCGTTTAATAGCATTACGCAGCTCTATGAGCCGGTTTGTCAGTTGCTGTTTACTGCTTCGCTTCATAATCATAAATGATAACTTTCAATCAACACATCTAGATATAAGGCATTCCGACTTGCCTGAAAAACAGGGGCTTTCTTACTGCAGTATTTTCCGCAAAATTTATTCTTGTCCTTGAAATAGAAAGAGCACAAGTTTGATTTAACATTATGAAGTTGAGCGTTAAAACCTCATAAATCGTTGTACGTGTAGGTGCGTACTATTATAGTTCAGTTACAAAACTGTCCATTCCTACCCTGTACCTTCCCTTATAAGGGTCCAGTGTTTTGTCAATTACAAGGAATCCAAAGTTGTCTCGCCACGCTTGAGCGCATATTTCTTTAAATTTTTCAAATGACATGTCTGTAGTGACATGATCGGTGTATACATGCCTTAGGTTCTTCTCGTCTTGTTTAAATAAAATAATAAAGTTACAGTTATCCCTCACCAACTGTTTGGGTATAGCACTGTATGTCTGCCCTAAATAAAATGTATCTAAATTGTTATGTCTACCCATGGTAAAAAAGTTACGTATATTGTTATGTTTTTCGCAGGAAATATCGTCAAAGATCATTATAGAGTTTGGTTTAGCTTGATTTGGGTGTATAACTAAACTATTATCGTCAAATTCATGATACCCAACCTCCTTAGGCATAACCTGTTTAAGTAATTTGTATTTAGGTTGATAGAGGGACTTTGAAAAAACATAGATATTTTCAAATCTTAAACCGTTTGGGTCAAACAATAAATTGAATAAAACATTGGTCTTCCCACAGGAACTCGGCCCTGTGATTATACAACGTATTGAATCAGGCAGTAATACACCGTGTTTATTATTCTTAACCATGCCCGTTCCCGAGAAATAATCATCAAGATTCACTACAGGAAAACCGACTTCCTGTTTCTCAATCCGCATAATGACTGATTACATCACCATACCCGCAAACAGATTTATACATCCTGTGGCCTTCCACGGAAGTCGTGACTAGCCTCTATCACACCAAGTCCTTGGCATCAATCCAACTGTCATGGCTGCTATCATACCCCCTCCATCGTACAAAGAGTCTGTCTCCTTTCCTTTTTAATACTTTGTCAACTAAATAAATGTCACCGGTTTTTGACTTGCTAATTTCTTCAGCATAAAACCCACCTTTAAGTATTTCCCCCCTGTTATCTTTTAATATGTATGTTATTGGTTTTGTCGGTTTAATCGCGTATACTGTAAACGTCTCATTTGTCCAATTAGGCAAATACCCTTTCTTAAACACTCTTTTTACTTTACTGATTCTAACACTGTCACCTAATTTTATTTTTTGTTTAAGAATTTTATGTTTTGGTTTTTTAACTTTATTTATTTTATTTAGAATGTCTTTGACATGTTTCTGTCTTACATCCTGGGGTTTCATACCTATAGTCCTGTGCTTTGTGAGATTGTAAGAATTTACAATTTCTGGCAATAAACTTACCCACTCATAACTACCTCTGGCAGTAAATAACTTGTACATTTTTGTCTTGAGAGTTCTGTTTAATCTTTCCACTATACTTGCTTTTAGTTCTGAATACGTAAAATAGTGATTGATTTTATACTTTTTCATTAGAGCATTTACATGTTTATTAAAAAAGTCGGTTCCTTGATCCGTTTGAAAATTTTTTATTTTATATTTAGCTAAGATGGGTTCTAAAGCTTTAGCGACTTGCGGCCCTGACTTGTCTTTTAACGGAATAGCAAAAGCTAGTTTTGACAAACAGTTAATTATCGTGAGAATATACTTGTAGCCTTTGTTAATCTTCGCATAAGGCTTCATTTCAACGAGATCAGCCTGGTAAAGGTCCGTTAGCCCCTTAAGGGTAACTTTACGCCTAGTATAGTTTCTCCTGGCAGGACGATGTAGTTCATTAGCTATAGCGTCCATTGTCAAAATGGTAAGTTTATTCAGATGTCACTAGTTTTATACTGAATGTTTGCTTGGATGGGGTTTGAGACCATCCGTGCATGTGCACCCAGGTTAAACATTATTCCGTGCGTGAGCCAATCCAGATTACCTGGTTGATGCCCAGTACAGACTAATGTCCTCTCCCTTTGAGCAAACAAAGGATAGAGATTTTTTTTAAAGACAAACCATGGCCCCTCCACCGCCATGGTCCGTGGAGACCTTCCAAAAACAAACTAGCTGTCTCCCCCGTTTTTTTTTATTTTTACTTTTATACTTTTTTGTATTTTACTTTTATATATTTTTTTTTTTCACCCACCGGACCGTTCCAAGGAGTAGCCCGGGTGTTAGCCAGGCGCCTCAATGTACAAGGTCCTTCTTTCACCCGAGGTCTTTTCGAAGGAGTAGCCGGGTTGTTACCCCGGCGTCTCAATCTACTGGACCCCTCATTCACACATGGGCCGTTCGAAGGAGTAGCCGGGGTGTTAGCTCAGCGTCTCAATCTACTTGGCCCCCTTTCAGGTTTACGGGGCTTTTCGTCACCCGCGCCATTGACCTTCATTCAGGTTTACGGGGCTTTTCGTCACCCGCGCCAGAGACCTCCATTCATACAGTGGGGATTTTTGCATTATTCAAGACTTGCTCAACTATATTTACAGAGGTGAGGATATTGTTATGGGCAGATTAAAAGTGATTACCATAACTCCTCATAACCTCTTTAGCTTTATTCAATATATATATTACAATATATTACTAAGGGGAAGTCAGTGCAGTTCAGAGAGTATATTACTACACTTAACTTCCTCATCAATATTTACTGATACTGTACAACACTGTACGGGCAGATCATTAAATATATAGGAGGCTATATGAGACATTTTAAACAAACAAATCGGATTATGTTACGCAAAGAGCAGCGCAGGGAGTGAATCGCTCCTCCCGTAATTCCTGTCGGGTTACTCGAGTCTTTGTATCTTTTTATAGCCAAATGGTAAGGTGTCGTACTCACCCTCGAGCCTCCTTTTAGGTCCTGTGATTTTAAACTTTTTAATTTCGCTTACTGTTACAATATCTCTGTCTTTAGTCCTCCTGATTCTATTCTCTTCAATTTCTAAAATTTCAGCAGCTTCACTAAGGACCATCTTTTTCAATTGCTCAAAGTTTAGCGTTTCGGAGGTTTTTAGGTTGAGGGTGAGGCCTTTGATTTTACACACAGATTCTAGTTATTGTTTGTTGGTTGACCAGACAAGGTATGCGTAAGTTTTAGGCCCCCCAGAAACGAATTCAACAATATAAGAGCCGGGTCCGTACTCGCTTGCCAATTCATCGGTCATTTCCCCGAGGTAATCTCCCGTAGGGACCCTGTACAACCCTCCCCGGTAGAAATAAATACATGAGTCTGTGTCATAGTAAAGGACTTGCCCACCCAAAGCCTCCAAGTGTTCATAAAGTTTAAGTCTCGCCTGGGCAGTGGTGTAGGCCGCAATTACAACATTTACATTTCTCAAAGGTTCCCCAACTTCCTCAATATATTCCCAGCTTACAACAACAACCTCTTCGTTAACAAGCTGGATCCTGTTGACTTGTACTTCTGGACTTATTAACATGTTAAACAAAACTTTAGATTCCCTTACAATTGTTGCTTTAGTTTGGTTCTCCCTCTGTCCGAATTTTCCCCAAAATGAATTTAACATTAATTTTGCCAATTGTCTCAAACCCCCGTTCTTAACGATTCTATCCTTGTCCAATTTAATACCCTCATGTTGGAAATAGTCTGAAATGTATTTATCTTTATCCTCTTCTGTCTTACACCAGCTAGGATAGCCTGAGGCTTCCTGCTTCATTTTCAAGAATTTATTAATAAAATCTGTAAACAATCCCCCTTTCTCGTATGTGGCGACCTCATACTCCCACAACTCATACATATCAAGCACAACGTATCCTTTCTCTACAGATTTCCTGATTTCATCCATAGTCCATGTCCCAACTAACGCCCTTTCACTACTCTCATGTTCACAATCCCCCTGGTTTTGAATTTCCCCGCAAGTTCTACACAACACAAACATCAATTTATTATTCATTTTTGTTGGGAGAACCGGGTGGTAGAGATCCCGAGGTGGCAGAATTTTACATTTCAACAAACCATCTACATTTAGTCCTCGCTGCCTGCACTCCCTATCTCCCACATAGATTGTGGGGTGGCCCAAAGGATATTTCCCATATTTATTTACATAGGGGTAGAGAGAACAGACATCTACATACTGTATCGTTTCTCCCCCTTCACATTTACAATACGTTTTTGCATTGCCCGTTCTGCCTCCAAAGAACGCTTGTCTAGGGTCAAGGGGAAGGTTGTTGAGGATCGGCAGGCTGTTCAAGTGTTTAAGGTTTTTATCTTTCTTTAATTTACGGAACTCACACTCCCACATTACTGCAACTTCGTAGTCACTGATTTTTGACATCTTTTTCAAAGTTCTTTCATATCTTAAATTAAGTGAATCTGAGGGATCCTCCTTCAGAGGAGCCTCTCGATTGTAAGGGAAACATTTTGGACACCCGTGCCAATAACACCCGTGAAACTCATAAATTCTCTCACCATCAAACCCGTCTACTTTTACCCCGTTAATTTTAACTTCTTTGCCTCGGCCAGCGTGCTCAATCCTCACTCCCCGTTCCTCCTCTTCCCAGCTTAGCCATTGAAGGGCCGCTGTAGATTGGTTGTCAGTCAGTCTGTACCCTGATTTTGGTATAAGTCCGATTGTGTCTGGTTTTAGAAAATTGCGGCGGAAGGCCAAGTTACAGGCACTGGCAATAGTTACGGCCTCGAGGAAAGGGTCTACGTTACATTCTTTCAAGAAAATACTTCTGAATTTAAGACAGGACTGAGCTAGGATGTCTACGTCTGAAATACAGTACTCCAGGATTTATTTTTGAAAATCAAAAATATAGTTACTCGCTACTTGTTCCTCGTACCAAATCTCAAAGGCCTCGTGTGGTTTCTCAAACATAGACTCTGGGCAGTAGTATTTTTTGTCGGGCATAGGGCCTACATAATTTTGGTTTGCCAATGTATTGAAAAGATGCGGGAAGTAGCCCTTCTTTTTCTCGGGAGGCAGATCGAAGGCTTTAGGGAGCACAGAGAGGGCCATGGGGAAATAGCTTAGGGAGTCAATGAATCTGACATTGTCCATTTCCATCAAAATAATTTTAGTTCCCCTCATTACCAGCTCAGGCGTGAATTTTGTTTCTTCCATGATGTGTTTTAGTAAAAACTGAAAATCAAAGCCCTGCCCGTTGTGGGCAATTACACAGACATTTTTGAACTGTTTACGAACTTGCATCACATACTCCATGAATTGGTGAACCGGGTCAGAGTTGAAGACTCTTGTACGGTTTCTACATGTCATACAAAATTTACCATCGATACAATTAAAGCAAAATTGTTGTGAGACACACAGGTTAACTTGATGTACTTTTTGTTCAGGGTCAGAGGGAAGAGACTCGTCTTGGCGAGTCTCCAAGTCAAAGAAAATGAAAAGGTAGTCTTTAGTTTTAGGTTTTCCTTCATTGGGTTGCATGTAGCATTTATGATTGGGATCTTTGAATGCATTGCAGGGTTTACAAAAAACTTCCCCGCATCTGTGAGGTCCTGATCTCTCTTTTAAGTTAATTAATTTTTCACAGTCAAAACACTTTTTTACTGTTTTGCATTTGTCAACCTTATGGGCAATAAAACAGCGCTGATTCCGCATAGTCATGTTACAGTCCGGGCAAACTATTCCCCCATGCTCCTCTTTACAGGGAGGCGAGATGGTTTGGCATTGAGGGCAGATGTTTGAGCATCTGTGATATGCTTTGTGTTCGAAAGGGACATGGCAAGCTTCGCAAAAGTAAGTGCAGGCGAAAGCCGCGGTCAAACTGTTGATTACGTTATAGTGCCGATTGTGAAAAAGCAAGTTAATTTTAAATTTAGGATTTTCAACAGCTCCTTCAAAGTAAACATCACGGCCTTTTCTGTCATAGTTGTAGACGGTGATTTTGTAATCTTTTAGCAAATCCTGAAATTTTTCCAATTCGGGGATACCGGCGCCTTCCTCTGAGATCTCTACCCTAGCCCGCTGAACAAGTTCCCTGGCCCTAAACGTTTGTCTTTTACCCAGGTCTTTTCGGATTGCCTTATACTGAGGGTCTTTAGTCAAGTTTGCTATGGCCACCACCAAAGCCCGAGGGAGACACAAATTATCTTTGTTATTAATTACAACTATTCCCCGTCTAGCTTTACATTCCTCTTCAAAAGTATTATACAAGCCGGGCCTTACTTTTCCAGTACCTACAGGGAGATTAACTCGGGTACATTCAACTTGAAACGTATCAGTGGATTTAATTGATTCTGAGTTACTTTGAACAATACCCCCGAAAATTTGCCAAAGAATGTCTTCATTTACTTCGTTCGCGGGCCGGAAAGCTACAAAACCAGGTTCTTTACTTTTTAGGTTTAAACTGTGTAAAGTAAAGCCAAGCTGATCGTTTTCATGGGCCCGCTCTTTCATTTCATTAACAATTTTGGCAAAACCTTGTCGTAGCCAATCAATTTCGGTAGTTTCAGGAGGAGGATTAGAAAATTTGAAAATTGTTCTTGTTCCGTAAAGTCTAAAGTGTTTCACATAAGTATCGTCAGAACTGAGTATCTCGACAGGATTTACAGCCATTTTGGAAGGATTACTATAGAACAAAGTAAGGTACACAGAATACAATAATACAAATTATAAAGTGAGGTTATGTAACTCAAAAATATATAATACAAATCAAAAGTGAGGTTATGTTACACAGAATACAATAATAGAAATCAAAAGTGAGGTTATGTTACACAGAATACAATAATATAAATAAAAAGTAAGGTTATTTTACTCAAAAATATATATAATACAAATCAAAAGTGAGGTTATGTTACACGTAAGATAGGGTCAGCAAACGCTCAAGATTGAGGTTAGAAAAACGCAGCAAACAGAGCAACACGGGGACACGTCTGATCGCAATGAAAGCTGAGAGCAAAGTGAGAGGAAAATAGCGGTAATTGGGGGTGGTGGGGAGGTGGCTGATGCAATAGTGTTGTTTGTTGCGGGTGTCTGGACCAATCAGAGGGCAGGACGCCTAATTACAACCAATGGGGTGCGAGCTTATTCCGGCCAATCACAGAACAGTATTTTAACAGGTAACGGAAGGTTTA
Organism: Allygus modestus; assembly: GCA_963675035.1. Lineage (NCBI taxonomy): Eukaryota > Metazoa > Arthropoda > Insecta > Hemiptera > Cicadellidae > Allygus > Allygus modestus. Next base: position 179,396,391 of record OY776111.1, on the reverse strand, counting down.
CTGACAAATAATGTTGCGGATGTTGCGGTTATGTAACGTAAAAAGTGTACTTACTTGAACCAGTGATCTCACTAGACATACATGAGTGACATGTATACAAGATACGCCACTCATGTTTCAACCACGCGTGCAGCCTAGGATATACGCAATAATGGTACATGATATCTATGATCGGGGTCGCTTGTACCAAGTGCCCCCGATCACAAGCATCATGCACCCACAAAGGCATGAGGCGGGAGGAAATCACTGGGAAGTCAATGCAGAAGGGCTCCATAGCTACGACTGACGCTGAGCAGTGCCGAGAGCATGAGCTAATCGCGACCACTTCCGCATGATAAAATACTGACCTTGAGATATAAGGCTGCCGCCGAGCAGTGCCAAGAGCGTGAGCTAATCGCAACAACTTCCGCATGATAAAATACTGGCCTTGAGATATAAGGCTGCCGCCGAGCAGTGCCAAAAGCGTGAGCTAATCGCAACAACTTCCGCATGATAAAATAAACTTGACCGAGAAATTGTATTACCGGGGGAATTAGACATAAATGGCTTAAAACTTTGACAGGTTCCCGCCTAGCCCCCTGATTAATTATACTTTTACGAAAACTAACTAGAGGGACTCGGAAATACTAGGCCGATAAAGTTAAAATGTTACTCTGCGTACTTACGAGTCGTCATGGTCGCAGAATTCTTGAGGAGGGTTCTGCGACCACTCCTCAGGGTCCAAGTACACACAGGAACAGCAGAGGTCCCAGCCCCTGCCCTCACAAATAACCAGCATAGTGCAGCAACAAATCTTGCCGCAAGCTTCGCACTCACTATAGTACAGCGGCATGGCGACTGACTGGCGCGAGCTGCGTGCAGCGCGTTATAATTGTAACCGCTTCCGCGCCATAGCGCAGGGAGGGGGGACATGACCGAGGAGTTTAAAACGCTACGGTCCAGTTAAATTTAACCCCGGTTAAGTATTTTTTACCTGGCTCTAAAGTAAATAACCGAGAAATAAACATAACTTACATTAACAGGAACATTCTCGGGTCGTCGTGGATCCTTGGAACCCCCCGCACTCGGAGCAGTACCGGGGCTGAGAGTACGGCCAGTGCAGGTGGTAGCCTAGGCTCACGGTCCCCCAATACCAGCCGTCAGCGTCGGCCTGGAACCGATGCGGTGCTCGTGCATATATCTGTAAAAACAAGAAAAGAGTTAAACACAGTTACCCACACGGTAAAAAACGTTAACCTTATTAATAATTGTACCCACCGAGTAACATCTACTGCAATAGCCCCGCCCAAAGATATAGAAACATGCTGAATAACATTTACTTTTGTGCTCTTCAATCAATAAATCTTTTATAAAATATGGAACGTTTAAATTTTGAATTTCGTGTAGGAATTTAAATTTCGAACAATATTGCTGAAGGCAAAGTTGTGTAAGGCTCGGAGGCGACATGACGAACGACTGAGAGAGGAGCAGAGTGATTGTGTGTGTGTGTGTGTGTGTGTGTGTGTGTGTGTGTGTGTGTGTGGGCGCGGCTAGCGAGACCTGCGGGTTGTGATTGGCTGGCCTACCGGGCTGAGTAATAGTCATCTTGTTTGTGATTGGTTGAGTGTGTAGGGCGGATGGATTGTTATTGGCTGGGTAGGCTGAGCTTATGGAGGGAATTTAGTATAAGTATACGGGTTTCAGGATTTACATTTTATGTTGCTATGAACACAGTAGTTTTCATAATGACTGCCGTGTTTTTGCAGCTGTTTGTACTCATCTGTCTTCGCCTAGCAGCCGGAAACAGCGATGATGAAAATGTTTCTCCTCCAGCTGAACAGGTTAGTTGTTATTAGTTTATTTTTTAAACTCACCTTGATTTCTTTAGACTTTGTTTCAAACCCATTATTAGATAATATGTTTAGTAATAGATTTTTGTTTTCATTTTTAGGCCTCTAGCAGTAACCCTCCAGCAGCCCAAGCTCTTAGTCAGGATATGTTCTTCGCTGATGACCTGGATATCCTTTCTCTTCGCGCCGTAAGTATTAATGTTGTGTGTGTGTGTGTGTGTGTGTGTGTGTTGGGGTTTTATAGATTGTTTGCTGTTATTTGGGCTGAGGTTATGTTTTTATAAATTTATTTGTTTGTTTTCAGAGTGGAACTGCAGTTTCCCTGAACAATATTACGGACCTTCACCACCTTTCCCAGGTATTGTTTTTAACTGGTTTTGGGTTGACATTATTATTTAAGTATTTATTTTAATATTGATTGATTCGTATTCATACATTAATATATTTTATTTGTTTGATTTATAGGCCAGCAGCACTACAGCGAGTTTGACCGAGCTGCGACCTCTATCTCAGGTTAGTAGATTACAGTGTTTGCAAAACTTTTTAAGGCTGTTTTTTATAATAGGCATGTATTCGGTTTTATTTTTCTTTGATTTTAGGAGGAGTACAGTGGCCGCTTAACTCAAATGTTAAGACATTCTGGGCGTTCGAGTCAGGGGGAATTTGTTATTGAAACCAGCAGGAGCTTCCTGCAGTCTGGTGCAGTGGTGACCAGGAATAGTTTCAGGGTTAGTAGTTTTTTATAGTGGGCTTGTTTTAACGGAAGTTAGGTCGACATATTTTACTTATTAATTATTTGTTGCAGGATGGTGCAGGGCAGAGGCTGAGCCAAGAGGATCGGGAGGCAATTCGGCATGAATTAGAAAATGTAAGTCTAATTTTACTTTAAAAGAAATGATAGACTGTAATTGTTTTACGCGTCTTGATTTTTTCCAATATTTTATTATTTTTACAGTGGCAGCGTACTGCATCTCCAATTAGGCGTACACCAAGGAGGATCGCATATATCGATAACAGGAATAGCCAGAGTGTGGAGAATGTAAGTTAAGTTTATTTACATTTTTAAATAAATTAAAATGGCTACTTTAACAAATATGTTAGTATATATGTATATATATACATATATATAGTATAAACTATAGTATAGTATATAGTATAGTATATATATAGTTTATGTACCTTTTATTTTCAGGTTAGGGAGCGCTCTCCAGTTGCTCGCCCTAATACTCCAACCCCGGGGTCGCAGCCAATGGAGCTCCCATCATTCAGGGCGGCACAGCAAGAGGCTGCTACTCATGATCGGGTCAGGGTGCTTCCTACCTGGATGACCGCTTGGCGGCAGCGTGGCTTTCGGCAGGAAAATCATGTAAGTATAAAGTAAGGTTTAATTAAGATTAGATAACATTTGCATTTTTAGATTTAAAACTATTATTTTAATAATAATAATAATAATTATATAATTTTCAGGTGCCGAACGTAGCCAACAGCTCTGCAAGTGCTGGTGTAAGCCGAGTGGGGGATGTTAGCGAGTCTCCCCTGAGAAGAGGTCCCTTGTCTCCGAGGGTGGCGGCACTGGTGGAAAGGCTTGAGCAACCCTATGCTGGCGCGAATGGGCCAGCTGCTGCGGGCCCTGCAAGACGTATGGAGCCTCGACCTGTATTGGTAGGTTTAATATATTCTCACTTAATACTAATATGATAATTTAGGTTTGTTTATAAATTAACTAACTAACGGATCTGTCAATCGTTTCAGCGTAATGTTCGGGAGATGCAACATTTTTACAACGCCTTTGGGCAGATACTGTCATATTTCGGACCAGAGGGTGCCCATCCTACACCGCCCGCCTTTCATAGTCTCCCGCAAGTGAGTTGTAGTGTATTTTGTTAAAAACTAAGTAGGGTTTGATTTACTACAGTGCTTTTATATTTATAATTTTTTCAGAACGTTGCGGGGTACTACCTAGATCAGATGTTGAACGAAGCTGAACCGACTGAGGAGACTGGGACATACATTCACGTACGCCAACAATGGGTAAACGGCTGTAATTGGCGTCTCGTTTCTACTATGGTTAGTATACATAGGTTTAAGTGAGCTATTTTTGTGTTAGGGATTGAATAACTGGTATTTACTAGTTTTTAAATGGTTTTAGAACGGTGGTGAAATATGGCACAAGGAAGGGTTCCCCTTCATCCTGAACAGCCGGAATGTCCGGTTTATCTTCGAGTGGGAGGCACGCACTACTGATATTGAGGTATTATTTCTATACAATTGTAATGGTTTTATTATTTTTATTTTAGCAAAAATACAAGAAGCCTTGTTTATAATGATAATTAGTATTTTATATACTAACGGGTTTTTTTAACTATTCAGAGATTGGTTAACGGAGCGGCGGCAGCAGCACCACCAGTGGGACCATCAAGAGCTGCACCTATAAACTTGGGATGTGAGGAGGAGATGCCTGCAGCCGAGGTCCTCCATGTGGACAGCCGTATCTGCACCGACTGTAGTCGGGAGGATGCTATACTACAACTGCGAAGGCGAATATTTGAAGCGGTAGGTAATTAAATTAGCATGATTAAACTAAATACCCACACGCCAATTAGCACAGGATTTGAACATGTTTCTTTATACAACCAGGGGTTCAGTATAATATATATATATATATATATATAAAATTTAACTTCAGAAGACAAATTCATAATTATAACACGAGAAATATCAACCATATAGACTTGCCACATCCAAATTCAACATTCCGACAAAGATGCTCAGACTACATATCAATCAAAATTTACAACAAAATTCCTTCGGAAATAAAATATTTAAGTAACATAAGATGTTAAATGTCCATACAATGGAAATATAATATAAATTTAAAATCAAAATGTTGTGTTTCAAGATTGGACGAAGATTATTATTCAAGGATTTAAATAATCAAAATTCAATCAGTTATTATTAGCATTACATACTCTTTTAATGTAATTTAGTCTTAACCATGATTTAATTACGGCAATTTAGATACTTACCAATAAAGAAATAATTATACCTTATGATTTCAGGAGCGACTGGGCAACGGGGCAGGGGCTGTTTCGTCCGAGACTGGAGTGATGTTCTCTCGCCTCACCTACGTGAGACACGAGTTGCGGGGTGTCCTAAGCCTCGCGTCAAATGTCTTGGAGGATACAACAACCACTCAGGATGTGGCGGCGGTGATCGCTCATGTCTGGGACGAGATTCGGCAGACCCTGGAGAACATACTTGGAACGAGCGGACCAGTAATGGATTCGTTAATTGAGAGGCAGCCTAATCAGGATATGGAGCCTGGTAGGCATATCGAGTGCCAAATATGTAATGATGGCTTGCCTTGTATTGTTCTCCAACCCTGTTTGCATACCTTATGCCCCAGGTGTTCTTTGCGCGTCTATAGTTGTCCCTTCTGTAGGGTTAGGATAATAAGTAGACTTCATATTTTTTTTGAAAGGTAATTGTTTGTGTTAACTGTTTTTAAAGCCACTGTTTTTTGAGATAATATTTGAAACTGTCTTAACTGTAATTGTTTTTTCATTTATAAAGTAACTAAAAGTTTTTAAAGAATGTATGTTTTGAGTTAATAGCAGTTGGTTTATTTTAAATATTATATAAGAGTGTAGTTATTTTGTAAAGTAAATATTTTTAAAGTCAATGTTTTTTGAGATAATATTTGAAACTGTCTTAACTGTAATTGTTTTTCATCTATAAAGTAACTAACAGTTTTTAAAGAATGTATGTTTTGAGTTAATAGCAGTTGGTTTATTTAAAATATTATATAAGAGTGTAGTTATTTTGTATTTGTAAAGTAAATATTTTTAAAGTCAATTTTTTGAGATAATATTTGAAACTGTCTTAACTGTAATTGTTTTTCATCTATAAAGTAACTAACAGTTTTTAAAGAATGTATGTTTTGAGTTAATAGCAGTTGGTTTATTTAAAATATTATATAAGAGTGTAGTTATTTTGTATTTGTAAAGTAAATGATTTTAAAGTCAATTTTTTGAGATAATATTTGAAACTGTCTTAACTGTAATTGTTTTTTCATTTATAAAGTAACTAAAAGTTTTTAAAGAATGTATGTTTTGAGTTAATAGTGGTTGGTTTATTTAAAATATTATATAAGAGTGTAGTTATTTTGTAAAGTAAATATTTTTAAAGTCAATGTTTTTTGAGATAATATTTGAAACTGTCTTAACTGTAATTTTTTTTCAAGTATAAAGTAACTAACAGTTTTTGATGAATGTATTTTTTGAGTTAATAGCAGTTGGTTTATTTAAAATATTATATAAGAGTGTAGTTATTTTGTAAAGTAAATATTTTTAAAGTCAATGTTTTTTGAGATAATATTTGAAACTGTCTTAACTGTAATTTTTTTTCAAGTATAAAGTAACTAACAGTTTTTGATGAATGTATTTTTAGAGTTAATAGCAGTTGGTTTATTTAAAATATTATATAAGAGTGTAGTTATTTTGTAAAGTAAATATTTTTAAAGTCAATGTTTTTTTGAGATATGTGAAACTGTCTTAACTGTAATTGTTTTTTCATGTATAAAGTAACTAACAGTTTTTAATGAATGTATTTTTTGAGTTAATAGCAGTTGGTTTATTTAAAATATTATATAAGAGTGTAGTTATTTTGTAAAGTAAATATTTTTAAAGTCAATGTTTTTTTTGAATTAGTAATGTTTTGTATTTAATTGGTTTTAAATAAATAAATATAGTTTATTTGAAATGAATTTGATTTTTTTACTCACCCTGTGCATAGAAGCGGAGTGAGCACTGCACACATCACCGAACTTGAATGTAGACTATGAGTCCGACAGTCCGTAGCCTTGCGTACCGGACATCAGAGTATTTATTATGCATGTTTCACGGCCTCATTGGCTATTCAGGACGAGCGGTGTGTCACGGACTCAAAGACGCTCGTTGTACGTGCAGCGGTTACCGCTCGCAGTAGGTGTAACCGCTCAGGACGTGCCGTGGTTAGGCAATCATGGCACGCGAGCGCACGGCCCAAGGTAATGTGTATTGAGTTTCTCTGTATTAACTAAACTGAGTTGTTAACAGAGTATTATTTCACTTACCTTTCTGGTGATGGTATATTATACACTATTATGGTACATATATATATATATATGATTATACACTGTAGTATTATATATGGTACATATAATTATATATGATACATATAATTACGTATGGTACATTAGCTCTGCTAAGTTGGTAACACTTTGGAGGGAAAAAAGTGAGGTTAGGTTTGGCGCCAATTTTTTTTGGCGCGCAAATTTGGCGGGAACGCCACCATGGGCGCCGCCATCTTGAATCACGTGACCTAATTAGACCAATCAGAAGCCAGATTTTAAGCCCATAAGCCCCCATGTTAAGACCCATCTCCCGCGGATCCTACTATTAAGATATGCATTGGAAATTCGCTTAGTATGCATGTTTGCTGCTACGGGGTATTATTTTTAATGCTATTTAATTTGGGTAAAAATTAATTTAAAATATGTTAGAACAACACTTAATTAAATATATCACAAATGCTGAGTCGTCAGACGAAATAATAATTACCTAATACCGAATACTGATTATCGAATTATCGAATACCACAGGTATCGTACGAACTGATTATCGAACACCGCAGTGTCGTAAAATGGTCACTGGAACACATGGTATGCTTTGTAGAATATTCCTGAACTAAAACCTAAATCAAAGGCAAACATCGGTTATCAATTACAGATACCTGGACACCACAGGTCACGAAGCGATAGTAATACTATTTAGGTGACAAGGGTTTGACTATGTCATGTACTAATATAATCAATGCTTTGATAATAAGGTTTGAAAGACACATACACATTGAAACACATTTTATATTTACACATCCAATCAAATTATTCATTGTGTATTTAACAAAGCGCTTTGTGCATCAAAAGAGACAGGGCTTCAGTAATTAGCTTAGATTACATAGTGCGTGGATGGCTCTGTAATGATGTATATGTAATGGTTCAATGAGATCTAAAACGTAAACTATGTTTATGCGATGATAACGCTAATAATAAATGGTTAAAAAACTATTATATAAAAAACAATATCTATTCAACAGAACAAACGAGTTCGCACGCTGAAAACTGACCACACAGTATGCTGAGAGGAGTCAATGTCGGCATTTTATCCTATACAAAATCGAATAAAGGGTTTAAATAAATATTGGTGCCATTTTTTGTAAAATGGAAAGATTTTTTTTTGGCTGTTCTGATGCTCCTGGTTCTATTTAAATGTACTACTAGGATGGCCATGTTGTAAATTATAAGGTTAGTAAGAGTTCGCGTCAGTATCAAAAATTGTTATGAGGTATTGGGTGTGATAAAACTACATAAAGAATTTAAAACAGCCTATTCCAATGCAAAATCTCCATAAGACGACGTACTATGTATAGTCAATTTAAATTTCTTTGTAAAGTATTTACATATAACTCGGTAAATATTTGTGCTAAATGATGAGAGAGGGCTTAAAGTTTTTGTTTTTTTACGTGCATTCAAAATATTAATTTACTTTACGTTCCCTTTGCATTTGTATCTGCCTTTTTTACCCACACAATACAAATTTGAAAACATACAAAAATCCCCAAAAAAAGGGGGTTAGAGATGTCGGACTGTTTTGCGCACCGAACTTGTCCAACCGATTATAGAAAGGAATGCCTCTGCCAAATTTAAAGTATATCGGACACAAAAAGCCACCGCTAGAGTGCAAACACACACACATACCCACCCACACCCATATATATATATAAACATTTTAAGTTCAATATATATATATATAAATGCCGTGTATATGATATATATATATATATATATATATATATATATATATATATATATATATATATATATATATATATAAACATATCTAATTTTTAATGACCCCCCCCCCAAAACGTGTCTGCGGGGTTACGTTAGGAACTTCTATGGTAGTCTCGGGATAGACTTCACCGTGCGGGTCATGGCAATTGTTCACTTTTCCATAAAAAATGACATCATGTCTAGAGTTTATGACCCGAAATAAACATACGCAAACTTGTTTTAGTGTTGATAAAGTCCAGATTGTTACAATATCAGTATTCTACTTTTGAATTCATTAAAATTGACAGTTTCGTATTTTATAACTATAATTAACTGGTAAGAGGTGTTTAAAGGGGATTTAGAAGTATTAAGAAGTGTGACACAATTGGATCTGCAAAGCTAATTTGATTTCCCTAAAAGCCGTTAAAGGAAGTGAACGAGTTTTCAACGGGCATTGACAAGGCTTGAGAGAAAAGTTGCCCACTATCGTTATTCCGTGGTCCTTCGTTACAGATATTTATCAAACGTCTTCCTTAACTAATGAGTCATGGGAATAATAAATAATTACAATGTTTAGTTACGTGTACACCATTTAACCCCTTAAGAAGTTTATATAAATATTTCATAATTTTAAAACCAATTATATATTAAATTCAAAATTAAAACTTTAGTTAGTTTTACAGAGGTATTAACAAAATCACTTATTTTGATTTTCTTATGTTCTTAAGGCCGGGGTCACACTAGGCTGGTTACCAGTGCTAGTTACTAGCAGCTAGAAAAATTAAAACGAGTTCGCACGCAGCACGCTGACGTGAGGGGAGTGAATTTCCACATAAAAACTTTTAAAATTCAAAATTAGTGTAAAAACATACATTTGTCCAATTTTTATTGAAATCTGAAAACATTGATTTTTTGGCTGTTCTGATACTCCTGGTTTAATTTACTTGCAAAGCTGGGAATACAATTTTGCGCATTATAAGGTTAGGAGAAGGTACAGACAGGCTTGAAAGTAGGCGTGAGGTTGCTGAGGATGTTAAAATACTCTAACAAAGGAATAACTGGCTTTTATAGTGTAAAACCCCCATATGACAACGTACTGTGTTTAGTCGATACACATTTTCTTTAATAACTCGGTAAATATATATGCTAGAATGACAAGAGAGAGCTTAAAACTTTCGCCTCTCTAATTCTTTTTACATGCATTGATTTTACATCTGGGGCTTTTATTACCCTTTTTGGGCCCAAAAACTCGAAATTTGAAAGATTAATCCCCCAAAAAAAGTGTTTCGAGTTTTCCGATTGTTTTGCCCAACGAACTTGTCCAACTGATTACAGAAAGAAACGTCCCTACCAAATTTGAAGTAAATCGGACAAAAAATGTGACCGTTAGAGTGTAAACAAACACACACACACACATACACACACATACACACACACACACACACACACACATATATATATGTCTAAAACTGCATTCCGCCACCATTTAGTGATGAGGAACATTAACTAGTACGTGTAAATGACTGTGTTGCTGTTTCACCTGGCTTAGAAGGATCAAATTGGTATTAAATTCCGTTGATCCCTTATTCTGGAAATAGATGTGTTGCCTTTTGGATTATGTAAAACTATAAAATGCAACCTGCCGCCTAGCTCCAGACAACAAATCATGGTTCCGAGCTAAATAAATCTTAACATGCTACCTTCAGTAATAACATTTTCTACTAAACAAACATTTATTAATGGGAAATTGAGTTATTGACGAAGCACTTGTCTGTTAAAAATGTTATTCATACCTAATATTAAACGCCTTATGAATATTATTCTAAAATCATACAACGATCATTAAATAAATTCAAATGGACGCATATAAAAGTACTTTTTAAGTGTGAAAGTGAAATACCCCCGTCGGAGCAAACCTGTGTACTTAGCGAATTTCCAGTGCATAATATCATAATACCACATAAAGCCGAATAACAAGTTTCATAAAAATATATTCACATGAAAGCGATTTTAATTGTTCTCCATAAGAATAACATTAGTAATGAGTACCGACGATTGCTGAAATAAGGAACACAAACAATTGGTTTTTATGCAAATATAAATATAATTTAACTAGGCGAAGCGACATACCAAGCGACCTACCAAGTTTCATCAGTATTCAATCATAAATAAGCGCTATATAACATTTAAATTATTCTCCATAAGAATAACATGGGGCTGAGAAATTAGGTTTGCTGCAACAAGGAACAAAAACTTGGGTTTCTATGCAAATATCAATATAACTCAACAAGGTGAAGCCACATACCAAGTTTTATTAATTTATGTTCATAATTAAGGGATTCATTACATTTTAATTAGTCTCCATAAGAATAACATGGAGGCTGAGTACGCTGCTATGGGGGTTTGCTGCAAATAACTTGTTTGTGCAAATATCAATATACCAGTACTACGTATCAATATACATTCTTAAATAATCAAGATATAAATTTTTGTTTATCCTCCATTAGGATAACATTGGACAACGTACTGTGTTTTGCACTTTGAATATATCTGGAACACTTGGGCGTAGAATCACCATTTAAACACCGAAATGATTGTTTTGTGGAGTTGAACAGATTAGTAAAAGCAAATGAGAAGTTTACATTAAAATAAACTGAGGAACAGCAAAAACCTTGTTCCCATAAGACTAACATGGGAGATTTTATGAGTAAGTTTTTTTTTTATTTTCCCCGCAACCACTTAACCTAGGTTAATAATTCAAAACACTATATAATTTGCTTTTTAAGCTCTATAACATGGTCAAAAGTAAATTTAATTTTTTTTTTTTGTAGGGTGAAAAATGGAAAAACTGATTTTTGGAAAATTTGAAACCCCTATAAACCCTCCTTCCCATGGTCCGATTTTTCTGGTTTTCGAACTTAAAGTCATGAATGTCATTTTACACATTTGAGCAAAATTCCATCAAAATCGGAAGTTTTTTACTCAATTTAGTAGATTCACGGACACACACACACACACACACACACACACACACACACACACAGACACACACACACACACACACACACACACACACACACACACACACACACACACACACACACACACACACACACACACACACAGACACATACACACACACACACACACACACACACACACACACACACACACACACACACACACACACACACAAACACACACACACACACACACACATATATATACATATATATATATATATATATGTATATATACATATATATTTGAACGAATAGTGTTTTTGGCATCTGGGGACCTCAAAAAAAAGGTTATCATGGTCTCAGGCTTAAGTCTTACCATGAGACCTACGGTAATAACTTCTTCCCTATAGGGGAAATTCGCTAAAATCAAATTTCTTGGCTTATCCAGAAGATTGGATGTAAATGTCCAAATGTATTAAAACCACTAGCAAGTCTAGCGGATAAGGTTTTAACTATCATTTATTTACAACACGGTTTAAATGTTGATGAGATACATAAGCTAAAACACCTGATAATTATTAATTTGCCACTACTAGCGAACAGCTTAGTGTGACCATTCAAGCCTCTCTGTTTTGCTAGAACTATCAACATTTTTTTGTGGTCAGATTAGCTTTTTCCTGCTTTTACTAGCAGCTAACAACTAGCAGCAGGTAACCAGCGTAGTGTGACCCGGCCTTAAGGCTTGCCGAGTCATCACAGCTCTGTGTTAACCGTTCAAAGATTTACTTACAAATATAAATACAGTTGGTCGTGTTGTAAATAGTACGTAAAGGTTTGGTTGGTCGAATGAATAAGTTTTATTTCTTGAATGAACTCAAAACGGTTTAGATGAATACAAATGTAGAGGAGTGTAATTTACAAAAAAATTTACATGTAATTCTATGTTTAATAATATTGTATTAATTAAGTGATATATTTATCATTCAGAAACAAAACTAATTCAGATATTTTCCCTAGAATGTGCTTTGTAGTTTTTGTTATCTTTCTCATGAAGCGAGTCTTTCTAGTTTCTACCTAAGTCTTTTAAAACATACTCACTGGTTAAAGGACAACCAAAGTGTCATTGATCCAGAGTTCAAATGTATTTTATTATGTTGTTGATTCCTTCGAGTGTTCACAAACAACAACGATACAATCATTAAATTTGCCATCACCAAATCCTGGAAGGTTACGTATGAGCTCGAGGATTGGTCACCGGTGGACTACTGAGAAAGATGGTTGGACTTGGAGTTGCAGAATAACAGCACTCCCTAACCACTGGTAGATGAATCAGGGCCAGTAAAACTGAGGCTTGGGAATCAGGACTCCTCAAAATACAACCTAAATCTCGATAAAATCATATAAACAGAAGCAATCAAACATTTGGAGGATAAAACATACTTATCTAGAAAAAATAGGTTACTGAGGCGAGGGGAACTCTGTAGTAAATTTCTCCCTACACTTTGATAGCTAAATGCAACTAAACCGTTTTATAAATAAATAACCTGGTTAACATTGTTGATTACAACTCGCATCTACCTACAGTGACACATTGCCTTTAAGTGTAGTACATATCTAAATTTTGTAACATTTAGCCACATTAATAAGCCTTATTCCGCAACATTTACTCTATGCCGCCTGTCTTGAACTTAAACAACTTACAGACACTGATTGCCCGACTTCAATCTAATATAATTTTACATTAGACGAATGGGATGAAATTCCTTTAGATGAGTAGACAGGGAGTATAAGAGAAGCAGTTGCCTGATATTATCTTGAGTTGGGACTATTTTATGTACAAATAGCCAATTTACTTTGTTTTTATCTTGGACAAGGATACTACAGTTTGACAAATATCTGCAAAAACGTTTTAATTCTAAAATCAAAACTTTTTACATGTATTTTTAAATATTTTTTCTCAAGTGGTCCTGCAACATTAGATAGTATTGCGTGTAAAACTGACTGATAAATTGATTATCAGAGCGGTTAGTGAAACCAGCAAGTGGCTACAGGCTATTGTGATATGAAAGCGGCTACGAAGGCCTTACTAATGATTAAATGGCTGCCAATATTGTTACTATTTTACTAATAATTGCTTGATATAGCGAGGGTGAAGTGATGCCAGATTCCCCTAAATGAAGCTCGTAAGCGGATGTTCAGCACTATTTAAAAATTTAAGAGAGCTTTTAGCGAATTTCCCCTGTAGGGAAGAAGCTATTACCGTAGTTGGCATGGTAAGCCCTAGGACCAAGACCATGATAACTTCTCGTTTTGAGGTCTCCAGATGCCAAAAACACCATTTGTTCAAAACTGTATATATATATATATATATATATATATATATATATATATACGTGTAAAGCAGCATTTATGACTTTAAGTTGGAAAACCAGACAGATCGACTTATCGGAAGGGGTATTTTGGGGGGGGGGTTTGTACCCCTAAAATATTTTTTTTTTAGTTTTTGACATATAATTTTTGAAAAAGCCAAATTTTAATTTTTTTTAAATCAGCTTAAAAAATGCACAATTTGGTGTTTTGATCATTGCTCTACATCAAATGGTTACAGAGATATTGAAAGTTCTAAACACAGTACGTTGTCCAATGTTATTATTATGGAGAATAAGACAAATTGTATATCTCGCTTATTTATGAACTTATCGTGAAGAAACTTGGCATATTGCTTCATATCGTTGCGGACTGTTGATATTTGCACTAAAAAACATTTTTTGGCCGATAGTTCCCGTAGCAGCAAACTTGCGTACTCAGCCCCCATGTTATTCTTAAGGAGAATAAGTAACGTGTTATCTCCCTTAATTATGAACACAAATTAATACAATTTGGTATGTGGCTTTACCTACTTGAGTTATATTGATATTTGTATAAAACCCCATTTTTTGTGTTCCTTGCTTCGGCATACCTGCATATTCAGCCGCCATGTAATTCTTATGGAGAATATTTAAAATGTCATAAATCGTTTATATATGAATGTATATTGATGAAACATGATATGTGGTTTTATGTGCTATTAAGATACATATATATATATACATTGGAAATTTGCTGAGTACGCAGGTTAGCTGCTACGCAGGTTTTATTTGATCTACAACTTCTACAACACCCATGTATATTGTGCACACCCTTATTATGCCAAGACTTTACAAATATTTGTAAGAAATATTCTAAAATTAATTTTAAAGAAACAACAATTTTTAATATTTTATAACAACAGTGGCAATATCCCAAGTAATGAAGGCATTTATTTCTTGAGAGTGCTTCTAATTCCGAGACTATTTTAACATATTATAACAAATGTTTTCAATACATTGGTCCAAAAATGCATGTTAAACTTAAGAAGTAGTAAAAATGTAAGTGCAATTTTAGATGAATACTAAGAAATGGCTATTTCAAATTAAAGATGTTGAGGAATTGTTTTCATTTTTCTTATCCTTTTTTATATGATAGCACAATGTACAATGAAGGTTGAAAAACTAGGTTAAATTTATCTTGATGATAAACTGTGCTCAAAGCTTAGTTACATTTGGTCTTAGTAAAAATAAGCTATACTAGGCATCTCACTCATAGTTGTCATTTGCTTTAATATAGCCTCTAGTCGGCTTATTAAATAATTATACAGTAATTTCCATATTCCAGGTATGTTTTTAAAAGTTGTTTATTTTTCTTTCGCGTAACCTTTGATAATAACTCACAGCCACTTTTTCCACCTCGGCGAGAAACATACAGACATGTTTGATATGTTTGAGTCCTAAAAAATTACGCTTTGCACTTGTAATCAGTTGGTCTTTGGGGAGATTTCAGAGGTCCATCGATCTCTCAGGCTGGTGGATAACGGGGACTAATGACTGAAGGAGTAAAATCAAGTAGCTGTGCTTTACATTTTGGATTAGAACATTTTAACAGCCAATTGGTTAAAATGTGCCAATTTGGGATTGAGAGGCAGAAAAAAATGGCTGCGTTTGTATTTCATCCAACATGATTATAGTGCAGACCATGTCTTCTGTAATCATGCCCAGGATACCCTTCCTTGAGAAGACGAGCGTATTTGTAATTCCTAGTAAACAATCTGAAAAATAAAACGCAGCCCTTTAGAGTAAACAATTTCTCAATAAAATAATGTTGGCATCACTGAGGCAATCACAGACTATTTACATTTTCATCGTCATCTTTATCCCATAAAACACTGCTTAGTGTTTTAACCGATTCCGTTATTAGGATGATCGTGAGTTACAAATAGCAATATCTAATAAACTACGTTGTTTATAATATATTGATTAGATAATAAATAATTGACTGCCAGTAAACTTTCTGTCATAAATGGGCCCCTGTCAGAAGTCAGTTATTATTGTAGTATTGATTTAAATTCTGTATGCAAAATAGAACTGAACCAATATGTGTGGTGTTTCGTCACTTTTGTGTTTAAGCCCTAGACTTCTTGGAGGAAAGGGTGCATTCACTGCCTTATCAGTCCACAGTGGTCGTGGTGAGGTAACCCAGAGAAAAATGAGAAAGGATAAACCATTTCTTTAAATAGAATATAATAGTTTTCAATAAAGTAATGGATTATAATAAATGTATTCAATTTGATTAGATGATATGTTAGAGTAATGCCAATTTAATATGCAAATTACGTTGCATGCACTTTGATTAAATTATTATTTACTCCAAATTAATTGTTAGTCTGAAATACACTAATAGTAGCGGTAATAATTAACAGTACACTAGTAATTCAATCAACAGAACCATGCCTGAGATTAAATTCATAACAAGCTTCACGTATAACACAACCTGATTGTGCATAACTACATTCAATGTAGATGCAGCTATTCATACTAATTATTAAAATATTTATATGCTTGCATTAAGTTAATAATTCTATGGATGTAGAGTGGCTGAAACAATTGAAATGTAGTTTGTTTGTGGTATAACTTTGAAATTATTTTTAAAAATACTATAAAGTCTGAAATCTTTATTTTTACTAAGTTAAAATTGTTGGCCACCTATTGGATCTACCACACTGGATTCAAATATGTTATTTCTAATGTAAAGGTTGTGTTGTGACCCATCATTTTCAACTGTCTTTTAGATTGAACACAATGCCGTAACCATATTAACCATAACAATATTTTTTCTCAAGATATTGGTCCTTTTACAAATTATCTCTTAAGTAAGTTTCATCCACCCAACTATTCATAACTGCCTCAGTTCTTATTATTCCATTAGATAACGACCAATAACCTAACCATTTAATTTGCATTTACATAAACTAATTTATAACTTACGACCACAATTTTAACATAACATAATTACGTTGTAATAAATGTGGTGTTGAGTCCCAATATTTTTAACGATTTTTAAACGCCCAATAAAATTCCGGAATCCGTGTTCAAATTTAGTTCTTCGTTCTTGAAATAATTTCAAACTACAGTGTCGTCAAAAATTAAAGTGTATAGTTTTAAAGCTTATATAATGGCTAGGTTTCTTATAACATTTGTCACACTTTTAGTTAATTTAAATCAAGTATTTTGAACGAATACAAAATTATTAATTTTACAAATCTAGTTTTACCAAAATTTAAAAGTGTAAATTTATATAGATATTTTAATATAAATTATTGTTTATCTTATTAGTCTGGTTGTAATTTTTTAGAGCATGAATAACCTTTTATTAATGATTTAAATTTGAGCTCATATAAGCTAACAATTATTTTTTTTAAGTACCAAACTTATAAAAATAGGAAAAACTGATTTTATTATATATAGTTTTTGTAATAGGAAGAGTTTTTGGTACACATTTTTATTATATTTAGAGTCTACTTTATACTAATTTACACAAAAAAATTTTACACATTAAAGAAATTCCACCCTGTATATGCTTAATGGAATAAAGAACTGTCTATTGCGTTAGCGTTAGTAAACAGTTCAACATATTCACAATATAAAAAATAACTGACCTCATTTTAAGATAGTGGTCACTACACATCTTTAAAAATACAAAACAATTCTTTTAGAGCAGTTTTAAAATTCTTTTTAAAATAGTTTTAAGGGTTCTACTACGGATTAAAATTACTTTACACTATCTTAAGGACATATTTACTACATCGTTTTTGTTTTTAAACAAATTCATTTTTAAAGACCGTTTTGAAACTAGTTTAAGTTTAAGTAATAATGAACAATCTTGAATTAATTTTTAAATCCCACCAACCTCAAAGGGCTGAAAAACCAAACAAAGTTTTAGCCGTTTTTATCTATGTTATGTTAATTTATTTTGTATTTTCAACAATTTAATTAGGTAATGTGGATTTGAGAACCCGCAGGTAAAGCGCACCAGTGTGACACGCAAAGTGCATTAGTTAACATCATCACTCACAGCGGGGACTCTTTGATACTTCTCATTTGTTTTAAGCATTTGGGCCTGTAATATACTCAAACAAAAAAATATATAACATTAATACAATTAATTCGAGATAACATATTTTACCTCAAAAATAGAATGTTGAAACGGCATCTTATTTTTAATGAAACGAAAAGAGTATGTGTTGTAGGAAAGTTAGACCCCTTTTTGGGGACGACTATGACACAATTTCGTTACGTGCAACACATATTATGATAGCCCCAAATTAATCTGTATAATGTAAACAAAACATGCATATTATGATTTTCATTTGACCTTAAAGGGAATTCTTCTAGTCACGAGTGTTACAACATGACAAACACAGGTAGTGTCAAAGCATCCCAGCTGAAGCTATTGTATCAAAAAATACGCCCATCTCTACCCTGTGTAAAGTAAAATGTCTAGATATAGGAGATAGCTGTCTAGATAGGTCTAGTCTTTCTGAATAACATAATATTTAAAACTCATGTACTTGTGAGAAAATTTAAGAATGAGTATTATTTTCCATGGAACCTCTTCTCAGTGGAACATTCAGAAAAAATGATAAAGCAACGTTTAAGTAGTTGGATATTAATTCAAACAGAATGATTGTAAATATGTTTTTATATGGGCTATAATCTTGAGTTAATATGCCCTGTTGGATTTTTACACACAAAATGACGATTTTATGTTTGCATTTTATCAATATAACGAGCGGGCTCCTGAAATTTAATGAACAAATGCTTTGCAAATATACAGTACAAAATAATATTTAGTTGGATAACTATACAGTTTTTCAAGTTTACAAAATGTCCATCATATGAGCCCAAAACTAGCAAAATTGTTGAGGTTTAAGTATTTTAATTTTGGCTTTGAAGACTCTTTACACTTGGTTATATAAACTAGTAAATATGTATGCAATTTAATACTTTAAATACACTTGTTAAATACGCAATTTGACCAATACTCTGTTGTCTGTTGAACAAATTTGATGTACAGCCTTCTTCTACATTACATTATTTTTCAAAGAATGTTGTGTTTGGAGGATATTTGCTGGTGTCATAACTCTTACAGTAACAGCAGCATGATGTGGTGCTAGAATACCAGATAGAAGTTTTCTTAAAATATTTTTGGCAGTTGCAAGGTTTAGTAGAAGAGGTGGGTGTACAAGGCAGTGTACTGGGTGCAGTTTGCAGTTTATCGTTTTGATATTTTAAGTACCCATTATTGTTTAAATATAATGGTTCTGTGACAGCGTTTAGAGAGTGTCCGCAAAAGTAGAGTTGAGCTGAACATCTCTGGACATGTAATAAGAGAGAGTCTGATGTACATGACATTTTTACCAATGTCCTTGGTGACATAAAGAGTCGTTGATACCTATGTAGCGATTGTAATTGCTAGCTTTACACTTTTCTTTGTAAGATTTATAGATTAGGTCTATAAATGTTTCACAGTTTTTTTTTCTGAAAGTGACTGTTCACGCAATAACTCCCAAACATCAAGTACTTATTTGTGATTCACAACATCATAAAATGCAAAGCTGGACGAACTCAAGAATCGGCAGCATTTGGGACATGTGTTGAAGGCAGCAGGGCAAGTGCGACATTTGGCGCTTGGGCCAAAGAGCAAAGTACAGTTCCTGATGCAATATATCGTCTCTGTATTTTCCCTCCGATTTTCGATCGATTTGCTCTCGGTAAAATATCTGTGGTGTGTTGACCAATGCCTCCGCGTGTTGGTGAAGCGTATGATTCTCATCCTGGATTGCGAGATAGATGGTTTGCTCTATTTCCGACAACGAGATGGGGTCTGGGGTTTCTTTTTTGACTCAGTTAAAGGTCCGAAGTTATATTGTTTAATTTTCCTCAGCATATAAAGAGTAAAAATATCAGATGAGGTAGAGTACTGGAGCATGGAAGGGGCTTTGAGCCCTTCAAGCCACTAGTATGTTATGTTTTGCTATTGTATTTGGTATTATGTAATTTTTATATTTTAATCTGAGCTTGCAGATGGTGATGTACTTAGAAGAAACTATCGTGGAAAAGTAAAATTATAATATTCAATTTTTTATCTACTTCAAATCTAGGCTTGAATATTCATAGTTTATGGTTAGCTTATTGCAGACCATAGGTGTTGTGAGCTAACGACAAGCTAATCTGATTTTAACTTCAATCTAAATTTCGTTTCTAGCACGAGATCGTCATCTTCCCCAAGAAAGATTAAAAACTGTTACTGTGCGAAAACCTAAGAATCCCAAGTCTATGTGAGCTTGAGTCTTGCCATATTAGGTAATCTTACGCAACAAATCATTGTATTGGGTTGAATAAACCGGGGTGCTGTGAAGAATACCGGCGTATAAAAAACCCTATGCCGGGGTTGCTTTTACTTAGCAGAAGACGGTGTAGATGCGAGAATCACATGACAGCGCTGTACAGTCATTGTCGTCTGTACAAATACAGGTTTATAATTATCCTATGATGGCTCCCCTGGCTCATTATGAAACACAAACTAATAACTCATAAGTCTCTATGAAATATTGTATTCCTTATTCCAAGTGTTACCTAACTGTTCTGGAATTAATAACCTGGTAAGTGTAACTTTAACTAACTGGCTATTATGTTTTGATTTATGTAAGATTTGTAAATTCGTACAAGTAAAAAATAAGAGCCTATTTTTACTCCCATATGTAGTTATAATTTATTTAAGACGTAGAGTCTCCCACCCACAGTCAGATATAACAAAACAGAAAACAAATTAAATAGCTGGCTTTCATATCCAATTTTTGTTTATACGATGTATACATCGGATCAATGCAGGTAGAAAATATATATTTTTTTTATTTACAATATTTGGATCACAAAGTAAAAAAGAGGCACAACCATAACCTATTATGGAACTAAAATACCATGGTCATTTACATAAAAAGAGTTACGGAGATTATAACAACAATAACGGAGATATATAGAGAGGGCGAGGGAGTGAGGGGGTATTAGAGATTACGTTTAATTGCAGGTACGATGTGATTTGATCTCGGGCCATTTATACGTCACTGATTGATCAGCTCAGTGGGCACATGTGGTCAATTCATTGCTTACTTTAAGAGTTACATGAATTTGTATTATAGCAAGTATTGTTTGGATTTGAACGTCATATTTAGTAGTTTATTGAAAGCGGTAAGCCAGCCTGGAATAATTAATTCACTGTACTGATTTTTTTACGTAGGGGAAATGCATTTACGCACTCTGTGTAGGACTCACTCTGCAAAAGGCAGGGAATACCCACTAAACCCCATACGGGCCGCGGGGATCTAGGCCGGAAGCCTTTCGGATGACTTCATGTCTGTCCACGTGTTGCGTTCCTGAGGATCACACTACTGTATTACCGATGCCAGGCATCCTTCGACGTTATTCGCACGAAGTACTGAGTGGGCATGTGAAGCAACTGCTCCCCACGCTTCCTCGCTCTGCAGCATTATCTCTACTACGGTGTCTGGTGTGAGAGCACCTAGAGTGAAGATTTTTTTTTTCGGCGAAATTCCCGCACACGAAGAACTAGTGATGGACATCATCCTCGTCCTCCGGGCAGTCAACGCCCCGAGGTGACCTGATCTTCCGCATTCGGTGGAGGTACTTTCAAAAGTAGCCTCGACCCGTCAGAAACTGACACAGGTAGAAATGTATCTCCCCGTGGCCACGGCCAATCCAGGCACCGAGATCCTTGATGAGGCGAGACGTCCAACGACCGTCGCATCGGTGCCCTCATCCCACCTGAGTTGTCAGGCTTGTAGTGTGTTGGCTCGTGCAAATGCCGCTGCTGCAATTCTGCCCTGCTCAGAGGCTTGCCGGAAAAAATGGTCTGTCTCTCAATGGTGAGCAGGTCGAGGGGGGTCACTCCAGCCACCACCATGACCGTCGGAAACCATGACCACTGGAAACAGTGCGGTCGGCGCAGGCGACCCTGAGAGCTTCTGTTCGCTGAACTGACAGCAGGCGCTTTCTGCTGTTCTTCACCCTTATGACAACTGCCTATACTTCTGCGCCATACAGAAGGATGGCATTCACGGTGGACATTAAGATTCGCTTTTTGCTCGTTCTCGGACCACCCAAGTTCCCCATCAACCTGCTGAGAGACCCAACCACCCTCGCCACCTTGTCACACACCATTTGAATGTGCTCCCAGTACCTGAGATGGCAATCCAGCATCATACCCAAATACCTGGCCACAGTCCTCGTTTGGACCTCAACGGTTCCAACAGTCGCCGTGGGTATCAGTGTTGAGATCCTCCGTCAGGTGAGCATGACGATCTCGGTCTTGGCGATCGCCAGCTCGAGTCCGTGACTGCTCATCAAAGAGCTGACCCGGACATCACCTGATTTATGCGAAGCTGAGCAAACTCTGGAGCCCTAGCCGTGATGACTGCGGCCACTTCATCGGCGAAGCCTACCAGAAATACATCAATGGGGCATCTCGAGCCGAAGCAGGCCGTCGTACGAAATATTCCAGAGGCCGGGGCCAAGGATCGAGCCCTGCGCTGCACTGGTGGTGACGACCTTGTGTCTCCTGCCTTCTTTGGTTTCTTGCAAGAGACAACGGTCCTTCAAGTAATTCTGCACAACGACCAGGAGATAGTCGGGTACTCTGGAGTTCCCTGCATCGCCCTTAACATGTCCACCTAACGATCAGAGTTTGAGGCGTTCTTTACGTCTAGGGTAACCAACTGTAAAATTGGCCGTGCCTGATGACAAGCTGTGTCGGCTTGCTGGACGGCGCTGACGACTTCTGTGATGGCATTCAAGGTTGAGTGACCTTTCCGAAGCCGTGCTGCCGGGGAGACAAAGCCCCGGTGGCTTCGAAGGCAAACTGAAACCTTGGCTTTAGCAATCTCTCCACACTGTACTGGATGCTGTGTAAATTGCTTACAGCATTGAATCATAGATTACATTAATATAAAATATCAATCCTATCGAGTTTTGGGAAATATTACTTAAGTTATATTTAAATTCTCGTATAAAATGAAGTGTATTGCCATTGTACCTACCTAAAAACTCACTTAAAACAGCTTCAATTTTAAGTTTAACGCTCGTTTGTCTCTGTCGTTTCCCCACGATAAAACTTTCAGTGCTAAAATGTCATTTATCAACGAGCGAAAGCCTGGAACTTTTAGTTTAAATGTGTCTTTGAAACCCACACTAAATATTTGTCACTGGACCAGTTTGTTTTTTTACATACCATAATAGATTATTATTATCATGGTAATTGAGCTCAATGTCTAATTTTAAGTAAGGTAGGTGAGGAGTAGGTATATAATGAAAGTGTTTTACAATCGAATGATTTACCACACACATGTTGTTCGCGTAAAGGAAACTATTAGTAAACCAGTTTAAACAAAAATCAAAAATATCTGACTAGAAATCAAAATCAAGTCATATGTATGATTGTTTTGCAAGTTGTGTACGTATTATATATGATCACTTTGATTATTTTCATGACATAATATTGTGGGTCATGTACGTATTAAGTTCAGTAGTCAGTCAGTAAGAAGGCTATACGAGACATCTCACCCATTCTATACTTATCATTCATTCATATTCACCTTAAAATACGCCCTATTTGCGTTGGCGTCTTATAAAGTGATTTAACTGACCTGAAAGTTTAAATTATATATTTTTTCGTCATACTGCTTCAAAAACGGCTGTTTTCATCACATGCGTTGAGATGCTAAAGTTGTTCTTTTTACTCCTAGGATAAAAGTATCATTTTGATGATGTTTTTCGTCCTAGGACTAAAAACATCATTGGATGACACTTATCGATCGAGGTCATCAGCTGTTAATATGAATTGAACAAATTATTCAACTAGTGTAACTTGTGCAATGACAACTTGTGTATCAGCTTAACAGCTGTTTGTTTAGAGTAGCAATAAGATCAATATGAAATAAAACTTTTAATGGTAAAAAAGTTAACAAAATTTGTTTTTTTTAGAAATTGTTATATTAAAATTGTTTGCAGTATGAGGAAAAATATAGTTCATCACTAGGATCAAAAGTGGCTTTTCTATCCTCGCTCATTTTCCAGCCTTTGCCGTTAAACCACTCGGATCGAAAAGCGTCACCTTTGGTCCTAGTGATGAAATATACTAATTTAAATCTTTTATGAACCCAACAATACATTTCATACTACATAATAAATTAAGCGAGAAGCATATTTAGTATAGTTTTCCTGGCTAGAGTTATTGCCTTAGTTATTGCTTCAGTATCCTTACTGAAGAAATACTCCCAACAACATAAACAGCAATGATATTTTACAGTTATTCAGTATGATAATGAAAACTTCATATGGAACTCAAGTACATACATGTGCATGAGATTGCATTAGGATACAATATTGGCTAGGGTATCCACTTCCGAGAGTTATGTTGTGGGATTATCGATAACCGATTTATTCCTAGAAAGCCCATACGTTTCATGTTAAAACCTCTAATTTTGCAACGAGTTGAGAAATATTTGGAACAATGTTGTATGTTTAAAAAAATTATCGATGTTACTTGTGAATAAAATTGATTTATATTGCTTTTTAGGGTTATTAATCAGCAGCTTATCACATTGGTAAAACACAATACAAACCTTAATAAAATGCATTAACTATACAAATAACAGAATATGTTCAGTTTTAGTCTAACTCAAAATCAAATTCAATATTTGTATTGTCCAAATGATCTGGATTATAATGTAATAAATAGTAGTTATGACATGTACTTTACTTTGTTGTTTTAATAAAGTTACTCATGACATATACATTATCGAAATCATTGAGACGGCTTTCTAATTGTTGCTAAATGACATAATGTATAGTTTACACAATGAATAGTGAATGCATTTTACCACAATATTTATCAGACAACCACGAATATAGGTAACTTTAAATATTTATGGTCACTTAGTTAATTTGTAAATTCAAATTTTTCCAAGATTTTTTGAAATACTTTATGTTACTATTTTTATAATAAAGTGTTTGTTTTATAAAGTTCTATAGGTTCTTTTCGGCACCTGAAACCTTAGCATTTAACTTAAAATGAGATTTTTTCATATGTCACACTTTAGTGAACTAGTTATTTAACTAGTTTATTAAGATATCTGTTTCAAGAATCCTTGAGGAAAACCAATGGTTTTTTTCTCATTGAAACTCTCTCTAAAGTGCAATCATTTTTAAATTTGAAACTCTTTGCAACTAATGCAACTAATGTTTAATTTTTCGGAGTTTTTTCCTTGGCAAAACTCTTTCAATTAATTATTATAAGGTATAATGTTCCCCCGAAAGTACATTATGCAGTACATTATACTAGTGTATTTCGAATATAAGCAACATGACTGAGGAGTTGTGCGTCCAGAATGCACTTTATAAATTTGTCTTTGTTTGTTCAAAAGAGAAAATACAGGAGTCAAAACTTTACCTTGAGAAAAGTAATAAAAAACCACCACCCAAATTTTAAATAGGTACACCTAATACTAAATGTAATTAAACTATAGAACATGGTCCGAGCTTAAAAATTTGTATAATTTGTTCAGAATAATAAAATATATTTTTACCTTCCTTAATGTATTTTTAAGGATTAAAATTACTAAATGCATAGCTAACTAAGAAAACATGAGTAAAGGTCAGTATCTAAACCAGTGTTGTTGCCATCCTATACAATAATAGCTTATAGTGGTGACGTGTAACCATTTCCATAGAGAAAACAACTGAACATTGAGTCACCACGTTGGTGTCATTCGGCTTTGCTTAGCCCATGGTTTACAAGTCCAAGGTAGCCAAATACGACATACTACAGTGAAACCTAAAATTATAGTAAATCGCATAAATGGTAACTTTTGGATTTTTTTATTGTTTAGTTTACCTTGCCTTGTGTTACTTTTCAGGTTTTGTTTCATGCTCCAAGTGTAATAAAATACACAATATCATGTGTTATTCATGATGAGAGTCACTCCTAGGACAGATATTCGTTGATCGATTATCTGTGCCACAGGGAATCAGTTCGCAAAACCTTTCTTACTGCTTCATGTTTTCAATAAGTATCAGATTGTATATGATTATTTAAATTAGAGCTACCTTTACGGATATTGTTGAAAGAACTATGATGCAATAAGTTACAAAATTTAACAATATTCTGGTTGAAACAAATAATAATGAGAAGTATTATATAAATCGATATTAATTGTAGTCATAGGCAATCAGTCTATGTTGATGTGCAAGCAAGTAACGCTGAGAGGCCAAAATGTGATCAGATCGGCACAGCATTGATGATGGGTTCCAATCAACACAGGTTACAGCAGTACTGGATAACTAATAATTCCATCCAACTTCGGACTATTTTTATTTTTGTTTCATAATTTTCCAAAACACATAGCTGATTTATAATTGGGTTTTAATTATAATTTACAATAAATCCCAATAATATGAAAATTTGGTAAAATTTATGAAGAGAAAATAATGATGGAAATTAAATGTAGAAACTGATAATCTGATTTTATATTTTTTAAATTGTACTAGTATTAAATGTGGGTTGATTTAGATAACACACCTGTTTTATTATCTTTGTGAACAGTGTATCCTAATATCTTGAAACAATAATAAACAGAATAACAGTAGGGGCTTTCCTGGTTTAAGTCAAAGAAATGTTTAAGCATATCGAAAATAGTTTTGGATTTATGTAGTTGTATTTATGTAATTAAGTTAATAAGTAAGTTAAGTGGTGTATATATATATATATATATATATATATATATATATATATTCCTGAAACTTAATCGGATGTATACAATATCTATAAATATATGTTTAAAATATATTACATAAATAAACCAAACCAAAAATGCAAACAAATACATCAGTATAATGACAATTGAAACACCTGAAAACACGTTCATCAAATTAAAGTGCAGTGCCTCGTTAAATTGTTAATTAGAATTTCCAGTCATTTATATCACCTCAAATTCAACGAAAATGTATCTTATTTTTAATACAAGGTGGTGGGATAGCTCCTTCTCTCTTAGGTAATTGTGTTGATATTATTGTTTCCAACTTATAAATATTATAAGTCTTTAATTGTATTTCTATTATTATGATCGTCATGGTTGGAGATTGGGTTTTTCTTTATCACGAAAATAGAAGTAATGTGAAAATCTGACTTGCGGGACCTATGTGACAAAACTGTGACGGAGTCAAATCAGTTGTTAAGCAGTAGAAAAAAGAATATATATATACAATAAATGTAAAATTTTCTAAAATACAAAACAATTTATATATCAACTGGATTACAAGTACTGCAAGAAACAATATACTGGCCGGATATCAAACAATTTAGGGTACGTATGACCGGGCATCGTGCTGACATAGTTCTTGACGAAAAAGAGAAGCGAGCTAACCATGCCGTTTTCACGCCGGTTAATAGAAATAAAATTGAATTCTACTACGATTTAAGGGCCATACAAAGTTAAAGAAGATGACGACAACAGAATTAACTCGATTAATTTAAGAAATAATGTGCTGGTGCATCATTTTCTATAAAAAAAGACATCCTTTTAGGTTGACTTTGATGGAATAAAGATTTAATCTGATACTGCACTTACATTTAATATACCTATTTTTGTCTGTGCCAAATTTAATCTTATATTGATTTATCTGTTTACATTATTTTATTTTAAATTTTATTAGTTTTGTTGCTTTTCATATTTTTTACTTACTTGTGCAGTTTTTATGTACAGGGTCATCCAAAAATAACTGACACAATTAAACAAAATTTTGTACTGAACAAATGTAAATTAAATAATAACATTTATAAATTTACAGATAGAAAAACTCTAAACGTTTTTAGGGGTACTTAACAAATGTTTATGGGCTATACAGGCGTCAAAGTTAAATTTAGCTTATCGCCTAACAATGCAGTATTTTTGTACAGTATAATATAAGCATTATATTGAGCATTTGTTGAGTAATATTTGTAGTGCCAGCTGTTATTCACAGTTCCTAATTATGTGACAAACCCGGTTTTTAAATCATTTAAACTCATCAGAAAAAGCTCAGTGTCTTGTGGTTTACTGAATTTAAATCAGTTGTCTAAGTTAAAAGACGTTTTAGGCTTGAGTATGGTGTTGATGCTCCTTCAAGTAACCCAATCAAACATAAAACCACCTAAGAGAGTTTTAAGAGATGATATTGCAAGCATTACTCAAGAAATGCTCAGACATGTTTGGCGAGAGTTTGAATTTGGATTTGGCATCTGCAGACTTTTAAACGGTGGTCACATTGAGACTTATTGAACATCTAAACCCTCTTTGAGTTTTTCTATCTATACATAAAATGTTTAAATATAGTTGAAATTTTGTCAGTACACATTTTTGTGAAAATGTGTCAGATCTTTTCAGATGACCCTATATATGTTTGAAAACGTTTACTGGAAACAACATATTTTATGACAATTTAAAATTTAAATACCCCCGTAGCAGCAAACCTGCGTACTCAGCGAATTTCCAATGCATATATATGTATCTTAATACCACATAAAGCCACATACCAAGTTTCATCAATATACGATAAATAAACGATTTATGACATTTTAATTATTCTCCATAAGAATAACATGGCGGCTGAGTATGCAGGTTTGCTGAAGCAAGGAACACAAAAAATGGGGTTTTATACAAATATCAATATAACTCATGTAGGTAAAGCTACATACCAAATTTCATTAATTTATTTTCATAATGAAGGCAGATAACACATTACTTATTCTCCATAAGAATAACATGGGGCTGAGTACGCAGGTTTGCTGCTACGGGAGCCTTTGGTAAAATTTTTTTTTTGAGCAAATATCAATGGTCCACAACCAGATGAAGCCGTATACCAAGTTTCGTCAGTATACGTTCATAAATAAGCGAGATATAAAATTTTTATTTTCCTCCATAAGAATAACATTGTACTGTGTTTAGCAATTTCAGTATCTCGGTAACCAATTGACGTAGAGAAATGATCAAAATACCAAATTGTGTGTTTTTTTAAGCTGAATCCAATGAAAAAAACTAAAATTTGACTTTTACAAAAATTATTTGACTTTTACAATTTGAAAAATCCATTTTTGGGGTACAAAACCCCCCCCAAAATACCCCTTCGGATAGAGCGATCTGGCTGGTTTTCGAACTTAAAGTCATAAATGTTGCTTTACACGTTTATACCAAATTTCATCAAAATCGGATAATTTTTATGAGAGTTATCGTGCTCACGGACATATATATATATATATATATATATATATATATATATATATATATATATATATATATATATATATATACAGTTTCAAACGAATGGTGTTTTTGGGGTCTGGGGACCTCAAAACGAAAAGTTATCATGGTCCCGGGCCTAGGTCTTACCATGCTGACTACGGTAATAGCTTCTTCCCTATAGGGGAAATTCGCTAAAACGTTTGTTTTATAATAAATTACAATTCTATACTCTAATTAATATGAGTAAGGTTTGCTTTGTTGCTTTCAGCTCTGATTTAAACAACAGCTCCAGAGATTCCCTTAAAATGCTGGAAATAAATTATTTCTAGAGTTAATATAAGTTTTGGATGGGTCTCAACCTCTTTCGTTCAGCCACAACAACGCTTTACACAACTATTAATTAAGATCAATTTATCTAATCGATCTGCAAACAAAGCCTTTTCAAAGTTAAATACCATTCAACCAATCACCCAAAACAGTCAGTTTACCATTGATTCAATCAAGCTTATTTACTTGTTTGTTCCCAGCCCACCAATACCGAGAGGACAAACAGTAATCTAATTATCAGCACAGTGTAATTCAGTAATCCGGTTACAACATGCCTCGATTGAATTCATGTTCAAACTTGACAAGGCGTTTATGCATTGTCTGCAATAGGCGAATGAGTTTCACCAATGGGGGACGGCTTTGTCGCTGGAATAATAATTAGTAGAGAATGTACTTTTTTATTATAGTTCATACATTCACTCAATTTTAAGACAGGCAAATTCAATATTTTTATTTATTATTGCAGGTGTTGTATTGCGAGGCAATTCTGTTGATCTGCCATGATTCATGAATAACGGTTAGGTAACCATTTAAGGCAGTAAAACAATAGGCCCTAATTATTAACATATTAGTAGGCCCTCGACGGCTCTCTGACTAGACTATACTAGTACAGAGGTATTGGGCACAAACATGTGAAGCTGTCACGGTACTGGTAAGTTATTTGGCTACATAGAGTGACCAACATCCCTTCCTTGGTTCCTCCTTGTCTCTTCTGGGGGCTTGACTCCCAGTTTGGCCTGGATACCTAGTCCAGTCCGAGTCCTTGGAGGGAGTAGAGGCTTAAATTTAACATACCGTAGATATATTATTTATTATTAAATCCATTTGGACTTTACTACCACGTATTTGGAAGTAAGGAAACTCCTCCATATATCAAGTTAATTATACTTACATTTAGCTAACTAACCTATTTCTTATTACAATGTTGTTCATACAAACACATTAAGAAACTAACATTACTTTATCTGACTGCGTATCCTAAAGTTATCGCGCTTGCATCATACTCTATGGTTCGTTTCACTGATCCTGAGCAAAATCTAAAAGTTTTGTGAAGCTCCGATACTATGGACTAGCATCTTTTCGTCATTGGGTCATTAATTAATGATAATTTTTATGTTTATCGTTAGAAACAATACTTGAGTTTGGCCGTTCCCTATCAAAACGTTTGAACTGTCGTTGTTGAAACATACAAAAACCTAAAAAAAAAACTTCAAATACATTACTGTTCTACATTCCTGACCCCGAGCTGAACAAAGGGATAATAGGGGGATAATAGGAGTGATAGAACAAAAGGGGTTATTAATTTACCTGGATACTAAAGCGGGGTACCTTTGACAGCAAGAATAGTACAGGAAGATTTGCCAATGCGTCATCACCACCATCGCGTCCTTTTGCCGGAAGGTATTGATTAATATTCAAGGATTTTAATCACTATTTCAGGATGTTTAGAAATCCACCAAGGAAAGGTAGAACCAAATGAGGTGGCTTTAAGGTTTATGGAGAATAATATAAACTAAAAGACGCTGCTTTGTCTGAAGATATAATATATAATATTATTATAAGACAACTACTCAACGGTTTCCAAGGGGTTTTTCTGAAGGGGACATATCTTTTAGTGGTAGGATGTTTTTTTCAATCGATACATCATGTTAACCATGAGCTCGCATGTCCCTAAATTAACAAAATTGTAGGCATGTGTGTTGTGGCAGATAAATTAGTCACTGGAAAATAGCGTGATATTAAATTGAATACATAATTTGAATACAGCTATCTGTACACAGCAAGTTAACTTTCTGCAAATCAATGGATTCAAACAAATTGAGATCTATTTGTTGGATTACTGTACTAGGCTTTGACTAGATAACCTGAACTATCTCCATGGTTCCAACTTTACAAATATAAAATCTTTTTTATATTTGTATTAGGTGTAAATTATGTCAATTGAAAACAAATTACTTTAAATAATATTGGGATAGTAAATACAAAGCCTGGGTAATAAATCAGGAAAAATCTGATCGTACTGTTTATACTGAATATACAGGGTTTATAAAAAAGAAATACGCCGATGGTAAATTAGTCCAAACCTCAGGCGGAGCAACATTGAGGTGGAAGAGGACACACCGACCCGACAGACCGATGAAGAGGGTCACATAGCTTTGTTGATTTTACCCGACCATGGCTTGATTATTAATTTAACATCTAATAATTAACAAAATAAACTTTACTGAAAAACATTTTTAAGACTGATTAATTATAAAAGGTTGTTTATGTCATGGCGGTTGGAAAGGAGAAGAGAGAGAACTAACGCTCCTCCAAACGATGAAGAAGGGGTCACGTGACACCTCAACCCCAGAGAGGAAACTCTTGAGTACTACTGCTGCTGCCGTGAACCAATAACACACATAATATATGACATTCTAAATCAACATACCTGAGACGTTAGAAATAAATACTTTTAAAATAACATATTTAGTAAAACGGGTTTATAAATAACGGCTCACATAAAGTTTTATGTTGAATTACAGGGTTATTCAAAAAGAAATAGACAATTTTAAACGAACGTAGTAAAGTGGGTTTGATCAACAGAAAAATATAATGAGCCCCACGGTTTTTTATCAAATTCAAAATATATTTTTTCCAAAATATTGTTCAAAGGTTTGTTACATTAAAAAATTATACGATACGAGTTAAAAGAATGAATAAATAAATAATATGCAACATTTTACAGTTCATTATGGAAATGTACCGACATGGGCAAATGCCTGTGAGAGGGTACGAGACGTTATTCATTTGATTTAATTAAATGTAAATAAAAAATAAAAAAATTGTTTCAATATAAAAAAGGTATTAGATGTAAACAATTTCAAAACATGAGAGATTCAGGGAGCAGCAGGGGATGAATATAAGGCTATTTTTGTTTAATTAAATAAATAAATAATTTCATATTAATTTCAGTTTCAAGAAATATGACCAGGCATGGGAGAAAAGATGGCTGGAGCTGGCTGATAAGACACCGTATTGTCAAAGGCAAGGTCGGGCAATCCTGTATGTAACCCGAGATTATAACGTATTCTGCACCATCCCTCGCAATTTCTGATAGCCAAATATTTAGATATCTCTTGAACAAAATAAGTTAACCTTCAAAATTCCTGATATGTAGAGGAATGTTTCTGTGAGTTTATTGTGGAAAAATATTTATTTAGCTGAATGGTTTGGATACCTATGTTTCTTGAATTAAGTGTGGAATGCTCGTGTGTGGCTGAACTAAAACTAAATTGGGAGTTTTTTTGGATACAAATTAAAAGGGTTTTTATATACAACTGCCTAATATTTAATACACCAAAAGTGTTAACAAGTTCATTAGTTATGAACCGCCTCCCCTGGCCCAGAGCAGCTTTGAGAATTGATTTTTGAATAATTTCCAAAGGTTCGATAATGGACTTTAACACCCCACCCCAAGCTATTATCCCCGCCAAAAACAGTGACTGACAATAAGCGTAGTATGCTTGCTTTAACTCAGATAAATTCAATACCCCTGTCGCAGAAAACCTACGTACTCAGCGAATTTCCAGTGCGAATATATGTCTGAATACCACATAAAGCCGCATACCAAGTTTCATAAAAAAATTCACATACAAGCGACATATACAATTTTAATTATTCTCCATAACAATAAAATTGGTGATGAGTACAAAGCTTTGCTGAATCAAGGAACACAAACATTGGTGTTGGTGTTGGTGGTGTTGGTGTTGGTGTTTAACTAGGCGAAGCCATATACCAAGTTTCATCAATATTAAATCATAAATAAGCGCTATATAACATTTAAATTATTCTCCATAAGAATAACATGGGGCTGAGAAAGTAGGTTTGCTGCAACAAGGAACAAAAAATTGGGTTTCTATTCAAATATCAATATAACTCAACAAGGTGAAGCCACATACCAAGTTTTATTAATTGGATGAAGCGAGCGAAGCGAGTTGAATCCTTCATACTCCTGTTTAGTCACTCTCTTGTTACGCTAAACTCCCTTTTAATGGTTTAATGAATTGCTTTGAAATTTTCAGGGTAGCTCTTAATTGTAAAAAGGTTGGTTATAAACTATAATTGGATTATTATTTTGGTATATTTCTATTTTTTCATTTTCCGGAAATATTCAGGTGTGTCTTGGGCTGGGTCGTAGGTGGTAAGCAAACAGTCGCTCAACTGATTTAGCAGTCAAAGAGACTACTGCCGGATGTTGACAATAGCAGCTAACCAAAACAACAGATTATGTCTTCTGTAGTCTGTGGTCTCCTGGTCAGCAGTGGCCGGTCAGTTCAGTTGTATAGGTACTTTCACTATAATACTGAATACGTAATTTTGATTGTATAAACGAATAAATGTGGAATGATTCTATTAAAAATTCTTGATTCAAAACTCATTTATTCACAAACGTCACTAACTGAACTGACCAGAAGTAGCTGAACTCACTGTGATGGAAGTTGTAGGCCATATGGAAAAGCTACACAGTCTGCGTCTACTCGGTAACGACTTTAACCTATGTAAGGTACGGTTCCATGTAGTTCGATGTAAACTATGGTTCAATAGATCTACAGTTTTGAAAAATTCTGATAGCCTGGATATGCCCCTTTTACATGTTGGTTATAGTTTACGAATCGTTTGGTTAGGCCTAAGTAGGCAATGTTATACACATGTCATTATTATGACTTTCTTATTGTTTGAATAACTTAAGTCATGACTTATGACACTAAAAGAAACTGTGAAATGTAAAAAAATCAATCCTAGCCAACAACAATACTAAATTTACCAAACAGCCTGAGGCTAATGTATCGTGTGTTCTATGCCTACGCTGTGGGTTAAAATTGTTTCTTAAAACCTTATAGGGCCTATTTCAGTAAGAGGTATATATTTCTTACCTACTATATTTCAATTTTTTTTAAGCGCCTAGGTAGGTCATTCATAGGTTAGTTATTTTAAACATAGTTTCATATTTAACTTTTCTTCATTTGTGATTCTGATAGTAAATTAACCCTAGGACTGCCTTTTGATCGATATACCACAATTGTATGTGTGCGCTGGATGGCCTATTGCCCGAATCCGGAAAATAGGTTAATTTTTTCAACGGCTTATAACGCATTGCAAATGATCCCGGAACGTAGCAATAGTGGTAACATTTAAAAGAGGAGATTCTTAACTTTAATTATTATATACAAAATTACCTCGTAGCAGTAACGGATCAATATAGTCTAATTGTAGTTATAATTAGAACATAAATTTTGTGAGTGTGACCTTTAATTGCTGATATCTTGTCTTTAAAAATCGCAGTGTCGGTAATTTTGGTTAAATAGGAAGTGTTTGGTGCCATCGGAAAAACTCCATTAGTTGTTCTTGTTTTTCGAAACAAATATTTTTTTAATTTAGCTGTCATTTCATATGTTCAAATAACATCATTTTGCTTTTGGCAAAACTCAAATTTTGTTTTTCAACTCATATACCGTATAAAGTCATAAAAACAGTCATAAGTTAGTTATCCTAACATAGTTTCATAGCTATATTAACTTGCGATTTTGGCATTACATTAATGTTTGATAATAAGGAAGGCAATGGCAGATTCTTGAAAGTAACATTGACTACAGTTATGCCTTAGTAGGTTCAAAGTAAGTGGGCTTTAAAGACTTAAGTTACTAAAATTTTTGCCCATAGCCTACTGTGGTAACCCCAGGGCTCACTTAACTCTATTCAAAGAAAAATTTTAAACAATGGTTATTCTGAGAGGTATGTTTATATGTTGTAAGTACCGGTAGTTCTTTTTCAGGGTGTATAAGGTTTGCTTATTCACCTAATATACTAGACTCTACAATGAACTGTAATGTGGTAGACCAGTTGAAGTATTAATGTGGGCCTATGTGAGGTTTGGTAAGTTACTTGTAGTCAATTAATCTGCGACACGTTACAAATATGATAATGTTTGTTTAGATTTCAACCAACGAGAATACTTTCACATTTGGCCTAGGTCTTACCGAATACTGTACTCCTGGCAATAATTTGACGCATAATTATTGCCTGATTCTCAAAAGTGACATTGGCTGAAGTTGTACATTACTAGGCCAGAAGTAACTGGGCTTTAAAGACTTGTTCAAATATATGTCTATAGCCTATTTATATCAACTTCAAATTAACAATACAGCATTCAAAGACAGATTGTTTACACAATGACTATTCTGGGAGGAATGTTTATGTGGTAAGTAGTTCTTTTTCAGGGCGAATAAATTTTGTTCTTCACGTAATATAGGCCTACTAGATTCAACAAGCTGGAATGTGGTAGGCTAGTCAAAGTATTAATATGGGCCTAGGTGAGGTTAGGTAAGTTACTTTTAATTAATTAATCCGGCACCTATACTGCCTATTATGGTGGTATTACAAATCCTCGCTTCATCCTATTACGGTACATAGGAGCGTATACCTAGTTTTTGTTCATAATTAAGGGAGTCATGACATTTTACTTATTCTCCATAAGAATAACATGGAGGCTGAGTACGCAGGTTTGCTGCTATGCGGATAGTCAACAACAAATAAATTTTTGTGCAAATATCAATATACCAGTACTACGTATCAATATACATTCTTAAATAATCGAGATATCAAATTTGTTGTATTCTCCATAAGGATAACATTGGACAACGTACTGTGTTTAGCACTTTGAATATCTCTGCAACGGTTGGGTGTAGAATCATAGTTTACACACCAAAATGATTTTTTGTGGAGCTGGAACTGATTGGTAAAATCAAATGTAAAGTTTACAGTAAAATGAATTGAGGAAAAGCCAAAAACCTTTTTCCCATAAAGTTAACATGGGGGATTTTATCAGTAAGTTTTTTGGATTTTCTCCGCAACCACTTAACCTAGGTTAATAATTCAAAATACTATACTTTTTTGTTCTCTATACCATGGTCAAAACCAAAATCAAGTTTTTTTTTAATTGTAGGATGAAAAATGCAAAAAAATTATTTTTGGAAATTTTAAAACCCCATTAAGCCCCCTTCCCATCGTCCGATTTTTCTGGTTTTCGAACTTAATGTGATAAATGTCACTTTACACATTCGAGCCAGATTTCATCGAAATCGGACGTTTTTTACTCAAGTTATCGCATTCACGGGCACATATATATATATATATATATATATATATATATACATGTATGTAAATTTTAACGAATAGTGTTTTTGGTATGCGCTTGTCAAACATAACACCCAAGTACTTATATGAATCAACTCCTTCAATTTTGTCACAATTACATACGTTGTTCATATACTTTACACATGAATGTATAGAAATAAGATTAAACTGTGGTTTAGCTCTTGGAGACGAAGAGATGAGCATAAATTTAGTTTTTGAAATATTTAATGACAGTGTATTTTGAATATACCACTTTTTAACAACTGACAAGTTCCTTACGGCTTTATTGTGAACTTCTTCCTAACTTTTACCATCAAACAAAATTGCTGCATCGTCAGCAAAAAGGAAAAGTTTCCCTGAAATTTTTAATTTTGACAGATTGTTTATAGGCACTAATAAACGGTATCAGGAAACTGACACATACTTTCTCTCTTTTAGCCCAACTTTAATGAATAAATTACTTTTTATTTAGTAAATATATAATACAAAGCACGGTCGAATGTACAGAACATCTTATAAACATTTTTTTTCAAAAATAACCACCCAAATCCCTGTTTAGGAGGCACTACAGAATCCATCACTATACATGTGGTTTTAAGAAGGGAAATGCCCCCTATTCCCCCCCTTAGGGTTATTAAGGGGCAACATATTTCGAATTTCCTCTGTTGGTCAATGCTAACTTGACAAGCATATCAAGTTTGAACGAAATTGATCAATAAATAAGAGAGAAATAGTAATTTTTGTATTCCCCATAAGAATAACACTGGACAACGTACTAGGTTTACAGCAACATGAACATTTAAATTTTCTCCGCAACCAGTAATCGTACAATAGTAATTCAAGATACTAAATTATTTAGTTTTTGAGGTATTTTTAATGGTGAATAGTAGTATTTTTTTATATTTATGCTTTTTTTATGAAAAATCAAAAAAACTTAATTTTTGATATTTTAAGTCTTGTAATTTCTGAACCCGAATTTTTACAGAAATGCGGGTGATGTCATTTTGTTGGAAAACTAAAGTTGACTAAACTTGATTTAAAATAGTTAGAGGTGTTTTTGAGAAATCTTGAATTTTCATGTTTTTTGGTGGTTTTTGGGGGTTACTTACCCTTAAAAATAAAAAAATTCAAAAAAATAAAAAAACGCGTGGAGATATCGTGGATTAGTACCTACGTTCCAAATTTCATAAAAATCGGACCATTGGTTAGGGCTCTAGCACTGTACACATTCATACAGACAGACAGATAGACATACAGACACACAGACATCACGCAAATTTCAGTTTTTTGGGTTCAAGGAACACCAAAACGAATATTTCCACTATCAACTCAAATTCGAAAATTTTGACGAAAACAATACTTTATACATATACTATGTATAAGGGGGAGAAAGTAGAAATAACTGGCCCTATTGTACTTCCTTGAACTACCCCATAATCTATGCCAATTTCAGTTCTATTAACCCCACTTATAAAGGATGTCCCCCATAAGGTGTCTCAAACCGATTGGAGACGAACTAATTGATCTATAAGGATGAAATAAAATTATTGACCACTAAATCGACCCCAAGGAATAACTTTAAAATATTTTTAGTTTGTTAAAAAAAAGGGTGTTCCGAAAACTGGCGGTCACTAGTTCGAATATCGGAATTTTCAAATATAAACATATGCCAAGTTATCCATCATTTTAAAAATCTACAACAGAGTAACATTGTGGTGGAACCAGAACTCACTTATCTTTATCCGTTTCAAAATAGTGGCCATTTTTTTTTAATACTGAGATTTACGGAATACCCTGTTTTTGCTAAACCACAAGACATAGCTTTGTTCTGATTTAAAATTCTGACTCGTATTAAACTCAGCGTTACCCTGATATGCTATATGCCAGTATTTAAAACAAAACGCAAAAATACAAAACATACTATTATTGAAAATGTTTATATGCCCAAAACTCCAAAACGTCAAATAGTAACGTCTGTCAAAAGCTATATCATCTTAAAGGTCTTAAAAATCCCTGCAACTTTTTAATTTACACCAACATTGTATCTCTTTTTGTTTCTTAGCAATCAACGAAAATCATCACTCCATATAAAATGCATGTAAGCCATTTATGAAAGAAGCCACAGAGTAAGTGTTACACACAAATAACATGCATAACATGCAAAAAACAAAAAGAAATACAATGTTGGTGTAAATTAAAAATTTGCAGGGATTTATAAGACCTTTAAGATGATATACTTTTTGACATACATTACTATTTGACTTTTTGGAGTTTTGGGCAAGTTAACATAAAAAAAAGTATTTTTTGTATTTTTGTATTTTATTTTAAATACTCTCATGTAGCATATAAGGGTAACGCTGATTTTAAAACGAGTAATGATTTTAAATCAGAACAAAGCTATGACTTGTGGTTTACTTGATACAGGATATTCCGTAAATGTCAGTATTCTTTGAAAAAATGGCTGCCATTTTGAAAGCGATAAATATAAATGAGTTCTGATTCCACCAAAATGTTACTCTGTTGTAGAGCTTTAAAATTATGTATAACTTTCCTTTATTTTATGTTTGAAAATTCCGAGATTCGAACTCGTGACCCTAATTTTTTGGAACACCCTGTATTTTTAACAAACTAAAAATATTTTTGCGTTATTCCTTGGGGTCGATTTAGTGGTAAATAGTTTTATTCCATCCTTCTAGGTCAATTGGTTCGGCTACAATCGGTTTGACACACCTTACGTGAGACATCTTGTACATACCACTTGGTTCCTTCCGGACAAAAAACTCTGAAACCAGTAAGAGCCTCGACAACCAACGAATTCAAGATTTTGTATTAATTTTTTCCGATCTACCGAATAAATGCTTTGTCTACGTTTAAAATACCCCTGTAGCAGTAAACCTGCGTACTTAGCGAATTTCCGATGCATATTTATGTATCTTAATACATCATAAAGCCACATGACAAGTTTCATCAATACATTCATAAATAAACAATTTATGGCATTATAATTATCCTCCATAAGAGTAACAAGGCGGCTGAGTATGAAGGTTTGCTGAAACAAGAAACACAAAAAATAGGTATTTATATCAATATCAATATAACTCAACTAGATAAAGCCACATACCAAGTTTTATTTATTTATATTTATAATTAACGGAGTTAACATTTTACTTATTCAGGTTTGCTGATATGGGAACTATCGGCAAAAACATTGTTTTCTGTGCAAATATCAATAGACAAAAACTATATGAAGTAATATACCAAGTTTCGTCATGATAAGTTGATAAATAAGTGAGATATATAATTTTTCTAATTCTCCATAAGAATAACATTGGACAACGTACTGTGTTTGGCACTTTCAAAGTGTCTGTAACCAATAAAAGTAGAGCAATGATCAAAACACCAAATTGTTTGTTTTTTAAGCTGAATTCAATGGTAAAAAGGAAAATATGATTTACTAAAATGTTATATGTAAAAAACTCAAAAAAAACATTTTGGGGTACAAAACCCCCCAAAATACCCTTTTGGATGAAGCGATCTGGCTGGTTTTCTAACTTAAAGTCATAAATTTTTCTTTACAGGTTTGTAAAAAATTTCATAAAAATCGGACCATTTTTACGAGAGTTATCGCACCCACGGACATGCAGTTGGCGTTGAATTGATTGACTTAAATTGATATTACAGCATTTTAATAAGAAGAATACAACATTAAAATACCAAATCAAATAATCCCATATTTCCATGTCAGAAAAGGTGTCCTACAATGATCCGTGATCCCTGAAACCCTTTTCCTGATTATAAATTAATTCCTTGAGCTCTCTTTCAATAAACAAATCAGTTCTTTTGCTAATGATGTCGAAAGAGGTTTATCTCGTTAAAAGAGAGTATTATATTGATTAGTACGATTAATGATCACAAAAAAAAGTAACAAATGCAATGGAAATCAACTTTGATGAAATAGAAGTATATTCATTTCAGTACAGCAATATATATATATATATATATATATATATATATATAAAATAATTAGTTCACATATTTTCACCCTTTTCCTAAATATTTTATTTTCAGCGCTGAAATATGTCGATTAAAATATCATATTTAGAAAAAGGATACGCAGTTACTTATTTCCCACATATATATTTATACATATACACACACACACACACACACACACACACATATATATATATATATATATATATATATATATATATACTAGCTGGCCTGTCAGACGTTGTCCTGTCCTAATGTCATTGAATTTGTTTTATGGCAAATACTCGTTCACTTTTAATATGAGCTTCACTTCGCTTCACTCACTCGCCTATCAAAAAATGAAAAAAAAAAAATAGTTTACGTCCTTTTCTCAGACACAACGAATATGCACACACAATTTCATAAGAATCGGTCAAGCCGTTTCGGAGGAGTTTTGTACTAACAGGGTGACACGAGAATTTTATAAATGAGATATAAATAAATATATATATTTACATTATTATTTATATATATATTAAACATTTTAGCGCGAACACTGTTTTGCTGTGATCCATTCAAGATTACGTTATGCAATTCACCGCGGGGGGAACTTATAAATATCACGTCAAGAAACTTTACACAAAATAATATTTTGAAATTAGGCATGAATGGTCATAGGAATGTTTCCCTTAGTT
Organism: Allygus modestus; assembly: GCA_963675035.1. Lineage (NCBI taxonomy): Eukaryota > Metazoa > Arthropoda > Insecta > Hemiptera > Cicadellidae > Allygus > Allygus modestus. The sequence goes on along the minus strand of OY776111.1, from coordinate 179,354,854 downwards.
TATTTGTTTAAAATAAAAATACTTCCGATTCAGCTTTTTATGTGTATAAAGTTTTAAGGGAATTTTTTACGTTCGAACGGAACATACTGAAGCAATCAATAGGCCTAAATGTTTCAATCAGCTTACGGAAGTCGTTATAAGTTGTTTGAACTTGAAATTATTCTCTGTAAAATTTAAAGACTGGCTTTACAGAACTTCAAATACTGACTTTATTTTACATTTTCCATACGTGATTCATTTTAATTACAATATTTAATTTAATAATTATAAATTATGAACTAATATTATCGTATTCTATTTACACGTAGTTGTGTTGTTTTGTAATATAAACTCATAAATGTTCAAAATTATTACTGTTAACTGCAATTCATCTACCACAACAGTCCAATACAGATTGGCAAACTAATTGAACGGTATGTAAAGAGATCTCATTAAAAGCATTTGTAATCTCCCGTTTCAGCTGCCGAGTGTCCTTTGCTTTTTTTCTGTATACAATGGCTTTCAAAACACCCTAGAGGTAGTCCAAGGTTATTATTCTAGATATCTGAAGAAACAATTAAATCACTAAACCGTTTATTTGCTGATCACAATACCAGTACCATTCACAAATTTGTGCTCTCCTGTCTGATCGTCTTCATTTAACACATGCAGAAGTCTTGGGATGTATAGTCCCCACTTATTAGCTTTTAAAATTATATGAACACTATATTTTTTTTATTCCAGTCTCACAAAAGCATCGTCTCCGAGATTGTTTGAGGATCGTGAAAATAAAAATAAAAACAAAAATTACATTTTCATTACCTGTAAAGGTGTTCTTCTGTCTAGACCGTTCCTTGTGTTTCAACCTTTTCTTGAATCCCAGAAATTGTAATTGAAATACCAAGTTGGCTTTGGAACCCAACTACCAACAAGAATTATTCTTGTTTGTGGTTGTGTTTTAAGTTCCACTTACCATCGTCTTTGAACCTCTTGAACATTTTCAGTCGTCCAGTAACTCACTTTAAATCCCATTTATGCTGATCATAAGAAAACTGAACTTCAACCTTGTTTTCTCATAATAAATAAGATAACCAAAAATAGTGGGTTACAATGTTGAAAAACATATGTTTAAAATTATCAGATATCTATGTTTGTTCCCCGCTAAATGTTTTCTTTGATGATATATATCCGTTCAAAATGTGTATACATTTTTTGAGACACTCTGTATTTTCCATAACAGGCTAACACATAATTAGTTAACGAAGTTTATTTTACTGTAGATGCAATGGAGAGCAGTAAGATTTTATTTATCCTCAGATAAGCCTGGAATCAGTTACAATATGCTGTTATTATGTTGTATTAAACGTTTACAATAATATTCCTGGGTGATGTAACAACGGAGGATTCGAAGAAGTACCTTTGTTTCATGTATTTATCGTATTATATTGTTGGAATTAAGTCATATTTTAATTTTTTTTACATATGCTAGATTGTTATTTCCTTTTGGTATTTGATATAGTTTTGGTGATCAAGTGTTTCTTAATATTTAATATCAAAATATCTGATTGTTTTAATGAATTTAAGATTTCGTAAAGTTTATTTTCAACCAGGAACAGAAGGTAAAGATGATTTATTTGATATTATCAAAAGTAAAGACTTGTAATATAGATTTACGTCAATACGGGGCTTACGTCAACATCTCTAAAACAACATAAAACTAAATGTCTCACACTTTGATGAATACTATTACTGCAACGAATAGTTAACTTTCTTTTTATAATTATGGAAAACAATGTTTGAGTAGAATAGTAGAAATTCTTAAACTAGTTAACTGCCTTGTAATCGCCTTTTGATAACCTTCCGATTGATCACTACTACTGTTTATATTTACCTGAATTAAATGCATCTTCCACTTTTGACTCATTCCGGGTTTCACTATTCATTTTACAGCTGTCATTTTCTGATTAACTATTGTTTTGGTTTGTCATATGGAATCCCTGGCCTTAGACCTTAGTACCTTCTGCCACAGCACTAAAGCACATGATTGAAAGCGTGCCACTAGAACCCACCTAAGGCTCGAGGTTTTAGCCTATACCATTTCAGAATGCCAACCCGATGTTCAGAATGTATGAAAACCTTTTCAAGAGACCAGAAATAATGTAATGAACACATCAAGAACACTGTAGTTTACATTTTTAATAACGAAAGGTTTCATAAATAGAACAAATAAACACAGTACAACAACAAACCTCCTTGAAAATCAAGACAAATTATTAACTAAACTACACGTGAGCACAGTTTACAAATTAGCAACTTAATATTCAATCATCACAGAGACAAACAAACTGAAAACACCACTGTACTGATTTTTGATTATTAATTTCACTATTTTGTATAAACATTATTGTAGATAGAATAAATTCAAATTAAATTCAAATGTATATAAAAATCATATCACAACATTATCATTAGCTAATTAAGTATAAATATTTCATTTTACCTGTTGGCAGGACTGTAGTAACAGCTGATGTATTTGCAAACTAGACCAATTAGAATAATTAAGTTCATTAGATGACTGATTCCCAACAACTTTTGTACACCCGTTGAAATAGTAAGTTTTAAACTCAATTTATTATATTTAAAAGAATTTGTATGTATTTATATGTAAATAATTTCATTGCTAAATATATTATTGTTGTTTTGTATAGTTAAATTTTGTCAACTTCTGAGTAATTATGATATAAATGTAAAATAACCAGTTGTAAATTTTCCTGTAGTGTTCATGTATAGTTCTGATGAAAAAGCACATTGTCACCAATTTTGCAAAACTTGAATATTAATGTTAAAATCAATTTGTATATATCAAATGATGTTTCAATATGTATTATATTTAATTTTCTTGTTATTATTAAGTTTGGAATTTGTTCCAGACGGGTTTTTCTACTACAAAGGGAATCAGTCCAATAATCAACAAAACCGTAAGATAAAATATACCGATAATAGTATAAGTTATTTATTTACAGTGTATAATTTCAAAAGTATAAATTTTAATTTAAAATAAAAAGTGTGAATAGCTGCAATGAACTTGTTTTCACATCAGTTGCCCCACTTACTATGCTTGTAGTGTTGCACACCATCCGATGGACACTGGAATATATAGGCTACAATTCACTACAAGTTATAAGCGGTTGTTCAGTTATTCTAAATTAAATGCATATAAGTGCAGCACCTCTGAAATTGGCAATCTGTGTAGGGGGTGTTGTACACCACATAAGGTTGCGGGAGCGCTCAAAGTAAAACAGCAAAAGCAGCCAAAATAAACGTATAATACAATTTATTTGGTATTTTTCAAAAATATTTACTTTCCTACAACATTCCATTTTATTTAATATCTTATAAAATTGAGAAGAATCGCCACAATACTTATCTTATTTGCTAAATACTCATTATTTGCTTTATCCACATAAACTGTTCATTTTTCAAAGGTACCAGTAAAAAACTGTAATTAAAAAATTTCAAGTCATAATACATTTGTATGTACAATCTAAGAACATTTTCCCGTTTTTATATTTAATTTAATACATCTTTGTTGACCCAAATGCTAATGCTTTGACAATACTGACTTCATGGTGTATTGCAGCTAAACTAGTTTTAACAGTTTAAACTAATTATTACTTCACATAAAGTGTGGATACAGTTTTATAAAATATTGGGAACATTTTTTACTGAGAAATTCTAAAGTAAAAAGGGACGCATGAAAGGTTGAAACCTGTAGCTCAAATTGAACGCCGAGGCTGGATGCTCACTGGGTCTAGAAAACCACATCAAGTTCAATAAAGTCCATTTTATTTTGCTTTTTTGAATTAATTTCAGTTATTTTTCTTTTTTAACATTGAATTAACACAGCCTTCCTTGAACATACTAGACTTCTATCATGGTGGCTTCAGATGGTTGAGTTGTCGCTTGTTGAGGTCTTGTAAAACTGACATAGTTAAATGCGAAAGATGTGCAAAATTAAATAGTAATCATAATTTATAATTACTATTTAATATATACTATTTTTATATATTTTTTAATTATAATTTTGTTAAATTTTGTGAAACATCTCCCAACAGTATATCAGAAAGACTTGCCGTGAAAATGGTGTAGGATTAGAAACCTTAGAACAAGTAATAAGCCTGCTGGAACACAGCGCAATAAATGTTAAGACAGAGAAATAGTAGGTCAGTTATATTATAAATGCTATCTTAAAAAGAAGTAATTAAGGACCTACAACAGGAACAACATTAATTATATTAGACAAGTTTCTGGCAGTTCTAACTTCTCCTTCATGTATGTTCTGCTAGTAATAGCTAGCTAAGTTAGGCTTAGGATTTGGAGCAGAGATCAACTACGAATTCACTAACAGTAAAACCGAGATAATAATACATCTGAAGCCCTAATAGCTGATGAGGAGAAAATATGGACAGGGATATAACCTAGGCCTTATGAATCCAACTAAACTGATAATCACGGCCGAAGTCCGTCGAGCATTGTTAACGGCGCTTTACTAAAATACTAAAATAGAGCTGAATTGATTGGTAAAAGCAAATGCGAAGTTTACATTTAAATTTACTGAGGAAAAGCCAAAAACCTTTTTCCCATAAGATTAACATGGGAGATTTTATGAGCAGGTTTTTTGGATGTTCTCCGCAACAACTTAACCTAGGTTAATAATTTGAAATACTGTATTACTTGTTTTTTTAAGCTCTTTAAAATGCTCAAAACCAAAATTGAGTGTTTTAAAAATTGTAGGGTGAAAAGTGCAAAAAACTGATTTTTTGAAAATTTAAAACCCCCATAAACCCCCCTTCCCATGGTCCAATTTTTCTGGTTTTCGAACTTAAGTCATGAATGTCACTTTACACATTTGAGCCAAATTTCATCGAAATCGGGCGTTTTTTACTCAACTTATCTGTTAAAGGACACACTTATATGTATATATATATATATATATATATATATATATATATATATATATATATATATATATATATATATAAATTTGAATGAATAGTGTTTTTGACATCTGGGGACCTCAAAATTAAAGTTATCATGGTCTCAGGCTTAAGTCTTACCATGAGACCTACTGTTATAGCTTCTTCCCTATAGGGGAAATTCGCTAAAAATCAACAGGGAACCTGGAGCGAAACCTGAAGAAGTAATTGCGGTCACAAAGTATTACTGTGACTTCCTTACTGATAAAGACATTGTGATTGTTGTTGGAGGTGCCAATATGTTTATGAATATGGTGAATATATATTCAGGAATTACACTGTTACTGAGCGACCTCTACACTCAAGGAAACCCTAGGAAAACTAAGGTTGGTTTACTAATGTGCTAGTAGTCGGAATTCCTCAACGACATAATCTAAATAGTGGTCAGTAGTAAAAAGATAAATTGAGATATCGCTAACAGTAGTACTGCATTATTTTGGAACGATTATAGGACATTGTTAATATAAGCAAGAGTACGTAAACATATTCACCAGCCGTGGGTTGACTTGAATCTAGGGGGTAAGAAAAATTGGTCCTTACAACGTGTAGAATATTAAAGGTTAAAGATACTTAAGCAGGTTGAATGGACCTTAAATTTCTCTCGGGGAGGGTGAACATGTTTTTGTTTGAGCACATGGTAGTCCTCAGACCTCTGGGCCCCAGATTTTGCACGAGCACGAAAAGATAAGAGTCACATCTCATTGGCTCGGCCTGTGGAACTGGGCGGGGCAAATATATCGATGCTTCAATTTGTAAAGGTAACAAATGTTTAGTGAGTTAGCACCATAATAGACTTACCTTTAAAGCTGTCTTATAAGGCAGTCTGTAATAAGTGTTCTTTTAGAACATCTTAAGTCATCTTTAAAATCTCTGTTCTGTAAAAATATTGGCAACTTAAAAAAAACCTGAAAGTAATTTTTATAAATACCTTTAATAGTAACCTTATACGTTGTAAATATTTAAATAGTTGGCATTTTTCCAGTTTCTTTACCTGTAGATTTATATATTCAAAACACATGTCTTAATTACTAGCCTATGGACCATTAAACTGATCGCAGTGTGCAATATGCTTAAGTATTGATGAATTACAGTAAGTTCCCTGTTATTGATTTGACTAGTTAAATTTTACAAAAGGATATTGTATAATATAACTTACGTTTATATTTTAAACACATGCATAAACTATCTACTTAATACCAGATGTATATTTATAAGAAACAGTTAACAAAAATATATGGCTCTTGCACATTATTTGAGAATTGTTTCAGAATTATATTACCTAAGTAATACTGTTTAAATGCAGCAATCTCTTACACTTCCAAGCATTGGTTGAAATCAATGATGCGATTGTTAACCGTTTATATAATACGTTATATATTACGTTAGTTAACGTAATACAAACTTATCATGAAACATTTCGTGAAGGAATATCACATTCTGAATTTATAACTTATTTTCCTGTTTCTCAGCTTAAACTATTGTATATAAAAATGTAAATTCTTTAATTTTTATTATTTTACAGTAAAATAATTTTACAAACATGTTATTTATAAGACATGTATATTATCCGAAAAATAAATAGAAGTATGCGTCTTCCAAAGTCAAATTATTTCAAGAACATGTAAAAAAAGAGTATCCCATTACTCCAGAAAAATTATAGATCAATCAAAAGCAGTTTATTTGTGAATATTTTTCCTGGTGACAGTTTAATCATGTTTCGCTGAACGATAATCATACATTTTACCTTAAAAGTAAAACGATTTTAATTTCGATGAAACGAGCTGAATAATTATTTTGTTGCAGTATCAAGAGAGCTGTTATTTCTTTTTTTATTTACAGTTTTTAATGGTAGTGGCAAAACAAACATTTAGAAAACCATAAAATGTTTAGCGTGTATCTTAATCTTATAATATTAATCTCAATCTTATACATTGATCCTGTTAGCAAGGATTATATCTAAACATACTTGAAGGGCATAAACATATGTTCATTATGTAAATAAAAAAACACTATTTGAATGGCAACTCTCACTATGGAAATAAAAAGAAACTACTTGAATGGCAACTCAAACTCTTTTTTCGATAGGCGAGTGAGCGTAGTGAACAAACTAATCTGGGAGGCGAGTGATCGAAGCGAACAAGCTCATCTTGAAAATGAACGAGTATTTGACAAACAAATTCAATGTCATTAGGACAGAACAATGTCTGTCGGGCCAGCTAGTCTTAATATATCAGAATGAATCCCTATTTTCTTGGTCACGCCATAATTTGAGAATGAGTGGACTAAATTGAATATTTTTTTTGTGTTCGTTAATTTTAGGAAAAGGATTTTATAAAAGAAAATGTTTAATCCGACCAAAGGGCTCTGTCCCTCTGGCCCTCAAAGTTCCAATTGATTTGATCAAAGTCCAGTTAGTTACACCAAACAGCTGTTAACAAGGATTATATCTAAACATACTTGAAAGGCAAAAGTAGATATGTTCATTACGGAAAAAACAAATCTACTTGAATGGCAACTCAAAATCTTTTTCCGATGCCGAAGTTAGCACTAAATGAAAGGAGACAAGTGAGCGTAGCGAACGAGCTCATCTGGAAGGTGAACGAGCTAATCTTGAAAATGAACGATTATTTGACATAAAAGAAATTCAATGACATTAGGACAGGACAACGTCTGTCGGGCCAGGTAGTATTTTTATATTTAAGACCGACCGTTTATACATACCTTTGTTAGGGTAATCTTCTAAAATATTATTATGTCGAGTTTCCTTGTTAGTTTGCCCAGTTTGAAATATTATTTGTTTACTTAAACTGCAATACTCAAGTAAAATGATTTCCTTTTTATCATTCGTGTTTTTAAAATACTTGGTGTGAATTTAATTCCTAGATGTAAATGTAACCATAATTTGATAAATTCAAAATCCTTTTAATTTATAATTCAGGAAAATCAAACATATAATTAAGAAAGTTAAAAGTTTTTTAACAGGAAGTTTAACAAATGTTGTAATATTTATATTTCACAGTAACGCAAAAAGATAAACATAGATAAGTTTGTGGAATTTTATGCTGCCTAATTAATGTTGTAACTGTAAATAAAATAATCCCATTGTTTAAAAAAACATTCTAAAAATTTTTCTTTTAAAAGAAATGTTATGAGAATTAGTTAGTATTCATTATAGTTTCGAAAATCACTAGACGATTAGAATAAAATTACAACTTTTATATTCGATCAAAATTGATCTAAAATAAAAACGAAATGACTCTATGGTGAATGCCAGCTGATCTCTGGACTTGAACTCTAAGGTTGTTTGGCAACCAATTTGTTTTATCTCAGAAAAAAAAGTCATAAATACCCCCCGTCGCAGCAAACCTGCGTACTCAGCGAATTTCCAATGCATTGATATGTTTCTCACTAGTACATAAAGCCACTCACCAATTTTGACAAAAATACATTCATAAATAAGTGATTTATTACATTTTATTTATTCCCCATAAGAATAAAATTAGGACTGAGTACGCAGGTTTGCTGCAACGAGGAAGATAAGAAATGAGTTTTTATGCAATTATCAATATAACTGAACCAGGTGAAGCTACTTACCATGTTTTATTAATTTATGTTCATAATTAAGGGAGATATAAAACTTTACTTATTCTCCATAAGAATAACATTATGGCTGAGTATGCAGGTTAGCTGCTACGGGGACAATCAACAAAACATTTATTTTTTGTGCAATTATCAATATACCAGTACAACATGAAGCCACATACCAAATTTCATCAATATACATTCATAAATAATCAAGATATCAAATTTTATTTATTTTCCATAAGGATAACATTGGACAACGTACTGTGTTTAGCACTTTGAATATCTCTGCAACGGTTTGACGTAGAATCACAATTTAAACACCAAAATGATTGTTTTGTGGAGCTGAAGTGATTGGTAAAAGAAAATGTGAAGTTTAAAGTAAAATTAACTGAGGAAAAGCCAAAAACCTTTTTCCCATAAGATTAACATGGGAGATTTTATGAGCATGTTTTTTGGATTTTTTCCGCAACCACTTAACCTAGGTTAATAATTCAAAATACCATATTATTTGTTTTTTTAAGCTCTATAACATGGTCTAAACCAAAATTAAGTGTTTTAAAAATTTTAGGGTAAAAAATGCAAAAAACTGATTTTTGGAATATTTAAAACCCCCATAAACCCCCCTTCCCATGGTCAGATTTTTCTGGTTTTCGAACTTAAAGTCATAAATGTCAGTTTACTCATTTGAGCCAAATTTCATCGAAATCGGACGTTTTTTACTCAAGTTATCCCATTCACGGACACATATATATATATATATATATATATATATATATACATATATATAAATTTGAACGAATAGTGTTTTGGACATCTGGGGACATCAAAACAAAAAGTTATCATGGTCTCGGGCTTAAGTCTTACCATGAGACCTACGGTAATAGCTTCTTCCCTAAAGGGGAAATTCGCTAAAAGAGAATACCTTTCCCCTAGTGCAGTCCACCATGATATTTTTATAACTTTAATTTATAATGTGTATTTTTGTAATCAAAAGAAATAAATATTCTTTCGATATTTTGTATATGTGGGATTATTTGTAACTACAGCAACCTCCCCATATAATTGGCGACTCCCGAACTTTGCAACTTTATTTACCTTTCCAGTTTAAGTACTCCCTTTCATCTAATTCAGCATATCCCTGGAAAAAATTAAAGCACAACTAGTAGCACTACAGGAGGAAGCCCTCCGTTTGAGCACCGAGTTAAGACATCGAAGCAACATAAGTAACTGTTGAGTCTATCGTGTCGCCGTCAAGCTACCACCATTTTGGGTCCGAGTTTGCGGTTCACCCAAGCAGATTTCAAGTTTGCTCTCTCGTGTATCAATAGTGATGACCCGATTTCACTACATCGCGTCACAACCCGTTATGCAGCGGAGGTGGAAGACATAATTACCAACCCTCCTGCTTCAGACCGCTTCTCCACGATTCGCTCAAAACTAATTGAAAGGCTGATTGCTAGTGAAGAGTGATCGAAAAAATACAAAGGGTTATTTACCCTGAGACTGTCGTCGATTCTGTTGCTAACCAAACGATTACTAGCAGTTCCCACCTCGTTGGGCACTTTCAAATCAACCACCAGTTACATTTCAATACGAATATCCTTATCATATTCCATCAATGACACTCATCACAAAAACCATAACATAGTATATAAAATTGGCAATTATTTGACATTTTAACCCAAACTTAATTTTAAACATTTCTGCGTTACGGCTGGCCACGCATAACCAAGCTAAGTTAACTAAATTACTTATTTATATGTTTACCCTTATCTCTGGTCTTTGTTTTTTGCTGCACATGTGTATTTATGACGAGAGGATGTTGTGTCAATTATTCAAATTTTTGGATCTGTAGTTAATTTCTCATTGAGATTGTCATTTAGCCTTTCCTAATTCGCTTTAGAAATTTATAATTTCTCAAGATATTTAGGAGCCGACCTTTTAGCGAATTTCCCTATAGAGAAGAAGCTATTATCGTAGTCGGCTTCCTAAGACCTAGGCCCAGGACCATGATAACTTTTAGTTTTGAGGTCCCCAGATTCAAAAAATACCATTCGTTCAAAACTGTACACAGATAATCTAATATGTATAATTATATATATATATATATATATATATATATATATATATATATATGTGTGTGTGTGTGTGTGTGTCCGTTGGCACAATAACTTTCGTACAAAAGAGACCGATTTTGATTAAATTTGGTACAAACTTGTAAAGCAACATTTATGACTTTAAGTTTGAAAAGTAGGCATACCGCCTCATTCGAAGGGGTATTTTAGGGGGGTTTTGTACCCCAAAAATGAAATGTTCGAGCTGTTTACATACCCAGACAGCACATTATATTCCTAGCACATTTTCACATTTTATATATGCTATGTTTATTTTTAGGTCATTCCTTCTCGTGGACTATGGACTATTTTCAGTACGCGTCGTTTATTGGTTTGCCTCGAGTTTGGGGTCTTCAGCCTAACTTAAAATGTTTATGTTAACCTGCATTCTTCTTTCTCCAAAATTATAAAGTGAGGTAAGTTTAATCACCTAGTTTTGTCCACATTCATCATCAGAATTATTAAGTAAGGTAGCCTAACAGTAATATGTTATTTTTTGTGTTACGTAGTTTCCACTGTACAAACCTTGTTCAGATATTTTCTTAATATCAAATATACTACAGCTTGTTTTATTAGAGAGGTATTACAAAACAATCAAGGCTTTTGTAGCTATAAATAAGAGTACTGTAGCCTTAACGAAATAAGTTGTAAAGTGTTTGGACTAGGCAATTGGACTACTTTGAGTGTGTTATTAGAGGTAGGTATTGAAGTTTTCAAATTATGTGGCTTCTACCATTCAGGCTTTATCTTTACATTTTGTGAGAAAAGAATAGCTTATTAGGTATTGAGGCCAATCTTATTTAGGCTTGGGAACTAATCATTTATTTGGTTTGAATATTGAATGGGTGGAGCTATTTTGCTTCAAGGCCTCTAGCCCATTTTACACTGCATGTTAAAGGGTTGTTTGAGGGTTAAGTTTAGTTAAAAACTAGGACTACGTAAAATTGAACCTTTTTAATTAAGGTACAGAATAATATTAGCCACCAATAATGTGGGTTTGATGTACCATTCATTTTGACTACAGTCTAGCCTATTTATCACATTGTGCTGAAACTGTTAACCCAAAAGGGCCGACACAGTAAATTCTCTCCGCAGGCATTGGCTATTATTAATGTGTTAAAGTTTGCGAAGGGCCACTTAGAGTTGTCTCCCCCTCAATAACTTCAAGTTAACATGTATACTACGGTACGATGTGTAGGTACCATATGAAGTTATATAAATTGGTCTCACTCCAATTTATTTCATAAGTTATTTTCAATGGTTTGCTTGAGCCATTTGTCTGATTGGTAAATTTAAGGACAGTTTTTAATTTAGTGGACCAGCCTCTATGATGAGGAGTCTCAAGTTGATGATAGTGACCTATTTTGAAACATATTATAATTGCTTAAAAGCATTTGTAAGAGCTCATGTGGGAGAAAGATAGGCTACGATAGTGGGCCGCTCCTAGTAGTAAATCACTACTAGCCTAGTACTATATTTTACACAACACTTTTTACTAGGGTATCATTAAGCGTGTCAACACATTTATGTGGAGACGATTATGGGAATAGGCTGGGCTTTTAATAAAAATATGTTTTCAGTATCGTTTTCTACTTGGTAAAACTTTACCCAATCCACTACGTCCATTGCTCTGACCACTAGGCCAAAGAGACACAGTATGCAAACTAAGTAAAAAAGAGGAAAATGCTGAAAGTGGTGAATTTTATATCTGTTAGTTGTAACAGATTGTAAGGCCTGATGCTGATATCTAGCTCCAAGGTTGATGCTTAAGGTGGTAAATTAGTAACAAAAATTGTATGCAATGGAGCACTGACATGTCTAGGGCCTATGTGTGCGATGATAGTTCAGTTATTTTTTAGTAAGGAAATGTCCGGAGACTTGAAGCTTATTAAATAAGTTTTTACTGTTTATACTATCATAAATTGTATTTCCGTTTTAGCCGTGTTTACTATCATAAATTGGATATTCTTTTCGGCAATTTGTTTAAATCCTCAACTACCCGTCACCATAGGCTACTGACCTGTGTGGTGAACTAGAGACAGCGAGGTTCCGTAACGGCATTGTTCGAGTTAACTTAATTGCACTTACAAAGAAACTGGCACGGCGGTACAGGTAACATAGCTCGTGAATTGCAAGGAGAAGGCATCTAAGTAAGTAAACCTGGTTATGTTGAATGAACAAATCAAACCTTGTAAGTTGTACTTTCAACTTTTTTGTATTAAATATAATTGAATGCTTGTTTAAAACATGGTAAAAATTTCAAATAAAGCATGTCTTAGTGTCTTGTGGCTGATGACACGTTCCAATCAATATTTTACCTAAAGAATTGCAGTCAGACCAGCTATTTCAGCTAAACATATGTGGTTTGATTGCTCTTATCGTATGATTGAATGAGGTTAAGATAAATACCCCCGTAGCAGCAAACATACGTACTCAGGGAATCGTCAATGCAAATATATGTATCTTAATACCACATACCAAGTTTCATCAATATAGATTGAAAAATAAACGATTTATGACATTTTAATTATTCTCTATAATAATAACATGGTGCATGGCGGCTGAGTATGCAGGTTTGCTGAAAAAAGGAAAAAATATATTAGTTTTTTATATAAATATCAATCTCACTAGGTAAAGCCACATGCTAAGTTTTATTAACTTATTTTCATAATTAAGGGAGATATACAACTTTACTTAACCCTCATAAGAATAACATTAGGGCCGAGTATGCCGATTTTCTGCTACGGGGACAATCAACAAAAGGTTATTTTTTGTATGCAAATATCAATATACCAGTACTAGGTAAAGCCACATGCCAAGTTTCATCAATATACATTCATAAATAATCAAGATATCAATTTTTAATTATTCTCCATAAGGATAACTTTGGGCAACGTACTCTGTTTAGTACTTTGAATATATCTGCAACGTATGGATGTAGAATCACAATTAAAACACCAAAATGTTTTTAGCGAATTCCTCCTTTAGGGAAGAAGCTATTACCGTAGGTCTCATGGTAAGACTTAAGCCCGAGACCACGATAACTTTTTGTTTTGAGGTTTCCAGATTACAAAAACACTGTTTGTTCAAGTTTATTTATATGTATATATATATATATATATATATATATGTGTGTGTGTGTGTGTGTGTGTGTGTGTGTGTCCGTCCGTGAATGTGATAACTTGAGTAAAAAACGTCCGATTTCGATGAAATTTTGCTCAAATGTGTAAAGTGACATTTTTGACTTTACGTTTAAAAACCAGAAAAATGGGGCTTGGAAAGGGGGGTTAATGGGGGTTTTAAATTTTCCAAAAATCGGTGTTTTTGCATTTTTTACCCTAAAATATTTTAAACACTTAATTTTGGTTTGGACCATGTTATAGAGCTTAAAAAAAATAATATGGTATTTTGAATTTTTAACCTAGGTTGCGGAGGAAAAAAACTGTTCATAAAATGTCCCATGTTAATGTTCTGGGAAAAAGGTTTATGGCTTTTCCTCAGTTTTAATGTAAAATTCACATTTGCTTTTACCAATAAACTCAGCTCCACAAAACAATCATTTTGGTGTTTCAATTGTGATTCTACGTTCAACCGTTGCAGAGATATTCAAAGTACTAACCACAGTACGTTGTCCAATGTTATCCTTATGTAGAATAAAATACCCCCGTAGCAGCAAACCTGCGTACTCAGCGAATTTCCAATGCATATATATGTGTCTTGATACCACATAAAGCCACATACCAAGTTTCATCAATATACATTCATAAATAAACGATTTAGACATTTTAATTATTCTCCATAAGAATAACATGGCGGCTGAGTATGCAGGTTTGCTGAAGGAAGGAACACAACAAATTGGGGTTTTATACAAATATCAATATAACTCATTTAGGCAAAGTCACATACCAAATTTCATTAATTTATTTTCATAATTAAGGGAGATAACACGTTACTTGTCCTCCATAAGAATAACATGGGGCTGAGTATGCAGGTTTGCTGCTACGGGAGCCGTTGGCAAAAAATTGTGTTTTTGAGCAAATATCAATGGTCCACAACCAGATGAAGCCGTATACCAAGTTTCGTCAGTATACGTCCATAAATAAGCGAGATATAATTTTTTTCTTTTTCTCCATAAGAATAACATTAGACAACGTACTGTGTTTAGCACTTTCAATATCTCGGTAACCAATTGTCGTAGAGAAATGATCAAAATACCAAATTGTGTGTTTTTTAAGCCAAATCCAATGGTAAAAACCAAAATTTGACTTTTTACAAAATTATATGTAACAAATTCAAAAAACCCATTTTTGGGGTACAAAACCCCCCCAAAATACCCCTTCGGATGGAGCGATCTGGCTGGTTTTCGAACTTAAAGTCATAAATGTTGCTTTACACGTTTATACCAAATTTCATCAAAATCGGATAATTTTTACGAGAGTTATCGTGCTCACGGACACATATATATATATATATATATATATATGTATATATATATATATGTATATATATATATATGTATATATATATATATATACAGTTTCGAACGAATGGTGTTTTTTGGGTCTGGGGACCTCAAAACGAAAAGTTATCATGGTCCCGGGCCTAGGTCTTACCATGCCGACTACGGTAATAGCTTCTTCCCTATAGGGGAAATTCGCTAAAACACTTGATATCTCCATTATTTATGAATGTATATTGATGCAACTTGGTATGTGGCTTCACGTAGTATTGGTATATTGATATTTGCACAAAAATTGATTTTTTTATCATCCCCTTAGCAGCAAACCTGCATATTCAGACCTAATGTTATTCTTATGGAGAATAAATAAAATGCTATAGATCACTTATATATTTATGTATTTTTATGAAACATGGTAAGTAGCTTGTTGTGGTTGTGAGAAACATATCATGCATGCATTCATTTGAAATTCGTTGAGTAAGTAGCTTTACTCCAACGGGGGTATTTCTTTTGTTTGTAGAGGTAAACTTATTGATAAAAACACATGTGAAGTTTTCAGTAAAATTAACTGAGAAAAAGTTAAAAATCTTTTTTTCATAAGATTAACAGGGGACATTTTATGAACACGTTTTTTTTATTTTCTCCACAACCACTTAACCTAGGTTAATGATTAAAAATAATACCTTATTTGTTTTTTAACCTCTATAAAATGGTAAACCCCCAAATTCATTGTTGAGTAAAAAATGCAATAAACGGATTTTTTGAAAATTTAAACCCCCATAAATTCCCCTTTTCCATGGTCCGATTCTTCTGGTTTACGAATGTAAAGCCGTGTATATTAATACACACATATATGCTTTTGCAATTCGCTGAATACGCAGATTTGCTACGACGGGCGCATATTACTTTAGCATTTGCTGGGGAGGCCTGTTTTTGGCAAATTCTCCATCTCGGTGGTTCAAATTTATACAAATACTAGAATATTAATTATGGAGATTTATTAATGCTGGGCATCATATTTATACAAGACTCGATACTGTACACAGGAGAAATAATTTTGTAGAGTTGTTAGGCCCAAAAATATATTTAGTTGAGTAATATTTTCTAATTAACATGTTGGTAGATTTTTTTTGTTTGCCGCAATTTAATATGTAACTGATCACCCTTGGGTTGTAACAGATATCGTTACTGTACCATCAATGCAATAGGTAGAACGTTCTCTGGTTTCAATACATTTTTGTATCAGTAAAATCCTTAACACCAGGAAAAATCCTACTTTCGCTGGCAAACTCGTGTGAAAACTGAAAATTTTATTATTGGGGCTTATGGAGTTTAAAATTATAACAGAATAATCATAACATCAAAAACAAATAATGGACTGTTACAAATGTAAAAATAAATTTAAAAATTTACAAATAAGTAAATCTCACGCTAAATAAGAAGAATAAGGTTATTTTAAAACATTTACTTCAATAGAAGAAATATAACTTATTGTTAAACACAAAAGTCATACCACTAATATTTTCCGAATTGTCCACGCGGGAGTACTTTTCTTGAGGCTTCTTGAAGTCTTCGCTCTGAGGTTTTCATGAATTGGCAAGGTTTAACCATAGAAAAATAAACCAGGTATACCAGATATACCTGGTTTATTTTTCTGTGGTTTTACGCTTCACTGACCATCTGTTAGAGGCTGCTGGATTCCAGCGGAGGGTTGCCACATCTACTGGAAACCCATCTGGTTGCCACATCTACTGGTTGTACTTTTTCACTCCATTAAATTTACCGTACCATTTTTTAGTATTCGTTGACCTTCCCTTCCCTTCTCTGCTGGCTTGGTATCTCTTATTCTGTTAGAGGCTGCTGGATTTTGGCAGAGGGTTGCCGCATTCATTTCGCCTTCTTCCGGCGATTTCAAATTCACATTTTTATATTCACCACTTAAATATGTTCGCATTGTTCTCCAATCAATACTTGCTTTGCTTCCCAATGTTCTCCACTCAATAATCGAAAGCATCAACCTCTACCTCCTCCACAGACGCTTTTTCTGACCTGTCTGACACCGTCACCCACGACTCAGCGCTCCCGGCAGACTCCGCATCCTCCAGTGCCTCTCCTCTCGACGCACGCCTCCTCCACCACCACGCTCCTGCAACGGCAGCTACCCCCAGAAGAACAGCGGCTCCCATCAAAATCTTGTCATCGCTGATAAACCCCACAGTGAATAAGAGAGATTAATTATTTTGTCTGTACTGAGGTTAAGCAACAAATTTATCATAATGGTTTCCTAGGTTTTAAAACAATATTTCGAATTCGTCACCATGGCTATCGATTCATTGTAGATTTTTAAATAATTAATTTAACAAGTTCGCTTCCAAGCGTCACGTATGTATGATGCATGGGTATTTGTAGCGGACCAATTTAAAAAAAAAACGTATAGTTAGATAATCGAACGATGTGAAGTTTATCCTTATACGTAACTTTACTGCTTAAACTGGTAAGAGAATCACCTCAACTGGCGTGTCTGTGACAAAAATAACTCGAGAACGCCTCAACAGTTAAACTTCAAATTTTGCAGATAAACTTTGACATAGCCTAGGATTACAAAACTACTGTTGGATTACAGTAAGAGTAAGCCGACATTAAACTGGTAATACAACTGTTGTAAAATACCTTAAACACATTACCAGGAATGTTGTAGCGAACCAAAACAAAAGCTTTAAACTATTCTAACCAAACTAAGCCTTTTTTACAGGTTATCTGAAATGATTTGACAGATTCTAGGTTTGGATTACAGTGAGCTGATTTCATCATAAACTTGGAACTATGGCTATGAAATGTAGGCCTATACACTTAGGCTACTTGCCATTTTAGAAGTTGCATGTACGATCTTAGACCAACCCATGTTTATAGCATTTATTTCATGATAGCCTAGGCTATTGAAAGAATATATTGAGATCTCATTTTTTCATCTAAATAACTGGACCTGACGACTTATTGTTAATCTTTAAGGATATTTTGACTAGGCCTATAGAAATTGCAACATTAGTTCATTTAGAAAACTCGCTGTTCTCTTAAAAGTTAAATTAATCATACTGTTAAAGTCACTGCCTAGCCCAAAATAATCTGTTTGTACTACGATAACGCACCCATGCCAATCCTAACAACAAACCATACCTAAAATCTTCAATTTATTTTAAAAATAAATAAATTTACGTATTTATACAACATTTCCTTTGATAAAAACAAGTCATAAAAGTATGAATGTTTTTCTACGGATAAAATGTTAGGTTGGTGATGGGATCCGAACCTGCGACTTTTCGCACTGAGAGCCAGTGCGATACCCACTCAGCTACCGCAATAAGTGGTTTTTTCGGGGAGAAGTGACTAACACTATAGCCATATAGACATAAAACCCGGATTCTGGCAGCAGTTAAATGATACCGGAATGTATTCTGACGATGTTACTCAAATCAGATCTTGAATTTTTTATGAGACTTGATTTAAGTTTTATCATGTGTTTTGATTATCCTTATACGCAAGGAATGAGCGTACACCTAGTATAAACCAACGAAAATATGAAGAAACACTACCCCAGACTAAATATTTTAAAAGTTTGAATTTTAATTATAATTAAATATCAATAAAAATGCCTCACTCACTTAACAGTAGCGCATTTTTGTGGATTTTTTGTGTCACACATATGTGATGTCAGTCCACGGTGATTTTATCGAATCTTCTATGAAAAAGAAGCTACTTCCGTGGGTTGAATCGTGAAAAAATTGTTGATTGTAACTGATATATTTTTATTCGTATATTCCATATATGCCTTTTTTGTTGGAAACTCATTTTTAACTGCGCTAAACGCTATCTGTTCCAATTTTGTAAATGTTTTTTTTACGGAAAAAAGAAATTTTAATTGTTTTGTGATTAAATTTGGCATATATATGTAAAATAGCATTTATTAGAACGAGTTAGTACTCATTAATGTGGACCAGACGGACCGCATTATCGGAAGGGGCTTTTTATGGAAAAATTGTATACCATATATGTGTCCGTTAACACGATAACTTAAAATACCCCCGTCACAGCAAACCTGCATACTCAGAGAATTTCCAATGAATAACATAACACAATGAAACACTTAACAGGATTCATAAGAAATGTATTCACAAACAAGCGATATTTAAAATATTAATTATTCTCCATAAAATAACATTGGGGATGAGTACGCAGGTTTGCTGCAACAAGTCACACAAAATAATGGATTTTTATGAAAATATCAATAGAACTTATTTTAGTGAAGTCACATACCAAGTTTCATCCATATACATTCATAAATAAGCGATATAATATAACATTTTTTAAGTATTTTCCATAAGAATAACATGGGGACCAAGTGCCTAGGTTTGCTGCTACAGGAACCATAGGCGAAATTTTTTTTTGTGCAAACAACAATAAACCACAACCAGATCAAGTCATATACCAAATTTTGCCAGTTTATGTTCATAAATAAACGAGATATACAATTTTTCTTTTTCTCCATAAGAATAACATTAGACAACGTACTGTGTTTACCACTTTCAATATCTCGGTAACAAATTGACGTAGAGCAATGATAAAAATACCAAATTGTTTGTTTTTTAAGCTGAATTCAATGCTATAAATTAAAATTTGATTTAAATTAAAATTACATGTGAAAACCCCAAAAAAACACATTTTTAGGGTACAAACCCCCCAAAAAACCCCCTTCGGATGGTGCGATTCATCTGGTTTTCGAACTGGTTCAAATAAATGGTACTTTACACATTTGTACAAAATTTCATTACGATCGGACCTTTTTTACGAGAGTTATCGTGCTTACGGACACACACACACACACACACACACACACACACACATATATATATATATATATATATACATACATAAAAATTTGAACGAATGGTGTTTTTGGCATCTGGGGACCTCAAAATGAAAAGTTATCATGGTCTCGGGCTTAAGTCTTACCATGAGACCTACGGTAATAGCTTCTTCCCTATAGGGGAAATTCGCTAAAAAACAACCATTTAAAACTAAACCATTTTGGTGATTCAATTGTTGTTCTACGTCCAACCACTGCAGAGATATTCAAATTGCTAAACACTGTACGTTGTCCAATGTTATCCTTATGGAGAATCCTATACTCTAATACAAGCTATGTCTGTTTGTTTCTTTGTTTACAAAAATCCGAGATTTTGATGAAAGTTTGAGATTAGGGGCTTTTTGGATCTAAAAAATCGATTGGTGAAAACCACTACCTCAGGAAAACTCGTATTTTTCTAAACAACTCATTTGAAAATTGAAACTTTAACATGGAGTTTAAAATCATAACACCAGTTACTATGAATAACAAAAACAAATCATTAAATCAGCTTCTATAAATTGAAATGTTGTAAACAGCTGTTTATCATTATGGGAATAAAAAACCTACTTGAATGGCAACTCTCATAATGTAAATTAAAAAAACTACTTGAATGGCAATTCAAAATCTTTTTCGATATGCGAGTGAGTGTAGCGAACGAACTAATCCGGGAGGCGAGTGAGCGAAGTGAACGAGCTCATATTGAAAATTAATGACTGTTTGAAATAACAAAAATTCAAATTCAATGCCTCTTCTGCGGAATCAATCGCCGAGCATGTCTTGGTCCCCCGGTACTAAATAAAATTTGATAACTTGATTATTTATAAATGTATATTTATGAAACTTGGCAGGTGGCTACACCTAGTACTGGTTGATATTTGCATACAAACAATTTCTATTGATTGTCCCGGAGCAGCAAACCTGCATACTCAGCCCTAATGTTTTTCTTATGGAGGATAAGTAAAGTTTTATTTCTCCATTAATTTTACCACAAATTAATAAAACTTGGTATGTAGCATCACCTGGTTGAGTTATAATGATAATTGCATAAAAAACAATTTATTATCTTTATTGTTGAAGCAAACCTGCTCACACGACATTTAAAGGTATTCTTCGGAATTGGGAATTGATTTATTTGCATCTTGAATGGAAGCGTAGTTTCGGAAGGGATTAATTTTACACGGGGTATCAGAAAAGCCTTCCATTTGCTAGTTCCTGTGAGCACTTTGCAATCTATACTGTTGTTAAACATTCGATTTACTTTAATCTCATGCCATTTATTAGACCTTTTGCAGTGTTTAGACATCTCATCAAAAGAACAACTGATCCAACTTCTAAAAAAATTTGATTTTTAGGCAAACCACTGAATTCTATTCTGTTTAAAAACTGTTTGAAGTACAAGATGTTCTTCTATATTTTCTGCAACCAAAGTATCGATACTTTTATATCATCTTTCTTCACCCGGGAGTCTAGACAACACTGATTAATTTAATAAATCACAATCTTCATAATTTTTTGCAAGAATTGACTCATCTTTTATTCGTCCCTCTCTAACACTTTCCTCAATATTAGAATATATCAAATCTATGGGTGAGCCTGTACCCAAAATCTCTTTTGTCATTTAGGAATATCCATTTGACGATACAGGCAAGGACCCATTGCCAACCTTTAAAAGATACACTGCGAATTCCTCATTTCGATCATTATCACGCATGTTTTTCTCCAACGTCAGCTGTGTTATCGATTGCCACAACGTATTGTTTTTGAGACAGTTAAGGATTGTCATAGCACGTCCTTCATGAGGAAAAACTGGAAGCATCTGTCGAAAATCTCCTGAGAATAGAACAACTTTACCAGCAATTGGAATATGTTTCAAATTGGCATCCACCAGCAAATCTCTAAATGATATTGCTGCAGACGGTGTCATGCTTGCTTCTTCAATTATTATTAGTCAGGCTGAGTCTAAATGCCAGCCATGAAGTGAGTTTGGAGTCACTCCAGAAACAGGCAGGCTGAGTCTTAATACCGGCCATGAAGTCAGTTCGGAGTAACTCCAGAAACAGAGTCCTCTAGAACAGGAATCGGCAACTTAAACTGATTGTGTAGAGTGCGGCCTTCTTCGATTAAACTTGCTGCAACACCTGTGCAACAAGTACAGCTACTGTAAGCAACTGGAATCTACTGGAAGAGCAACCAAGTTCCGACTCGCGAGCTTGGCCAACAACGTTCTCTGGATAACAGATTTTCCACATCCTGCAGGAGCATCTAATTAAAATAAATTACCGAAACTATAACTATTATCAACTTTGCGAATGATACGATCGAAAATTGGTTTTTGTTCTGCATTAGATTCTGTGTAAAGTTCAATAAACTGTGCTTATTTTAACTGATTTTCGTGATTGATTACCTGACGTAGTCTTAGTGGAGGTGGTAGACCAAAATCTTTACAGCTTGTGTAATGTTTTATTAATATAACATTAATCTATTTAATTGTGCAGTTTAACGCATCTTCCTCTGTTTTAAAATAATTCCAGAGATCAACACTGACACTCGGTACTTTAAGACCCAGAAGCCAGCCAAGTAAATTCCGCAAATCACATGGGGAAGGCATGCAAAGTAGCTTCTTGTAACGTATCACGGCGAAGCTGAGCATTCTCAGCTTTTATATATACAACGGCAGCTTAACGGTATGTTTCATGTATGCAGCCATTTATAGTGCGAAGGTCGATGAAGTTTTGAGCACATTTTATATGTAGGAGAACTAGGCACAAATGAAACAGTTCTACATTTTTGGCTGATACAACATTTAGCCGTAATACAATTTTGCGGCCACCTCATTGACGTTTACGCCAACTTTTTTCACAGTTCTTCCAAGTGTAGTATTTAGGAATTTCAGTGTATGCAAACAATCTTGCGTTAGGATCTGTTTGGTTCAGTCGGAACCTTGCCGACTAAGTTTACTATCTATTGGATCAAGAGCTCACTCTTCGTTACCTTCAAAGAAAGTAACACGTTGTTGATTTTGTAAATGACGTTCTAAATTTACAACAGTGTGGGATTGACAATGAATGGGATATTCAAGGATTCTGCACATAGCTTCAGCAGACCCAACCCATCTTGCATTCACAGATTATATTTTACTGATTTCACAGTACTACATATTTCAACATTGAGGTGGTGCAGTCGCCTCTGTTGACAAGCTATTCCGCCTAGAGGTCAAGCCAGTTGCTGCTCACACACACATGCAGAGCCCCAGATGCTCACTCATACACACGCAGAAACCTCCCCTCAACTACCCACAACCCCCAACTTTCCCAAGTGGTCAAACCTCTTTCACTCAGCTGGGCTTGCTACCCACCTGCCTGCCCTGGTCGTCGTCGGGAACCAAGATTTTGAAATGGCAAACAACAACGCAGCGGCAACTCGACTCAACCAGCCTCTCCACATGTGGTATAAACATATTTATTTGTTATACAATTTTCAGCAATTAATATACCATTTAAAAATGTTATATTTAATGAATTCAGTCTTAATGTTGATTTGTTTAAGTCTCTCAAATCTATGATATCCCCTGATAAAATTAATTATAAAACGTAATTTAACAAGTTGGAAACGCTCTACTAACATACACTGCACGGCCTTAATGTGAACATTTTATTTTTTAGTAAGCTATGGGTTGAATGGCACTACACTACGACTGCCAATAGGTAAAATATAACACCTAGTTTGTAAATTACATATAAGCCCCCTAACATTAGCAGTTAATCCATTATCTGGGCGTTTATTCGGAGGATAACCATTTACGTTTTCCTGGGTTTCTTATACAATAGGCGTTGGATATAACTTACTGCACGTTCCATTTTGCATGCAAGGAGAATTCATATTAAGAATCCCACAGGGTCCATGAACAGATTGGCATATCACGATAACATGAAGATCAGAATACAGTAATGGTTAAGATATTTCTGCCCATACAATTGCCTTTATTTGGTTTATTTCTCTAATTTTTAAGTCAGGTTTAAATGTGATCAATATGTGACAGTGGGACAAATCTATTTTCTGGAATTAAATTGTGTAGATTAATGCAGCGAATTTTCCAGACATTCATTGACTTGAATGTCTTTTATAAGATCATTGAGATTTTCATAAAATACACGAACAATGAGATCCGGACGCATGTTTGATGCTGCATTGATTTTTAGGTTTGCTTTTATTTCATTCCAGTTTGGATTACAGGTAAACGTTATGAAAAGGTCTGGCTTTCCATCTGGTCGAACAATAGCCATAGCGTCAAAGTAATTTCTGTGCAGATTGCAAAAACTTTCCTGAAAAGTCCTTGGTAAAATTACCTGGCGACCAATTTGGAGACCTTCATTATCTGCTCGAGCCTTTATTGCGTCATGAACTTATATACTGTTCAGCTCTAGGTTTTGACTACTTATTCAGTTTTCTTACAAATTATGAACATTCTCCTTCGATCCATGTAAACATTCCATAATATACTGCAAAGAAAGTTTTAAGCCATGAAAAACGGGTGATAAGTCTTGCCTTACTGAAAGCCTGTACGATGCAAACTGCAGTTGAGTCACTGTAATTCGTTGTGCAGCCGCTCCATCTTCAACTTGAGGCATCCCCTGGTCCCAGTAAGGAAAAAGCATAGGGTAGGCCATTGGGTCCAATTCTGAAGAGTGAGGTGCTAATTTGTCTGGTGCTCTATTTTTTATGATAAATTACAAACACCGGATTTCCGTCTGGAAAACCATTATCAGCTTTGAATACAGCAGCAACATAATTGGCTGTTGGCAAGTTGTAGCGCATTTTATCCTATTTTCTGTCGGAGTAAATTACCATTCTCACGTTCTGGCGGTCTTCAGTTGGAGTTTCTCTAAGAACCTGGCCTACAGTTTTGAACGCTAGAGCGTATGGATTCATCTCATATAATATATTGAATATTTCTCTTAACAGGTTTGGGTCGCAGTTTTAATTTTCCTTTGTTGAACAACGCAGCTTCGTTGCCTCTTCAGTGTCGTAAAAGTATTTATGGTGAATTTGATTCGGCTTAATATTCCCGCAAGCACTTGCCATTGCAAATAAATTGTTTTAGTTTCTTATATTTTGAGTTAAGATATTTTGCTCGATAGCTATTTCCAGTCATTAAATCTGTTATAAATTATTTTGATCGCAAAATGGCGATCTTACTTTGCCGTTGTGCCAGCACGCCGTGTATGCTCCATTAGTTTTCTTTTCACTATTAACATACAGTGCGTAAAAAAAACGGCATATATTATTCATTAGACCTAAGTCATTGTTTTCAGGGTTTCTAAAAATTATCCCTATTAAATAATTATTATCATCCTCAAGACATCTTCTTCTCATTAGATCCCTTACTAATCCCTTCCTTCTTCTGTTTTCAATGTTGAAGTTTCTTGTTCTTGGCATTATCAATTATAAAATAATTTATTCAACAAAAAACCGGTTATAAATAACTACACGATCAAAACAAACTTGTATTGTTTATATCAGTTATCAACTGTTCTTACTGTTTACCTGCATTTAACTGCATCATCACCTGTTTTAGAATGCAACTGAATTAAAACTACTCTCCATGTTATATTTATGGGAAAAAATTAACTTTAAGCGTGTCCTGTGCCCTTCAGCAAAACAGTATTGGAAATTGGAAACCACTTTGCACAGCTACGAGTCCAGGCCATTTTTTTACACCTTAATCATCGAAATTGGTTCGAAAATAACGGAGGAGTTCTGATAAAAAAAATCGGCTTAGCGTATTATAGATATAGATATTACATGAGTAAAGTGAGTTGTATATATTTAACTATAAATTTAATAATGTTTAAAGATTTAATAAAACATTAAACAAATTCTGAGACAACAAAGATAAATACCCCCGTCGCAGCAAACCTGCGGACTCAGCGAATTTCCAATGCATAATATTTGTCTGAATTCCACATAAAGCCGCAAACCAAGTTTCATAAAAATATATTCACATATAAGCGATTTTAATTATTCTCCATAAGAATAACATTGGTAATGAGTACGTAGGTTTGCTGAAACAAGGAACAGAAACAATTGGTTTTTATGCAAATATAAATCGAATTTAACTAGGCGAAGCCACATACTAAGTTTCATCGATATTCAATCATAAATAGGCGATATATGACATTCTAGTTATTCTCCATAAGAATAACATGGGGGCTGATAAAACAGGTTTGCTGCAACAAGGAACAGAAAAATGGGTTTTTATATAATTATCAATATAACTCAACCAAGTGAAGCTACATACCAAGTTTTATTAATTTATGTTCATAATTAAGGGAGTCAGTACATTTTACTTATTCTCCATAAGAATAACATGGGGGCTGAGTACGCAGGTTTGCTGCTACGGGAATAATCAACAAAAAATCAATTTTTTGTGCAAATATCAATATATTAGTACTACTTGAAGCCACATACCAAGTTTCATCAACATACATTAATAAATAATCGAGATATCAAATTTTATTTATTCTCCATAAGGATAACATTAGACAACGTACTGTGTTTAGCACTTCGAATATCTCTGCAAAAGTTGGGCGTAGAATCACAATTTAAACACCAAAATGATTGTTTTGTGGAACTGAACAGATTGGTAAAAGCAAATGTGAAGTTTACATTAAAATAAACTGAGGAAAAGCCAAAAACCTTTTTCCCATAAGATTAACATGGGAGATTTTATGAGCAGGTTTTTTTTGGATTTTCTCCGCAACCACTTAACCTAGGTTAATGATTAAAAATACTAAATTATTTGTTTTTTTAAGCTCTATAACATGGTCAAAACCAAAATTAAGTTTTTTAAAAATTTTAGGGTGAAAAATGCAAAAAACTGATTTTTGGAAAATTTAAAACCCCCATAAACCCCCCTTCCCATGGTCCGATTTTTCTGGTTTTCGAACTTAAAGTCATGAATGTCATTTTACACATTTGAGCCAAATTTCATCAAAATCGGATGTTTTTTACTCAAGTTATCGTGTTAACGGACACATATATAGATATATATATATATATATATATATATATATATATCCATATATATAAATTTTAATGAATGGTGTTTTTGGTATCTGGGGACCTCAAAATGAAAAGTTATCATGGTCTCGGGCTTAAGTCTTACCATGAGACCTACGGTAATAGCTTCTTCCCTATAGGGGAAATTCGCTAAAAATATCCCGTCTGACTGTTATTCCCGCGGATTCAATTCCCGCTTATACAGTAATATTTGTGCAAAATAATAAAAAGGTTTACTCAAAACCGAGTTAAATACAATCCAATTGTTAACAATTTTAAAGTCTTAAACATTTGTGCTTAATATTAAAATAAATTACAATGTCAATGTATTGTTTTACGTTTTCTACCCGAAGAGTGTCTTGAAATGCTGCTACCCGTGGCGCACTACAGTCTTCCAAATCTGAAGGCCCGCAAAAACAAATATTAGTAATGTTTTATTAATGTCCCGAACTAAAAAAGGTTTTCTTCATTTTTTTTATATTTTATATGAAATAAATAAAGGTGTAAAGTATTATGCATTTCGAGAATACATATGCATTGTTGAAAATGCAATATGTGCCGAGATATATTTATTATTTTTATCTGTAATAGAAATCCACTAATCTTCCAGAGCATGTTTATAATATAAAATGCGCATTCAAACACTAATTGCTTCAAACTAGGTCGTAAATTATTGTATTAAGATTTAAGTGTCTTATAAAAGATTAATGTAACAAAAATATGAGTTTTATGTTTACTGTGCGATGCGTTTTATATAAGGATGATGGATTTTGGGTCTTCTAACTCAAAGAGTTTTTTCTGATATAAATTATACCCCATTAATCATAATTATTTTAATAACTCATATCCCGTTTACATATTTAAAATGCTATCCTCGTTAATGCCAAACCAAGACAACGATTTGTATATGTCAATATTCAATTTAGAAATTCTTCTTTTTTTACTTGTAATAGCCTTAGCTGTAATGCTTGCTTTAAGCTGGTCTATATTATAAGAGAGTTAAACAACATAGTTTTACATGTAATATGAAGATGATAATTTCATGTGTCACGACATTAGTTTTTGGAATAAAGGTTTTAAGTCTAACAAAATTTAATGAATTAAACCGAATCCATAAATTTAGTTTAAACAAATAACTGACAACGCAACTTTAAGGAACCACTATATTAATTTGTATATTCATGTAAATTATTCTTATAATTAACATTATATTCATGTAACGGTTCGCTAACCGGGTGGTCGGGACAATATACATTTATGAATCGATCACCAGTGAGTTTGGCCGCCGTTATTGAAAAGTCGTATATCTTCAGGGCTTACATTTGGACCATAAAAAACTATATGGAAAAGAATCCTGATTTAGTTTTTTCCTTGTTCCTCCCTTAAGTAAAAAAGTGAAACCTATAAAATGTATTAATAATTTGTTAATATCAAATTTATTAAGGTACAATTTATTAATATGATTTAAGCTTCTGCTTTGTTTACGTATTGACATGAGTTTATACTTTTATATTTTCATCAGTATGTCATCAGAAGATAGAACGACTACATACAGAAAACCATATCCTATTTGCTATAACCTCAATAACCCACTAGCATTTTATATTTCCAGTTTTCATAAATATGTATAGTTGCGACTTATAAAAGTAAAATTATGTAGAAGGTGAGAGCTTAATGCTAATTTTCCAAGAAATCTCTCGACCATGCTACTGCATCAAAAAGGTTTAGGATGTTAACCCTATTTTTCCAAATTTTTTTTGTAAAAAAAATACATCAACAAAATAATCTCGTATGAACAGTATTCTCTAAGGAGAACCGGGATACGGGACCTCTAAGGAAGTGTTTCCGAGTTAATCTAGATCTTGTTACAGATAGCTTACATCTTTCCTTCCCGACTTAACTACAAATGCCTACAACTAGACTTTTCAAAAATGTTTCAGAGTTTATAAAAAGTGTTTAGTATAGTTATTGAAAAGTGTTACAACAAATCTAGTGACATTAGCTTTGTATATTAAATAGTATATGTTGTAATATTACACTAAATAAAGCCCTTCAAATAAAACAAACTCATGTTATAATGGTATATAATATTAGTGATCACTCATATCCTTTATTGTAACCTAACTTCGTGCAAGAGTGAAGTTCAGCCAAACTCCGAGACAAAATGACTCAAATCTCTATTTGACTTTACTAATTTTTTCACACAGTTCATTAGTGAGACAACAATTATTCATTAAGTACTCTAACAAACATGATTTAGAAATAAATATAAGTAAAGGATTGGCAGGATTAAGCTAGCAGTGGTAACATAACGCTGGAGACCAAGTAACGATCTCATATTGATCTATATACATTTGATTTATATATATATTTGCACATGCCAACGAATATTTCCATATTGACAATTAAAATCATACCTGTAAATTAACAGTCAATATTGATAATACATGTAAATAAATATAAAATGCTCAAATATGAATACTGCTAAATTCAAGGAAAAAGGTCAAAACAACAATATGTAAATAACAAATTAAACCATAATTTACGCGCAAGGCACAAATCGATAAACATACAATTTACTCTGTTTTACTTGATTAGGTTTGCAGAACCTTGTTCTTGAAATTGGAAACGTTATCTAAGAAGTCAACGCCAATGAAAACTTGATTTCCAAGCCTCTGCAGCCAAGCCATTGTGCAATTCGCCGTGTACTTTGTCAAATAGTGCTGACTGTGGAAAAGCTCTATTAATCTCGTTCTGGACGAAAACCTGAAGAGAACTTAGGAACCCAGGGCAACAAATTTGGCCAGTACATTTTATGTAACAAGACCAAATTTGCAGTATAGATCGTGCAGAAAGGGATTGAGCCCAAGATCAGCAGACATTCCTTGAACTGGAACTTCCACATATGCCAGTCCTACCCCGGCACTCATTAGTCTGATTAAATGACACTTAATTCGTTCAAGGGCTTTAAAAAGTGTCCCTGATAAGGTGACCAAACTGACAAATCGAAGAACAATGGATTTTGATGAGCATATCAAAAAGGAAGAAATGTTATACTCTTCCCTTGTTTTACTTTCTTAATTTTTAAAGTGAATTATATTTACAAACCTTTTTACTTTCTCCCCCCTATACATAGTATATGGAGAAAGTATTGTTTTCGTCAACATTTTCCAATTTGAATTGTTAGTGGAAATATTCGTTTTGGTGCTCCCTGAACCCAAAAAAGTGATTTTTACATGATGTCTGTGTGTCTGTCTGTCTGTCTATCTGTCTGTCTATATGGATGTGTACAGAACTAGAGCCTTAACTAATGGGCCAATTTTTATGAAATCTGGTATGTAGGTGTTAATCTAGGATATCTTCAGGCATTGTTTTTATTTTTTGGAATTTTTTATTTTAAGGGTAATTAAACCCCCAAAAAAGCCAAAAAACGTGACAAATCAATATTTCTCTAAAACGGCTCTAAAGATTTTGATTAAACTTTATTCGTTTGTAGAACTTTAGTTTTCCAACAAAATGACACCACCCGCATTTCTGTAAAAATTCGGGTTCAGAAATTACAAGACTTAAAATATCAAAAATTAAGTTTTTTGGATTAAAAAACATAAATATAAAAAATATTACTATTCACCATTAAAAAGAGCTCAATACACTAACTAATTTATTATTTTAAATTGCTATTTCTACGATTTCTGGTTGCGGAGAAAATTTAAATTTTCATTTTGCAGTAAACGCAGTACGTTGTCCAATGTTATTCTTAAGGGGAATATCAAAAATGACTATTTCTCTCTTATTTACAGATCAATTTCGTTTAAACTTGATATGCTTGTCAAGTTAGCATTGACCAACAGAGGAAATTTGAAATATATTGCCCCTTAATAACCCTGAGGGGGGGAATAGGGTGCATTTCCCCTCTTAAAACCACGTGTGTACCGATGGATTTTGTAGTGCCCCCTAAACAGGGATTTGGGTGGATATTTTGAAAACAACTTGTTTAGAAGATTTTCTGTACATTCGACAGTGCTTTGTATTCTTCATTTAGTAAATAAAAAGTAATTTATTCATTAAACTGGGGCTAAGAGGGAGAAAGTAAGTGTCAGTTTCCTGATACCGTTTATTTCATGTGTTAAAAACACTTTTTATATAGATTTCTTAAAAGCAAACATTATTTCAAAAAACTATAATATTGCAAGAATACAATTGTAATTATCGTATTAATGTTTCTGTAACTCTAACAAAATTGAACTTCCAACCTCTGGCACTGATAATCCAGTGGTTTTGTTTTAAAATAAATTATACAAAGTCTCATCATCTGTACAAGTTATAAAAAACCAGTAAAAACACAATCATAAAACCAAACAATGATATTTAAAAATTCAAATTATTCAAATGTTTAGAAATGAATTACATACTCATTTAATACGATTTCCTTGGTATTTCCTTTTCTAAAGATAAACACAGAGTAAATTCTATAATTTGGACAGAAAGTGTTTGTTTGTAGCAATTTGGGCTTCCCTAATGGCCTTCTACGGAAAACATTGCATTTTCCTCCCGTGCGGGGAGCCTTAAGATAACATTACTAAGAATTTATTACTCTGTGGTCTTTTTATTTCTTCTCGTAATTATTCTAAGATATGCGTTCAAAATATATTTTCCCCACGCAGTTATTAAATTATGAATTTATGAATTTATTGTGATTAAACATTATGGTAATAATACCAAAAAATAGTATTACAAAATTTACAGGACGTTTCGAACCTCCCATGCAGATTTTATAAGGGGGAACGAGTTTACATAGACTGTTGGTTGCAGTTTCACTGCGCGATATGAATCATCTAAATAATTCAATCAAATTTATTTTCTGAATTCACTAGCCCAAAAGGTCTAATTAACAGAACGATATGTTTCAAAATGTTATAATGCAAACTTGTGTCATTTTTTATACAATTACGAAACTTATTTGGGGTGTTTATATTGGAAGAAACTCAGAAACTTTATCTAAGTTAAAAGTGCAAGCATTATTATTACCTACAGAATACCCTGTATTTTACTAACTAATACAGGGTGTATACAAAATCCCTGGAAACACTTTGTGTATTTGTTCCTTAGGTCGCGACAATAATAAAACACCATATAAACATGGGTTTAAATAGTTTTCTGTCTGTCGGTCTGCTTGCAATTTTTTAAAGTTGTCAATTAACTCAGCTTCTTTTTAAGATAGAAAGTTTAAATTCGGCTCCAGCGTGTATCAGAAGACTCACAACAAGCGTATAAAGTTTGATTAATTCAACTGTATCAGATTCAAGATGGCGGCTATTTAAAGTTTTTTATGTCATATTTCATGAAAACCGAAATTTGTATCAAACCTGGTTTCCGGTAATAAAACATGTAGAATTGTAAGAAAAACAAAATTACACCTTGTTTTCTGATATCGGGTAAGAAATAACTGAGCTATTAGCAATTTACCAAAATAAATATAACGTTTTTGAATACTCGGACATTGTTATTTTACATTCGGCCTTATAAACTCAAAAAATAATTAGGTAAATAACACCTAAAAATTTACCATCCGATATCATCAAACAAGGTTTAGTTTTGTTTGTATTACAATATTACATGTTTTATTACTGGTACAGTCAAAAGTTTTGATAAAACGTATGGTTTTTATGAAATTGTACACCAAAATATTTAAACGGCCGCCATTTTAAAGCTGAATCAGTTAAATTAATAAAACTTTATACACTTGTTGTGAGTCTTAATAAACACGCTGGAGCCGAACTTAAACTTTCTATCCTAAATAAAAGCTGAGTTAAATGAAAACTTTTAAAGATTACAAACGGACCAACAGACAGAAAACTAGGCATGTTAGAGCCATGTTTATATAGTGTTTTATTATTGTCTCGACGTAAGGAACAACTACACAAAGTATTTCCAGGGAGTTTGTATACACCCTGTATATAGTTTTCAAACTTGTACTAATCTGAGCTTTACTGTTATGTGTCTTAAGAAAGTAATTATACAAGCACAAAAATTACGAAATAGTTTTTTTTATATTTGAATTGCACTAACCTATATAGGATTTTATACCAAATATAGATCACAATTCATAGTAGAGGAGCTAGTCTGTATACTGTTTGTAGTAAGCAAGTCAATTGTAAATATAAAAAAAATAAAATAAATATAAATATAAATAAATAAAAATAATAGATAATATTGTAAATATATTTTAACTGTGGGGCCCGGTCATATCTTGCTATTAGTAGACTTTGATATTTTAGTGATCAAAAATGGAAACTCTATTTGCGTGTGATTATTTATAGTTAATTATAAAATTACCAAGCAGTTTTAGGAGTTTGTTACGTGTTGGCCGTTTTTATCAATGTTCATATTAATAAATGCGTTGAGACTTATGACACAGTGCAGCTTTCTCGTGCTTTATCTTGATAAAAGGAGGCTTCAAGAAGCGTTTGTTCATACCAGTCCATCCGATCTATTGGCATTTATTTAAATATAAGTAGTTATTGTAACGCCTTTCAGTAACATCTGCCAGATATTACTCTCGCAATGATCCTTAAAAGTAATTAATTATAATAGTGTCGAGCGTTAAAATTGGTGATTTTAAAAGGATATGTAGAGGTCTAGAGAGACGGAATGATATTTTAAGGTATTTGGTCACTTATTAATTAAATGACCTCCCGTTTTAAAATACATCAGAGTGTGATTAGTTTCTCCACAAACTGCGGATTCCCTACATATTTTAAACTATTTATTTTGTATGTTTTAATTCCTTTCAGTTTGTGTATTTTAAACCAATTATTCTAATTATATTATTACATTTATAAGAGTACATAAAAACATATTTACTATTATAAACATACTGTAATATTTATTAGTTAAAAGGTATCATTATTGCGTTCATAATCAATTCAACTGACGGTCCAACGTTTCCTCAATTGTAGATGGAATCCTTAATGAAGATCATAGTTGCCGAACAGCAACAATAGATCTCATTCAACAAGGTGATTCATTCAACATAATAATGTATTTCTGCAACATACATTTTCTCTGGAACTTATCGAATTTAAATAGATATTGAAATGCTTAAATAAATGTAAGAGTAATATTACCAAATTTAAATAAATCTTTTCGAATAAATAAGGACTCAAAATATTGTTTTTATAACTGAGCCCCTTAGGGCTCCCAGATTATAAGGATATTGCACTAAGGGAATATAATAGGCTACGAACAATGAAGAGTGCACATCCTTTTTTTGATCTAGGAAATATGTAATAAAAAAGATACCCCCACCGCAGCAAACCAGCATACCAGTAACCGCAGCAAACCTGCGTACTCTGCAAATTTGTAATACATATATATACGATACGTCTCACTACCACATAAAGCCACTTAACAAGTTTTATAAAAATGCATTTATAAACAAGTGATAAATAACATTTGATTTATTCTCCATGAGAATAACATTAGGACTGTGTACGCAGGTTTGCTGCTACGGGGTTGATAATAACATTGTTGTGTGCAAATATCAGTATACAGCACCTAGGTGAAGCCCCATAACAAGTTTCATCAATATTCATTCATAACTAATCGAAGTATCAAGTTTTATTTATTCTCCACTAGAATAACATTGGACAAAGTAACGGGTTTATAACATAGAATATCGGCAATTGTTAGACGTAGAACAACAATTTAAACACCAAAATTACTATGTTTTCAGAGCTAAAAAAATTTGAGATTTTCAGTAAAATTAACCGAGGAAAAGTTCTCCGCAACCACTTAACCTAGGTTAATGAGATAAATACTAAATAATTTGTTTTATAAGCTCAACAATAAGTACATAGGCCTAAACAAATCAAAAATCAGTAGGAAAAAGAGCACACATTATCCGACCATAATATAACCTTAAGTAACAGTATACTTCGAACAATGGCTAGTTCAAGGTGACACCATGGCGGGCTGGCCCCGCTTCTGTTTAATTAAATAACGCCTTAAACTTTTTTAATACACCACTTTAACATTTTTGGGGTTTGCTTTGCTCAGATAAATATCACTATTCACTGGATTGGAATATTTTAGTTTAATTTTGTTTTTTATTTAGATTTATTTATAGTTTTATTGGGTTTGACTTTAGTTATCCATGCGATGATTTATATTACGATACACCTTTGCCTGGATGTATATAGGTACATATATTTTAACAGTTATATTTTATAGGTTACTAAACAAGGAAACTGAAAATACGACAGAGATACAATGCTAATTCTACGGATTGTATTTTAGTATTTTTAATACTGTGTATTGAAACATGGTATTACTTGTAAGTAATACCATGTTTTAATTTGTTGTTAGTTTTAAGAAGAATAGACTAAGAATAGAATTGGACAACGTACTGTATTTATTGCAAATTAAAAATTATAACTTTCTCCGAAACTAATTGTCATATAAACAAACTTGAAAGTACTAATTTAGTTTTGTTATATCGTATTTTCGATAGTTATAAATACGTTGTAATCCAAGTAAATAGTTTTTTCGGGAAATATTAAAAAAATTTTAGAAAATTTATTTTGCTTTCTTTCTCTGTCCTAAATCCTTCAGGTGTTAGCCAAACAAAATAATAACATGAAACCCCTGAATATACCGTAAATTTGTTCCTCTATACAGCATTTCATAAAATGCATGAATAGTGAGCCATTCAAAAATTGGTTCCTGTATGCTTCCTCTAATTATCTCCATGCTTCGGGAAGTTTGTTATTCAATTTCAATTGCAGGTATTTATAAACCCTAGTGTTTTTGTCTAATCGTAGGGTGGGTAAAATTAATTCGTTTCCATTTATTGCCTATTAGCTGTGTACATCATACAAGTCTTATAACATCTAAAATATTTTTTCTCACATAAATTAAATTTTTTAAATAAAAATTCAAGGAATATTAACAGTCTTAAAATAGGACTTGCAACTATATTCCAAATTAATCAGAATTCTTACAGCCCTCTCCTGCCATAATAAGATACCAATCTTCACAGTCCTAATATAATAAAATACTAACTAAATTTGTTAAATATTCTGTATTAACTATAGTTAATCAAACTAAAATGTTTGTTTATATTTGGCTTTAAAACCATGTATGTCAACAGTCCCGTTAAAAAATGCAATTTAAAACCTTAAAACATAAAAACAATTTGGATTATGTTGTGTTTTCAAGACTTAAATTTGATACCTGAACTTATTTCTATGATATGTCGGATGAACGAAGAAAATCCTATTACTGACTTAGAGTTATTAACTCTATAACTCTATTCGACTTGTTAATTAGGTAAGTGGGTGTTTGAAATTGTGTTTGTGTGTGTGTGTGTTTAATAACTCTAACTCGGGAGTGAATGATTATGTTTGTGTAATACAATTGCGAGAAATGACAGCATATTTAGTATTAGAAATATAATATCAATATGGTGGACCGAGGTTTTTTTTATTTCTTTAAGCAGAATCACCGTTTTATGTAGGAAATAATTATAAATATTTAAGTGACGATATTAATGTAACTCATTCATTCTGTAATGGAAACAAAACGACACGCATAAAAAGTCTGTATTATTCTTAGTTATTCTTAATTAGCATTAGTTTCAAGTCACAAGTTAAATAAGTAATAAACATCATAGAGAGGCGTTATTTTAACTGACACAGGTGCCCATCCAAGACAGATCTTGCATTTAGATGATTGTTTCAGTAGTCTTGTCCGCTAGAACAATTTCTTAAATAATGAGTTTATATACGAGAAACCTCCTTTACAAAATTACATATTGGTTCTAAGTCTGTTTGACATATAGCATATATTATTTTCCAAGAATTAAAACAGAAATGATGGTATGGCATAGATATGGTCGAAAATAATCTTATAAATCCATCTTATATATATATATAAATTAAAAAAATAATAAAATTGTAAGATGAGAGTTATAACTTTAAAGATTATGGAATTGTGAATTTATAAGAGTATTTCCGACACAAAGTCTAAGTAGCAAACTAGTAGCAGTCTTAAGTAGCAAGTTTTGAGTTACTAAGTGGGTGATTGCACAAGAACAAAGCAAACTGATTAAAGTGCATTAAGACAAACAATTTAATGGAAACTGGATACACAAATACTTTTCAAAAATATTCCAAAGATGTAATTTTTGTATCTGTCTCAACAAATTTTGTCATTTCTGTAACGTAATATGTTCGACAAATCTTTAGTTGTTTAAATTATTTGTAATTTTTCAGCATAAGGAGTGTCTTGCTTTGTATATTCGCAAAATCGTACATAAAAAATGTTACGTCTTGAAATAATTTAGTACCGATGTTATGTGGAACCATATTGGTACAAATATTATTTTTAAATTATCGAATATTGATTACATAACTAAACTTGGGCTGTGGTTTTTGATTAAACTTGAAATAAGATAATGAGAGCTACGTACACCTGATATAACTTTCATCACCTGCTGTATTGATTCTTCCATAAAGGCGGAAGTCACTAATAAAAATTAAAATCATCTGATCGTGTACTTATTTTAATATTATATTCTAAAAATGTTAAAATCAATATAATTTATATTTAGCGTTCAAAAGGTATGTAAATTTGCAAGTAAAAAGACAAGTAGGTTATTAGACGGAAAGAAACCTCTCGATGGCTTTTTACATCTGTAAAAACGGAGCAAGAAGGCAAATTAAATGTCAAACAAAAATATTTTTCTGCTCTTAGGGGTTTTTCCACAAGATTGCAAAAGATTTAGAGTAAATCATATGAAAAACGACGTATTCAAATACTTTCTAGCTGATGATTAAGTAATAAAACAATACATCAAGGAAGAGAGGGGTGACCATAATATATTTATCCATCTTGTCACACTGCACTTAAAAATATAAACTAAATGTAAACAAAAAATATTTACATATAAATAAACATAGTATTATAATGATATCCGCATTCCTTTCCAAATATGCTACACTTTCCTTAGAAAACAAGATCCTATCTCACAACGGAGTGAAATATGCGTCATTTAACCTCGTCCGTCGTTAACCTAAGCTTCCCTCCTTTCACATTAGTTTTGATGCATTATCTTGAACATAAGTTTAGACTTCAAGAGCAATTCATCAAGCTCAAGAGGCGTTTACATCAAATGTATACTTTTTAAACTTAGTAATTACATTCAGGAGAATTGTTCGTAGTTAAAGAACAATTCAATGAACTTGTATTGATTTACGAAATTCATCTTGGTTGATGATTATAATCTGCGAACAAAAAACTAATGGTAAGCTTTGTAAATTTTCTTTTTTACAAAGTTGCATGGAAGAGTGTGTAGTTTGTTTATCTGTTAGAAATTCATAACATTATTTATTTTTCTGGTTGTATAATTCCATAAGGTAAAGCTTTGCGCAAAAATTACCTTTAGTAAAGTGCGAGATACTAATAAAATATTATTTGGTTATTGACGAAAAACTACCTAGAAATTATCCTATTTTACTGTTTTATGAATAAATAAGTTAAAACCACATAAAGCCGAATACCAAGTTTCATAAAAATATATCCACAAATATATATACAATTTTATTTATTCTCCATAAGAATAACATTGGTGATGAGTACTAGGTTTGCTGAAACAAGAAACACAAACAATTGGTTTTTATGCAAATATAAATAGAATTTAACTAGGCGAAGCCACATACCAAGTTTAATCAATATTCAATCATACATAAGCGCGATATAACATTTTAATTATTCTCCATAAGAATAAAATGGGGCTGAGTACGTTGGTTTGCTGCTACGAGGATAATCAACAAAAAATCAAATTTTTGTGCAAATACTAATATACCAGTACTATGTGAAGCCACATACCAAGTTTCATCGATATACTTTCATAAATAATCGAGATAACAAATTTTATTTATTCTCCATTAGGATAACATTGGACAACGTAATGTGTTTAGTACTTTGAACATCTCTGCAACGGTTGGACGTAGAATCACAATCTAAACACCAAAATGATTGTTTTGTAGAGCTGAATTCATTGGTGAAAGTAAATGTAAAGTTTATATTAAAATAAACTGAGGAAAAGCCAGAAACCTTTTTCCCATAAGATTAACATGGGAGATTTTATCAGCAGGTTTTTTTTGGATTTTCTCCGCAACCACTTAACATAGGTTAATCATTTAAAATACTATATTATTTGTATTTTAAGCTCTATAAAATGCTCGAAACCAAAATTGAATGTTTTAAAAAATTTTAGGGTGAAAAGTGCAAAAAACTGATTTTTGAAAATTTAAAACCCCCATAAACCGCTCTTCCCATGGTCCGATTTTTCTGGTTTTCGAACTTAAAGTCATGAATGTCACATTACACATTTGAGCCAGTTTCATCGAAATCGGATGTTTTTTAATCAAGTTATCGTGTTAACGGACACACATGTATATATATATATATATATATATATATATATATATATATATATATATATATATATATAATTAAATTCACATAGAAGGGCAACTATATGATCGATGAAACATAAGTAACATGAGTACCCTTGACAAATAATCTATATATTTATTTGTCATCTATTTATCTATCTATATATATAAATTTGAATGAATAGTGTTTTTGGCATCTGGGGACCTCAAAACAAAAAGTTATAATGGTCTCGGGCTTAAGTCTTACCATGAGACCTACGGTAATAGCTTCTTCCCTATAGGGGAAATTCGCTAAAAATTGTTTCTGAACTTTATGTCGTTTGATAGAAAATTAAAGTAACTAAATAAAGGTATTCTTGACTCTTTTTCGTATATCAGCCGTTTTTTAGTAATTTTAGTTAGAAACATTAAAATGGCCGCTTTTTTGAAAAAGTAAAATATTTATTAATAATTATTTTTTACAATTATTTTATTACTACCTTAAACACCATACCAAGTTTCATAAAGATATCTTTAATATTTTTCAAGATATAACATTTTAATGAAAAAATACTAATTGGCGAATATCTTGGCAACAAGGCGTTTTTGAAAAAATGTTATTTTTAATTATATTTTGACCCATATAAAACGTTTCCAAAGTTTTTGTAATTATTTCCAGGACACCCAGTATAAGGGAGACATTACATTTGACTTATTCTCCACAAGAATAACATGGGGTTGAGGACGCAGATTTGCTGCTACGGGAGTCATTGTTAAAAAATATTTTTTTGTGCGAATATCAATAGACTACAACCAGATGAAGCTGTATACCAAGTTTCGTTAGTAAACGTTTATAAATAAGCGAGATATAATTTGTGTCTTATTCTCAATAAGAATAACATTGGCCAACGTACTGCGTTTAGCAGTTTCAATATCTCTTTAAGCTATTGACGTAGAGAAATTATCAAAACACCAAATTGTGTGTTTTTTAAAGCTGAATCCAATAGTGAAAACTAAAATTTGACATTTAAATATAACAACTTCAAAAACACATTTTTGGGGTACAAATCCCCCCAAAATACCCATTTGAATGGAGCGACTTGGCTGGTTTTCGAACTTAAAGTCATATAAATATTACTTTACACGTTTGTACCAAATTTCATCAAAATCGGACCATTTTTACGAGAGTTATCGCGCCCACGGATACACACACACACACACACACACACACACACACACACACACACACACACACACACACACACACACACACACACCCACACACACACACACACACACACACACACACACTCATACAGTTTCGAACGAATGGTGTTTTTGGGGTCTGGGGACCTCAAAACGTAAAGTTATCATGGTCCCGGGCCTAGGTCTTACCAAGCCAGCTATTGTAATAGCTTCTTCCCAATAGAGTAAATTCGCTAAAACGTGTTAAAATTGTGTATTCTACCCAACACCATAATAATAAAATGGTATTTACATTAAATCAATTAAATTTGGGGGCCATATTGTATAGAAGGTATCATGGAACGCCGAATTTATCCATCTGTAACCACCTGTTTGGTAGATGGGTTATTTTAGGTTATATTACAAAAAATCAGAAGTAAAAACAAAGTTTTTCATAAATATGTAAACATTGTCCATATTTGTGGTTAAAAAATGTGCATTTGGCATCATTTGATGCGGAATTTAATGCCCAACAACTTTTAACCTGACCATGTTTTTGATATTGTGAGTCGTTTACAGGATATATAACCATAAAACCGCAAAAAATACTCCTTTTGTAGTACATTTATACCCCTGCCGCCCCATAACATTAATATTTCAAAAATAACAAATTAGAACAACGTTAATGAAACTTCAAAATTATATTGTCAAGCCCATTTTTATATATTTTTTTGAGGGGGGTATAATTCTTTCAAATTAATAATCAAAATCAACAATTATTAAGAATT
Organism: Allygus modestus; assembly: GCA_963675035.1. Classification (NCBI taxonomy): domain Eukaryota; kingdom Metazoa; phylum Arthropoda; class Insecta; order Hemiptera; family Cicadellidae; genus Allygus; species Allygus modestus. The sequence goes on along the minus strand of OY776111.1, from coordinate 179,313,306 downwards.
ACAATGTTTTAATAAAAAATATTACGTTTTTTAATATAAAAACAAAATTTGTGAATCATCTTCTTTTCCCGCAAAGCTTTTGAAATATAAGGCCTCATAAGTAAGTGAGGCGTTAGCCTTGTCGTGAAATATAAGCACCCCTTAACCTCGTCCACTGCACCTCCTCTGTAACGTCCCTCCAGCCGCATTAGTATTACGCATTATCCACACTTAGTTTAGTTTTTGTAACAGTAAACCGTCATAACAGAAACACATCCAGCAAATGTCATAAGAGTCTGTCTTCTTTGATGAATTTGTTAAATGTTTGATACTTAACTTGGGGTAATGAAGTGTATTAATAACGCAATAGTTTGCAAAATGCAAAAATTACTTCGAAAAACTAGCATTGAGTAATTTAGCTGAAAAAGGTTTTAAATTGATACATATCGTTTTGACCACACTTAATCTGTTCGTTTTATTGGTAGTGGTGTGTTGTGTGTGGTCAAGTTATCTTTATATAACACGCGTTGTAGAAGGATTTGATAGCAATTTCTTCGCTTTAAAGTAGGTATAGTTCGTCTGGATACAGTAAACTGCCTTGTAATCTCTCTTAGACAAAAATTTTTAATTTTTTACAGAAAATAACAACTGGGCCAAGTGATGGTAAGCGAAGTGCAACATCTAGGTAAGTCAATAATTACTTGTCACTATTTTTCATCGAAAGCCCTATCAATTACTTCATCCCTGCAGAAGAAAACAGTATTTATAAAAATAAGCACCTGTTTTACTTTAGTAAGGAGAGTTCTGATAATATTACAAACATCATTTATTTTGCAGGGTTTTATTAAGAAATCGTCTGTAGTCGGAATACTACTAATACAAACTAAACAAATATCTGAGACACTAATAGTTTTATGGCAAGAAGTTTTAGATAAACAATAAATATATTGATCTGAAGTATTGCATCTAAAACTGACGACAATGTTTTATCACAATACTTAGGCATTAAATTCTGTTACTTACTCGTGAACTTTAAAGATGCAAAATTATAAAATAAAAAATTGAATTATTACAGTGGTTAGTAACTTTGTGTCTTATGAAATTAGTTATATCTTTTGCAGTGATAAACATAAAGTTAACATATCAAATAATTACAAAAAAATTTTTGGCTTTGTAAGTATCTAAATATTTATATATTTATTTGTCCTTGTCCACTGCAATGCTAAAACTACTAAAATTACTTTATTTTACATTAGTTAGATCAAACTTCGAATTTTCCAGCTCAATATGGAGTGCACATTCTCTCAACTATGTCGGTTTAATTTAAAGAGTACAGAACAAGTTTTTGCGTTTCTTGTATTTTAAATTAACTGGAATTTTTACCTACTATGTCTCCTACAATGATTTGTTAAGTATATTTGAAATTGATAGCCTCGAGAAGAGATGCGAATTGGCTCATTTGTGTTTTCTGTTTACCCTGGTTAGAGGTGAAATACATGATTCTTTTTGCTTGTCGAAGATTAATTTATACATTCCTAATTTTTACAACAGATCATTTAGACTATTTGACGTAGCTTTTCCCGAACTAGATCTCATTTCCCTTCACCCTTAAATTCAATGATGAGGCTGTTTAATACACTATCTGAAAATGTTGAAATTTTTTTTAATAGTTATTCTAAATATAGAGAATTTTGCAAAATATATATATTGATTTTAACATTGTGGTTTTTCCTTGTTCTGGTATTGATGTTAATTGATGAATTTTCAAATGTTTATTTATTGTTTATATTTTTAGTTGTTGATTGTATATTATATCCAGCTTTATAATAAGGACTTTCACTTTTTTGGATATAATTAATATTGTGTTAAATTCATCATGTTTTCTATAGACTATGCTATGAACTTGGACTTGTTTTGAATAAATCGGACATTTTGTGGTGATTGGCATTTGTTCTTCCTCATGTGTATTTTTTGTATTGTATACAGTCATGAACTGCTATAATTTAATTGGGTTTCAACCTGTATTATAGTATGTAAATAAATAAATAAATCCTTCAATCCTTCAATTTATCTTTTTATATACTGTTAAACGACAGAGTATATATTATACATTGTTAATAATAATAAAACATTGTTTTCCTTAATCAGTAGATCTTGTCCCTAGTTACCAGTATAATTTTTCTCATGTTATTGAAATAATAATTAAGTTTTGTACAAAGATTGATTCAAGAAAGTATATTTTTATGCCCAAGCAAGTTCTATAAAAGAGGGTTTTTAGTTTGTTTATGAATGTTTATACATTTTTCAGCTCGGACTTTTTACATCGTGGGCAAACGAACTTCGCTCACGTCTTTCCATGTATAATTCACCTCTTCGCTAGGCTTATAAGCCTTCAGCTTCAAGGGGGGTGGGTTTGTTTTACTTATGAACCAGATTATACGCGTTTATAAGTTATTTACTTCTCCTGCTTAGGGAATCATATATTTGATGGCAATCAAAAATAACTGTCACAAAAACCCTTACTTCCCGTGATGGTAAAACGTTGAAGTTCGACATATAAATTCCACTTATAAGTAATACAGTTAGAGTAATTGGTAGCATTTAGTAGTATTTAAAAGTTGCAGGGAAACTTTGTGCCCAATATCCAGTGAGATTACTTAAACGTGTGTTCCATAGTTATGTTGTTCGACTGGTTCATCACACAACCTTAAGTGTAAAAGGTACGTAACAGCACGTCTTGTTGAGGGCTGATTCTTCAACAACCGTCTCACATTGTTCTAAAAGACCAGTTTTGTTGTTAAAGAAGGAAGTAATGCTGTGGAAGTTTCCTTTGTGAGGCGAGATCTTGTTAGGGACAGCTTTAGTGGTTGTTTCGCTCGCGTGAATTTTCTTGGGGTTTGTATTGTCTTTGTACTTTATAAATGATTAAAAGCATTAGGATTCAAATAAAAGTATAAAAACGTATACTACCACCTCAACAAGTCGTTGTATACGGAATGAGTCATATATTCCACTCGATGATTGAAATATTACGTTCATGAGGCTTTTACAAATAATTGTAATGCATCTAAGAAATATATCTTACTTAAATAAAAATGTTTTACAATATAATAAGTTACTAATTATAAAGTATTAACTGATCAGAACCGTTAAGCGTCTTGCTTATTACGTAGAGACAGATTTCGAGAAATATAAGCAACGCTAAAATAATCAAATGGATGTTGTAACTCAACGGAACTGATGCGAATAGTACAAAAAATGTTGAAGATTTTTGTATGTTTGGTCATATCACAACAGTCATACGTCTGGCTTATTTCGCAGACTCGAACTTTGAATAACAAAAATAACGCTGAAAGAATTGAATGGATGATGTAATTCAACGAAACAGATGTGATTAGTATAATCAAGGTTTTCGTTCGTTTCAGTAAATTGGTGATTGATTTAGAGCATACAATTTGTATATAATATTTTAAACTATTGAGAGTAGCAAAATTAAATGTTCAAGTAATTATACTAAATTAGTGTTTAACACATAAAGCAATTGCCTGTAATGGGTATTTATATTTTGAGAAGAATAATGACCTAGAAAATTACATTCTTGCTAAATTATATTATTTTGTGTATGCAAAGAATGATACTTGGTGTGAACAAGCACGGCAACATCAACATTTATAATATTCAAAATGCAACCTAAATCAATAGTAAATGAGTGAACATCGATGTTGATACATTTTTTATATCGCAATATTTTTCACCCTATCAAATTTGTTCTTAAACCCCTAATAAGTATTTTAGGGTCGTAGGCTTGAATTCCAAATTGGAAATAATTGCTTCAAAAGGTATTAATGTTTTAATGGCTCATTTATAGCCCAATATGACTATCCTAGGTTTTCCCCCTTGGCGGGGTTGTGCTTATGTAGTGGGGGTAAAAATGTTCCCCCAAGGGTGGTATTTTTGCGGCTTTATTTATACAGGGTGCCACAAAAATGCGTAGCAAATGTCTAGTAAAATTTGTTTAAATTTCGGCATAGTTTAGCCGTAATCCGCCATTTAGTATTTTTTACTATTATTAATTCAAAAACCCTTGGAGATATTTTTATTTGAAGTATTTTGTTATTTAAATTTTCCAAAATTATTTGTTATCAAACTTGTAAAATGTCGAAATGGCGGCCATTTAAAGATTTATAAGTCAAATTCCATGAAAACTAGCTACTAAAACCAAATTATACAAGGCATTAAATTTTAAGCAATTTTTAATCCAAATCAAATGACACTGTTATTGTAAAAAGCAGTTAAAAATAAAAAGGTTTTAGTAATATTTAACAATAAATTTTAAAATGGCCATTTAAAAATCAAATTCCCAATTGCATTTGATCATTTAATACAAGTGCTTTAAAGTTGGTGTCTTGTAAAATTTTGTTTTAGCTGCAATTTTTCTTGGAAGTTGACTTTAAAATTTTTAAACGGCCGCCATAAAAAATTTAAAAATTACTAAAGTTTTTTTTTATTTATAAACAGATTTTTGCAATCAAAATGTCATTGGATTTGGATTAAAAACTGCTTTAAAAGTGCTTTAGTATTTAAATTTGGTTTTATTGTAAAATTTTGTTTTAGCTGCTAGTTACATGGAATTTGACTTTTAAATCTTTAAATGGCCGCCATTTTGTAATTTGAAAGTTTTGGAAAGTTTTAATAACAATAACTTAAAGTTTACACCAAGTTTCATAAAAATATCTTCATGAGCTATTGAATTATTAATTATAAAAAATACAAAATGGCGGATTACGGCTAAACTAAGCCGAAATAGAAAAATATTACCAGACATTTTCGACTTGTTTTTGTATGTAGAATCCGCTTCTGCACAGCGATACGCGTTTTATGAGACCTTGTATATCCTGTAAAGAACTCACAATATCGAAAACATGGTCTTGTTAAATGTTGTGGGGCATTACATCCCGCAATAATTGAGACCACATGCACATTTTATGGACTACCCGTTCACAAGTGCTCAAAAAATATGGACAATATTTACATATTTATGAAAACTTTTGTTTTAACTTATAATTGCATGTAATATAATGTAAACTAACCCATCAACTATAAAGGTGTTCTATAAACACATTTCAGATTAATACATTCTGAGTTCAATGAGACCATTTATCCAATATGGCAAATTTTGGTAAAGTATGTAAACTAACCCATCTATCAATAAAGTGGTCTATACGTCACAGAGAAATAGATTCTGCGTTTCATGAGACTAAAAGTGGAGGTTTTGTATCACAAGTATCCGGACAGTCCCACCTTAAATTTGAACATTTCTTCTTACCAATGAAGACTGTATAAGCTGCAGTTATTCAGTAGGTGTAATTTACACTATATTAAACATAATACTGTAGCAAAACAAAGTACTAGTATTTTACTTAGTAGGCCTAAATATAGCATTAAAATAAAATATTAAATTTGTAGAATATTTATAAGATAACAGTAACAAATGGTTTCATTTATTATGTGATAAGATTTATTTTACTGAGATAAAGATAAGAAACACTGACCTTGAAATTAATTAGTGATTATATTTCATAATAAGAAAACAAATTCTTGAGGTATCGGTATAACGATGAAAATCGAGAACAATTGGTATATAGGTTCTCAAATTTCACAGATGTCGACGCTTGACTGTCGTTGGGCCACTCGGCTCCTCAAAGTCGGTTCCGTTGCCATAACAACCATAATTCACCTCTCAGTACTTCTCACTGTAGATGACACCAAAAAAATCCGCATTAATCCGCTGTAAGGACCGCATCATTGGTCTGTACTAATCCAAATAGATTAGTACATACGTATTGGTTTTGTTGTATTACACTACTGTCTTATTCAGAAGCATATATGCAGTCCAGGTCTTCGTCAACATCTAGTTCGTCAATGTTATCTGATTGAAGGGAGTTATAGTGCAGAAGTTTTCCTTGCAGTTGGCACAAATCAATGAACACTTAATTCCAGTCTTCCAACACCCAGAACCACCTGTACATCCCTTGATGCATTTGCAGAAAATTGTGGAGAGACGAGACTGTTGAGCTGGTTCCTTGGAGGTAGGGACGGCGTTAAGACCAAACTTTGAATCCTGACATCTCCAGTACCCCCAGAGGAGCGGATCCATCTGGTGTCCTGAACACATTTTTACTTTTGAGTAAGTTCCCAAGCAATGTTGGCGGGCTGCTTCAGATGCTGGTGGTAGGGATGCCGGGTTGAAAACTCGTAGACCAGGTTCGGAAATAGCTTCAGCTTGGTGTCATTGTCAAAGAAAGGTTTGAGTTATTCATGAGGTAATTCAATTTTTACCAACATCTGGACCACCTTCTCCCTGTGATGCTTAAGGGTGCTGAGGTTGTCTCAAATCCACTTATGGCGAGGAGAAATTTAAGTTGAAAGCTGTTGTTCCAAATACTTTTCATTGGGTGGTTCCTCTTCCAGGTTTCGATATATATATGATTGCTGATGGTGTATAGAGCATTGTCCATTGTCCAATAAACGCAACCGTTTTAGAGAATGATAACGATTTAATTTTTGATCTTTCTTATTAATGAAATAAAGATATAACACCTCTGAGGTTGAATAACAATTTATTTTGCACGTATTTTTTAGAAATAGACGGTTATAAAATAAACATATCTGTTGTTTATTTAATTCAAAGTCTTTTGTCGTAAAATGTTTATCTAATCTTCCATTCTTATATTGTAAATATCTATAAAACGGTTACGTCTATGAAAACAAATACAAGAGAGAAAACAAATAAATACCCCCGTCGCAGCAAACCTGCATACTCAGCACATTTCCAATGGAGGTGCAAATTTCTTAATACTACATAAAGCCACTTACATAGTTATGGTTATATATCCTGAAAAGAACTCAAAATATCAAAAACATGGTCCGGTTAAAAGTTGTTGGCCATTAAATTCCGCATCAAATGATGCCAAATGCATATTTACAAAGTTTCATAAAAATATATTCACAAATAAGCGATAAATACAATTTTTATTATTCTCCATAAGAATAACATTGGGGCTGAGTACGCAGATTTGCTGCAACAAGGAACAAAAAAATGGGTTTTTATGCTAATATCAATATAACTCAACTAGGTGAAGTCGTATACCAGTTTTTATTCATTTATGTTCATAATTAATGGAGACATAGCATTTAATTATTCTCCATAAGAATAATATGGGGGCTGAGTATGCAGGTTCGCTGCTACGAGGGCCTTTGGCAAACAAATGTTTTTTTAACAAATATCAATAGATCACAACCAGATGAAGCCGTATACAAAGTTTCGTCATTATACGTTAGTAAATAAGCAAGATATAAAATTGTTCTTTTCCTCCATAAGAATAACATTAGAAAACGTACTGTGTTTAGCACTTTCAATATCTTGATAACCAATTGACGTAGAGGAATGATCAAAATACCAAATTGTGTGTTTTTTTAAGCTGATGCCAATGGTAAAAACTAAAATTTGACTATTTCCAAAATTATACATACAAAATTCAAAAACCCTTTTTTGGGGTACAAAACCTCCCCAAAATGCCCCTTTGGATAGGGCGATCTGGCTGGTTTTAGCGAATTTCCCCTATAGGGAATTAGCGAATTTCCCCTATAGGGTAGAAGCTATTACCGTAAGTAAGACTTAAGCCCGAGACCATGATAACTTTTCGTTTTGAGGTCCCCAGATGCCAAAAACACTATTCGTTCAAATTTATATATATATATATATGTGTGTGTGTGTGTGTGTGTGTGTGTGTGTGTGTGTGTGTGTGTGTGTGTGGGTGTCCGTTACCGCGATAACTTTTGAAAGAAACACTTGATTTTTATGAAATTTGGCACAAATGTGGAGAGTAGCATTTATGACTTTAAGTTCGAAAACCAGGTTGATCGCACTATTGGAAGGGGGATTTATGGGGGGTTTACAATTTTCCAAAAATTGGTTCTTTGCAAATTTGACCACAAAATGTTAAAAACACTCAATTTTGGTCATAGCCATTTTATAGAGCTTAAAAAAAACAAATAATTTAGTATCTTGAATCATTAACCTAGGTTAATTGGTTGCGGAGAAAATCCAAAAAAAGTGTCCCATGTTAATCTTAAGGGAAAAAGGTTTTTAGATTTTTGTCAGATAGTTTTAATAAAAACTTCACATTTCTGTTTATTAATGTATTTAGCTCAACAAAACAAACATTTTGGTGTTTTAATCATTGTTCTACGTTCAACCGTTGCAGAGATATTCAAAGTGCTAAACACAGTACGTTGTTCAATGTTATCCTAATGGTGGATAAATAAAATTTGATATCTCGATTATTTTTGAATTTATATTGATGAAACTTGGTGTGAGGCTTCAACTAGTTGTGGTATATTGATATTACCACAAAAAACAAATTTTTGTTGATATTCCCCGTAGCAGCAAACCTCTATACTCGGCCCCCATGTTATTCATATGGAGAATAAGTAAAGTTGTATATCTCCCTTAATTATGAACCTAAATTAATAAAATGTGGTATATAGCTTCACCTGGTTCAGTTATATTGATAATTGAAAAAAAAAAAACATATTACTTATCTTCTTCGTTGCAGCAAACCTGCGTCCTCAACCCTAATGTTATTCTTATGGAGAATAAATAAAATGCTATATATCACTTATTTATGGATGTATTTTTGTGAAACTTGGTAAGTAGCTCTATGTAGTAGTGAGTCACATATATATGCATTGGAAATTTGCTGAGTACGTTTTCTGCGACGGGGGCATTTGAACTTAAAGTCATAAATGTTGCTTTACACGTTTATACCAAATTTTATCAAATCGGATTATTTTTACGAGAGTTATCGTGCTCACGGACACATAAATACATATACACTTTCGAACGAATGGTGTTTTTGGGGTCTGGGGACCTCAAAATGAAAAGTTATCATGGTCCCGGGCCTAGGTCTTACCATGCCGTCTACGGTAATAGCTTCTTCCCTGTAGGGGAAATTCGCTAAAAGATATCATGTAACGCCGAATTTATCCATCTATAACCTCCTGTTTGGTAGATGGGTTAGTTTAGGTTATATTACAAAAAATCAGAAGTAAAAACAAAGTTTTTCATAAATATGTAAACATTGTACGTATTTGTGGTTAAAAAATATGCATTTGGCATCATTTGATGCGGAATTTAATGGCCAACAACTTTTAACCGGACCATGTTTTTGATATTTTGAGTTCTTTTCAGGATATATAACCATAAAACCGCAAAATAATACTCCTTTTGTAGTACATTTATACCCCCCCTCCCCGCCCCATAACCACATAAACACAATTCTGCTAAAAGAGAACACCTAGGATAGTCATATTGGGCTATAAATTAAGCCAATAAAACCTTTAGAGGCAATTATTTTCATTTCGTCTATTTTTGTTGTATTACACTACTGTCTTATTTAGTCTATGTTAATAGCTGCGGAGAACTTAAGGATAATGCATACAGTATTCGTTATAATATAAAATAATAACAATTGTCAACTAAATTTACCCTTAAATGATTTGTTTTTCAGGGTGGTGATTTATCTAACTCAAACGATAAATAGGGTGATAATAGGGTGGTTTTTTGGGATGCAGGCGGGGAGCCCGTAGTAAGTAGGCTACCCTAATAAATGATCGTTCAAAAATCTACCTGACATAGGAAGGTACGTTTTGATATTATGTTTCCATTAATACCGCTGAAATGGTATGTCTTTAGCCTTAGCATCATTAGTCAAGGCATCCCATTAAAAACATTCTTAAAAAGTTTAAAAGTAAAAACAGCTACAAACATAAAACAATTCTTCGAACATTTTATTTACTCTATTTATTTTAACAAATTTGTTAGGTTAAAGAGAAAACTGAGCTTAATTTATTTGAATGAAGAAAGTGCAGCCTTGAGGTTAAGTGAGGTGATTTTTTACTCCGTCATTGCCCGAGACCTTTCTCTGTAGATTGATAAGTTTCATACATTAAGCCGTTTTAATCCGTACTTTTGGTAAATATTTCGCTACAATTAACATAAAAGATAATAATATTACCTATCATCCAATTTAAACTTCTTTAGACTGATTTTTTTAACAACCTTAGTCATAAATAATATAAAAATTGACGTAAATTCTAAATATTAACTCTGCATTTTAGAAGTAAAGAGGGAAGTTATATTGGTTTGATAAATGGTAAAACAAAACAAAGTAAACGGTATCAGAAAACTGACTCATACTTGACTTTCTGCCTTCTAGCCTATTTCAATCAATAATTTCATTATATTTACATCATACTGAACATAAAGTATGGTGTCATGAATAAAAAATCTTCTAGTAAACTACTTTTTTCAGAACTATTAACCCAAATTAATTGATCAGAAGCGCTATAGAGTCATTTGCTACGACAGTGGTTTTACGAGGGGATTTCCCCCTCTTCCACCATTTGGCAAGATATTCCGAATATCCTCTTTTGGCCAATCTTAACTGAACCTACATACCTGCGATTTCCACTAAGTAAACATTTTAATTTTCTCCGCATCCATTAGTCGGTTATTATCAATTCAAAATACAAATCTATTTAGTTGTTTAAATTTCGTTAATGGTGATAAATTAATTTTATTTAAAGCTTTTGGTTTTATGAAATGTACAAAAACATAAGAACCTTTTAAACCGTATAATTTCTAAACCCAAATTTGATCAGAAAAGCGGTTCATTTTATTAGTTACATAAATATAAAATATAGAATCTTAATGAAAATCGTTATAGGTTTATTGAGACATTTTAATAATTTGTAGCTGTTTTAGGGTGGTAATTAACGTTCAAAGCCTAAAGATTTAAATTATATGAAAATAACGCCTGTAGATAGCGTAGATTAGTACATAGATAGTAAACGTTATCAAAACGAGCAATCGGCGTGGTTTCCAGGTCTGTAATCATCCATACAGACAGACGACAACAAAACATATTTTTATGGGGTTTAAGTAGCACAAAAACATATATTCTCAACTATAACCCAATTTAGAAAGATTTTACGAAAACAGTATTATTTCCATATAAAAAGTAAAAAGGAAAAATGCTTACTTAGTACATAACATTATTTTTTTATTGTTAATACAGTGAATTTGCATAACGTGTGTTAACTCACAAACAATATGCATTACTTCGAAGGCAATCTAATGTGTAGTATGAGGTTAAAGCAATATTTACATACCAATACAAAGCAATATATGCATACGTGGGAGGAGGCTGAATTAAATGGAAGTGGATGGTTGAAGAATTGACTATACACATGTAGTAGACAGCTAACCAAATGGACAGCTTCGTTAACAAAATTCCACGTAGTACCGACAGCACTGGATAGAAATCGTTACCTTCGAACTCACCAGCGGACGTAACTCTAGCTCTTACCGCTTGGCACGCCCATGTTTGCCGTGGCATGTTTTAAAATCTCATTTTGTTAAAAAAAAGCTGTCTCGCTTTTCGCGCACCTCGGACGTTTATATATACGTTTTAACAAAGGCTGTACGGCTGCAATAACACCGGTTGTTACAAATAAAAACAAAATTGTAATAACTGTTGAAAACTTGTAATAAAGTTGTTGTCAACGCCGTAGCTGTCTTTTAACAGCGTGCTCAGTCTGCTCGTCTGCCTGTGCAATTTCAAGTAGTTCGCGTAATGTCTACTAGGAGGAAGCACATGCGATAGCCCCTGTTGCCAACCGCACCCACTAGGTTGTGCTGCTTTCTTTGTTAACGGGTCCCAGAATTGGGTTACCGTCTACTGCAGGTGTATAGTCAATGGTTGAAGTTAGCTAGACCACTTTATTGTGTATAAACAGCAATATTGCTTATGTGCCGTCTATGGCTCCGTTGCAGCCTCTACGTGAATTTATTAACAACAATTGTACTCTCCAGTTTTTCATCTTAAGAGACCGAGATCAGTTTTGCTAATATTGTAACTCGCCCCTTTTGTAGTATTTTATACAACGTTTCGACATCTGTTTAGGAAAGTACCCGGTCTGAAAATTAAGAGATAGGCTATAAGTATACGGCCTGATATTTCAGTTTACTGATATTTTACTGATATAGTTAGGTTTTAATTAAATTCGTCGTCATTTACGTTACGTTCATAACTATAGTTTGTTTTAAACAATGTTAGTCTTTCTAATGATTTATTAAAAAGTTCCACTTTTATTGTTACCGTTTATTACCTCTTAAATGATATAATTCGTTAGACTATTCTGACCTTTAAAATTTCCAAAGCAAAATTGTAATTGACTAAGTTATTTATATTTCCCTACAAAACATTCTGTATCCAATCGCCTATAACAGCAACAGCATATTGGTTAATATATTCAAATTTAAAAAGGGAGGATAAACTTTTATAAACCGTATGTCACAGACTGTCACCTCGGGCGCAATGTACACTCACCAACCATATCATTCCTTAACGTAAAAGTGTCCCCTAACAAAAGTTGAAAATATTTCATATTAGGAGACAGCTGTCAGAACTGCAAGCACTTTAGCAACGCCAGAATAATGCCACTTGACATTTTACTTTTGAAAGTAAAAAGTAGACATTTCAAAAGTATCTTTGTAGTCAAAAGAGTGAGCGATTTGATTAACTCCTGCTTATATTTATTGTAATATTCAATACTGAACAATTTTATGAGAACTGGTATATCTTAGTTGCTATCCAAAATTAGATCGAAATGGAAAAGATATCCAAATTAACTGACGTGGTGTAATATTTTAAAAGATAATTTTACCAATTTCTTCAAGTTTATTTTCATTATTTTGAAATAACAATTATTGTTAAGTGTCCGGGCTTAAAAAAAATTGTTTTTGGGGTGATTTTATTTAATTCAATTTGTTTCTTTTTTTACTAACACAATTTTTATATCACTTTCGTTATTTTTCTATTCATAATTAAGTGTAGTTAAAAAAGCATTATACTAATAAAAACTAAGTAAAATTTGTAACTTAATGATACCATAAAAAGTGTTTACAATAATATTGTTTATTATTATTGACATTTGTGGATTAAAAGTATGTATATTTATTTTACAATTGCCCTAAAGTACTAATTGACATATGTGATGAACTCATCTAGATATCAAGCAACGTTCAATTTCGTATTACTGTATATGTCTTGAAACAGTCAGATGAAGAGAGCGCCGGTAGATGAAGCGCTACAAGACATATCTCACACTCCCACCGACTGTTACTGCGCTTTCCTTGTGAATTGCAGACTGCATCGTCTTGAAGGGTTCTGGTTGACTTCATTTGGTGGCAATGGCCTTGGGAAATGGCCCCAAGTAGCAGATTGTAGTCTAGAGGGGTTTCAGATGTTGATGGCCGTCCTCTCTTTTTGTAGGCTGGAAGTTGGCGGGACTGGAAAATTTGCTTTGTAAATCTATCTTTGAACTCGGAAAATCCTATTTTATTGTAGATTTTTTTAAACATAGGAATTTAAAACTGCAATGTCCTTGATATACAGTAACATAAATAGTTTTACACCCTTTGACATATCTCCTCATGGTAGGGAAAGAAGCAAGCTGCTGGTCTTCGTGGTCAATCCCAGCCAGGCGCGGATCCACGGGGGGGAATGGGGAAATTCCCCCCCAAGGCAAAAGGTTGGAGTTACGCGCGCACCCCCGCAGCAGCGCTACGTCTGCCTGGCAGCGTCATCACGACTTGTCGTCTGATTGATGCGTCTTCAGTCAGACTTATATGCCTGTAAGCGGTCAGGGAGTCCGCAGAACGTAAATTCCAGGAAAGTCGGATAATTATGAGGAAATTTTTATGCTGGGAAAATACGGGGAATATTCGGGAATTTCGGCAAAAATCCGGGAATTGATTTAAAACGCCTTTTTCGGCCATTCTTGTTCATGCGGCTCGGTTCCAGCCAATGAATCACGTTTTAGTTGTCTTTTTCATTCAGTAAGAAATGTTGCAGATCGTCATTTTTGGGCCATTAAATGCACTTTATTCCTATTTTCGACCCATCCGACGCGGGAAAATAGGCGTTCAATGGCGGTAGAACGAGGTCGCTTCGACGATTGTATTCGTAAAAATATGTTCCGATTGTCGTCCGGGCATATAACACGCAATCCCGCTTTATTTGTCGCTGGGAAAATGTGGCCCTATTGCAAATTTGTATGAGTAATCACGGTTTGATTGTGATTTTTGGCATATATTGAGGCTTGGTCGTCATTTTAGGCCAGTAAAAAACTTTGCGGTCATAGTTTTTGGCTAGTAATATGCTGTAAAAGTGCTGGTAAAATTACCGATTTTGGATGATAACACACGTCCGGTCGAAAAATGTTTCTAAAAAACACAGTTTGACCTTTTTCAGGCTAAAAATTCAGCCCGATTGACATTTTAGACAGCAAAAATACGTTTAAAATCGCCGTATCTCAGTCGATAAATTGTTTTTCAGCCTTATTTTTGGGAAAATATTTGTTTTCAACGAAAACATACTTTGATACTTCCCCACTGGCGTGGCCTTTAAATAATTGCGGTTTGCGTATAAACTATTGCGTTTTTTTGGCCGATAAACTACGTTCACTTATCGTTTTCGTTCTAAAAAATAAGGCGACCATGAAATGCCGTCAAATTGGTATTTTTAATCCGAAAAAACCGGTAAAATTGCTGAGTTTAACCAATGAATTCAATACAGTCGCCTTTTTAGGCCGAAAACACACATTTTGTTTAATCAAATGCATTCGGCTATTTTTTCGGCCGAGAAAATTATTGATCTTACGTTTTTTATAAATTTCCGGGGGAGGACTCCCGGACTCCCTACCCCTGAGGAGCTATTCCATACCCCCTCCAAACCCCCGTCATTCCCCCCCCCCAATGTGACTCCCTGGATCCTCCCATGATCCCAGCCATTGAGCCGTTGTAATACAGGACTGGTTCTGGATTTTTGATTATTTGTCAATCTACCTCTTTTTCCAGTTGTTTTCTTGTCACCTTTGTCTTGGAAAGTAAACAAGTTACAAACCTCGTTATTATCCTGCAATATAACTGTCATCATGTCATGGTTATAAGTGACTTCATGGTCGTCAACACTGAGCTTACCACCCTTGAAACTTTCAGGCATGTTTGTCCACCACGGGTTTACTGTTTCAATCACATTAAAACCAATTTGTTTCAACCTATAGAAAAGGAGAGTTGATGAATACTAGTTGTTAACTGTCAGAGTATGACCACTTTCAGAACATTCCTAGACCATTTCAATGACTATAACCTCGCTTATCAACGTTGTTTCCTCCTCAACGGTATCTCCACCCCCATCTTCCACCGTGTCACGTTGTTTGACTTAGGCCCCATTGCATATTTTAAGTTTAGATCAGTATCCAATGCTTGACTCACATTGCTTGTAGAATTTGATGCCAAACCTTGTCCTTTTTTGGTAATTGAACATAACCCAATCTACCTCGAAACTTCATCACTTTCATCAACTTCAATGTTTTCGTCAGCCACATACCATTAGGGAAACTTGCGGTTCATGTAGTCAATGATGTATCTCAATTTCCAAAGTTTGTTTTTCTGGGGCTTATTATTATTATCAGTAAGATGGAAAACTGTCAATAACAGCAAAAACCTGTGAAAAAGGGAGTCTCAGTAGGTATTAGGGGACCAGTACGATTGAATGGTATTTTTCTTTGCAAGAGACATTAGGACACAATAAATAATGCAATTTTATCAGGTATTCTTTCAAACCATTTAGTGAGTAACGTTTTCTTCTCCAGTAGCATTATTTTTATCAATCAGCTCTTTGGCACATTTATTAGTTTGTGAAGCAACATGTTGCCAAAAGTCTTCCTCGACAAATGCGCTGAACTTAACTTCAGAAGGAGATGGGGCTAAATGTCTGGCTCAGCTTGCCCTGACATCAGGACAGCCAATGAAAGGGTTTTACGTATACTACGGTGGTCTTCAATGGTCTCAGTCCATTGCCACTCTCGTTTTTTCTTCCTTTTTTGAGGAGTTGGTTTTTGTTGGTCCTTAGACCTTTTTAGTAGATTTAGATTGTACTAAACTAGGATTACCTCTTTTTCCTCCTTGATCCACCTCTATGCCCCTCTAGTAGGCTTAGGTACACATAAGTTTTTTTCAGGAATAACAGGGTAATCAGCATCTGCCTCCTCACTAGGAGAAGGAGAGAGTGCAGGGACACTTACCCACCTTGGTAAATGTACCTAAATATGCAACAGGTTTGGATTTATATAACCCTTCAAGTAGGATACGCCCCACTATAGCAAGCCAATCAGAAGCCAGCATTTTGTAGTGACGTCATTCCAAGATGGCGGCGCCCATGGCACTTTATTTCCCGCCAAATTTCCTAACCTCACTTTTTAAATTTTAACTCATTTTGCTCAGTTCTGGCAACCTATGCTCTATGATACATTATTTTACATATACACCATTATATATATATATATATATTATATACTGTAAATTATATGTATATATGTTCCATGGTTCGACTATTATATACTCTATGCGATTGATACTATCATATGGCAATGTATATACAATATTATACATATACTTTACAGCTACACCATTATATAAATATAATCTAGGATATATTAAAAAGTGACGTCACACGTCACTTGACCGCATGGGCTGAGTGAATATATACGTCATCTGAGGCTGAGCCAGTGACGTAGGCGGTTTCGTGACGTAATGAGGGAAAGTTTAAAGTTCAGGGTCACGGGGAGGTTATTTAAAAAAAAAGTACTACCTCACACGCGTAAAATTCGATTGTGATTCGATAGGTTAATCGATATAAAAAATTTAATGAAAACAATCGAATGATACGAGTGCGAGGTAGTACTATTTCAAAAATTACTTTATTTTATTTACAATGTTTGTTCTTAATTACAATACGAATCTTCAGCCGTTGTTGGTTATAATCGAAGTTGATGATCCCGGAGAGTTGCGGTCATCGTGTTTTTTCCTGTTGAAAGAAGGTAGATACTTTGATCCCTGCGCAGACTCCATGTTGTTTTTTTTTTTGACACCGATCTGTTCTGATAGGTGTTTCCATTTCATTACCGTCAGGTAGAAATACTACCTGACGGTAATGAAGTAGAAACATCTATCAGATCTTGAGTGACATAATATTATTATTATTTTGTGAAGAGCGTCTCGGAGAGCTCGATGTTCACCGGTCGAGAGCCGGAGGTGAACTGACTATTCGCTAGCTAGCGTTTTGGTATCAAACAAAACGGTGGGGGTAAAAGTGAGGTGGGGCGGAGCAGATGGCGGACGGCAGATGGCAGGCGGCAGGTGGCAAGTGCGCGGCAGATGGAAGTCCCCCCACTACACCAGTCCCCCACTACACCAGTCTCCCCACCAAGTTTTACATCGCACAATAACTAGTTTACATGTGTTAGTTAGGGTTTAGCTCTTAGACTGTCAAGACCTTAGCTCCGTAACTGAAAACTTCAATAATGTTTGCTCAACGCTGTATAAGTATAACAGCTACTATGATCTAAACCGGTGCATGTATTCATATGGTGCTTTTTGCGTAGCAAACAACTGGCTAAAAGTGTTTCAACCTCGATTTTTCTTCGACGAAACCGCTCATTGTCCATTAAAAGCGTAGACCTTCTGTCTTCATTGTCAGGGAAGTAGAATGTAGTGTCAAGGGGACTACTGAAGGTCACCTTCCTCATGTTCCTGTAAAACTGCGACATTTTTCAGACCCTCTAGGTAGATGTTCATCCGTTAAGAGCTGGAAGAATAATGGTGTAGCGTTATTGTGTATGATAGCCACCTACCCCCCACCACAACGTTACCTTGTCCTTCAAACCATTGTTTTTACGCTACGGATGCTATACTTTTGGTTAGATTTAAATTTAGATTGCACCTTCTTGTTCATTTTGTCAAGCCGTGTAATTGAAGTACTCACATGTTATACTTTGAACCAAAAACAAAGAAAATATTTAGGTTTGTCCTTGAAAATAGTTGTTTTTTCGCTGTTGCTGCTATACCCTTGGTCTGATCTGAATTCTGTTTGCACCAACTTGTTCCTCTGATCAATCTGCGTAATTTGAGTACCCACTTGGCATATGTTAAACTAGAAATAAAGAAATTATTTAGATTTGACCTTCAAAATAGTTATTTTTGGCAAATACTGCTATACCCTTGGTCGGATCTGAATTCTGTTTGCACCAACTTGTTCCTCTGATCAATCTGCGTAATTTGAGTACCCATATTGCATATGTTAAACTAGAAATAAAGAAATTATTTAGATTTGACCTTCAAAATAGTTATTTTTGGCTATTACTGCTATACCCTTGGTCGGATCTGAATTCTGTTTGCACCAACTTGTTCCTCTGATCAATCTGCGTAATTTGAGTACCCACATGGCATATGTTAAACTAGAAATAAAGAAATTATTTAGATTTGACCTTCAAAATAGTTATTTTTGGCTATTACTGCTATACCCTTGGTTGTATCTGAATTATGTTTGCACCAACTTGTTCCTCTGATCAATCTGCGTAATTTGAGTACCCACTTGGCATATGTTAAACTAGAAATAAAGAAATTATTTAGATTTGACCTTCAAAAATAGTTATTTTTGGCTATTACTGCTATACCCTTGGTCGTATCTGAATTATGTTTGCACCAACTTGTTCCTCTGATCAATCTGCGTAATTTGAGTACCCAATTGGCATATGTTAAACTAGAAATAAAGAAATTATTTAGATTTGACCTTCAAAATAGTTGTTTTTAACTATTACTGCTATACCCTTGGTCGGATCTGAATTCTGTAATAACTAAACATTAATCTCTCCCGAAAAATCAATACATATCTTCCATTATTTTAAGAAACGAGAATTTTCTGAATTTTCTAAGTCCCTAAGGTCATCTGAACATTTTGCCAAAGCGGGGAATAGAGCAGTAAGTGATTCTCACTTTGACCACAAACTGCTCTATTCCCCGCTCTGTATTAGGAGAAGAGGCCTAGTTTAATGCTCGCAATTATAGGCATAAACCTGATAACGGAACGCTATCCTCTCCCCCGAAAAGTTATCCCCTCCCCTCCCCCCAAAAAAAAAAAAAAATAAATAAAAGCAAAATGGTCAGTTAACAACAGTCGCGCACTCTGAAACCGCAAGGACGTTCATCACTGTGTAGGTGTCAGAGTTTTACGAACCGAAGTACAATAATTACCTGACCAAGATCCCCTTAAATTTAACCAAAAATAAGCAAACTGATTGAATCTGTTTCTCGTGAGTAAGGGCTAAGATGGGCAATGTCAACCGGTTTTCGCGCCGTATTGACATAAGGTCGGTTTTCGCGCCATACCTTTTTTTTTGTAAGGGGCTAGGAAAAGGATGAGAAACATACTGATTAGTTAAAGTTAATTTTACAAAGACCAACCAAGGACGGTTTGCAAAGGTCAGCAGTATCACTGAAACCCGGTGGGACGTAGACCCAAACACCCGGCGTCAGGCTGCTGCGAACCCAAGTTTTGACCCAAGGCCAGTTTTAAAGCGTGAAAGAAAAGTACATATTTAATTAGTCAATAAAACACTTCAAAGACCAACACCACAAATAATTACAAACAGCAACACTAACTACATCTTATAGCAGCAAACTACAAGCTATAATCTAACAAATAAACTAACATGCATAACAAACTAACATGCTAAAGTAGAATCTTCAGTATACAGGGGCACCACCTCTATACTAAAGATGCTATAACAGACAGCTAAGGCGAACAGCTAGCTAGGCTGCCAGCCTAAAACTGTGAGACTACTGCAGCCAGACCCTCGCTTTTATAGCCGACAGAGGAGCAGGTGCAAAGGCAGATGTCCGTGGGGCAGATGCACTCTACTACATTCGCCGCGCCGCAAAAGTAATTTAATACGGTGTCGACGTAATACTCTTGTATTTTTATTTTGACGGTTCATTTGATATGTTTTACACTTAGATATGCAATAGCTGAAACACACGCACTTACGACAAGCTTTCTCGTCAACTTGATTTCCTGGTATTTTTATAATAACTAGAATGGGTTTCGTTAGGTGTCGCAAAAAAAAAGATCTAGAATAAAGAAACACAATAACTTATACTTTATGTCTGGTATATATGTTACAATTGTTCATAAAAAATAAAAAAACTAAAACAAACTTTAAAATGTTTTGAATTTCGGCCAGGTAAATTAATAAATTAATGAAAAAGTACATCACAAATACTGCTGTATAAGTTTGTGTGTTCAAATTAAATGTACATGGCATAAAAAATTATAAAGTATAAATCTTGCGTTATTTTACAAAATCCTTGATCTTAATAAGTATTAACGGTTGGCACGTTAAATGACAGAAACACTATATATAAATTTTCCAACACCTTAACAATACTTTGATTTCAATATTTTCCTTACCCCACAGTAATTTCCCAAGTTATACCGAACTTATATAAACGCTTTTAATATAACTTTCTATCACCAATGAATATAAGCTTGAAAATGACGTCAAGAAGAGTCTTTAGGAGAGAATAGTGACAAATGATATATTAATATATTTCTGGTGTTAAATTTACATGAATAATTAAGTTTAAATATATAGTGGTTATTGTTCGGGTTTAAATACAAATTTTGTGACATATTTATTTGAACTACGTTTTATAACACTTTGCAATGCTCAAACAACCGTCCAAAACACGGTTATAACTTCATAAAAAAAGCTCAATGTTAGTCTGATCTACCTCCGAGTCAGCGTATCGGATAGCTAATTTTGATTACAATATGAATATATAAAAACCTCACAACCCTCCGATACAATTTTTTAATCAGTGTACTGGGCTTCGGATAGCCAAAGGTGCTATGTCCCACGGCGCGCCGCGCCGCCGCGCCGGTGCCGCGCCTGGCATAGTTACTTTAAAAATATATTTCAAATAAAATAAAAACTAGCCCGGAAGTATGCTTTTCTTCCCAGCCTCTGGAGTTAATTATTGACACAGTAGTAATATAGGGAAACTCTTTTCATGTCTATTTTTAACCATCCAATTTATTTGTTATTGAATTTATAGGTCGTTCAATAAAGACTGTCACTTTAAAATCAATGTAAAGCGCATTTTTTTGAGTTAACTTTTTATTACCTATATTTAAATGCATAAGGAACGGAAAGAGTCTAAGTCAAATCTAGCAAGACAGCCAGATATAGCATTTAATAAAACTGTAAGTAGAAAAATATTCGCTTCCCCGTATTCATTTGATAAAATGCAGTGTTAATTAATATATCATCATGTGGAAGAAACATATGTCAGTGAACTTAATTTTGAATAAAACTCCAGGATATACTAAATACCCCCGTAGCAGCAAACCTGCATACTCAGAGAATTTCAAATGCATATTAATTTATCTTAATACCACATAAAGCCACATACCAAGTTTCATCAATATACATTCATAAATAAACGATTTATGACATTTTAATTATTCTCCATAAGAATAACATGGCGGCTGAGTATGCAGGTTTGCTGAAATAAGGAACACTAAAAATGGGCTTTTATACAAATATCATTATAACTCAACTAGGTAAAGCCACATACCAAGTTCTATTAATTTATGTTCATAATTAAAGGAGATAACACGTTAATTATTCTCCATAAGAATAACATGGGGCTGAGTATGCAGGTTTGCTGCTACGGGAACTATCGGGCAAAAAATGGATTTTTGTGCAAATATCAATAGACCACAACCAAATAAAGCCATATACCAAATTTTGCCAGTTTACGTTCATAAATAAGCGAGATATACAATTTTTCTTTTTCTCCATAAGAATAACATTAGACAACGTACTGTGTTTAGCACTTTCAATATCTCGGTAATCAATTGACGTAGAGCAATGATCAAAATACCAAATTGTTTGTTTTTTTTTAAGCTGAATTAAATGGTGAAAATTAAAATTTGATTTAAATTATAATTACATGTGAAAACCCCAAAAAACACATTTTTGGGGTACAAAACCCCCCCAAAACCCCCCCCCCTTCGGATGGTGCGATTCATCTGGTTTTCGAACTCGTTCAAATAAATGGTACTTTACACATTTGTACCAAATTTCATTAAGATCGGACCTTTTTTACGAGAGTTCTCGTGCTTACGGACACATATATATATATAAATATATATATATATATTTATATATATATATATATACATATATAAAAATTTGAACGAATGGTGTTTTTGGCATCTGGGGACCTCAAAATGAAAAGTTATCATGGTCTCGGGCTTAAGTCTTACCATGAGACCTACGGTAATAGCTTCTTCCCTATAGGGGAAATTCGCTAAAATTAAAGATGAAATCACAAGATAAACGACATTCATTTTAAACACTTCTTTGTAAACTCAACAATTAACAATCAGTTAAGATGTATAACAATTTCCAGCCGTCATTTTCCAAGATTGTTGACAAAATATTATCAATTGATCTATGGCAACGTCTGAATACTTTAACAGTTCAATCAACCTTACTTTTAAATTGACAGGCATATATGTGATATTGATATACAAATATCCAAAAGTAAAATCATTTGTAGTATTTTATATTTCGGGACACTTCTTCGTATAAACGGTCAATAAAGCGTAAGAACATAATCGGTCCCGGCATCGGCCCCTGAGTTACTCCTACATTGTAGTCATGAACACAAAAAACACGTGGGCTAGGGGCTAGAGGTTACAGGCACTTTTTACGGCACTTGTCTTGTCGCGAAGAGCTAATTATCTTGTTCAACCGCCGGCGTCCTCCAGTTTCGATAAATAAGTCTCAATATCGCATCCGCTCTTGTTATGATGTAGTTTGCTTTATTAGCAGCTAAACTGCCCAATGGAACCAGTCCGGAGAATGCAAATTGCGCTGTCTGATTACTACTTAAGTGTAATTATGCGTCTAGGACCGCCCGAGGGTGTGGTCGCGTTTGCGCGTGTGAGAACACAGGCATGTGTGTGTGTGTGTGTGTGTGTGTGTGTGTGTGTGTGTGTGTGTGTGTGTGTGTGTGTGTGTGTGTGTGTGTGTGTGTGTGTGTTTTGACTTATCGCCCCGTCTGGCCTTGATACCAATATCATCTTAATTGTCGGATATTTTTTGTTGCAAGAGGGTTGACTAATAAATATAAATGCATTATATAGTTTTCCTGTAATTACGGTCAAACAAGTTACACCAAGACCCTAGCTGTTTAAGGCTTCGCTTAAAGTATTTTGATTACGGTTAATTATTGTCGATACAGTTTAGCGGTGCCCTCTTGCGTGTATTGGCTTGCAGTTACAACCTAGTTTTTATTATGAATTTTACTATTTTCTTTGTCGCGGAAATAACAAAATATGATTTGTCGCTTTGCAATTCATCTGAAAGGGTATCAATTTATAATAACTAATAATACGAGAATAATATGTGATTTTACTTGGTTTATATTGTGCGACCATTAAGAATCTATGATCGTCAAAATAGTTTTAATTAGAAGTTATAATGAATCAACGAATTGATAAGTAATTAGATACAAATTTTATACCGATCTTATTAAAAAAATTGTTCTTCTACATCAATAACTTGAAATGTGAAGGAAGAACGTTAGTTATCTCCGTAAAAAGTCTGTAATTGATGTTTTCTCGAAGAAAGTTGCATGATCACCTTCGATCCTGATCAGCGCCGGAAGATGTATTTACGAATGACAGCCCCATCTAGCGGCGAGTGAGAAGCAGTACGAATCGCAACTGCTGAGTGGCATGCACCTGGCGGGGGACGGGGTAATTAAGTCGGACCGGAAGCGGAATACGTGAATGGTGGTAACGATCTTGCAAGTTTGGCAGGGCGACAATGAAAACGGGGTCAACCCGCGAGCCCTTTCCCCTAAACGAAAGTTCGATCCTCGTTGTGTGTGTTTTGACAACATCGGGTTGACCAAACACTGTCATTACAGGGGACGCGCATTTTGAAAGTGCACTCTATCGGAAATGATTGTAATCACTGATCGATGGCTTTCCCCGCTGCTAACCTCAACCTTGGGAACCTCGCAGTCGCGGTGCAGCGGGGGTCAAGGTAACTCGGGAACCGACCTAACCCACTTCTGGGAAATGGGATTCCCCTTGTCTTCCTTACTGCAACGAGGCCTCGTTAGCTAAACGGTTAATTGCAAGGTCGCCGCTTAATTAACTGTTTTTAACCCCGTGTCGTTTAATTAGACTATACTAGTAGTTTTGGGATTAGCTACTAACAATGGAAGTACTAAATGTTGTCCTTAATATAATTAACTAATTGAAACTGTTTAGAATAAATGGGAAACGTAAGAAAATTATTAATTTTATTGGCTTTCCCCGAAATCATTGCTTTTTCAGGTGATTTTACATTAATAGTCAAATCAAATTACACATCTGATGAAATACCAACACAAAATTTGTTTAACTTGGCACTTTTATTATCTAATGTATGGCCTTAAGAGAGGTTGTATACAAAAACTAATATTTTTCTCCAATTTTCTCACCAATACCTTGGACTTAAGCAAAGAAAGCTATTAATTTATAGTTTATATTATATTTTTCAACAAAAGCATAATTACATTATAGACCAGTCGGTGTCTCTTTCTCCACACGGGGATTTTGCAGTTTTAATTTCTGACGTTATCACATATACAATACAAAAATTACGTTTACAATAAATTACGTATATAATATTGAATACGTACAATATCGTGTGATATAGTGTGTAATAACTTGTTTTGTCTAAGACTGATCAGTAAAATAAACATATGAACGAATGCGTCTTAGTGTTCTTTTGGTTAAAATCGCAATCTTCCAATCAAATTTTAGCTCGATCGATCCAGTATGCATAATTTATTTGTAACATATATCTAATTGAGAATGGTCTATTCTCAGTGGTAACGTTTAACAAAAATACATACAGGTTTATTATATATGTAGTAAAAAGTATTGTAAGTTGAAGTTAAAGCAATTTAATAATACAGAACAATTAGTACTTTCATTTATAACTGTGTGTAGGATTAGTAATTATATCGTATTAATTTAAGGATTAGTAAATGAAAAATAATTTGGGTAATAACAAGTTTTATTCACTTATTTATAGGTTTGTAATATCCTCGAAGTTTCACTCGCTAATAGAGAAGACAAGCAAGGGTATTAAATAACTTAGTCCAAATAGTTTTAAGACATTAGTTAATGTTCATTTACCCAAAGAAATTACAGTATTATTCAGTTTTTGTCTCACCTTATATGTATGCAGACCTTCATTAATAATATTACTGTAATGCCTGTTTGAAATTTGATATAATTGTAAGGTAATGTCTGAAGTTCAGTTTACATTGGGTGTGATATACGATTTCAGCAAACAAGGATTTTGCCCATATCAGAAGGATAATAATAAACAAAATATATATATATATATTTCGAACATATATTTAACATAAGAAACCACATTACAGTATAAAAAAGGTCTAACACTAAAATAAAATAAGTCGAACCACATCACAGCCACAGTAAAATTGTCCCAAGACCTGAACGTAAAAAAAAACACTTAAATCTAAATATAAATAATAATGGAGGACATAAAAAGGCCAAACGAACTATCAAAATACTCAACATTTTGAGTAGTACATAATATTAAAATTTCACATGTTATAGACACTGACATATTCAGCTAGTCCTGTTGCTAAAAGATGTGTTTGCATGTTCTCATTTTAATTTCAGAAAGTTTGCTATCATGTTATTTAAGATATACGGTATTTCGACAAAAACGGTTTACGTACATATTAGATAGTGATAATAATTAAATAATTATGATTTTTTTGTACACAGATTAAAAATGAGAAACTTTTTATAACTTACCTTATGTTCTAAACGTGTAAAAACATATACAATTAAATTGAATAAATAATGTAAGGCATAAACCTGCCGAACGACCTATCAAAATACTCAGCGTTTTGAGTAGGATCAATATATTATAACAAAATTGCATCGTGTCTTGACACCAAATTGATTGCCAAAAAAAACTTCAAAGACCTAGCTGAAAAAATTATGTATGTTATTGTATACATTTTAGTACTATGCTTATCATATTAGGTGTGATATGCAATATTACGGTAAAACAGCATACGTACACATCAAAAGGTTAATAATAAATTTAATTAAATTTTGTTGCATGCAAAGATTTAACATTAGGTTAACAGGATTATTGGTGTAAGAGATAAAGTGGCCAATCTGACCCAATATTCAGTCACCACAACAGTAAAATTGCCGAAGTCCTGAACGTTACGAAATTTTTAAAATGCAATATGATTATACCAGAAGCCATAAGAAGGTCGTTCGACTTATCAAAATAGTCAGCGTTTTATACCAAGTTTTATTAATTTATCTTCATAATTAACGGAGATAACGTTTTACTTATTCTGCATAAGAATAACATGGGACTGAGTACGCAAGTTTGCTGCTACAAAAACAATAAACCAATAAACTGTTTTTTTTTGTGCAATAGACCACAACGATATGAAGTAATATACCGTACCAAGTTTTGTCAGGCTAAGTTAATAAATGAGCGTGTGTTAGTTTCTTATTAAACAGTTTAAAAAAAAAACCTTAGATAAATTTAATTAAATCATATTAAAAAGGAGAGTACTTTATTTATTCAAACGTAAAACATGAATAAAACAATTTTTCTTGTATTTTCTTATAATTACAATATTGTAGGCTATTAGCGTTGACTATAGTCAATGCTATTAGTATCTCGTACTTTCGTATCTATTTCGTACGAATCTGTACGAGCAGGTGTGGGTACAGCTGTTCGACTGTCTGAATGTCTGTCTGTCCTTGATTTGTGGTCCACGTGTTGAATGAATCTAAGGTCGACACAACACTTTGTAGAAGTAAAAGTTGTTTTGATTAGTAGTAAAACACTTGTTAATTTAGCCTTAATATATTTTGTATGTAAATTTCTCATTTTATTCAGTCATTATAGAAATTAAACCAACCAATTGCGTTGTCACATCTGTTTCTTCTCAATATAAAAGAATCATTGCACAGTAACTGAGAAATCTGTAAAATTCCCGCAACACGACTCCAATCTATCTATCTCCAATCCATTTTAAGTAATCAACTATAACTGAATTGAATAAATCTGAATTGAAGGTTTTGGCTGAATTTTTTTACTCGTAGTTCTTGAATACAGTTTGACTCTGCATGTATTGAATATCACTAATCACTTTTGCAATTATGTTGTTGGTTCATATTAATACATTTCCAAAATGAAACAAAAAGGCAATCAAAAATCTCTAAAGATTCAACCGTTATTGCTCAAACCGCTTCATGAATTTATTTTTCTAGTAATCAAGACAAAAAAAAAATGTTTTTTACGTGTATTTTTGGTGAAAAATTATTTTCAACTTTTTGCTTCACGAGTAAAATATAATCACTAACCAGATATGTTTATCAATGTAACAAATAAGTCTCTTATTATTTACTGCCTAATTTGCTTTACATATCAAATTATATGATTCCTCATAAGTCTAAATGAATAGAAATGCAACATAACAATTTATTTTATGAAAAATCAAATATGTGATACACTTTTTATGAAAGGATATAAGTGTATTATAGTGAATAACACATTTACAACGAATATATAATAGATTTAATTTATAATGGTCCATTTTAAAATTGTTATTGACATTTAAAAAACAAATCTATGACATGTTACACAATGTATAGTGAAGTTTTACCTTACAAATTCTGAAAAGAATAATAAACACCTTTTATATGCATATTTAAAACCGGATAGCTGTGATTTAAGAACCGGTTAAGACTCCGGAACCTGGATAAGTCCCCGCCAGAGGTGCTACGTTTCGACTTTATTGAAGACCGTTTTGAGCATAGTTGAATACACAGACGGGGCACCGCCGCGCCGGCATCTACCGTGACATCTGCCGTGACATCTGCTCTCCTCTGTCTGGCAGCGTCAACGCTGGCGGCTATAAAACCAAGGAGAGGCTCGCACAGGGCTCGCAGTAGCAGGTCGACAGCCTAGCTAGCTGTTTGCCTGCGCTGTCAGCAATAGTATCTCTAGTATAGAGTTGGTACCACTGTATATTAGAGATGCTACCTTAGCTTAAGGGATGTATGTTTATTATTAAACATGTTAGAGTAACGCTTGTAGTTTTCTGCTAGTAAATGTAGTTAGTTTAACTGATTGTGGTGTTTGATGTTGGTTTTTTTGAAGTGTTTTATTTACTAATGAAATATGTACTTTTCTTTCACGCTTTAAAACTGACCTTGGTCAAAACTTGGGTTCGCAGTAGCCTGGCGCCGAGTGTTTGGATCTAAGTCCCACCGGGTTTCAGCGATACTGTTGACCTTTGTAAAACCGACCTTGGGTGTTCGTTGTAAATTTACTTAATCTTGGAATATAAACTCTCTTTGTAAACTACCTTGGTCAAAACTTGGGTTTGCAGTAGCCTGACGCCGGGTGTTTGGATCTATGTCCCACACTGATTAACTTTAACTGATCAGTATGTTTCTTATCCTTTTCCTAACCCCTTACAAAAAGGTATGGCGCGAAAACCGACCTTAAGTCTTTACGGCACGAAAACCGGATGACTACCTATCTTAGCCCTCACTCACGAGAAACTTTTGGTGCAAACATAATTCAGATACGACCAAGGGTGTAGCAGTAATAGCCAAAAACAACGATTTTGAAGGTCAAATCTAAATAATTTCTTTATTTCTGGTTTACACTATGTTAAGTGGGTACTTAAATTACACGGATTGATCAGACGAACAAGTTGGTGCAAACAGAATTCAGATCTGACCAAGGGTATAGCAGTAATAGCCAAAAACAACTATTTTGAAGGTTAAATCTAAATAATTTATTTATTTCTGGTTTAACATATGTCAAGTGGGTACTCAAATTACGTGGATTGATCAGACGAACAAGATGGTACAAACAGAATTCAGATCCGACCAAGGGTATAGCAGTAATAGCCAAGAACAACGATTTTTGAAGGTCAAATCTAAATTATTTTTTTATTTCTGGTTTTCACTATGTTAAGTTTTTCTTTCACGCTTTAAAACTGACCTTGGTCAAAACTTGGGTTCGCAGTAGCCTGGCGCCGAGTGTTTGGATCTAAGTCCCACCGGGTTTCAGCGATACTGTTGACCTTTGTAAAACCGACCTTGGGTGTTCGTTGTAAATTTACTTAATCTTGGAATATAAACTCTCTTTGTAAACTACCTTGGTCAAAACTTGGGTTTGCAGTAGCCTGACGCCGGGTGTTTGGATCTAAGTCCCACACTGATTAACTTTAACTGATCAGTATGTTTCTTATCCTTTTCCTAACCCCTTACAAAAAGGTATGGCGCGAAAACCGACCTTAAGTCTTTACGGAACGAAAACCGGATGACTACCTATCTTAGCCCTCACTCACGAGAATCTTTTGGTGCAAACATAATTCAGATACGACCAAGGGTGTAGCAGTAATAGCCAAAAACAACGATTTTGAAGGTCAAATCTAAATAATTTCTTTATTTCTGGTTTACACTATGTTAAGTGGGTACTTAAATTACACGGATTGATCAGACGAACAAGTTGGTGCAAACAGAATTCAGATCTGACCAAGGGTATAGCAGTAATAGCCAAAAACAACTATTTTGAAGGTTAAATCTAAATAATTTATTTATTTCTGGTTTAACATATGTCAAGTGGGTACTCAAATTACGTGGATTGATCAGACAAACAAGATGGTACAAACAGAATTCAGATCCGACCAAGGGTATAGCAGTAATAGCCAAGAACAACGATTTTTGAAGGTCAAATCTAAATTATTTTTTTATTTCTGGTTTTCACTATGTTAAGTGGGTACTTAAATTACGCGGATTAATCAGACGAACAAGTTGGTGCAAACAGAATTCAGATCTGACCAAGGGTATAGCAGTAATAGCCAAAAACAACTATTTTGAAGGTCAAATCTAAATGATTTCTTTATTTCTGGTTTAACATATGTCAGATGGGTACTCAAATTACGCGGATTGATCAGACGAACAAGTTGACGCAAACAGAATTCAGATTGACCAAGGGTATAGCAGTAATAGCCAAAAACAAATTATTTTGAAGGTCAAATCTAAATAATTTCTTTATTTCTGGTTTAACATATGTCAAGTGGGTACTAAAATTACGCGGATTGATCAGACGAACAAGTCTGTGCAAACAGAATTCAGATCCGACCAAGGGTATAGCAGTAATAGCCAAAAACAACGATTTTTGAAGGTCAAATCTAAATAATTTCTTTATTTCTGGTTTAACATATGCCAAGTGGGCACTCAGAATACACTGGTTTAAATCATAGTAACTGTTATAATTATATAGCGTTGAGAAAACATTATTGAAGTTTTCAGTTACGGAGCTGAGGTCTTGACAGTCTAAGAGCTAAACCCTAACTAACACATGTAAACTAGTTATTGTGCGATGTAGAACTTGGTGGGGGGACTGGTATGGTGGGGGGACTGGTGTGGTGGGGGAAGAGCCGAGTACCTAACCTACACGCAGACGCTATATCACTATGCGCCCAGCTCTTGCGCGGTACACATGGATTCACAAATACAAGACAATAATGTTTCTTACACATCTTCATCTTTTAATATTTACCAAGCTGGCACTAATGAAACGACTGATCAAATACAAGTACAAGAAGTGTCTACCACAACATCCTCTGATGCAGAAGCAATTACGTTATCCTTGGTGGGTTTTAACTAACGGATATTTTATTCGAATTCCCCCGCACCAGCTGCCATCTGCCCCGCGCCATCTGCCCCGCGCCATCTGCCCCGCGCCAGCTGCTTTGTAACCATCTGCCACGCTCCATCTGCCCCGCATCCTACACTTTTACCCCCACCATTGTATTTGATACCAGAACGCTAGCTATCGAATAGTCAGTACACCTCCGGATCTCGACCGGTGAACATCGAGCTCTCCGAGACGCTCTTCACAAAATAATAATATCATGTCACACGAGATCTGATAGATGTTTCCACTTCATTGCCTATCTGTAGTTGAGTGGTGTTTTGAGGTCTGCTGCTATCTTTAGCGATTAATAATAAATCTGTATGATTTCTGCGCTCATTTCGTAATATGCGTAAGTATACGCATTATATTGAATGTAATTATCAAATAAAACCTGTGAGAGTTTTTTAAAACATCCTCAGGATGACCCTGAACTTGGCCTATCTCACCGTTATATGGTCTACACTATTATATATGCTACAATAATAAGGGTTTTTCTCCAAACCCTCTTCTTCTTGCTCTATTGTAGCGTTTCTGAATTACTGTAAGTCACCTAAAAAATCCAGTTGTAACAGGTTAAAATACAGCTCTGTGATTGGTCGGAATAAGCTCGCTCCCCATTGGTCGTATTAGGCGTTCTGATCGCTGATTGGTTGTTGGTGCCTATATATACCGGTGCAGACAGCCTTCCACATTCATTCTGTTCCAGACTTTTGTGTTGGTCAGAGGTCCTTGCGCTGCTTCATTCTCTGCTATTGTGGTAAGTGAGCTGTGATAGTATTGTGCAATTATTACAGTAAGTGCTACTATAATTTGTCGTTAGTACTTAACGCGTATTATATTTGGTGTATCAGGTCTAAACTCAGTTTTATTGTATAACATAACCCTACTTTTATATCTTAACCTCACTTTTGAGAGTCAAACATATAGTTCTATTTCATAGTCTCACTCTTTTAGTCAGACATAACCTCACTTTAATATTTTTAATTATTATTTTACCAGGCCTATCGTCGTATTTACTCAAGTTTCTCTTTGGGTTCACATAACCTTACTTTTGCTTAACATAACCTCACTTTATTGTTTTAATTTATATTTAACTTTTAGTTTGATTCAACTAGTAAAATGGCTAAAGTTGTTCAACCCGTTGAAGTACTTAGTGACGAGCAGGTTTATGTTAAAAAGTTTAGATTGTACGGAACGAAAACTATTTTCAAATTTTCTAACCCTCCTCCTGATACTAGTGAGATAGATTGGCTCAGACAAGGTTTTGCCAAGATTGTAAATGAGATGAAAGGACAAGCCCGCGAAAATGATCAGCTCGGGTTCACTTTGCAGAGTCTTAACCTAAAAAGTAGAGATCCGGGGTATGTCGCATTTCGACCCGCTGGTGAAATTGATGAAGACATCCTTTGGCAAATTTTTGGAGAGATCATACAGTCAAATTCTGAATCCGTCAAGTCCACTGACACTTTTAAAGTAGAATGTACTCGAGTTAATCTCCCTGTAGGTTCTGGGAGGGTACGACCTGGTATCTTTAACACGTTTGACGAGGAGTGCAAAGCAAGGAAGGGTATCGTAGTTATTAAAAATAAAGACAACTTGTGTCTCCCCAAGGCCTTGGTTGTAGGTATCGCTCATACAACAAAGGATCCTCAGTACAAGTCAATTAGGCAAGATGATAAAAAAAGGCAAACCGTGAGGGCTCAGGAACTTATTCGACGGGCTAGAGTAGAGATGCCCGAGGATGGTGCGGGAATCCCATAACTTGAGAAGTTTCAAGACTTGTTGAAAGATTTCAAAATAACCGTGTTCAATTATGATAATAAAGGCCGGGACGTTTATTTCGAGGGCAGTGTTGAAAATGCTAAATTCAAGATGAACCTGTTGTTTTACAACGGGCACTATAACGTAATAACTAGTTTGACTGCTGCTTTCGTTTGTAAATATTTTTGTGAAGTTTGCCATGTTCCCTATGATCACAAAGGTGTGCACAGATGTTCAAACATCTGTTCTCAGTGTCAGACCATCTCGCCTCCCTGCAAAGAGGAGCATGGAGGAATAGTTTGTTCAAAATGTAATATGACTTTGAGAAATCAACAGTGTTTCACTGCTCACCAAGTCGATAAATGTAAAGTTGTCAAAAAGTGTCTTGATTGCGGTAAATTAGTTTGGATTAGAGACAGATCCTTGCCCCACAAGTGTGGAGAAGTCTATTGTAAACCTTGCGGATCTTTCCAAGATCCAAATCACAAATGTTTCATACAGCGGAACGATGGTAAGCCTAAACCAAAGGACTACATTTTCATTTTCTTTGATCTGGAGACTCGCCAAGACGAGTCTCTCCCCTCTGATCCCGAACAAAAAGTACATAAAGTAAACTTGTGTGTTTCCCAGCAGTTTTGCTACCAGTGTATCGAAACAGAATTTTGCAGGGTTTGTAAAAACCGTACGAGAGTCTTCAACTCTGACCCTGTTAAAGATTTCATGGAATACGTCATGGAAGTCCGAAAAGGTTTTAAAGATGTCTGTGTAATTGCCCACAACGGTCAGGGCTTTGATTTCCAATTTTTGTTAAAGTATGTTCTTGAAAAAACTAAATTCACACCCGATCTGGTCATGAAGGGTTGCAAAATTATTCTCATGGAAATGGACAACGTTAGATTTGTGGACTCACTTAACTATTTCCCCATGGCCCTCGCTGCGCTCCCTAAGTCATTTGATCTGCCTCCGGAGAGAAAGAAGGGTTACTTTCCTCACTTGTTCAACACTCTGGCGAACCAAAATTATGTAGGCCCTATCCCCGATAAACAGTACTATTGCCCAGAGTCAATGTTTAAAAAGTCCAATAAGGCTTTTAAAATCTGGTACCATGAAAGAGTAGCGGAAAACTATGTATTTGATTTTCAAAAGGAAATGTTGGAGTATTGCATCTCTGATGTGGAGATCTTGGCCCAAGCTTGCCTTAAGTTCAGATCGATATTCCTCCAAGAGTGTAATGTTGATCCTTTCCTAGAGGCTGTAACGATCGCTAGTGCTTGCAACTTGGCCTTCCGCCGCAACTTTTTGAAACCAAACACGATCGGCCCCATCCCAAAGAACGGCTACCGTTTAGTGGATAACCAGTCAGCTATTGCCATTCAGTGGTTGAGCTGGGAAGAAGAGAAACGTGGAGTGAGGATCGAGCATGCGGGGCGGGGTAAAGAAGTAAAGATTAACAAACTGAAAGTAGATGGGTTTGACAGGGAAAACATCTACGAGTTTCATGGATGCTACTGGCATGGATGCCCCAAATGCTTCCCGTTCAATCGAGAGGCTCCTCTGAAGGAGGATCCCTCAGACTCACTTCACTTAAGATACGAGAGAACTAAGGCCAAAATCGCTAAGTTTAGTGACTACGAAGTAGTCGAGATGTGGGAGTGTGAGTTTAGGAAATTAAAAAAAGAAAAAAAACTCAAACACTTGGACTCTCTCCCCATATTGAACACACTCCCACTAGACCCAAGACAGGCTTTCTTTGGGGGCAGAACGGGTAACTCTAAGACTTACCATAAATGCGTCGAAGGAGAAACGATCCAATATGTGGACGTTTGCTCGCTCTACCCGTATGTGTGTAAGTACGGAAAGTATCCCCTAGGTCATCCCACCATTCATGTAGGAGACAGAGAGTGCAGACAGAGAGGTCTCCAAGTAGATGGTTTATTGAAATGCAAAGTCCTACCACCAAGGGATCTCTACCACCCAGTACTCCCAGCAAGGATGAATAATAAATTAATGTTTGCCCTCTGTAAAACATGTGGTGAAAACCAAAACCAAGAAGACTGTGAACACGAAAGCGAAGAAAGAGCCCTGGTAGGAACTTGGACAATGGATGAGGTGCGGAAAGCGGTAGAGAAAGGCTATGTCATCCTCGATATGTATGAATTATGGGAATATGAAATGGCCACATACGAGAAAAGGGGACTCTTTACAGATTTCATCAATAAATTCCTGAAAATGAAACAAGAAGCGTCCGGCTACCCAGAATGGTGTAAGACTCAGAATGATAAAGACCGGTACGTGCGGAACTACTTCACGCATGAAGGAATCAGGCTGGACCCCGCCAAGATTGCTGAAAATGAAGGTTTGAGATCAATGGCTAAACTCATGCTAAATTCATTTTGGGGTAAATTTGGACAGCGGGAGAACCAGACAAAGGCCACGATAGTCAGAGACCCCAAAACACTGTTCGGGATGATGACAAGACCCTATATAATAGTGAATAGAATACAGATAGTAAACGAAGAGGTAGTGGTAGTGAGCTGGGAGTACCTGGAGGAAGTCGGTGAGCCCTTAAGAAACGTGAATGTAGTCATAGCGGCCTATACTACTGCTCAAGCTAGGCTGAAACTGTATGAATATCTGGAGGCCCTGGGTTCACAAGTCTTGTACTACGATACAGACTCAACCCTCTATATTTATAAGGGAGGTTTGTACAGGGTTCCTACGGGGGATTACCTCGGGGAAATGACCGATGAGCTGGTTAAATACGGACCTGGATCTTTCATCGTTGAATTCGTTTCTGGGGGGCCTAAAACGTACGCATATCTTGTCTGGTCAACCAACAAACAAAAACTAAAATCTGTTTGCAAAATCAAGGGCCTCACCCTCAATTCTAAGACCTCCAAAACACTTAACTTTGAAAAAATAAAAGAAATGGTTCTTAGTGAGTCAGCTGAAAGCATAGAAATTAAGGAATCTAGAATCAGGAGGACGAAAGACCGCGATATTGTAACTGTGAATGAATCCAAACTTTTCAAAATTACTGGACCAAAAAGAAAGCTCGAGGGTGAGTACGACACACTACCCTATGGTTATAAAATCCAAAAACTTGAGTAAACACTACTGGTAGTATTGGGAACGATTCGTCCTTCGTTCCTTTGTAAAAGAAAACATGGTCACGTGGCCTGATTTCAGGTTTTAACTTGGATGATATAACCTCCAGCTCTGTCTCAGCCACTTTGGTCGCTGATCCTGCCCTAAATTGCTCTAATCTGTACTACTGCACAATACTTAAAATAAAATGGCTCACTTGACTTCATGAACAGTTCAATTGTAAATATAGTTGAGCATGTCTTGGACATTGTAAAAGTTCCCACTGTATGTATGTCTGTGTGGTTGTGTTTGTGTGTGTGTGTGAATGAAGGTCAATGGCGTGGGGGACGAAAAGCCCCGTAAACCTGAATGTAAATTGAAGGGTCTTGTACGTTGAGGCGTCTAGGTAAGTCCTTGGCTACTCCTTGGAAGGACCTAGAGTGAATGGTGTACTCAAGTTATTCCTTGAATCCATACGGTGGGACTTGTAAAAGTAAAAAATGAACGGAGGAGACAATTAGCTTGTTTTTTTTTGGAAGGTCTCCACGGGTCATGGCGGTGGAGGGGCTATGGCTTTTTTTTCTAAAAATACTCTATCCTTTGTTTGCTAAAAAGGGAGAGGACATTAGTTCGTACTGGGCATCAACCAGGTAATCTGGATGGCCTACGTATGGAATAATGTTTATCCTGGGTGCATATGCACGGGATGGTCTCAAACCCCACCCAAGCAAACAGACACTTAGTATACGGGGTTAACGGCTATGAACACCGGGTTTCTAAGCGATAGCTATGATGGAATGGATGTCTGATAAGCTCTTTAGCGGACAAATTATTTTCTTTGCTATACTGGAACAGTGCGTTGTTCTTGTTTATTCCAACAATAATAGCTGTTAACTGATGTATTTTATTATGTGTTTGAACAATAAAGACTGCTAACAAATGGAACAAGGGGTTTCGCACACCCTGTATAACGAAAATCCTAGTCTGTAAAAGGGCGCTGTCCCACCTTGTTTGCTGAAGTTAGCCCTAGTTGGCCTCGCTGCAACATAGTAACTGTTATAATTATACAACGTTGAGCAAACATTATTGAAGTTTTCAGTTACGGAGCTAAGGTCTTGACAGTCTAAGAGCTAAACCCTAACTAACACATGTAAACTATTAGTATTGTGCGATGTAAAACTTGGTGGGGGACTGGTATGGTGGGGGGACTGGTGTGGTGGGGGAAGAGCCGAGTACCTAACCTACGCGCAAACGCTACACCACTATATGTCCAGCTCTTGCGCGGTACACATGGATTCACAAATACAAGACAATAATGTTTCTTCCACATCTGTCTCTTATAATGTTGAACACAATGACACTGATCAAAAATATATCTGGTGAAATACAAGTACATGAAGTTTCTACAACAACACCATCTGATACAGAAGCAATGATGTTATCCTTGATGGACGTTTTATTAAACAATAATGGAATAAGGTGGTAAATGAATTCAAGAATTACCATCTGCCTCGCACCATCTGCCTCGCGCCATCTGCCCCACACCACCTGCCCCGCGCCATCTGCCTCGTATCCTACACTTTTACCCCCACCATTTTATTTGATATCAGAACGCTAGCTAGCGAATAGTCAGTACACCTCCGGCTCTCGACCGGTGAACATCGAGCTCTCCGAAACGCTCTTCACAAAATAACAATGTCATTTCATTCAAGATCTGATAGATGTTTCCATTTCATTGCCATCAGGTATTATTTCTACATGACGGTAATGAAATGGAAACACCTATCAGAACAGATTGGTGTCGAAAAACAACAACATCGATGACAACGAACAACGGGGAACTATTGTAAACATGAATTATTGTAAATAAAATAAAGTAATATTTGTAATAGTAATACCTCGCACTCGTATCATTCGATTGTTTCATTCGATTGTTTTCATTTGATATTTTATATCGATTATACTATCGAATCACAATTCGAATTTTACGAGTGCGACGTAGATTTTTTAAAAACACCCTCCCCGTGACTTTGACCTTTAAACTTTCCCTCATTACGTCACGAAACCGCCTACGTCACTGGCTCAGCCTCAGATGACGTATATATTCACTCAGCCCATGCGGTCAAGTGACGTGTGACGTCACTTTTTAATATATCCTAGATTATATTTATATAATGGTGTAGCTGTAAAGTATATGTATAATATTGTATATACATTGCCATATGATAGTATCAATCGCATAGAGTATATAATAGTCGAACCATGGAACATATATACATATAATTTACAGTATATAATATATATATATATATAATGGTGTATATGTAAAATAATGTATCATAGAGCATAGGTTGCCAGAACTGAGCAAAATGAGTTAAAATTTAAAAAGTGAGGTTAGGAAATTTGGCGGGAAATAAAGTGCCATGGGCGCCGCCATCTTGGAATGACGTCACTACAAAATGCTGGCTTCTGATTGGCTTGCTATAGTGGGGCGTATCCTACTCCTTCATCAGAAGAAGAAGATACCTTCTGATCAAATAATACAGGAATAGGCCTATCAGACAGAGATTTTATCTTGTTTGGTGGCGACATGGGCCTAGTATGGCTACAAGAAGGCTGGTCAAACAGGCACTCATAATTTATTTTAGGTCTAGGCCTAACACACATTCTACATAATTATCTTCTGTACATTCTATATAATTATCTGCTAAAACTCTAGTTTCACAGTCAGCAATAGTATTAGGGGTCTCATTTACACGTTCTTTGTTTATTTATTATAATTCATTGTCATTCTCAAACCTTTCTTCAAACAAGACACAATTACTGTCTAAGTTACTGTCACATTTTCCTATAGGTTTAACAATTTAACTCTCATATAACTCTTTTCCACATTCATACAAATATACTAAGTTACTCACATAACTCATTTCATAATAAAATACAACTTTTCTTTACATAATCGAAGTAAAACATAAAACACGGCTATATAACGACAATGTAAACAAAACCAACAATCAGCTGTCAACTGTCAAAACGATAAACTACCAAGTCGACAGCTGTTAAATCCAAGAATCAGACAGTATTTTGTCGAATGGGCAGGCCATAGAGAATGAAATAAAAGCCTGAAAACTATGGAACAAGAAGCATGTGCGATCTGTTGGATTTTTTAGGAATTAACTCGGCACAAACAGATTTTAATGGCGGACGGCAATTCTCCGTCGCTTCACACAATGGCGACCGGGAGTGCAACGGCGGATCGCCGTTGCTTTAATTTAGGGGTTAGTTGAACAGCCAACGGAAAAACTGTAAGTTATAGGCAAAGGGAAAAAGAACGTTTGAGAGGCTTGGAACGTGTTTAATTTAAAACCATATCCAGGAGTAATAGCAGAACCGATTTGAGAGCCTTGCCAATTTCAAAATATTATTTAGAAATTAAGGCTGAAGCGGATATTTTAGAAGAGAATATTAGAGTCACTTGCCATAGAGAAATTTTTAGATTACAAAACTCACTGTTCCTCTGGATCCATATCAATATTGGCATTAATATTGCAAGGAGGTACTTATTAAAAATACATAAAATATACTTATTGGTAAATACATAATCCAAGACATAAATACACAACCAGCAACACTATCCAATTTATGTTTATGTAAATTTGTAAATAATGCATATTTTGTAACTTAAGTATAAGACCTTAACTGTAGGAACTGTACTTCATGCACAATTATATCAAGGCAAAACTAACCTCAGAGCAATGTCAAACTGCCAGCAGAGTTGAAAATCACGCCGCAACTTTAAACGTTGTTTGGCCAATATCCGGTAACTTCAGCTCCCAACGATTAAATGGATAAAGTGCTATGTATAATATTTTAGTATGTGTAGACTTTTCCCTTCATTAGTAAAGTCCTCCAGTAAAATCTATACACACATATATTTAGGACCACTTAAAGTTCTTAATTTTTTTCTTTTTTCTTCCTTTAACATACTAGCTAGTTTTAAAACAATATTTCACATTCTAAGCTATATCACGATTTAATATTATTTCTTTTTTTACATTTAGATCATGTTCAGTGCAGCTTGTTGGAACTGTTCAATGAATAACACACAAGTGGTTTCCTAACCCTATCAGAAATTGAAACTGATAACAAATAAAATTTGACCTAAACCAAAACGTGCCTTTTGTCTTTGTCTATTATCAACTTCGTTTTCTTGTCAAATATATATCTTTTTATTGGATAGCGCCTAGGTGTGTCAATTACTCAGAATTAATTGTTTAAACAATTAATTGGCAAATAACATATTGTTTAATGTAATTGGAATGGTATTCACAATAATATACACCTTACGTAAAATAAACTGATGTATAATTAAACTAGCTTTTGTAGGTAATTTTAATTATCGTGATATCTATCTAAACAAATATTTGTCGCGGGAAACAATAAGTTGTTTATGTTTCATAGAAGACGTTTTCCAGTTATTATTTGTAATCATAGTTTTGATTGTAACTTTGTGATACCGCTCCGCAATTTTAATTGATATTATGTCAGCGATATTTTAATTTATTTAGTATATTGATAAGATCTTTTCATATTAACACTCACAGTTAGGCTAATAGTCCATTAGGTTTCACTTCATATATGTTTGCAACTCCTATCGTTTCTAAGATTCGAACTCCCAGAATCTTCACTTTTATACTATATAAAATATTCTTTGTTTAAAATAGTAGAAAAAAGAAAATATATTTGTCATGTAATTAACAGGTTGACGGCGGGCAAACTACTCGGTAAAATAACTACATACTACAATACAAAAAATGCATTTACCTTTACAGTATTCATTTTAAATAGATAGTACAAGGCAATTAACTTCGATAATCATCAATCCCAATAACAGAATACAAACATATCTGGACCTTATGGATTTCATTTTGACTGGTGGATTTAAATATTGCATTGCACATCAACTATTTAGACAGATACCGTTTATAAGTACAGTGTAGATATTATTATGGTTTTGGAATTCTAATTTATTACTCAATATGAAGATGAAAATGTATCTCTCACATTATAATGAAAGCTAATTTGATAGTAGGGAAGAATGGAGTGTTCTGGGGCAAGAGGAGCCAGGAGGAGCCCCACCCCCCTCCACCCACTCGCGAATTTTTTTTTGCGAATTTTTTTTTGCGAATTTTTTTTTGCGAATATTAACCTAACCTAACCTAACCTATCCTAACCTAACCTAACCTCGGATCAGATTCTTGTTCGTCTAGTCGAGCCAAGTAATTTGAGTACCCACAAAGGACCTTTGGACGATATAGGGGTGGGGGGTGGGGGGGGCTATCTCGGTTACCATAAATCGGATTTGAATTCTGATTGCAGATTCTTGTTCGTCTTGTCGAGCCGAGTAATTTGAGTACCCACAACGTACCTTTGGACGATATGGGGGGGGTCGGGGGGGGGCTATATCGGTTACCATAAGTCGGATTTGAATTCTGATTGCAGATTCTTGTTCGTCTAGACGAGCCGAGTAATTTGCGTACCCACAGCGTACCTTTGGACGATGTGGGGGGGGGTCGGGCTATATCGGTTACCATAGGTCGGATTTGAATTCTGATTGCAGATTCTTGTTCGTCTAGTCGAGCCGAGTCATTTGAGTACCCACATCGTACACTTTGGATGATGTTTACAAAAAAGGGGCCCACACTACACTTTTGACCTTTTTTTTGCATTTTTGGAATCTCCTCGTCAAGCCGAGTATTCTCAGTACCCACATGATGTACTTTGGATAATTAATACAAGAGTTGATCAGGGTAACGCTACAACCAACAGAGCTAGCCCATCAGCGCTTGCGGTCAATTGAACTACCAGTGAATTCAAATTTTGAGGAGAATATAATTGTACTCTGCACCGAGGCAGACGTTCACACAAATAACCGTCGCGTCCAGTCTCCTGTCTGGGAATGCGGATGTTGTAATTTGATACCTCGACTGGAGGGTGCAGGTGTTCACACAAAAAAACGACAAGTCGAGACCTGTCTGGGGTGCAGCTGCGCCCGACCCCAGGAGGAGCAGGAGGAGCCCCCCCCCTCAGACGCCTGCACCAACACTTGGAAGAAAATCCTCCTACATTAGAAGGATTTCCTTCTGTTCCCTAAAATGAAAAGCTTTTGTGGCCTTGAAAAAGGCCGATTATGATGGTGAGATCAGGTGGAGGTTAAGGTGTTGGAAAACGTTTATTTTTTATTGTTGAAAAACTTTGTTACTTCATCAGGGTGCAGTTCATCGGTCCGCCGATTCCACCACATTTCAACAAGCATCATGTACTTCTGCTCATGTTCAATGGCGTAGAAGTGCTCCTCTTCAATGGGGTAGAAATTCATCTTGTAGTCCATGTCCCGCTGCCAATATTCCCACTCCAAGTCGTTCAGCGGGCAATGGTTCCACATGCTGTTGATTCCCCGTCGTCTGGAGTACAGAGCGTCGTCAAGATCTTGAGTAGTTGAATACATTTTTGGTTCATGAACGTACTTGAACTTTTTGTCAATGCGCCATAGCCTCTTCTTATGGAAATGCTTCAAGGTGCAATCATCGTCGTCTTTTCTATTGTAGAACTCATCACCTTCGAAGTAATCATCTTCATCGTCAAACGGTCTCTTCTTATTATTGCTATTCATTGTCGTTTCCGCTGCAACACATACATCCTCCAACTCAATGTCTGTGATGTCACAATCCCACTCGATGTTGGCCATGATCTCTTCGTAGCTGTTGACGCTTCGAAACTCAAGACTAAACTAAACTTTACTGCTAGGGGCGGGCTGTGCGTCGTGGGATGATGGGCGCAGGTGTACAGACAAAAAACCGTCGCGTCACCCTACTGTCTGGGAATGCGGATGCTGTAATTTGATACCTCTACGGGAGGGCGCAGGTGTTCACAAAAAAAACCGACGAGTCGAGACCTGTCTGGGAATGCGGATGCTGTAATTTGATACCTCGACGGGAAGACGGCTGACCCTTCTAGGAAAACATAATTATAGACCACCCGCGTCGAATTCCGAGCAATAAATCACCAGTTGTCAAACACCCACGGTATCATTCTTGTTCTAGTCTTCAACAATTCCTGACGTATGGGGGAGCGAAAATCTCCCCCTAACCCATTATGTGTTAGGGGGAGCGAAAATCTCCCCCTAAGTGGCACGCGGGTCGCGACACGCCACAGTCTCTTGATAGACTTCTTCGAAGACGGACGTCTACATTAATTCGATAACAATGTCGTTTATTCATCAGAAATCGTGTGAATGTGTGAAGACTGAACTGGACTTGTTTTCGTTACCGCCCATGCAGACCAGTATCGAGAGCGGTAAATGGGTACAATACAAACCGGTCTCATCGCTGACAGACGATTCGCCAATAGAGTTTGTAATACCCGGTCACGGTGACGAGTACACGGACCTGACACAAACTTTATTACACGTGAAAGCCGCTATTGTGAAACAGGACGACACTAAAGCGGACGGTGGGCAACCTGCTAAAGAGGTGGGCCCGGTGAACAATTGGCTCCACTCGATATTCAGTCAAGTGGATCTCTATCTCAATCATAAACTGGTGTCACCACAAAACAACACGTACGCTTACCGTGCCTACTTGGAAAACCTATTGAACTACGGATGTAGTGCGAAGAATTCGCACCTGACTAGCGAGCTGTTTTTTGAAGATTCGGCCGGACTAATGGACGATTGTGACGAATTGAACGAGGGATTGAAAAAGCGTCGCGATCACACGAAAGAAAGCGATGTTTGCGATATG
Source organism: Allygus modestus (assembly GCA_963675035.1). NCBI lineage: Eukaryota > Metazoa > Arthropoda > Insecta > Hemiptera > Cicadellidae > Allygus > Allygus modestus. Next base: position 179,269,843 of record OY776111.1, on the reverse strand, counting down.
GTCGGTCGATTGCACATCCATTTGTGCAATCAGAACAAATTCATGTTGAACGGTGTCGAGATGCGATTGCAACTTAACAGATCCAGAAACTCGTTTTGTATAATGTCCAAAACGCTAACTACCTACCAGGTGACAATTAAAGAGATTAGTCTTTTCGTACGTCGATGTGAGATAAATCCGAGCGTATTGTTGGTGCACAGTAAAACTCTTGAGACCGGCACGGCCAAGTATCCGATCACGCGTGTAGAAGTGAAATCCTTCACACTACCCTCCGGTATAATGAGTAAGGCTTTAGACAGCGCATTTCTCGGTCAGTTACCGAAACGTGTGATAATTGGACTGGTCAGTAATCTTGCGTTCAACGGAGATTTCAAGAAGAATCCTTACAACTTTCAACACTACGATATGAATTATCTCGCGTTGTACGTGGACGGTGAACAAGTACCGGCCAAACCGTTACAGCCCGTTTACACATTGAACAGTGAGACATATATACTCTCTTATTACACATTGGTCACTGGCACCGGAATCCAGTTCTCCGACGCAGGTAATGAGATCAAGAGAGGTGACTATCCGTACGGTAATTGTCTTATGGCGTTCGACTTGACACCGGACATGTCCGCGGCTGAGTCGAGTCACTGGAATCTCCTGCGCAACGGTAATCTACGTATCGAAATTGGATTCTCCAAAGCGTTGTCCGAGACCGTCAACTGTATAGTGTACGCCGAACTGGACAACGTCATCGAGATCGATCGTCACCGTAACGTAACAGTTGACTTCAGCGGGTGAATAAAAGCGAACACCAAACAGAAATATTGTCTGACAGCGAGAGCGTACAGCTTACTTCAAGGGTGAGCAGACGCACCACCAGTCAGTAGTACGGTTGAAGTCGCACGGTAAGGACGTGAACATGGACGCTTACGCTTCTGCGGACGACTATATCAAATTGTTTATTCAGGAGATTGAGGTTATGAACAATAATGCTAGTGATCGGACATTGACATCACCTCAGACGTCATTTGTAAAACCGACCACTGCCTGCAAGAGACGAAGGAGACCAACGCCCATCGAAGTGGAAACCAAGAAACCAGGATGGGTGCCAAAACCAACAGATGATTGTCCCATAGTGTCATGGATGGACGATGGGAATACTTTCGCAGTTCAAAACCCGGGAACCAAAGGACAAATTTTATTGAAAATGGAAATGTACGATGGTACAGATATGGTGATCATGTGCGGTTTATTTTTGGACAAAGATGGTGAAATGCACCAAAGTGTTAACCAAGTAGTTGATAACGTGGAAAACATGTGGATCGATAAATCAACAGGAGTACCGAAAATTACAGGCTTAACTCAAACTGTTACACAACGCAGTGCAGTTTCGCAGCCAACGCCGAAGAAGCGAGCTGTGAGGAAGAAACAACGAGTGGCGCCGGCATTCAACTAGAGCATCTGCATTCCCAGACAGGTCTCGACGCGTCGGTTTTTTTTGTGTGAACACCTGCGCCCGACCCTTCGGACCACCCACGTAGAAGAAAATGGCGGCGAGGGTTTATAAGGCGGGGCCCCGCCCGATTGAGCATCATTCGCCACCAGACCACCACCTCACATAAACCTACTCCGACTACTACTACTAGAGATGTCGAGCAGCAGCAATTTCAAGCTAGAGTTTCCGGGCGTGAACGGCACTGCAGCAACCGCGGACCTGAGAGCTACCCTCAACAACTGCAAGTCTGACTCTCCGCTCTACACCAGGATAGCCGATCTCCGAGAGGAATGCGGCTATCTCATCACTGCGATGGAGCGAGCCACAACACCCTTTGGCGAGACGATCATCGTGATCCTGGAGGGGCAGGTCGGGGACGACTTCTTTCTGCGAGTCTACCTGCCTAGGCGCTTCAACAAGGTCCTGAGCAACACCGACATCGAGCGCTACAACAGTGGGTTTGGAGAACGCCTTCGCTTGGTGAAGCGCAGCCCGAGGGGTTCCAATAGCAGATTCACACCATTGGAGTTTATGTAAAGCAAGACTTGAAGATTATGTAAATACCTTTGTAAATTAGTTTTCGTAGTCAATACTTATAGTCACGTTCAGAACATAACCACTGTGTTATTTATTTCACTTAACCCCAAAAATGTCCTTTGGTAGTAAGTTTAAGAGTGTGAGTATGGTAACTGTGAGGTGTTTAGATCAGTAGTAATCATGGGCTTGATGTGGAAACATCCGTTCTCAGCCATTGTGGCGGGACCTTCGGGTTGTGGCAAGTCTCAGTTTGTGTCAAAGTTTATAAGACACATTACAGAAATGTGTGACACACCATTTACCAGTATAAACTGGCATTATGATAGTGGTGGTGGTGGTGTTGGTGGTGACCCGAAAAATTTCACCATTAACCACATAGAAGGTCTACCAAACTTGGAGGATTTTTCTGGTAACGAGCCGATACTTGTGATTATAGACGATATGATGCGTGAGGCCGACAACCGTGTGGTGGATCTTTTCACAAAAGGTTGCCATCATCGCAACATTAGTGTGTTTTTCATTACACAAAATTTGTTTCATCAAGGACGCTGGCAGAGGGACATCTCACTGAATGCGCATTACATTGTGTGTTTTAAGAATCCTAGAGATAGAGTTCAGATTAGGTACTTGGCCAGACAAATATATCCAGACAGCCCGAAATTCATCGAGGAGGCGTACGCTGACACTACTAGGAATCCACACGGCTACCTACTGATAGACTTGAAACAATCAACAGACGAAAATATGCGAATACGAAGTTGCATATTTCCAGACGATTCTACCAACTATGTGTACTTGCCAAAGAAAAGGTAATTTTGCCATCAGTAGTAATCATGTCGTGCTTGCGGAAGGACGCAGCTCTGCTTACGGCTTTCATACACGCAACACCCAAGGAGCGGAAGGCACTGTTAAAGGTGTGTGACAAGAGCCGCATTCGCTCAGTGTGTGAGTGCGCATACAACGTGTTGCGAGGTAACGTTCCTCTGGCGAAGAAGAGTAAAAGTCAGTTAAGCAAACACAAGGCGACGCTACGTCGATTGGTGAAACGCGGTGAAGTCTGGTCAAAGAAACGAAAGTATCTCATACAAAAAGGCGGTGGAATCTTTATACCATTACTTTTGAGCGCAGTACTACAAGCAGCATTGAGTAGATAAAAATGACTGGTATCAACAATCAGTTCTATTTGACACTGCCCAGCAACAGTTCGATGCAGTACTATCAGAAAAATACAGTTGCAAATTATATAACACATTTGCCGAGAGCTATTCAACTGGACGCTGGCGACTGGGAAATTGCACTTGTGGAAGCGCACTATCCAATGACATTTCTATCAGTCGGTAATGACGAAACAATTGACATTTGCATACAACCGCAAGAGGAAGCAAAAGTGAACATAGAAGCGTTGGCGCGGGTTATGGACAGCACTGCCGATGTAACGCCGGTAGTGTCAGCTACTCTAAAACAAAACCACAGAATTAAATTGAAGACTGGTGATTACGCAAATATTCAAGAATTGTGTGATCATATCAATTCACAAGAACTAGCGATTACTTATGGTGTAAGGTTCACCGTTGAAAACTCATACAACAAATTCATTGAAGTATCGATGGGGACTGATGTTGGAAAAATTACATTAAGTCCGACGTTAGCGCTTCAATTGGGGTTCGATCCGAATGAATTGACGCTGGAAGGTGATGCAGTTAACAAAAGCATCCGTTCGCCCAACATTCGTCTTGGCTTACCGTCACACATGTACGTGTATTGTGATTTAGTCGAGCCGCAGATGGTCGGCGATACAGTCGCACCGTTATTGAAAATTGTCAATATATCCACGTCTACTTATGTATACGGATAGCATAAATCAACATCATTCATCGATCCGCACTATGTGCCTGTTATGAATAGATCTTTTGACAGTGTGGAAATTGACTTAAGAGATAACATTGGTAATCATTTGCCATTCCACTTTGGAACGTCGTGCGTGAAGTTACACTTTAGAAAAGTAGCTAGTCATTAGCACAGAAATGGAACATGCAAAGAAGATGGTAGTTGTGCCGCAAGAGTTGATTGATCGACTGCAATCAAATGCTACGGATAACAGACCGACTAATCTATCCAGTGAAAACAGCCTCGACGCGGAGATGCAACAAATATTGAATAACAAACGTATGGACGATAGTGAAAAGTGGAAATTGTACAAACAAGCGTTACATCGCTTCTTGCATATTGCAGAGAATAGACGCCAACCGATTAGCATACCAATCGTGGAGACGGGTGGGATTGAACATAGTAGACGATCGCACCCCGCTGCGGAAGGTGGTCCAGTGGAAGAGATTGTGGAAACGTTTTCCAAAACTTACAGGTCTGATGCCCGCAATCTTTTACGTTTCATGAAACGTGACGGCAGCTTAATCAGTTGGGACAGTTGCTATTCAGTGTACATCAACGGTGTAAAAATCCCAGACTCGAATCTAGTGGATATCTTAAATTGCATAGTAAAGGTGCGTATGCGTGATTACACACCGCCAGGATGGCGGGAAGTGCTCAACGCATTGAAAGCGATGAACGTGCCAAAGGACTATATGAATAATCTAAGAGCACTAAAGGAAATAAATGCCGAATATCGATCATCATTCACAGGAGGAGAAGGATCAGACGATGACGTGGACACATCAACTGAATCAATACTGAGAACACCGCTAGTAAATAGACTACGATCGGCTAGAGGAAAACGTGTAACTTCTACACCGGTGCAAGCGACAGAGCAGTTTGATTTTCTAACTAGAAACAAGCCGTCGTCAAATTTGGACAAGTGGGAAACGTACACAGGATAGGTTTTCATTATGGAGCATTTGTATTACAATCCCATCGAACCTTCGTCGTATGGCGGTGTAGCTCCTTTAGCGCGAGCTGCAAAACCAGTTTCAAAACGAAAAGTGATTGAATGGTTACAAACACAGGACACTTACACATTGCACAAACCGGCACGCAAGCGTTTCCCGCGCAATCCTTACATAGTTTATGGTCCATTTGAATTGTGGCAAGCGGACGTGAACGATATGCGTGGTCTTAGTAAACACAACGACGGCATCAACTACCTACTGACTGTAATAGACGTGTTTAGCAAACACCTGTATGTGCGAACGTTGAGGCGGAAAGAATGAGCTGAAGTTGCCAACGCTTTCGAGGAGATATTTGCTGAAGCGGCCGACACACCTCGCTGTTTACAAACCGACAAAGGTACTGAATTCACCGGTGCCAAGACGAAAAAATTATTCAAACAATACGGAATCATCTATGTCACTACACAAAACCCAGATGTTAAAGTGGCCGTAGTGGAACGCGTGAATCGCACTTTGAAAACGCGCATGTGGCGATATTTGACTTACAAAAACACATATCGTTACGTAGATGTGTTGGACAAACTGGTTAGTGCATACAACAACAGCGCTCACAAGAGTCTAGGCAACAGAATACGACCAGTCGATGTGACTGTCGACAATAAGCAAATATTGCATCAGGTATGGCGTCGCATGTTCGGTAAGATACCGCGTCGTGTTAAGGCAAAACTGAAGGTTGGCACCACAGTGCGCATATCTAAGGAGATGGGCACATTCGCAAAAGGTTACGAGACTAATTGGAGTAAAGAAGTGTTTGTGGTGCGTCGTGTAAACACATTGATGCCTCTGCCAATGTACACTTTGGCGGATCTCAACGGTGAACAAGTGACTGGTCAGTTTTACGAATACGAATTACAAAAAGTGACAATATACAACGACCATCTGTTCAAGATTGCTGAAATATTAGACACTGCCGGTCGCGGTCGCAGTAAGCGTTATTTCGTCAAGTGGGCAAGTTACGGAGACGAGTTCAATTCTTGGGTAAGAGCGCAAGATTTGCAAAATGCCAAATAGCAACCAGTTCTATTTGACATTGCCCAGCAACAGCTCAAAGGATTATTTTCCAAAAAACACAGTATCCAAGTACACTACACATCTGCCGAGACAAATTCGATTAGAAGGCGATGGCGAGTGGGAGATGGCTTTGGTCGAAGCGCATTATCCATGCTCCTTTATGACTGTGGACGATGAATCGTGTATTTGGCTCGAGTATAAACTCGTTCTGCCGAGTATTCCCGTCACACTCAGTGTCGAGCACATTATGCTAAAGATGAAACCCGGTTATTACAAGAACATAACCGAATTATTGAAAATGATCAATAAAGCGAAGGATGTAACCCAGTACTTGTACTTTGAGTATGACAAAGAGCAGGACAGAGTCAAGATCACGACAATGGTGGACGGTATAAGCAAAGTGCATTTCACCGAAGCGCTGTCTCTCCAGTTGGGTTTCGATCCGTACGAGAACGTTTTGACAAATGACCTCACAGCGATATGGCCACCAAATCTGACTATGGGACTGCCGGCACACTTGTACGTGTATTGTGATCTGATTGAACCGCAGCTGATTGGCGACACTAGAGCGCCGCTTTTGAAGATTATCAACATTGACAGAGATAACTACACACACGGCGCGCATAAGACTGTGCATTTCATCAGTCCTCATTATGCGCCAGTTATGAAAGGAACATTTGAAACGATCGATATTGACCTAAGGGATCACGCTAGTAAAAAAGCGTCATTCCTCTTTGGGACGTTGTACGTGAAGCTTCATTTCAAAAGAGCTCACCAATTATGAATACAAACGATCCCTACTTAGCTTACTACCGTCGCCAACAATTGCAGCAGACCGGCGGCAGTATCGATAGGGTATTTCGCGGTGCACCCTACCAGCGCGGACATGGAATTGGCAGTTTCCTAAGCGGTATGTTCCGCACCATCACACCGCTACTCAAGTCGGGAGCCTCTGCTGTGGCCAAAGTGGCGTTGAAATCCGGTGTTGGATTCTTGGGCGACATGGCCATGCACCAGCGGGACCCCAAAGAAGCCGCTAGAGATCATTTCAGCCAGTTTACAGACTCGCTAAAACGCAGGGCGGACGGCAAACTTCAACGTGTGCTAAGTGGTGGCGGCGGCGGTGGCTCTCGCACGAAACACCGTCGCGTAACGCGAAAGAATACCGCGAAACACCGACGCGCTACTCCTGCGCGAAAGACTAACGCGAGACTCTCGCGTAAGAGGAACGCGAAGCGCGCCATGTTCGGCGGCCGTCGTGTCACACCGCAGTCTTTGACGAAACTCCTTCGAGGAAGGTCGTCGTCATCCAAGAAGAAGGGCAAGAAGAGGAGGACAGTTAGAAGGAAGAAGAAGACGAGGAAGACGAGGAAAGCAGTGAGGAGAACATCTGTACGCGATATATTCAACTAAAACACACACACACGCTAGCAATGTCGTTTCTACATCAAAAGTCGTGTGAATGCGTCAAGACGGAATTGGACTTATTCTCCCTACCGCCAACGCAGACCAGTATCGAGAGCGGCAAATGGATTCAGTACAAACCAATCTCCACACTGACTGATGATTCGCCCATCGAGTTTGTTGTGCCCGGCAACGGCGAAGAATACACCGATCTTTCGCAAACAATGTTGGAAGTTACAGCGTCTATTGTCAAATCGACAGGAGCGGCAATCGCAGATGCCGATGAATCGAACAAAATTGGCCCAGTCAACAATTGGCTGCACACGTTATTCAGTCAAGTCGATATGAGTATGAATCAGAAACTGGTCACACCACAAAACAACACTTATGCATATCGAGCGTATATCGAAACATTGATGAATTACGGCTATGATGCTAGGAAATCACATTTAACATGTGGATTGTGGAACGCGGACGATGCCGGCTATATGGACAATACTCTGGACGATAACGATGGACTAAAGGCGAGACGAAAAATGACAAATAAAAGTCGTGAAATCGATATGCTCGGTCGCCTACATGTGGACATGTGTAATCAGAACAAGTTCCTGTTGAACGGTGTGGAACTGCGTTTTAAACTGATCCGATCAAAAGATTCCTTCTCCATTATGTCGGATGATGGTGACTACAAGGTGCACATTGTTGATGCGAATCTCTGGATACGAAGGTGTAAAGTTAGCCCCACGGTACTGTTGGCGCACAGCAAAACGCTTCAGACCGGCACAGCTAAATACCCATTCACCAGAGTGGAATTGAAAACATTCACACTACCGTTTGGAGTGAGGAGCAAAACTTTGGACAATGTCTTTCTAGGTCAAGTGCCAAAAAGAATTATTGTCGGACTGGTCACCAACGCCGCTTATAATGGTGATTTAAAAAAGAATCCATTTAACTTTCAAAATTTCAAAACCAACTACTTCTCGCTGTACGTGGACGGTGAACAAGTGCCGTCCAAACCGCTACAACCACACTACGAAACCGGCAAGGGAAAATACGTGATGGCGTATCACAGTCTGTTTTCAGGCTCCGGCATACACTTTAGCGATGCTGGTAATCTCATAAATAGAGACGATTACGACGATGGTTACTGTCTGATGGCATTCGATCTAACACCTGATATGTCAGCAAGCGACACAACTCATTGGAACCTAGTGCGCAACGGCAGTGTGCGTATGGAGATTGCTTTCGACACGGGGCTCACAGAGACTGTCAACTGTCTGGTATACGCAGAGTTTGACGACGTCATCGAAATCGATCGTCATCGCAACGTGTCTGTGGACTTTGGCAGTTAGATCGTCGGCAGTGGTGTCGTCGTCCTCCTCCTCAGTCTACAACCAACATTCGCACAAGATGGATCGTTTATGCAGAGTACCGCGTAAAAATTCCGCATCTCCAATTATTGTGGATTTTCAATGTTTCAAGGACAACGCAAATGACTACATTCTGAAGGAAGTGTGCGTCTTGAAATTGGTCAGTGGAACACTGCTAATGCATCATATCGCCAAACCACCATTCAGTCGAGATTTCCTATCACAAGAGAAACTGCGTGAAAGCTATTGGCTCACAAAACACTGTCACGGATTGGAATGGGACCAAGGTGATATCTGGTATCATGTGCTAGAGGAAAAGTTACGCGCATGTATCGCCAAACGACCGATTGTCTACGTCAAAGGTGCTGAGAAAAAAGAGTTTGTACGATACAATTTCATCACGGATCACTGTACTACTAATGTCATGGATATCAACGATATTGGCTGCGGATCACTATCGTCAATCAACAGTCTACTATCAACAAACGCAGTGCGATGTCGTCACCACAGAACAGCTCACACACGATGCGCTCTAGCCAATTGCATCACAGTACGCAGTTGGTTACATCTAAGTACAAATATCGCTGACGCTGATGATTACGCTGACGATTGTGAGAGTGATACCAGTTCCTGCTTTTGTTTTGCTACTAGCACTACTACTCCTACTACTGACTGTGGCGTCGACACAGTAGAATGAATACCTTAGAGATACAAAAGTGTATGGCTAAACTGCCCGTACAGAATGTTGGTGTCTACGCTGCGGATCAATCGCCCCAGTATATTTCACCATCTACTGCTATGATTGTGAACACTGATCCACACAATGAAGACGGCACTCACTGGGTCGCTTTCTACCTTAACAAAGGAGGAGGAATAATTGAATTCTTTGACAGCTACGGTCAACCGCCACATTTTCAATTCTACCAAGGATTCCTGAGACGCAACGCTCGTCGCTACCTGTACAACGAGCATCGCCTTCAAAGTGACAACACTCTGGTCTGCGGTCAATACTGCCTTGTATTCCTGTACTGCCGCACCCACTACGGCATGAAGATGAAGGACTTTGTACAGCTCTTTGAACACTCTTCTGTCGGCCACAACGACGCACTGATCAGAAGACTCTTTGCACAAATGTATACCAATTGAATTTTGAAATTTTGCATTTTTTCTCAATAAACTAGTTGTGTACTCAGAATAAAAAAAAACATTCTTATTATTTTCCATCCTCGCCTCCTTTACCCCAAAGTGGGGCAGATCTATCATACAATGACATTAGCAGGTGCATTCTTGTCTTCAACAATTCCTGTAGTATGGGGGAGCGAAAATCTCCCCCTAAGTCATTATGTGTTAGGGGGAGCGAAAATCTCCCCCCTGGTAATTAAACCAATTGAACAACAGTTTTCAACCACAAATTGGGACAGACCTATCATACAATGATTGTAAAGTAACATTCATATCTGAACCTGGTTTATATGAATTAACATATTCCTGAATAATTTTTTTTACTATAGTATCTTAAGACTATGTGAGGGGAGAAAAAAAAGACGAATGTATATACGAACAATTTGGCTATTTATTTACACACCTTATAGATATTTTACATCGAGTATGTGCTCCTGAACATTTGTGTTTGGCTAGCAAAAATGAGACTAGTCACAAACTAATGACTAGAAAAAAGGAGCACATTTCTAAGTTTTACGAGACTCGATACAAACTAATGACTAGATTTTTAAAAATAATTTACAAGTCAAGTCAGGGTCTTTGGTAATATGACACAACCACTCAACGCTCCTCATCCTCCGCCTCTTCATCGTCTTGAGGGATGTCTTCGGGCTGAGGTGGAACGTCAATATGCCCCCAAGGCAGTGTATTTACACCGTCCGGAAGGATGTAACGTTTGTCATCGTTACAGCTCAAGGATAGCTTGTCGACTTGAACTGTGAAGACGCGGTGGTTTCGGGACTGGAACCTGGTGTTGATGGTTCTCTTCAACACGCCGTTGAAGAGGCATTCCCGATAGTCGTCAGAGGTTAGATTGTGTTTTACAACACCTCTAGCGACTCCCTTGGCGCGCTTCACCGTCATGACCTGCAGCTCGTCATCTTCAGTCCTCTCCTCGAACTCGACAATATCCATGAAGTATAGTTTCGAGCGAAGACCGAGGTACTCGAGCAGCGGAAGTCCGTTCGCTTCATCCTTAAACTTTCCGATGACTTTGGCGTTTATGGGGCTGTAGCAGGGATGGTTTTCTGGGGTACGCACTGGTGTCGAAATCATCCAGATGCTCCAACATGTCCTTATAAACATCTTCAGTCTGGATGTCGAACACGAAGCTGTCAGTGTCCATGTAGTCAACCTTCAGACGATCGCCGTAGCGGTTCTTCATCTTTCGAAGGAAGTCGTACATGAGCCACTTGCTCAGATCGAGGACACACATTCCGACGTAGAGCGGTTTGTCCAGGACGATATTGACTTTCGACATGTGGACAATGGCGACGTCATCGTTGAAGTAGGTTCGGTCCAGGAAGTTTGACTTGGCCACGTACTTCCTGAACATCTCCGGCGTACACACCAGTTTAGAGTTCATTCGCTTGCGAACATTCTCGATCGTCTTGCCAAAGACCGCATTGTTCATAAGCTTAAAAAAGTCTTGCTCAAACTTGGTCTTGGCCTTCTTCCTCAGTTCGGTGTTCATTAGGATGTAGCTCTCGAACCACCGAGACTGACGGAACGAGATGACGTTCACAAGCTCCACTCCGTTTTCCAGCGCCTGTTGCAGGATCCTGTAATGACAGATGTAGTTCTTCTTGTCATCCAGAGTCGAAACGAGCTTCTTGAATTTCCCTCCTGGCGGACGTTTGGTCTCGCAGCAGTAGGGGAGATCCTTGTGAAGGCCGTGCAGGTGGGTGGGGTAGCGAAGGTCAACTTCCAAGACATAGCCCGTGGGTCCTTCGGGGTCCAACGCTGCAATGTCCAGGGACGTGATCTCCTCGCGGCTGAGCCATTGGAAGTCTCCCTGTGGAAGACACTGGGACATGGCCCAACCGTAAAGGTTGTTGGCGTCCAAGTATAGCAGGTGAAGCGTTGGCTCTTCAGGTCGTCGATCTTCAGGGCGACATCCATCATGGTTGGCCTTGGCGTGTCTGGTGATCGCCTGGGAAATACCTCCTCTGATGCCTTGCTCGAAGAAGAGGTACATGTCAAAGTCCTGTATCGTATCAAGCTCCACTCGACAGGTCCTTAACATGACATCCCAGGCGTATGACGGTAGGGTATAGTAGTGCACAGGGTCTAGTTCGTATTCAGCCATCGATGTGTCCCTGAAGCGGTCAAAGACGTCAGTCAACAGCGCAATGTCACAGCGCAGGTACTTCTTAGCGTAGTCCTTGAGGTTCCTACAACCGAAGGTTTCCCACACGTTGCGAGCATGCTCGTAGTCTGCATCCGTTATGTCCTCCAGGGTCAGGTCGTTGTGAAAATCTCGCTGCAGAGGCAGTTCCGTAGTATCTTCCAATACGGCGTTCGACGTTACAAAGTTGTACGGGAACACGCCTTTCCTACGGACTAGATCGAAGAGGTGGTCTTCGGGGAATCTCTTCCTCGTCTCCAAGAGTTGAGCTGGCGGAAGCGCGGCTGCGAGGCTGGCGAAGCTCAAAGCCAGGAACCTGTAGGTGTCGAGGAACCTGACTCTGAATCCTGGCTGTCTTTTTCCACGCCCTGGCATCCCAACCGGTGCCGCAGCTCGGTCGAACAGGAACCGCTTCGTGAAAGCGATGTACCGCTCTTCCGTGTGAGCCAACACCTCAACATCACCGGGGTCGACCGCCAACTCCCGCACTATGAAGTGAGCGTCGTAGTTGGAGAGGTTGTGAAAGTAGCAGTTGACTACTCGCTGCTCCCTGTAGCGTAGGTTACATGATCTGTGCGCAGCGCCACGGAACTCGTAGGGCGGCGCGTGGTTGTGATCACGAACCTTTGGGTCTTCGCTTGAAAATGACGATCCGCAGAGGTAGCAATTCGCTGTCAAGTTGTACTGCATCGTTTCCGCTGGGGTCAGGACAGGGTGTAGATTTCTTGCTTCGTACAGGAAGTTCCACAATCGCTCAACATCAGTTTTCAACATCTCCATAAATGTCTTTGACGCATCATCTCCGAAGTAGACTCGAGGCTCAAACTCCTCAAGTCCGTACGAGTCGATGATCTGGTACGCAAAGGCGTATGGGATGTGGATGTGGGTGGCTACTTCTCCGTGCGGTTCATCGGTTTGTTCATCCATCTCCGCGGTCGGCAGTAGAGCACACTCAAAGTCCGCGTAGATGGTGAAACGCTCGCGTCGGGTGAACTCTGGATGGCTGAATTTGATTTCAGTCTTCTTCGGCGTATCCATGCGAATAGGGGCTGAAGCGGAGCAGTATCGCCTGTGCTCCTCCAGACGCTGAGCACCCGTCAGACCGAGCTTGTTCGGACGGTTGTCAAAGTGCGCGAAGCACCGCTTACAGATGAATATCCTGTCTATACGTGCTGTGAGTTGGGGAGGATCAGTCGGCCAAGGTCTTTGATGTAGGCGTAGTGACTATCACCGTCCGTTGTCACGTACAAAAGGTCGCAATGGTCTTCACGCTCCTGCCTACAAATCTTCAAGGGGAAGACGGTGTCCTGATACTTTGGTCGTCCGTTAGGTTTCTGACCCACGCGCGTGTGATCAATACCATAGACGTTGATGCTGATGTTGTTTGTCCGCTCAAACGTCTTGATACTCTTCAGAGCAACGGGGAATTGAAGGCCGGTCCAATCGTATCGGGCGATGATGTCGTCGGTGTACGATGTCGGTCTTTTAGGGTTCTCTTGAACAAACTTTCCCAGGACTGCATACATAAAACACCGCTCATCGGCGTTCGATACGTTGATGACTGCTTTGGTGTTCTCCAGAGACGTAGGCAGTGGGAGCCAAGCTCGACCATCTTCACCTAGAGGAGTGTATTCGTTAATACCGACCTCCAAATCACGAACGCGAAGGTATGTCCACCCGGAGCCGATATGATCACACTCAGCCTTCTCTCTGATAAGCTTCGCAAAAGCTGTTGTGATGTACTGGTTCAGGTCCGAGGTCGTCGTCAGCCGAGTCATCTTCGTCTTGAAGTTGCGCAGGCAGGTGTTGTTGTGAATATTTTGGAATTCACACTCCAGCTTCAAGTTGACCTTAATGCTGCGGTGTTTCGCCAAGGTGTTCTCAAGCAACTCCGTAAGGCTCACAATCAACAACGCCATCACTTCTCCGATTGTGACGAGATTCTCCATCGGTCGCTGCAGACGGTAGATTAGGAGGCGGTTTCGAAAACCCCGTTGAATGATTGAGAATACGGGGCTTGACTGTCCTGCTCCAGTCATCTCAACATCATCGGGTTGCGGGTGTGTGCTCGTTCCGGGTTGTGGCTCTGTGCTGGGTCCTGGCTGGGGTTCGTCCTGTATCATAGCCGCTCGGTTCAGGATCAGGTCCTTCATGATCGGGCAAGAGAACCGCTCATGATGGTCCTTGTTGAACAGCTGGTTGAACTCCTGACCGCAGTATGCGCAAGGAAATCTTCGTTCTTGACCATCGCCGTGAAATTGCTTGGTGTGTCGACGCAAGTTGTCTTCCCTCTTGAATTCGGCGCCGCATGTGTCGCATATGAACCTGCGGACTCTGCTGTGGGTAGAATCCACATGTCGACGCAGGTTTCTTTCACGACGGAAACGGCGACCGCATTCATGGCAGGTGTGGTGGCCAGGACCCGGTCTTTCATCTGAAAATAAAAACAAAAAACAGATTAGGATAACTAAAGATCCAATTCCCCTCTCTCGAGAATCACATTTCAAAATGGAGTTGTTAATTAAAAATATCAATTTTCAAACAGGGAATGTAATCTTCTGTACTGTTTGTCTATTAATGATTCGGGGTTTAAAGCTAAGTATGTAGCTGCAATATTGAGCTGCGCCAACCCTAAAGAAGCATTATGTTTTAGGGGGAGCGAAAATCTCCCCCTAGCAATTAAATCAATAGTACACCAGTTGTCACGGTCTCATTCTTCTTCATGTACCTAGTTAAATAATTATAAAAAAGGTAATTAGTTTCAAGGGGAAAAAGTTATTTTAATGTAGATTCTCACCTTCATCGGAGTGTCGGTTGTCATAGGCGGTCGTCTGCGGAGCATTAATCACCTCCCGGGGTGGAATGACTCGGTGATTCGCTTCCATGTGACGCTCTAAAGCTCCCCGGTCTACGAATGTGGCTCGACATGCAGCTTCTCCATCTGCAAACGCACAAAACGATTAGATTGTGAAATGTTTAACACCTACCTTTGTTTAGAGTACTTTCAAATTCTTAGTGCCCCCCCCCCCCCGAACCTCCCCCCCTTAGGGCCTTTCTCGGGGGGGGGGCTCGGGGGGGGGGGTCGGGGGGGGGTTTAAATTTTTTTTTTAAGTTTGTAATGTGGGTACTCTGATGACTTGACTTGATGGAGCAAGCAATAACATAAGTTATTAAAATTAAATTATATTGATATAGTCATGTAATTTTAAATTTTAAAAACAAAGAGTTCTCTATTCGCGCTAAATAGTTAAAGCTGTTAAATAAAAATAATTTTTTCACTCTCCGGTTATATTGCATAACGTATTCCTATATTACTAACATTTAGGTCTGATTAAAACAATAATGCAACGCAAGAAACGTACCTTGCTGCGTTGGTGTTGGTGGTGGTAGTTGTGGTCTCAAGCCGTGGAATCTGATGTGGTGTTGCACCAAATTGTTTCTACGCACGTAAATACAACCACAAATGTTACAAACGTGTGTGGCGTTCAACTTTAATATGGATTATAAGTCTTGATAATCACAAACAATACAGCACAACACGAACGTTTTAAATAGTTCAAAGGTGCTTTACGCAAATCGCAAATGATGATAATCAGCAACTAACACAAATCGCGTAGAACGGAACAGGATCGGACTAACACGTCTTCACGCACTGAACTCTCGAACTGAACTGAAGGAGGGCTGGTGATGTGGGGTGACGCTCCCCACTAATGGATTTCGGAGAAGGTCGGGGCAAAAACTCTCAACCGCTGTCTGGGGTAAAGACCACCCTGCTCTAATGGAACTCGATACGGGCGGACTATAATGGGTTCCTGGAAGGGTCGCGTCGCCCTCCTGTCGGGGTATCAAATTACAGCGTCCCGCATTCACAGACAGTAGGGTGACACGACGGTTATTTGACCGGGGGGGGCTCCTCCTGCTCCTGCTGGGGTCGGGCGCAGCTGCGCCCCAGACAGGTCTCGACTTGTCGGTTTTTTGTGTGAACACCTGCACCCTCCAGTCGAGGTATCAAATTACAACATCCGCATTCCCAGACAGGAGACTGGACACGACGGTTATTTGTGTGAACGTCTGCCTCGGTGCAGAGTACAATTATATTTTCCTCAAAATTTGCATTCACTGGTAGTTCAATTGACCGCAAGCGCTGATGGGCTAGCTCTGTTGGTTGTAGCGTTACCCTGATCAACTCTTGTATTAATTATCCAAAGTACGTCATGTGGGTACTGAGAATACTCGGCTTGACGAGGAGATTCCAAAAATGCAAAAAAAAGGTCAAAAGTGTGGTGTGGGCCCCTTTTTTGTAAACATCATCCAAAGTGTACGATGTGGGTACTCAAATGACTCGACTCGACTAGACGAACAATAATCTGCAATCAGAATTCAAATCCGACCTATGGTAACCGATATCGCCCGACCCCCCCCCCTACATCGTCCAAAGGTACGCTGTGGGTACGCAAATTACTCGGCTCGACTAGACGAACAAGAATCTGCAATCAGAATTCAAATCCGACTTATGGTAACCGATATAGCCCCCCCCGACCCCCCCCCTATATCGTCCAAAGGTACTTTGTGGGTACTCAAATTACTCGGATCGACAAGACGAACAAGAATCTGCAATCAGAATTCAAATCCGACTTATGGTAACCGAGATAGCCCCCCCACCCCCCCCCTATATCGTCCAAAGGTACTTTGTGGGTACTCAAATTACTCGGCTCGACTAGACGAACAAGAATCTGCAATCAGAAATCTGATCCGAGGTTAGGTTAGGTTAGGTTAGGTTAGGTTAGGATAGGTTAGGTTAGGTTAGGTTAGGTTAGGTTAGGTTAGGTTAATATTCGCAAAAAAAAATTCCCAAAAAAAAATTCGCAAAAAAAAATTCGCGAGGGTGGGAGGGGGGGAGGGGGAGGGGGGGCTCCTCCTGGCTCCTCCTGCCCCAAAACACTCCATTCTTCCCTACTTTTGATGACAGATGTATTTGAAATGCCTATAAAAAGTGCAATTACTTCAAATATATTAGACTGTACTATATGAAACTGAGCAGAAAATGTGTCACAGCTTGCAGAGAAGAACCAAACCATAACCCCATTATGTTTTTTTGTTTCTAAGAATTGTTTTGTTCTGAGCTAATGATGTTGCTGCATAGATAATGCAATGAAAACTGACGTAACGCTGTAAATCAGCCTCATTGAAAGCCACTGTTTCCAACAGTCCATTGTTTGCGTTTGCAATTAACTGCACAACGATTTAAATAGTCTTATTCGTCCCTTGTAATAAAGCGATTATTATTATGAATTAATTCATAGTTGTGATTTAACTATGAAAAGTTATCAAATGACGTAATTAAGTGATTATGTTCAATTTGTAGTATCAAACTGATTATATATTAACACTACGATCAGTATTATATAGCGTATTATGTGTCCTTCACCCAGAGTGATGATTGATGACACCTAAAAACCTTTGTTTGCCAGTTTTTACGAACTTCCATGAAAATGTATATCAACTTCAGTACATTTCATAGCTTTATCGCTTAATTTGACTCATAAATTAGGATGCAACAAATAAATTTAGACCATTTCAAACCGATATTTTTTATTTTTCTGGAACGCTTTAATTTAGAGACAAAAATTATAAAAAGGCGCTTGCCCGACCGTCGCGTCGCTTACGTTTCACTCACGTAATGTGCGATAGATGCTAATTACGTGCTTAAAGATAAACATAAAACGTAAATAATATAAAACAAAATAGGAAAGAGTTTTTCTTATAAAGTTTGGTATTCTTAGGTAAACTCAAAATAAAATTCTAAAAGGACGTGATGAATGTTAGAGTTATTTATATCTTAATCCAGCTATTGCAGTAATTCTTTGCTTTTACGCAGTCAGTTGTTATCATTCGCGATATTTATAATTATCAGCTCGCATGTGATATCTGCTGTCGAGTTCAAGTAAACGTAAGCACACATTTGCTCGCTTCGTATATTGTACTCGAGTACAATGATATTGCGCGGCTGCCAGTCGAATGTGTCAAGGGACAACACGCTAAAATAGAAAGAATGAAAACCCCGTTCTTTTGATAGACTGGGTTAGGTGTTCACTCCGAAAGAATTAATATCCACTCTTAATAAATGGAAAGTCCTCATCTTTTCATAAAGAGTGAAAATTTCGTTCATTAAAATATGAAAAATTCATTCTTCCATTAGATGAGTACATAATCATCTTTTGAAAGAGCGAAATTCACTCCTACTCGAGCGTCTTTGAGGCAAGAATAAAAAGAGTTCCTCCATGTTGGTTTTTGTTGTTGTTGGTTGGCCTTGGTTTTGAGGTTATTTCCAGCGAATAACTGTAACGTAACAACAAGGTTTAATCATAACATACAACTTAAAACGACAAGGTAAGCTAGTTAAGTTTCTTATGTAGTTATTTTCACTCGCTATTAGTTTAACTAATATATTTAACGGTGCAGGATTATAATTCAGTATCGGATTTTATCATAGTGGCGATGCTAATATATAAACTTCAGCTAGGTACAGTAAGATACTGGTAAATTAATGTTTTCACAAAATGCTTGCAAGACTTAAAACTCAATAACCTGTATAAGGCCTAAGCTATCTTAATTTAGGTATGACTTGAATTTTATTAAAGTGTTCATTTGAGAGAAATTTAAATTTTTGGCATAACCTAAAGCTTAGTTTCTCCCTAACCTGAAGTCCTTCGTGTGGATCTGTAAGGGCTAAGGCTAAAGGTTGACCTGCATCAGTTTGTGTTATTTTGTACTGAAAACTGTAAACAGGCATACAATTAATATTTACTACAAGTAAGATAAGTAAATGTGTTTTTATATTTGGTTTGGGTAGACTATCATAAGTGGAACGTTATATAAAACCGAATGAAATTGTTCGATATGGCAAGTTATATCGATTAGGTCGATTGCAACATATTTTTACGTTTGTATATTAGTTATTACGTCATGTTTGTTCTTTTTAGTTTGTTTTTCGTTAAAACTCAAAAAAAATAAATATGAATATAAAAATAAATAAACATGACAATGACACGACATGACAATATTATTTCTGGCAATACATGTTTGTTTAGGTAATAGTGGAATCAACTTTTATTATCTGGACAAATTTTAACACCTTAACGGAAACATAACTTAACCTAACCCATAACCGAATAACATAGATAATCGTTATACCGTATTAAACAATTTTATTCGGTTTTTTTATATAGATCCGCTTATGAAAGTCTACCCTTTGATTTGGTAACCGTATAATGTAAAGGTACCAATTTAGGCCTAACTGTTTGATAGCAAAACATAAGTGCTCGCTCAAATGTTTATGCACTGTTTCTTGACACAGTCAACCAATAAACTATTATTGAAACCTAGTGGTGTTTAACAAAGAGCTGTATGATAAAGTATGCCGGGTTGCTCAATTTGGTGAAGGTCCGAGACTGGACCCAGCTGCCATTTGTCATTGGGCTATTAATTAATTATGTTTTCTAAGATCAGGTAGACCCTACATAACATGACCAGGGTTTGGACTGTTCCCTATCAAAACGTTAAAAAATGCCACAGGCGTGGATACACAAAAAAACAAATCAAAAACAAAATATTGCAATAATAAAATGTCACTCAGTCCAATGGAGTAACTAAGTAAGGATTGGGGAGTAACGTTCCTCTCACTTCCTTGTTTAGTAGCCGGCCATGAAGTCATCTCCGTTCATTAATAACCCATTCAATGTTTAACCTCTAAAAATAATCCTAATCGCCTGTATATATATCCAATTATTATAATCTAGATTAAACTAATTTATTATTAGCCTGCAAAAACTATGTTACGGTACCTGTAGGTATAGCTAATGAGAGGCCTAGCGTATGGGCATTGGTGTAATGAAATATAAGTTAGGCCTCTTTTAGGTCTAAAACAGGGGAAGACCTACTTCAGTATTATCAGGAGGGATAGGCTTGGTTTAAGCGATTAAAAAAATTAAACTATTGATATTTCAATTAAATTACATTGGCAGCATTTTACTTTGTGTATAGCAATTCTTTCTGTTTTCTTTAATTAATATTTTTCCAATATTTAAAAGGGTAAATCATAGCTAATATGGATAACAAAACCTACTGCAACGTAACCGCTGCAGCTCGTCATTGCAATTAAGTTACCGGTAAGCGTAACTTTAGCAGAGTCCTTAACCGTGGTTTCTGTTGGTATGCTTGGTTAGGAAATATTTAAACAATTTGGAACAGATATATGATACCTACGTATAAGCATAAGCATAAGCCTAGCGCGTTGCATAAGCGGTTTGATTACTTTCAACTGATATTTTATAAAGCAATAATATTTCACAGTTAGAGGTGAAAGGTGAGGTGAGTTAGGAAGCTCTTACCTAATCCATTGCCTACTAAAAACATTTGTCTTTGTAAGTTAATAATACAATTTGTTTGTTTTCAGGTACTCTATAATGCGGCGGTCACTGACCAGAGAAGTTAATTGATCAGTAAAGCCACCGACCAGAGAACAACATATAACTGGGAATTTACGTTGCCGTCAACTACAAATAAGAAAATCATCCCCTCCGCGTAACATATTGAAATCTAATCGGGAAATAATTCTGACAACAGTGGGGGAGAGGAATATGGGAGAATTTTGGCCGGAAAAACAGGAGAAGGTTGGAGAAAATCTTTGTTCCGTGTCCTACAGTACAAATTTCATCAAAAGTGATAACTATGTGTTTAGTGACAATTACCTGGTGGCAAATTGCCGATATTATAAGTGAAGTGTTTGTGACATCATCATAAATTGAAAGTAAGATGTTTAAACTTATAATTAGTAATACAGTTATAATGTTTGGTTTCCATGGTGCCAAGTTGAGATGTCATTCGCCAGTGACTGTTTCTGTCAGATTCAACTATGAACCAGCGAGCACTAAAGCTGCTATGAACCGAGTATACGGAATGAACAAGTTACTGATGTGACACTTGTACAGTGGCAGTAGCTGACCTCCCATATGAAGAAGGTAGCTTCTGTCACTTATTCACCAATCGGTTCAAGTAGAAAACATGATACCGGTACTGTTAGTGAAGTTATAAATGTTTTATATTTTCTGAAATATTTACTAGTGTAAAATTCATAAAAGAGCTTAGTTTTTGTCGGTAACTTACAGTTATCCTGAGACTTTAATATTTCCACCACCCACAAAGAATAGAAAGATAACATTCTTTCTCCTTTCTGCTTTGGATATTCCATGATGGGCTATATCAACAGTTTGACCAGAACCTCAATATTTTTACAGTCTTATGTACGCTAATATTCATTCGATAGTCCTAGTGACGTCGCGATTTCTTAGGGCGATACGAAACTTATCATCATAAAAATCCTGTTATTGTCTATTGTAAGATGCACATCTCTTATATCGTGTCGTTTTACACAATATTCCCGGAGGACCGGCTATATCTAATACTAAATCGGCAAAACAATCCTAGCATTGTATTTTGATTGGACTCTGTTTGAATTTGCATCAGTGATCTAACTTTGCGCTGTAATCTGGTCAGCATGTCAGTTAGAAGTCTGCGTTTTGACTAAACCAATAGCTGATTTATAAAGTCACATTCTGCTCATAATTCGATAATTTTATCGGTAGTGCGCTTGCAATAGCCTTAAGCGATGCGATTGTGACGTGGCTATGCGATTAATCGCATCCATGGTTCACACTTTCTGGAAAGTCAGGAGAAGTCAGGAAATTTTTAAGTGTCACAGAAAAGTTGAAAATTTGCCGAAACTCAGAGGAAATACTTGACATTTCATATACGTGAGGGAAAGTTTTAAATATAATTGTAAACTCAGAGCAATACTGATCAAAAATCAAAACTTATTAGATTTTTGTTAAATCGGTTTTTATGGTGCAACGAAGAGAAAATGAAAAAGTAACGCAATAAATGTAGGCCTTTTAGAAAACACAAATTTTAACAAAAAAATTTATTAGGCCCTACAACAACAAACATAAAAAATAAACAATAAATTAGTAAAATAAACATTAAAATAATAGCCCATAATAAACAGAAGAGTGTTTCCTTTGGGAAGGTGAGTTCTGATACAGAAAATAATGTTATAAATTTTACCTATTGGAATTAAAGTGCACATTCCGAATCGAGTTAAGTTAAGTCAAGTTAATAAACTTTTTTGGTTAGGGAAGGTCAAGAAAAATTCACATTTTTGGTCAGAGAAATCCTTAGGCCTAACCAAATAAAAGTGTGAACCGTGGCATCACAACTCACATATATAGTGGTTGTCCATACTTTGCAACATAATGCGGATGGTACTTCTGTCATTTGACGAATAATTCCATAAAGTTGTGCTACCAATGAAAGTTGCGACAGTAATTTGTGCAAGTTACGTCATTACTTGCTTTAAAACTGTAATATTTTTATTGCAAGTACACCATTACTCCACTCAAACTGTAAGTCACCAGAGAAGATTGGGCATGGTTCACAATTTCTGAAAAGTTTGTGAAAATGCTTGATATTTCATACAAGTCAGTGAAAGTTTTTAATTTAATCGTCAATGCAAAACATTGCTACGCAAAAATCTAAAATTGCTAGAATTTTGTTGAATCATTGTTTATGGTTTAAGAGGAAGTGAACCATAACTGGTAGGCCCTAAGGCAATAAATGTATTGGAAAGTAAGGTACTGATAACATTAAAATATTTTAGGCTATACAAATAAACAGGAGAGAGCGTTGGACGGCTATGGAGAAGGTGGAGGCCAATAAGAAAATATTGTTAAAAATATTAGCAACTGATATTGTAAATATAGTGTGCAAAATTAACATTTTCGGTCAGGGAAAGTTAAGGAAACCATTAACCAAACAAAATTGTGAACCATGTTGGAATCGTCCACCTTATAAATACTAAATTTAGAATGTTCATGGTTCCAATCAAAACGATTTTTCCGAGAAATATGTGAGTTATCCAACGCATTTGCAGATAACAAAATTTTATTTAAGAACAGAATTCCTAAAAATATACATCAGACCATTAGCCTAGGTCTATATTCTATTTTTCCTCACCGAGTAATACAAAACTATTAAACTTTAATACAATAGGGAAGATGTGTGAACGGTCCAAGACAAGTACAAGTTAGTAATCAGTTTAACAGTGAAAAAAGTGTCAGCTACTCATACAAGGGTGCCCTCACTCTACTCAAGGGTGCGCCCTACCTCATATAGAATGATTTGCATGATGTTGTTTAACGCCGCGCCGCTATGAGCGCTAGGAGCGCTGAGGTAACGGCGCTGGAGGGGAAGTATCAAGATGGTGGCGGCCGGCCGGCGCACAGTGGGTCAATTTTAATAATCTAGCCGGACAAAAATGCCTATCAGAAATATTGTTATTTAACAAAAGGACATAAAATATAAATAAACAAATAGTCAAAAGAGTCAAAACAATAATTGCATTGTCATTGGGCGGAGTGCAGATAAGGCCAAATACTCAGATAATGCGGGAGCCGGTCAGTAGTTAAAACTTGTCGCAGTCAATTAGTCGCTGTGTAGAACCCCAGTATGTGAATGTTCTTCAAATAGGTTATTAATTTATTATTAATACAATGGATAAGAAACACTCAGGTAAGTCAGTGTTCCTGTTTTGATTTTTTTTTTTTAATGTGAGGATTTTTTTTCTTCATCTTTAAAAATTAAATGTATTACAAAGTGTTTTAGAGTAAAGGTTTCAAAGAACCTACCAGAACCTTGAATATTATATATTTCCATGAAGGGCGGATTGTGCACAATCCAAAAATTCGTGTTTTAGCTGCTACTTTTTGCAACTTTAAATTTTTAAAGCAAAATACTCTAGGATTACCCTGCAACACTAAATTTTGGAGTAGTTCTACGTAGATTTTTTGGCGTACAAACTTTTATAGCAAACTTGATTTTCAAAATATTTGTTATTTTCATTAAAGAACAATCGATATCAAATGTTTTTCATTCGCATTTAATCAAAATCGTGGGCTCCAATGATATTTCAATAACAAAAAATGTTAGATTACAGTCATTTGCTCATTAAATTCATACACGTTTTTATTTACATATATGACAGGTTATATGATCAGAACCTAATAAAAATGTATTAATGTTTTTAAAATTTTTAATTTATTTATAATCCCAAAAGTAAACTATTATTGGTTGATATTCGCTACAGTGCAATACAAGTATCAGGATGTTTTTTTATTAAACAAGTTAATTGTTATCTTTAACAGTTAACTATATAGGATTTCAAGGTAGGTAAACTTAATAAATTTATAGCTTTTCATAAAAACCTCTATGAGGTTATGTCAAATTAAACTTGCATAGGCCTACATCACCTTTTGTAAAAAAATTCATTATACAATGATTTTAGTTTTACTCTTCTTAATTGAATATATTTTACAATTGTTAACCACAGTTAATTCACTCACCAGTAATAAAAATAGCTCTCATGAAAAATCTCCCATTTTTATTGAGAAAATGCACATATCCTGCACACAAAAACATTGTTGTTTTCATATTCTACTTCAATATTTATTTAGTAGACTAATATTTAATAAGCTATCGTAAAAGTAGGCAAATAATTTAAATATTCAAAGTAAAAAAATATGTACTACCTCTTTAATAATTACATAATCATAAAAACCTAAAGCACATGTCAATGGATTAGGAAACAAGTAATAAAAAGGCTTTTTAGCGATGAATTATTTTTGTTTAACAAGTTAAAAAAGTACGTTGGCCGTTTAACAAGTAGTGTTTTTTTTAGGTGCAGCCCTGTTCATAACCAAGAGAGAACTATTTGAGAAATTACGAACTATCGATCCACCCTTCCAAAACTTTTCTGAAGGAAAATATTTATTATGTGAATACTTACATAACAAGTTTCAAATTTGAGATCCGTCAAATGAATTTAAACAAGAAATTTCATTCAATGTCGAGTTTTTTTTAAAGTGCTTAAGAAAAAGTGGATTTCCTGCCAAAGGATTGTGGGACATTTTAACAAAAAGAACAGCACGTGGGATTTAGAAATCTTAAATATTGATTCTCCGTCGTCAAGTACCTCTACATGTTCAAGCAATCGCGGCCGCCCACGGAAGGGATTTCCTGAAACAAGTTACAGTGACTCTGAGGTGTTGACGGCATTGAGCGACTTGTCCCTGTAAATATCGTGAAACTGTATGTATATAGCTGAAAATGTGTGTTTTTTTATGTATTTCAATAAGTAAAAGTGGTTTTAAGACTATTTGTTTATTTTTTATCACTCCTTGATTTTTGTACCGCTAGATTACTGTTTTGACCCACTGTGCGGCGGCAGTGAGACTGTGAGCAGCCCGATGCCGGTGCGCGTCGCATCACTCGCACGCAAACCTCATAACCTCCCGTGCGTCAGCGCATCACTGCAATGAAATGATTCTGCGCTGATCGTTCTGTTATAACTAGCCGCAACTCAGGCGGGATAGCCCATATCTAATCATGAATTGTGGTTTATATTTTTTAACTAATCTATTAGTACAGTACAATAGCATATACACTAAACCATTCTAAAGTTGTAATTTTAACCACGTTATAAACAATCAGTTTGTTTCCGGAATGATTCTATCTTTTTTTTTCGAAAGAGACCATTTTACCTGTGTAGGCCCATATTTAGACAAATTATAATATACAAATTGTTACAGGTTTTTTTTACCATCAAGCAAACCCTTATTATTTTGTAATAAAATATACTATCGGAAATATAATATATTATACAGACATTTTACAGTCGTTATAACAGTACAAGAATGTATTGACACCGTCAGGTACAATATAAATTATATATAACCAATACAACCGTTAGTAAATTTCATACGATTAATTGAACATTCATAAATTGTGCATAATATCAAACTACTGCAGTATTATAAAGTTGAAAGTTTGTGAGTTTGTTTACTTGTTTGTAGCTCGATCACGCTCGAACTACAACACTAATTTAGCTGATAATTGGTAGAAAGATAGCTGATATAATAAAGTAACACATAGGCCTATTCACTTTTTAAAATTCCTTTAGGGCTCCACCCCACTGCTATTTAAATTTCCCTGTGTTAATCTTATGGGCATTAGCATTTACTAAAACGTTTGAGCTGAAATTTGCGGTAGGACGATAGCTGTTACACTAAAGGCAGCTATGGTCTTGCTACCAATCTAAATTAATTTATGGCTCCGCCCTACTAGACTTCAGTGTTATCATGTTAATATTGTGGACATTGGTATTTTTGATCCGTTTGTATAGCAATTTGGAAGAGATATTTCGGTTACACTGAAGGCAGATGTAGATTTGCTCATGATCTAGAAAAGATTTAGGGCATTGACGACTGGACTTCAGAGATATAGTACAATGCTGAGGTAGCTCTAGATTTTCCTTGAAGCATCAAATATCTGATCAATCATGCTACATTTTAGTATAAATAACAGTAGGTCAACTCATAATTCAAAACCTATTCAGGGCTCTTCCCTGCTGGCTATCAGTATTTTCCAAGTTAACAAATGTAGAATTAATATTAAATAAATCAAGTTTTGTGAAGTTGAACAATCTACGTTTTTAAGAACTGAGACAACTTATGTACAGCGCAACTCCACGATATTCTACGCTTCGATAGCTGATTCGTTAGCGTACGAAAACCTCCCCATAAAATCTCGCGTTCGATCACAGCTCGTGCCACCTGTTTTTTTTTTGTTTACTGGATACAGTTAATTACGATTAAACATTATATAATGCCGTTGTTGTTTATAAATTTATTGTTTATACTTCAAGTTAATGATATATAACTTTATTAAGTTACCGGTAGCTATTCAAAATTAATTAGATTTTCCAGTTTTAGTTCTAAGTTAATCGGGGAACTATTGCCCATTTTAAAAAATGATCGTAAACCTACACATTGTAAGTTTTAACTCACATGGTACTCAGTTTACAATAATTATTACATTTACAGTGTTTAGGCTAGCAAAAAGTTCTCTTTTTTAATCTTTTGCCTATTTTGGTTATAACCGTAAACCGTGAAGAGTCATATAGGCCTATAAACTTTGGCCGTATACCATATAATCAAAGCTAAACATTCTTGAAACAGATCAAGCCATCAAGCTTTACGAATCATATGCCAAACTGAATATTTGCAGTCAAATGAAATGATTTAATAAGCTGTTTGTAAAACAGCAAACCTTGAAATTCCAGAACTATTATTTCTTTAGTTATCATATGTGGCCTAGCTTCAGTAACCTAGGTTGTTTGCAGCTATTGTCTTGCAAACTTACTATACAATTTACTCTGATGGGCTTTAATCACTGCTCCTTAAACAGGTAATAGGCCTACACCAGGTTTCTCGTTGCTGATTTCCTAATTTTACCTGTCATGCTGTCATAGGCCCAGGTAACATGCGAGTGAGTAGCCCATAGTAAGCAACCCACACGACTTCAATAAGCACGTAGAGGAATGGGACAGTCATTAACTTACTTAACAATCAGTTAATACACTCGATAATAACAATAATTTAACTTTATCAGTTAAATGAAATATTAACCTATACAAAGTTAACTTTATACATTTCAAGATAATTATTAGATCACCTTTGTCCGTCCTTTTTTCTTATTCCTTCATTCCAGCGACGTATACTTTGCAATTTTTTTCTCCTTCGAGCACTTAATGGGAGATGAGCCTTCTCTGTTTTCCTTGCATTTGGCGTCTTACAACTACATAACTATATTGTTATCATAAAATTAACATTCGCAGTACAAGAAAGCGCCGCAGTAAAATCAAAACGAGTTCGTGCGCAGCACGCTGACGTGAGGGAAGTGAATTTCCACATAAAAAACTATAAAAACTCAAAATCAGTTAAAAACATACATTTATTCCAACTTTTATTCAAATCTGAAAACATTGATTTTTTGGCTGTTCTGATGCTCCTGGTTCTATTTACCTGCAATGCTGGGAATACAATTTTGCGCATTATAAGGTTAGGAGAAAGTCCCGTCAGGCTTTAAAGTAGGCGTGAGGTTGTTGGGGATGATAAAATTACACCAACAAATGAATAACAGGCCTTTCTAATGTAAAATTCTCACAAGACAACGTACTGTGTTTGATCGATACACATTTTCTTTAATAACTCGGTAAATATTTATGCTAGAATGACGAGAGAGGGCTTAAAACTTTCGTCTCTCCAATTCCCATCTTTTTACATGCATTTATTTTACATACGGGGCTTTTCTGACTCTTTTTGGGCCCAAAAACTCAAAATTTGAAAGATTAATCCCCCAAAAAAGGGGTTTAGAGTTTTCCGATTGTTTTGCCCAACGAACTTGTCCAACTGATTACAGAAAGGAACGTCCCTACCAAATTTGAAGTAAATCGGACAAAAAATGCGACCGCTAGAGTGCAAACACACACATATATATATATAAAATTTTGAACGACCCCCCAAAACGTGTTCAGGGGGTCACGTTAGGAACTTCTATGGCGGTCCCGGGATTAAGTTTCACCGTGCGGGTCATGCTAATAGTTTACTTTCCAAAGGAAATTCACTAACAAAGCGGGGAGAGGGGAAGTTTCCAGCCGTAAGAGGTGGGGGAGCTGCCGACAGCTTTCCGCGGTATCCGCTTGGCTGCGCCACCAAGCAGGGCCATGACTATTTACGCTTGTAAACATTTTAGTTCTCCTCAATCGCACTGTTATTTTACAGATTTCTACCAAACTATTTGCAGTTTCACACTTTTCAGATTCCAATCTAGAGATTGTACGATTCATTTTTTCAAAAATAATTTTTCTCCTTACGTTAGGAAGCTTTAGAAAAACGCTTAATTTGAGAACTTTACTAATGGCCTACCACTTATTTTGGTTTAAAATCACGATTTTTAAATCGTATGATCTGTAGATGAACATTTAGTGAATGAAATAACAACAAATTATTTTTAATAGGTTAATAATTGAGCCTACAATGTGGGAGATGCAAACCCCTTATTTTATCGTGCGGAAGGCAGGTAGGGCGCACCCTTAACAACGTCGGGCGAATTGCTTTGTACCGTGGAAACCAGGCCTTAGTATTTCTAGACTCTTCATTTATTATTATTGTTTATTCCAAATTAACCATTTAATCAAGAGTTTTATAATGTTGTTTGGGTCAATAGATTTTTTAGGCCTGACAGAATCCCTGAGTTTCTCTCCGTTACCTTTATCTATAGCCAAGCAAAGTTTGATGTTGGTAAGCCTTCATGCAATTGTTGTTTATCGGCATGGTTCTACCATAATTTACAATTAAATTGATTGGAACAAAGTTTTACAAATTAAATACAACCTAGATTGAACGTTTTAGTTGCCACTGGGCATTTAGGCTAAAGGCTACCATGTTGATGCTAGCTTACTAGTGTTGAGTGTATACTACTGGTACAGTAGTGTCTTTTTTTACAGATTTCAAACATATCCGTCATAAACACATATTGGTAAAACTTGGTATTTTGATAAAATAACAAATTCACAATTTTGAATAATCTGTTGAGAAGTTTCGGACCTCCAAACAACATAAATTTGAATTTCTCCTAAATTTGACTTTATTTAAAGATCTATATCTCCAGTTCAAATTATGTTACCGGAATGGTGACGGGATAATCGACTACTAGACTAGTCGTTTAACCAACTAGTATTACAAATCTACTGTACTAGTCGTTTATTTACAATAGTCATATGGGATGACCGACTAGTAGACTAGTCGTTTAACCAACTAGTATTACAAATCTACTGTACTAGTCGCTTATTTACACTAGTCATATGAGATAACCGACTAGTAGACTAGTCGTTTAACCAACTAGTATTACAAATCTACTGTACTAGTCGCTTATTTACGATAGTCATATGGGATGACCGACTAGTAGACTAGTCGTTTAACCAACTAGTATTACAAATCTACTGTACTAGTCGCTTATTTACAATAGTCATATGGGAGTAGGGGGCATTGGTATGTTCAAAACCAGCAAAGGCGAGGTGAGGATGCGAGGATGCAAGGTCACCCCCCCCCCCCCCCCGTCACGTGACCCCGGTCGTTGACCCCCCCGTGACGTCATCCCCCCATGACGTCATCCCTCCGACCTGCCCAATAGCCAAGCTCGACCCCCCCCCGACCCCCCCCGACCACCCCGACCACCCCCCGGTTGTCTGCGGCACTTTTGGTGATGACCTTGAACATCAGGAAAAAACTTTCGAAAATTAATAACTAGCTTATTTACCCACCGATTCCCACGGGACTTTTTCCAGAGTGAAGGCCTATCCCAGAGGAAGCGAATGACGTAAGAACCCCATAGATCCGCCATCAAACAAGGCCGCTATTAATTTATAACCGCGTTTTCCTTATGGCCGAGAATCCCATCTCAGCTGTTTACCTACCGATTTTGACGAAACCTCACCACATGTCGGGTGGCGTCCTAAGTAAACCATCCCTTAAAGAAAATTGAAAATCAACCGTTAAACGGGCCCGCTATTAATTTTTAAACGCGTTTTCCTTATGGGATCTCAGCTGTATACCGACCGATTTTAATGAAACTTCACCACATGTCGGGCGGCGGCCTAAGTAAACCATCCCTTAAAGAAAATTGAGAATCCACCGTTAAACGGGCTCGCTATTAAGTCCCCCCCCCGTCGTCTGCGGCACTTTTCGTTATGACCTTGAACATGAGGAAAATACTTTCGAAAATTAATAACTAGCCTATTTACCCACCGATTCCCACGGGACTTTTTCCAGAGTGTAGGCCTATCCCAGAGGAAGCGAATGACGTAAGAACCCCATAGATCCGCCATCAAACAAGGCCGCTATTAATTTATAACCGCGTTTTCCTTATAGGATCTCAGCTGTTTACCTACCGATTTTGACGAAACCTCACCACATGTCGGGTGGCGGCCTAAGTAAACCATCCCTTAAAGAAAATTTAAAATAAACCGTTAAACGGGCCCGCTATTAATTTTTAAACGCGTTTTCCTTATGGGATCTCAGCTGTATACCGACCGATTTTAATGAAACTTCACCACATGTCGGGCGGCGGCCTAAGTAAACCATCCCTTAAAGAAAATTGAGAATCCACCGTTAAACGGGCTCACTATTAAGTCCCCCCCCCGTCGTCTGCGGCACTTTTCGTGATGACCTTGAACATGAGGAAAAAACTTTCGAAAATTAATAACTAGCCTATTTACCCATCGATTCCCATGGCACTTTTTCCAGAGTGTAGGCCTATCCCAGAGGAAGCGAATGACGTAAGAACCCCATAGATCCGCCATTAAACAAGGCCGCTATTAATTTATAACCGCGTTTTCCTTATGAGATCTCAGCTGTTTACCTACCGATTTTGACGAAACCTCACCACATGTCAGGCGGTGACCTAAGTAAACCATCCTTAAAAGAAAATTGAAAATCAACCGTTAAACGGGCCCGCTATTAATTTTTAAACGCGTTTTCCTTATGGGATCTCAGCTGTATACCGACCGATTTTGATGAAACTTCACCACATGTCGGGCGGCGGCCTAAGTAAACCATCCCTTAAAGAAAATTGAGAATCAACCGTTAAACGGGCCCGCTATTAATTTTTAAACGCGTTTTCCTCATGGGATCTCGGCTGTTTGCCGACCGAATTTGATGTGACTTTGTTACACGTTGTATGCCGGCTTGACTAATTGACCCCCCGCCCGTGAGCGGCTCCACGGAGTCACGTGTCGAGGCGCGTGCTAGGGCCTACGTGACCGCCCGGGGCTGTTTACTCATCAGCGGCCTTACAGACCTCTCACTCCTCCGACAAGTGCGTCGAATGAGGCCTCCTCCCGACTGGAGTGCTATTTATGAGCGCATCCTCAAGGGTTTCGTCAGTTTGTCTTTGGAGCTCTTGCTGTGCGGACGAAGTATTGCTGTTTCTTAGTTAGTCTTGACCAGAGCCCCTTTCACGATGGATATCGCTACGGTGGAGGTGTTTGTCGATGAACCCAACTTCCACCGCTACCTTCTGCTAGGACCAGAGTTCCTTACCCCCACGAAGATTAGGGTCGAGGAGGCGATGAGGAGAGGTGCACATATCTTCCTCAGGCCGGGGTGGTGGGGCCCAGCTGGACCCTTAATGTCCTTTCGTCGTTTCGACCCGGGCGACCCAGCGCAGTGGGACGAGGTTTTACAAGGGTTGCAGTTCACCCTTAACCATGGTAGAATGGCAGTGCTGGATGTCCAGGAGAATGTCAGAGGACCTGGACAATAACCGATTACCTTTAACCCACTACATGTTTTTTTCCGGTAATAAAGACTTCTTTTACCCTTAACCTCATTCCTTAAAAAGAAATAAAAATAAAAAGTTTACTAAACTTGAACATGGGGATCCACCTGGCATGAAGACCCCCCCCCTCAGTCAGCGATAGACCATCTCTCACGTTTCTGGAAGCTTCTAGAAGGTTCGCTGAAGCGTGCAACCTGGGTATAAAACCGAGGCAGAGTTGCGCGCGCGACCTCAGTGTTGTTTGAGACGTCACCATGAACGGAAACGGAGTCAGTGCAGCCGAAGTGGACCAAACGATCCGCTCCTTCCTAGAGGAGCTGAACGCAATGAACGATGAGAACGCCAACGCACCGCCAGTACAGCAGGGATGTGCGTCAAAGAAGAAAAAGCTCGATGGGTGGACTGTAAAGAGGAAGGAAGTGCCTATCGATTCCCCAACACTGTGCTGGTCCGCTGGCGGATATCAGTACACTGTGAAGAACCCTACCAACAGCGGTAATGTACTGTTGAAGATGAATGTGTTCAAAGGAGGTCACCCCACGTTCAGTTGCGGCTTGTACTTGGACGAGGAGCGAAACGATGAAATCTGCATATGTCTAGAGGACCTGCTATCCAGATTGCAAAACCTATGGCTGGCAAATAGCGAGACGGGAGAGTCAAGATACGACGGGATCACTAGGACCGCTACTCCTCTACCCACCTGGCAAAAGACCGATTGCGTCATCTCAGGGAAAACCAAGAGGAGCGCACACTCCAGGCGCGCTACCCAGTAAACGAGAGAGCGTGGAAACTTCCACTAAGCAGTTGATAACCGAGATGCTTCTAGAACAATCCACTTGTTTACGCAGTAAAGCTTTCCATTACGTCACCCTTCCTGGAATTAAGAGTGGAAACTTCCACTAAGCAGTTGATAACCGAGACGCTTCTAGAACAATCCACTTGTTTACGCAGTAAAGCTTTCCATTACATCACCCTTCCTGGAATTGAGCGAGTAACTATGTCATCATGTTGTTGATACGCGCGAGTCGGCACGTAGACACCGCCAATAAAAGGCGACTCGGCAGCGAGAGCCGGTCATTCTGCATCCAGCCGCTGCGCCATGCTCAACACGGACCAGAAGATGGACCTCAGGACAGCCCTCAACAGCTGCAAGGCCACGGGTTACACCCACATCGTAGACCTACAGGAGAACGTGGTGTATCCCATTCGCTCGTTTGAGCGAGTGGACACACCGTACGGCGAGGCGGTGATGGCCACCTTGGAGGGTCTTGTCGGCGATGATCCGATTCGCATTTACATGCCTCGGCGGTACCTTGCAGTCCTGGACGATAACACCATCACGCAGTATAACGTTGGCGTGAGGCCAAGGATGAGCCTTGTGAAGAGGAGCAGCTCTCCAGGCAGTAAAAGTCCTCTCCTCGAATTTGTATAAATAAATGGTATTCCTTATTCCCTTATTTCCCTTCAATATTAAAAAAAATTAAAAAGAAATCAAATAAAAAAAAAGGAAGAAAAGAATTTAGTTTTAAGAGCCGAGGTGGTGGTGCATGGCAGTCAGTAGACGCCATGGACTTGAGGTGGAAACACCCGTTCACCGCCATCGTGGCCGGGCCCTCGGGCAGCGGCAAGTCGCACTTCGTGGCTCGCTTCATAGAGCACGCCGACCACATGTGCGATACGCGGTTCGCCCGTATCACTTGGCACTATGGCAGTGGTGGCGGCGTTGGTAAGAGCCGTGCGGACTCTGCCGTGCACTACGTAGCCGGCCTGCCAGACCTGGACGACTACGACGGTAGCGAGCCCGCCCTGGTCATCGTCGATGACATGATGCGCGAGGCTGGTCCCGGCGTGGCGGACCTGTTCACCAAGGGCTCGCACCACCGCAACATGAGCGTGTTCTTCATCACGCAAAACCTGTTTCACCAAGGCAGGGGTCAGCGCGACATATCGCTGAACGCTCATTACATAGTGTGTTTTAAGAATCCCAGGGACCGCGCTCAGATCAAACACCTGGCCCGTCAAGTATATCCGGAAAACCCCAAATTCGTGGAGGAGGCTTACGCGGACGCCACGCGTGATCCGCACGCCTACCTGCTCATAGACTTGAAACAGTCCACGCCCCAAGAGATGCGCGTACGTTCGGCCATTTTCCCAGACGACCCGGTAAACTACGTGTACCTGCCCAAGAAGAAGTGATAAATAGGCCGAGCGCACACCAGTGTCAGTCATCATGTCACACCGCGTGAAGCAAGACGCAGCACTGCTGAGGGCCCTAATACACGCTACGCCCAAAGAACGCAAGGCCCTGTTAAAAGCGTGCGACAAGAGTCGCGTCAAGTCATTGTGCGAGTGCGCGTATAACGTGCTACGCGGAAACGTACCGCTTTCTCCCTGCCTCAAACGCAAATTGAGCAAACACAAACAGGCGCTCAGACGGCTGGTGAAACGCGGTGAGGGTTGGGCCAAGAAGCGACACTACCTCGTCCAACGGGGCGGAGGGATCCTCCTACCTCTGCTGTTGAACGCTGTTCTGCCCGTTCTAGCGCAGAAGCTAATCGGACATGGAGTACGCTAGGAAAATGGTGGTTGTACCGCAGGAGCTCATCGAGAGATTGCGAGAAGGACCGGGACCAGGACCGGGACCAGGACCAAGAGGAGGAGCAGGTAGCGCCAATAAGCCAGCCAGCCTGGACGCTGAGATGCATCGCATATTGAGCGACAAGCGGCTGGACGATACGGAGAAATGGAAACAATATCAGCAGGTGTTACAGCGGTTCCTGCACTTTTCCGCGGCTAAACGTCAACCCATAGGTCTGTCAATCATCGAGGACGAGGAGAAGGAGGAGGAAGCGGCGGGGGGTCCGAGTCAGATGAAGCGCGAGTCTAGCGCCTCGGTGGAGGAGGACATTGTGGAATCGTTCTCAAAAATCTACAGGTCGGTGGCGCGCAACTTGTTGCGATTCATGACCCGGCAAGGCAGCCCCATCGCCTGGGACGCCAGTGCGACGGTGTACGTGGACAAGGTGAAGATCCCAGATTCCAATATAGTGGACATCGCGCACAGCATAGTGAGAGCGCGAAGGGCGGACCGATTGCCTACCGGCTGGCATCAAGTGATGGCCGCCTTGAAGGACATGAACGTGCCCAAAGAATACGTGAGCAATCCCACGGCGTTGCGTTACTTAGGCGTGGGGCTGGACTCGGCATCGAGCCCCTGAGGAGACACGACGACAGCCTCGTCGACACCCCTCTCACGGAGGTTGACGCCGATACTGGACCGCCTGAGACCGCGACCTCCAGCGGCCCGAAGAAGGATAATAACCGAGGAACCCGACCGGGAATCGTCATTGGACAACTGGGAGCCGTTCTCACCGTAATGGAGAAGTTGTACTACGACCCGAGCCAGCCCGGTTCCCTCGGCGGGGTGGCCGCCCTAGCCAGAGCCGCGTGCCTACCGAAACGTCGGGTAGCCGACTGGCTGCGCGCCCAGGACACCTACACACTGCACAAGCCGGCGCGCAAGCGGTTTCCTCGCAACCGCTACGTCGTGTTCGGGCCCCGGGAGCTGTGGCAGGCGGACCTGAACGACATGCGCGGCCTGAGCCGGTACAACGACGGAGTCAACTACCTGCTGACTGTGATAGACGTGTTCAGCAATCGGCTGTTCGCGGTCCCACTGAAGAGGAAAAGCGGGCCTGAGGTGGCTGTTGCGTTCGAGGGAATATTCGCTGAGGCGACTCCTCGCTGCCTACAGACCGACGAGGGGACGGAGTTCACCGGGACCGCGACCAAGCGAGTGTTCAAGAGTCACGGTGTCAACTACTTCACCACGCAGAACCCCGACGTGAAGGCGGCGGTGGTGGAGCGAGTCAACCGCACGCTCAAGACCCGCATGTGGCGCTACCTGACCTACAAAAACACGTATCGCTACATCGACGTGTTGGACAGGCTTGTGGACGCCTACAACCGCAGTCCGCACAGGAGCCTGGGTGGTGGCCTGCGACCCGTGGACGCGGACAGCGGTGATAGAAAAACGGTGTACAAGGTGTGGCGTCACATGTACGGAAAGGCGATCCTGCGACGCAAGCCCAGGTTTGAGCCGGGCGACACGGTGCGCATAGCCAAGGAGAAGGGCACGTTCGCCAAAGGTTATGAGACTAACTGCAGTAAGGAGCTGTTTGTGGTGGACCACGTATACGGGTCGCATCCTCTGCCATTGTACGTGCTGCGCGACCTGAACGGGACGCCGCTGGAAGGGCGCTTCTACGAGCATGAGATGCAAAAGGTAACGGTCGCCCCGGACCGCCTGTACCAAATAGATAAAATACTGGACACCGAGGGGCGAGGCTCCAGTAAGCGCTACCAAGTCAAGTGGGCCGGTTACGGAGAGGACTTCAACTCGTGGGTACCCGCATCTGAAGTGCAACAGCTACTATGACGACAAAGCGCAGACAGCTGTACCTGACGTTGCCCAGCAATAGCTCAATGGACTATTATCCAAACAACACCGTGGCTAACTACATCACCCATCTACCGTCAGTCGTGCGATTGGGTGTGGCAATGGTGAATGGGAAGTCGCTTTAGTCGAGGTTCATTACCCGTGCTCGTTTGTCACAGTGGGGGAGGACGCTCGCGTATATCTCTACACTAAGGATGACACCGACAAGCCTGAACTGACCGCTGTAAAGGTGGAAGCCGAAAACTATAAAGACATCGATGAACTGGTCAACGCCATCAACGCCATTCCAAAATTGGACTTATACCAATGCCAGTTTGAGTACGACAAAGAGATTGGGAAGGTGGAATTGATCTCGATAGACCAGACTGTGGTGCAACTGGAATTTAGCCCCACCCTAGCGTTACAGTTGGGATACGATGTGCACAATGTGGATTTGATCAAACATAGAAAAACTATAAGACCGCCCAACTTACTGGCCGGGATCCCTTCGCACATGTACGTGTATTGTGACCTGGTGGAACCTCAGCTAGTAGGTGACACTGTAGTGCCCTTGTTAAAGATTGTGAACATCGACGCAAAAAACTACATCTACGGCGCGAGTATCACCGTGCACTTCACCGACCCTCACTACGTGCCGCTGATGAAGAGCTCCTTCGATAGTTTGGAAATCGATTTAAGGGACAGCGTTGGGCGCCACCTGCCATTCCACTTCGGGACTACGTGCTTGAAGCTTCACCTGCGCAGAGAGCAGCAGCAGTAATGAACCCGAACGACCCCTATCTGGCGTACTACCGCCAACAGCAGTCTGGGCACGGAGTGTCCCGGTATTCAGAGGAGCCGCTTTCCAACGCGGTCACGGCATCGGCAGTTTCCTAGGCGGGCTGATGCGTACAGTGGTCCCGTTCGTTGATCAGATCTGGCGCATCGGCGCTGGGCAAGGAGGTGCTGAGGTCCGGTGTGGGTTTCTTGGGAGACGTGGCGGCGGGCACAGCCGACCCCCAAGTCGTGGCCAACACCCGGCTCAGAGAGTTTACCGGGTCGCTGAAAAGCAGGGCTGATGAAAAACTGGATCGCGTGCTGAGAGGTGGTGGCACCTATAAGAGGAGGTGTGTACAGCAGGTCACTCCTCAGTCTCTGACGAAACTCCTCGGAGCGAGGAAGAAGAGTGCTGCGCCCAAGAGGAAAAGGAAGCCCGCAAAACGTGTCGATAAGAAGAGGAGAAGCAAGACCGTTGTACGACGTAAGAAGAGCAAGAGTACCGTGAAGGACATTTTTGAATAATGTCGTTCATACATCAAAAGTCGTGCGAGTGTGTCAAGACCGAGTTGGACCTGTTCTCGCTACCGCCCACGCAGACCAGTATAGAGAGTGGTAAATGGGTGCAGTACAAGCCCATCTCCTCCCTGACAGACGACTCGCCCGTGGAGTTCATAGTTCCGGGTCACGGGGACGAGTACACGGATCTGTCACAGACGCTACTGCATGTGAAGGCTACCATTAGATCGGCTAACGGAGACGCTGTAACGGGCGATTCAACGATAAAAGAGGTGGGCCCGATTAACAACTGGTTGCACTCGCTGTTCAGTCAAGTGGACCTGTACCTGAACAACAAACTGGTGTCTCCTCAGAACAACACGTACGCCTATCGCGCCTATCTGGAGAACCTGTTGTCCTATGGCGGTGATGCCAAGACATCGCACCTCACCGCGGAGTTGTTCTACGAGGACTATGCCGGGTACATGGACAATACCGAGGAGGATAATGCTGGGCTCAAGAATAGGAGGGAGTTTATCAAGGGCAGCCGATACGTGGACATGGTCGGACATCTGCACGTCGACCTGTGCAACCAAGAGAAGTTCATGTTAAACGGCGTGGAGATACGCTTTCGTCTGATCAGGTCAAAGAACTCATTCTCCATCATGTCCAAAACCGTGATAGACTACAAAGTGGACATCGCCGAAGTCAACCTGTTTATACGCCGCTGTAAGATCAACCCGAGCGTGCTGTTGGCTCACAGCAGGACGCTGGAGTCGGGCTCAGCCAAATATCCCATTACGCGCGTGGAAGTCAAATCCTTCACGCTACCCGCCGGTATCAGCAGCAAGACCCTGGAAAGTGTGTTTCTGGGTCAACTGCCAAAACGCGTTATAGTTGGCCTGGTCAGCAATCAGGCGTTCAACGGGGACTACAAGAAGAACCCGTTCAACTTCACCCACAGCCACGTGAACTTCTTCGCGCTGTACATAGATGGTGAGCAAATGCCATGTAACCGCTTTAACCGGATTACACGTTCGGTCGGGAGTTGTGCGTGCTCGCCTACCACACGCTATACACCGGCAGCGGCATCAATTTCTCAGACTGTGGTAACGAAGTCAGTCGCAACGAATACCCCTACAGATTATGCCTGATGGCGTTTGATCTGACGCCCGATATGGCAGCCTCTCAATCCAGCCACTGGAACCTGGTGCGCAACGGTAACCTGCGCATAGAGATTGGGTTCTCCGAAGCCTTGGCGGAGGCGTTCAACTGCATAGTGTACGCCGAGTTGGACAACGTCGTGGAGGTGGACCGTCACCGCAACGTCACAGTCGACTTTGGCGGTTGACTCCGCACCGCCACCGCTAGGCGGCGCGCGCACCCGAGGTTATCCCGCTAGGCGCGCTCCTGCCAGCGCTCAGTCGAGTTCTGTCAGCCGTACTGGATGGATGTGCCGCCAACAATCTACAACGAGCCACCGCCAGCGCGCTGTCATCACGGAAGCGTGGTGATGGATATGCAGTGTTTTAAAGACAGTGATAATGACTTTCTACTGAAAGAGGTTTGCGTGGTGGACGTGACTACCGGCACGCTGCTCCTACATCACATCGCCCGCCCACCCTTCAGTAAAGACCTCCTGACTCCCGAGAAACAGCGCGAGAGCGTCTGGGTCACTCGTCACTGCCACGGCTTGGAGTGGGACCAGGGGGACATCGCGTACGTCACCCTGCTGGACAAGCTGCGCTCCTGCCTCATTCACCGCCCCTTGGTCTACGTCAAAGGATCGCAGAAGAGGGACTTTGTACAACGCCACCTCATAACCGAGCCCGCCGCCACCACCGCTCAGGACATGGAGGATCTGGGCTGCGGGTCGCTCAACGGTCCGCCCACCTACCAGACCCTACGCTGTCGCCACCATAAGAGCTCCCACAACCGTTGCGCCCTTCATAACTGCATAGTATTGCGGGACTGGCTCGTGTCTAACGACAGGTCGGACCCATCCGCCTCAAGCTGCCTGTGCTGCTTCCGTCCACGATGAATACCGTTCAGATCAGAGAATGCCTGGTGAGGATCCCCGGACTGAGGAACGTCGCGGTCTACGCCTCTGACCAACTACCGGACGTGCCGGTCAAGCCTCTCACCGCCATCGTGTCCAACACGGTAGCACACACCGAGGGAGGCGAACATTGGGTGGCGTTTTACTGCTCGGAAGAAGACAGACTCGAGTACCTGGACAGCTACGGAAGGCTGCCATACCAGGCCGACTTTCAAAGGTTCCTGAGGCGCAATCCTCATCACCGCCTCTACGTCTACAACAGGTATCGACTCCAGGGCTACGATACTTCTGTTTGCGGTTACTACTGCCTCACTTACCTGTACTGCCGGGCTGTTCTCCGCACGTCACTCAACGACTACGTCCAGCTCTTCGACCCTGCCACTCCCGCCACCAACGACGCTCTGGTTTGCAGGCTCTTCCACTCCATATTCGCTTAAAACTAGTTTGTAAGGTTTTTTGTAGTATGTGTATGTAACCTTATTACTGTACAATACATGCCTCATAATGATAAAGCTTGTGTTTTCATTTCTCCTTACTAAATTAAAAAAATAAATTAGCAAAACTGAGGCAGCGGGGCTGGACCTCAGGTTTATATACCAGTGGTGCGTGTCACTGGCTGAGCCCCCGCCAAGTGGCAGTGAAGGCCGCCAAAGAGGGCGCGCCACGAGACCCCTCGGACATCAGCAAGCCGCTGAGCAATTCGAGGGTGACCCCTCGGACATCAGCAAACCACTAAGCAACTCCTTCCTGGGCAACTCCTTCAGGGTCGTCCCCGACACGCGCCGCCAACCGCTCCCGGTTGGCGGGGGCTTTTTAAGCTGCACGGCTCGGGCCAAACGGCCCATAACGCCTTTCACACACACACATGAGTTTTTTTTTCTGAGCCTAACGGCTTGTGACTTTTGAGTGAACAAAGGGAGGAAATAAACAACTTGGGTTCATGCTGTACATAAAACTATTATCGTATAATTACTTACAAATACTATTTACAATTTTTTCTCTTATAACTAATATATACAACTAGACGGGGAATTCCTCTTCTTCCTCGTCTTCGTCCTCGGGCTGGCGCTGTCCCTCCTCCTCACCATCCACCTCCATCCGCTGCGGATGTTCTCCTCTCCTCCTGGCCAGCTGTAGCGGTGGGATGTCTTTATGTCCCCACGGTAGAGTGTGGATTTTGTCGGGGAGGACGAGCCGCTTGTCATCAGCTGAGTTGAGACTCAGCTTGTTCACCTGCACGGTGTAAACTCGGTGCAGGTGGCACTGGAACTGGACGTTGGGGGTGTGTTTCTGGACCCCGTTAAATAAGCACTCTCGGTAGTCGTCGGGGGTGAGGACGTTCTTGACAACGCCCTTCGCAACCCTCTTGGCTCGCTTGAGAGCCTTACTGCCGCCTGTCGCTGCGTCCTCGATGTCCATGAAGTACAACTTGGACCGCAGGCCGAGGTACTCGAATAAGGACAGGCCATTACACTAGTCCTTAAACTTTCCAATGACCTTGGCGTTGACGGGGCTGTAGCAGGGGTGGGACCTCGGGTACCCGCTGGTGTCAAAATCATCCAGGTGCTCCTTCATCTCGGCGTAGTCGTCCTGGGACACGATGTCAAACACGAAGCTGTCCGTGTCCATGTAGTCCACGGTGAGGCGGTCACCGTAGCGCTCCTTCATCTTCCGCAGGAACTCGTACATGAGCCACTTGCTCAGCTCCAGGACTGACATGCCTACGTAGACCGGCTTGTCCAACACGATGTTGACTTTGGACAGATGCACCAGGGCCACGTCCTCCGTGTAGTACGTTCGGTCCAGGAAGTTGGATCTGGCAACGTACTTGGAAAACTTCTCCGGGGTACACACCAGCTTGACGTTGAGGCGCTTCCGTACATTCTCAATGGTTTTGCCGAAGACCGCGTTATTCATGAGCTTGAAGAAGTCCTGTTCAAACTTCGTTTTGGCTTTCTTCCGCAGCTCGGTGTTCATGAGGATGTACGGTTCCAACCACCGCGACTGGCGAAACGAGATCGCTCGATGCACCGCGACCAGCTCCAACCCGTTTTGCAGCGCCTGCTGCAAGACCCTGTAATGGCAGATGTAGTGCGCCTTGTCGTCCAGGGTCGTCAACAGTTTGGGGAAGTTCGCTGTTGGCGGACGCTTCGTCTCGCAGCAGTAGGGAAGGTCCTTGTGCAGGTCGTGTAGGCGCGCGGGGTAGTGGAGGTCCACTTCCAAGATGTAGCCTCGTTCGGCCTCCGCGTCCAGCGCCGCTATGTCCAACGCCTGGATTTCCTCACGGCTGAGCCACTGGAAGTCTCCGGTCGGCAGGCACTGGGACATGGCCCAGCCGTAGAGGTTGTTGGCGTCCAGGTACAGAAGGAAGCGCGTGGGCTCGTCCGTGCGGTAGTCCGGGCACCTGTCGTGGTTGGCCTTGGCGTAGCGGGTGATGGCCTGTGAGATCCCTCCCCGGATCCCCTGCTCCACGAACAGGTACATGTCGAAGTCCTGCAGCGTGTCCAGCTCCACGTCGCAGGTCTTGAGCATCACTTCCCACGCGTAGGACGGCAGGGTGTAATAGTGGGCGGGGTCCAGCCCGTACTCTGCCAGCGACGTATCGCGGAACTGATCAAAGACATCGGTGAGCAGGGCAATGTCGCATCGCAGGTACTTGTCAGCATAGTCCTTGAGGTTGCGACACTCGAAGGCTCGCCACACGTTGAGGGCGTGCTCGTACTCCTCGTCCTTGATGTCCTCTAGGGTCATGGAGTTCCTGAACGCCTCCTTGGGTGGCAGCTCCCTAGTCCTGTACAACGTGTCGTAGGACGTCACGAAGTCGTAGGGGAACACGCCCTTTCTGCGCACCAGGTCAAACAGCCGGTCGTCGGGGAAGCGCTTCCCCGTCTCACGCATCCTGTCCGTGGGAAGTCCCGCCACCAGGTTGGCCAGGCTCATGGACAGGAACCTGTACGTGTCCAGGAAGCGCACCGCGAAAGATGACTGTCGTTGGTTGTCCCCGGGCTGACCAAAGTGGAATCGCTTGGTAAAAGCGATGTACCGCTCCTCCGTGTGTGCCAACACGTCCACATCGCCGGGGTCGATGGCCAGCTCGCGCACTACGAAGTGGGCGTCGTAGTTGGACAGGTTGTGGAAGTAGCAGTTGATGTGCCGCTGCTCCCGGTACCTGAGGTTGCACGAGCGGTGTGCCGCTCCTCGAAACTCGTAGGGTGGGGCGTGATTGTGGTCCCGCACCTTGACGTCTTGGCCCGTGAACTCCTTCCCGCAGAGGTAGCAGTGAGTCGCCGCCAGGTACTCGTCCATCTCCTGCCGGGTCAGAGAAGGGTGCAGAGCTCTCGTGCTGAACAGGAACTCCCACAGCATCAACACGTCCATCTTGAGCCTCTCCATAAAACTTTGGACGCGTCGGCCCCAAAGTAGACCCGGGGTTCAAACTCCTCCAGCCCCAGCGAGTCCACGATCTGGTAGGCAAAGGCGTACGGGACGTGCATTTGCAGGGGCCTCGTGCCAGGCGGCGCTTCTACCGGGTCAACAGCGACGGGCTGCAGAGCACACTCGAAGTCCACGTAAACGCAAAAGCGCTCGCGCCGAGTGTACTCGGGGTGGGTGAAGCGGATCTGCTGCTTCTGAGACATGTCCAAGCGGAGGGGGGCCTTGGCAATGGAGTATCGCATGTGCTCCTCCAGACGCTCGGCACCGGACAGTTCCAGCTTGTTGGGCCGGTTGTCAAAGTAGGCGAAGCATCGCTTACACACGTGGATAGTGCCGCAGTGGGACGTCAGCTGGGGTCGCACCAGCCTGCTGACGTTCGAGATGTAGGCGTAGTGACTGTCCCCGCCGGTGGTCACGTACAACAGGTCCCGGTGATCCTCCAACTCCCGCTTGCATATCTTCAGTGGGAACACGTGGTCCTGGAACTTTGGGGATCCGTCGGGGCGTCTCCCCACCATGGCGCGCTCGATACCGTATACGTTGACGCTGATGGCGTTCTTCCTCTCAAAAACCTTGATGTCCTTCACAGCCACGGGGAAGCGTAGGCCGGTCCAATCGTAGCGAGCCATGATGTTCGGTGTATACGCTGCAGGCCTCTCCGGGTGTTGCGCGACGAACTTGGCCAGAATAGCGTACGCAAAGCACATGTCATCGAGGTTGTGCACGTTGATGACAGCGCGCGTCTCGCAGATGGTCCTGGGAAGCTGGATGAACCGGGCTCCGCGATCACCCAACGGGGTGTAGAGGTTGACGCGGATCTCCAAGTCGCGTATACGGAGATAGCTCCACCCGCTGCCCACTAGCAGGCACTGCTCCTTATCTTCCGCCAGCTT
Source organism: Allygus modestus (assembly GCA_963675035.1). Classification (NCBI taxonomy): domain Eukaryota; kingdom Metazoa; phylum Arthropoda; class Insecta; order Hemiptera; family Cicadellidae; genus Allygus; species Allygus modestus. Next base: position 179,225,394 of record OY776111.1, on the reverse strand, counting down.
GTAGAAGGAAGCCGACAGGAAATCCTCCAGTTTGGACGCGGGGGTAAGGAGCACGTTCTTCGTCTTGAAAGCCCGCAGGCAAGTGGCTCCTTGGACGTTGGCGAATTCGCACTCCAGGAACATGTTGACCTTAATGTTCGGGTGTCGGGTCCTGACGTCAGCCAGCAGTTCCAGGACGCTGTCGAACAGCAACACCAGCGCGTCGTCCACGGTCAGGAAGTCCTCCATGGGCCGAGACAGACCGAAGGTCATGAGCCGTCCGTGGAACGCCCGTTGGATGGGGCGGAACGTGGGCAGTCCCCCGCCCACCATCCCGTCGGGTGCCGTGCTGGGTCCGGGCTGAGGTTCGCGGCTGGGTCCGGTTTGAGGCTCGGAGCTGGGTCCTGGGCGCGGCTCGGGTGAGAGGGCGGGCAGTCACGGCATCTCGTCCAAAACGAGGTTCCTCACGACGTGACAGTTGTGAGCCTCGTGTTGGTCCCGGTTGTAGCGCCGGGTGAAGCCTCGGTTGCAGTAGGCGCACTCGAACCTCCTGCCTCGGTGAGCGCTCGCCACGTGTCGCTGGAGGTACGCGGCCTTGCGGAACAGAGCGCCGCACTCGGGACAGCGGACCTCATTGGCGTGCACCAGCTGCACGTGGCGTCGGAGCAGATCCTCGCGGGCAAACCGCCGCCCGCACGCGTCGCACTCGGGCCTTGGGACTCTGGCGGGTGGCGTTGCAGCGAAGGAGGAGGAAGAGGAGGAGGTCGAATCTGACGGGCTCGCACCGTGGACCGCTTCCATGTGATGGCGCAGATCCTCAGGACTCGCCAGGGCGACAGCACACAACGGACATGGACAGCCTGCGAACAGGAAAACAAGTCCTATTATTTACCCTATAAACACGAGGATGAGGAACTATACAGAAGGCTGGCAACCTCTTGTTTTTCCCCTAAAGTCTGTTTCCTCATCTCGATCGCCAGTTACCCAAGCCTGTTAAATACAAGGGTGAGGAGGTGGCGGTGAGGAACTATACAGAGGCCTGGCAACCTCTTGTTTACCTCTCGAGTCTGTTTTCTCGTCTTAATTGCCGATTTACCCAGTCAGGGCCGTTTACTCTCTCATAAAAACAAGTCATTAGTTATCAACCTCTTGTTTTCCCCTAGAGTCTGTTTCCTCATCACGATCGCCAGTTACCCAAAGCCTGTTAAATACAAGGGTGAGGAGGTGGCGGTGAGGAACTATACAGAGGGCTGGCAACCTCTTGTTTACCTCTCGAGTCTGTTTTCTTGTCTTAATTGTCAGTTTACCCAATCAGGACCGTTTACTCTCTCATAAAAACAAGTCATTAGTTATCAAAGTCCACGGGCGCGCTGTGACGTCATGGGTGAGGATACTGGAGAAGAAAGTATACTTAATAAATCTACTGGTGGTTTCTTATTTAACCTAAAACTGTACCTGGTGCTTGGTCGTGAGGAGTAGGAGGATGAACTGTGGCGAGGTGGCGTTGCAGGTTGTCACTTCGCCCGAAGTGTCTACCGCAGACATGGCAGTCGTAATGGCGGTCGTTGTGGGCGGATGCAGCGTGACGAGCCAGGTTTCCAGCGTTCGTGAAGACGCGACCGCAGACCTCACACATACGAGGAACAGCCATCTGATTGAAAAGCAAAACCTAATTTAATTTCGCTTAAAATTTTTTTTTTTTAAAAGAGTGGTAGTGAATCTATTTTGCTTTTTAAGTTTGATTCATTAATTTTAATCGTTATAAAACACAACTGTTTCAAGGTCATTACAATTCCACTCATCTCCATCGGAAAAAGAAACAACGACAAGGCTCAGTGTACTGGGATATGTAAAAGATTAATTATTAATGTTAGCTAATAAGATTTTAGAGCATTGGTAAACATGCTGATGAAAAAGTAAATTACATGTTACTTACATTTTAAGATATTCAAAGAGAAAGTCGTAACAGTCGCATAAGTAATCACCGCGATAGTAACGAAAATTAAAAATAACGAATAATTAAAATAGAAACGCTAATTAATAAATATGTTGTTACTTACGTTAACTTTTACGGGAATCTAAAGGCAATAAACAGCAGGTTGTGTAGGTGTATCGCAGAGACAGCAATACTTCGTCCGCACAGTAAGAGCTCCAAAGACAAACTGACGAAACCCTTGAGGACGCGCTCATAAATAGCACTCCAGTCGGGAGGAGGCCTCATGCTACGCACTTGCCGGAGGAGTGAGAGGTCTGGAAGGCCGCTGATGAGTAAACAGCCCCGGGCGGTCACGTAGGCCCTAGCACGCGCCTCAACACGTGACTCCGCGGAGCCGCTCACGGGGGGGGACTTAATAGCGAGCCCGTTTAACGGTGGATTCTCAATTTTCTTTAAGGGATGGTTTACTTAGGCCGCCGCCCGACATGTGGTGAAGTTTCATTAAAATCGGTCGGTAAACAGCTGAGATCCCATAAGGAAAACGCGTTTAAAAATTAATAGCGGGCCCGTTTAACGGTTGATTTTCAATTTTCTTTAAGGGATGGTTTACTTAGGCCGCCACCCGACATGTGGTGAGGTTTCGTCAAAATCGGTAGGTAAACAGCTGAGATCCCATAAGGAAAACGCGGTTATAAATTAATAGCGGCCTTGTTTGATGGCGGATCTATGGGGTTCTTACGTCATTCGCTTTCTCTGGGATAGGCCTACACTCTGGAAAAAGTCCCGTGGGAATCGGTGGGTAAATAAGCTAGTTATTAATTTTCGAAAGTTTTTTCCTCATGTTCAAGGTCATCACGAAAAGTGCTGCAGACGACCGGGGGGGTGTCGAGCTTGGCTATGGGGCAGGTCGGGGGGGGCTCCTCACTTGCATGCTGATTTCGGTCGGGGGGGGACGTCACGGGGGGGGATGACGTCACGGGGGGGATGACGTCACGGGGGGGGTCGTCAAGGTCAAGGTCATCCGGGGGGGGTGACGTCACGGGGGGGGTCAAGGTCAAGGTCATCGGGGGGGGGGGGGTGACCTTGCATCCTCGCATCCTCACCGCGCCTTTGCTGGTTTTGAACATACCAATGCCCCCTACTTATGGGATGACCGACTAGTAGACTAGTCGTTTAACCCACTAGTATTACAAATCTACTGTACTAGTCGCTTATTTACACTAGTCATATGGGATAATCGACTAGTAGACTAGTCGTTTAACCAACTAGTATTACAAATCTACTGTACTAGTCGCTTATTTACACTAGTCATATGGGATAATCGACTAGTAGACTAGTAATTTAACCAACTAGTATTACAAATCTACTGTACTAGTCGCTTATTTACACTAGTCATATGGGATAATCGACTAGTAGACTAGTCGTTTAACCAACTAGTATTACAAATCTACTGTACTAGTCGCTTATTTACAATAGTCATATGGGATGACCGACTAGTAGACTAGTCGTTTAACCGACTAATATTGAATCTACTTTACTATTGGCATGTTTTTACTAGTCGACATAACATTAAATGTAAATTTTACGACTAGCAATGATTTAGTAGGATGGGAAATACTGAGACTAGTCAATAGAAAGTTTTATTTCGTGTTACTTATTTGTTGTCTCTTGGATCTAGTGTTTCAAGTTTCAACTAACTACTTAAAATTTGCACAACAACAAAAATGACAGTCCCATCACGAATATATGGTTACTCCACTCTTTTATATGATGACAAGACCACCATTGCACTCTTTCAACGAGTGCATTACAATCTTGCAAGGAGTGAATTTCACTCTTAAATACACGGGTTTCACTCTTTGATCGAGTGGGAATCTTCCAATGCTTCTAGTGGGACCGATGCTTCTAGGTGTCAAACGAGGCAACCCAATCATTGTAATGATGAATCTTTGATGATTAATCGTATCTACAATGTATCTTCCAATCTTTCAAAGGATGACTCCAGTTCACTTTTCTAAAGAGTGAAAGTTCACTCTAAAAAAGTGGCTTGATTTTTTCACCCCGAAGAGTGAAAATATCAGTCTAAAAGAATGAACATTCATTCCTTTACATTTAGAGAGAAGATATCAGGCCTAAAGAATTTGACTTTATAGAAATTGATCATGCTAAAAAGTTGTTTTTCTCCCTTCAACATTATCCAAACTCATCTCCAGCAGATGCTACCAATGCACACTGTGTTGACCACAGACAGATCTGACCACAGTCTGGCCTGATCTGTTATACTCACTCTGCTATATTACTGCTATAACGTCAAACATATCAATGTGCATCAGCTTTATACGTTATATAACGATCCATTATGTAGCGTTCAAAGTTAATAAAATACAAAATTCAGTTAAAAATAGATCCTCAATTATGTTTATTTATTGAAAATCATACATAATAGTGTAATTTGTAAAATTGTATTGAATACTTTTTTTAGCGTAAGTATTTAGTCAGTTAAAATAAAATAGTATGGTTGACACACATTTTAACTGCGAACTAAAACAATATGAATTTCGCTTAAAATGAGTTTTTCTCAACTGTTAAGATTAACAAAAGATTAGATCCTATTTGAAATTTTCAGGATTTACTTCTAAAGAAAGAAGACATCTTCCCTCAGTGAAAACTACAATCACAAAAGCAATAGATTATTATCTTTAAGACTAGCAAATAATTAACTGAAATATTTCTAATAACTATATTACTGTTATGATAAATATCGACAGAGTTGTAATAAAATACAAGTTTATGCTATAAACTTGTTGACAGTTTCTTACGTATTGTATTATTCAATGTAGTTGGCCCGCATTGGATGCATCCGTATAATGCCGTTTGTTTAGTCGTCCTGTATACATAATTTTACAATAATCTGTACTCAGAATAGTTCGTTACGAGGTTATGACCTATCTCTGTATATTACACTGTAATAAGTTTCCATCTTTTAACATTCACAATGCTATTTTTCCAACTGTTTTCCTACATATTCAACCTGTTCATGCTAATAGATTACATAGCGCATGTTAGTACATAGATAATGTTATGACCGCTTTATGTTAACCGCTTCGGATGATTTTTCTTTATATGAAGCCAAGTGCCAAAACCAACAGAGTAAAATCAGGAGTTCAGGTACTAGGCTTATCAAAATTAAGAGTATATCATGATAAAAAATACATTTCAGAACACATTTTAGCCGTACATTTACATTCAGCCGTAAATATCAATGTAATGTGATTTGGATATCAAGGTATTTACATTCTAAAAATTACCTTACGTCTCAAAAAAGTTAATCTTTCTTACCCATTAGAAATAACAAATTTGAAGTCCCACAATTTTTCTTACTCGCAAACACTTTTCTTTCTCGATAAGCATCAACGGATTAGTGTAGATAAGTGCACGGACTACTGACACAGAGTTCAGGGTTCGAATCCTGGCCCACGGGTCATAAATTTGTAACTGTAGGAACTGTACTGCATGCACAATTACATCAAGGCAAATCTAACCTCAGAGCAATGTCAAACTGCCAGCAGAGTTGGAAATCACCCGCAACTTTGAAAGTTGTTTGGCCAACATCCGATAACTTTAGCTCTCAACGTTGATTTAGGTAAAGTGTTATTTATAATTTTTTAGACTATGTGAACTTTGCTTGGTAAAGTCCTCCACTAAAATCTATATACAAATATTTTTAGGACTACTTAAAGTGCTTTTTTTTCTTTTGCTTCTTTGACATACTTGCTAGTTTTAAAACGACATTTCACATTCCAAGCCATATCACGATTTAATATTAATTCCTTTTTTTACATTTAGATAATGTTCAGGGCAGCTTATTGGAACTCCTCCATGATTAACACACTAGTGATGTCCAATATATATTGAAACTGATAACAAATCAAATATTACTTAAACCAAAACTGCCTTTGACTTTATTTATAATCAACTTCGTTTTATTGTAAAATATCTATTTTTTTATAGGATAGCGCCTAGGTGTGTCAATTACACAGAGTTAATTTTTTTAAACAATTAATTGGCCAATTACATATTTTTTATGTATGTGGAATGATACTCTCAATAAGACGTATAGTCTTACTTAAAATGAACCGTTGACAAATTAAAATAGTATTAATCAGTAGTAGTATTATATTAAATTGAATTATTGTACTTTGTCTAAAAGGGGCAGTCCCATTTATTGGGAAGTTTTATTCTGTTGAATACATTTATATATTATATAGGTAGGTTTACCTATTTTGATATATATTTAAACAAATATTTTTTGTGGGAAACTATAAGTAGAATACGTTTCATAGAAGGGGTTTCCAGGTATTATTTGTAATCTTAGTTTTTTTTTTCGAACAGTGTAATACCGCTCCGCTTTTTAATTGATATTATATTGGCGATATTTTAATTTATTTAGTATATTGATAAGACCTTTTTGTACTAACACTCACATTTAGGCTAACAGTCCATTAGGTTCCACTTTATTTATGTTTGCAACTTCTATCGTTTCTAACTTTTGAACTCCCAGAACCTCAACTTTTATACTGTATAAAATATTCTTTGTTTGAAATAGTAGAAACAAGAGAAAAGATGTGTCATGTAACTGACTAATAGGTTGACTGCGGTTAAACTACTCGGTAAAATAATTACGTACTACAATACCAAAAATGCATTTATTTTGCGGTATTCATATTAAATATATAGTACAAGGCAATTTTTAACTTAGATAATTATCAGTCCCAATAACAGTATTCAATTATTACCTTATAGATATCGTTTTGACTGGTGGATTTAAACATTGCATTGCACATCGACTATGTAGGCAGATACCGTTTATAAGTATAGTGTAGATATTATTATGGTTATGGAATTCTAATTTATTACATAATATGGACATGGAAACGATATGTCTCATATTATATTGAAGGCTAGTTTGATGAAAAATTTATTTGAAATGCCAATAAAAAGTGCAATTACTTCAAATATATTAGAATTGTACTATATGAAAATGAGCAGAAAATGTGTCACAGCTTGCAGAGAAGAACCAAACCATAACCCCATCATGTTTTTTGTTTCTAAGAATTGTTTTGTTCTGAGCTAATGATGTTGCTGCATAGATAATGCAATGAAAACTGACGTAACGCTGTAAATCAGCCTCATTGAAAGCCACTGTTTCCAACAGTCCATTGTTTGCGTTTGTAATTAACTGCATAGCGATTTAAATAGTATTATTCGTCCCTGGTTGTAATGCGATTATTATTATGAATTAATTCATAGTTGTGATTTATCTTTGAAAAGTTATCAAAGAACGCAATTAAATGATTATGTTCAATTTTTAGCATCAAACTGATTATATATAAACACTACGATTAGTATTATATAGCGTATTATGTGTCCTCCACCCAGAGTGATGATTGATAACACCCAACAACTTTTGTTTTCCAGTTTTTTTTACGAATTTTCATAAAAATGTATATCACGTTCAACACATTTCATAGCTTTATCGCTAAATTTGACTCATAAATTAGGATGCAAAAATAAATTTAGACCACTTCAACCCGATATTTGTTAAGATTGCATTCATTTAGAGGAAAAGTAAATAAAAAGGTTCTCACCCGGCCGTTGTTTACGTTTCACTCAAGAAATGTGCGATAGCTACTATTTACGTGCTTTAAAGATACAGATCAAATATATAATACAAATATTATATAATCTATATACATCTATATTACATAAGAAATAAACGGTATCAGGAAACTGACACATACTTTCTCCCTTTTAGCCAAACTTTAATGACAAAAATATTTGTTATTTACTAAATATAGAATATGAAGTATAGATAAATGTACAGAAAATTGTCTAAAATAGTTGTTTTCAGAAATATCCACCCAAATTGCTTTTTTGGAGGCACTATAGAGTCCGTTGCTACACACAGTAGTTTTGAGAGGGGAAATGCCCCCTTGCCCCCCCCCCCTGGGTTAGATAGCAACACATTTCGAACATCATCTGTTGGTAAATGCTAACTTGACCTGCATATCAAATGAAATTGATCAGTAAATAAGAGAGAAATAGTTATATTTGTATTCCCCATAAGAATAACATTGGACAACGTACTGTGTTTACCGCTAAATGAAAATTTCAATTTTCTCCGCAACTAGCAATCGTAGAATAGTAATTTAAAATACTAATTTATTTAGTTTTTTGAGCTCTTTTTAATGGTGAATAGTAATCGTTTTTAACAGCATCTGAATTTTTGATGTTTTAAGTCCTGTAATTTCTGAACCCGCATTTTTCCAGAAATGCGGGTGGTGTCATTTTGTTGGAAACCTAAAGTTCTACAAACCACGAAAGTTTAATCAAAATCGTTAGAGCCGTTTTTGAGAAATTTGGATTTTTCATGTTTTTTGGCGGTTTTTGGGGGATAATTACCCTTAAAAATCAAAAATTCAAAAAAATGAAAAAAACGCCTGGAGATATCGTGGATTAGTACCTAAACGCCAAATTTCATAAAAATCGGCCCATAGGTTAGGGCTCTAGCTCTGTACACATCCACACAGACACACACACACACACACACACACACACACACACACACGGACACACACACACACACACAGACAGACATCACGTAAAAACCACTTTTTTGGGTTCAGGGAGCACCAAAACGAATATTTCCACTGACAACTCAAATTCGAAAATTTTTACGAAAACAATACTTTCTCCATATACTATGTATAGGGGGAGAAAGTAAAAACGATCATCCCCCCCCGGCCAAACCTCTACACTTACAACCACGAAATTCCACACATATACTCTTTCTACAACGTAAATAACCACTAAAAAAGGATTTAGAAATTCTCATGGGGTTCTACCCCACAGGGCTTCAAAGTTCCAACCCCATGTTATTCTTAAGGACAATTTATACTTACGAAAAACCGATTATCCCCCAGGCCAAACCTCTACCCTTACAACCAAGAAATTTGGCACGTGTACTCTTTACAAATCGTAGGTAACCGCCAAGAAAGGATGTTAAGAAATTCCCATAGGGCTCCGCCCCAAGGAGAGTCAAAGTTCCAATCTTGTATTACTCTTAAGGACAACGTTTAAATACGAAAAACCGATCATTCCCCAGGCCAAACCTCTACACCTATAACCGCGAAATTTGGCAGGAGTACTCATCCCATAACGTAGGTAACCACTAAGAAAGGATTTTAAGAGATTCTTACGGGGAGTCAAATTTACAATTCTATGTTATTCTTATGGACAATTTATAAATACGACAAACCGATCAAACCCCAGGCCACACTTCTACGCCTACAACTACAAAATTTGGCACGTATACTCTTTCCATAACGTAAATAACCATTAAGTAAGGATTTTAAGATATTCCCATAGGGCTCCGCCCCACGGGGGGTCAAATTGCCTATCCTATGCTATTCTTAGAGGCAATTTATAAATACGAAAACCGATCATCCCCCAGACCTAACCTCTACACCTACAACCACGAATTTTGGTATGTACACTCTTTCCATAATGTAAGCAACCATTAAGGAAGGATTTTAAGAAATTCCCATAGGGCTCCACTCCACGGGGCTTCAGAGTTCCAATCCTGTGTTGTTATTATGGACATTCACTTTAGTTTGAGCTGTTTTAAACTAAAAGATAATTAAAACAGCTAATCATGTTTCGTAGTAGTTCTACGGATTAACCACAGAATGCAGCACACACAACTGTTATATTCCCGGGTGAAACCGGGTACGACATCATCTAGTATATAATACAAATATAATATAAAATAAATATTTTATAACAAAATATGAACAACTATGTCAAATATTTATCTTTATTTTTTTGTAAACTTAAAATACAAATCTAAAAGGACGTGGTCCTTATGGTTGATATATATATTTATATGATACGGTAATTCTTTGCTTTTACGCTGTCAGTTGTTATCATTCGTGATGTTTATAATTATTAGCATGTGATATATGCTATCGAGTTCAAGTAAACGTAAGCACATATCTGCTCGCTTCGCATATCTCACAAGAATTCAAGTACAATGATATTGCGTGGCTTCCTGTCGAATGTGTCAAGGGACAAGACGTCAAGCATAAAGAATTTGACTTTATAAAATTTGATCATGCTAAAAAGATGTTTTTCTCCCTTCAACATTATCCCAACTCATCTCCGTCAGATGCTACCAATGCACACTGTGTTGACCACAGACAGATATAACCACAGTCTGGCCTGATCTGTTACACTCACTCTGCTATATTACTCCAACAACGTCAAAATATCAATGTGCGACAGGTTTATAAATTATATAACAATCAATTATGTATCGTTCAAAATTAGTAAAATATAAAATTTAGTAAAAAATGACTTCTCTATTATGTTTATTTAAAGAAAACCATAATAATATTACTTGTAAAATATTATTTAATTGGATAATTGAACGAAGTGAAAGTATCCTTATGCACAACTTTACTGCTTAGACTGGTAAGAGAATCAACTCAACTGGCGTGTCTGTGACCACAATAACTCGAGAATGCCTTCACAGTTAAACTTAAAATTTTCCAGAAAAACTTAACAGGTCAAAATCTCGGTCAAGATCGTTATTCAGATAATTTCGTTCAGTATTAATCAAATTATCTTAAAACCAAATTTATTTTTTCTCCATAAGAATAACACTGGACCATTTTAGTGGCACTTGAATCGTTAAAATTTAGCTGACGTCTATTTTTCAACCACAGAGTAACAATAGTTAGTTTACTAGAGTATACTTTGTTATACTGGATAACAAAAGTTTTTTTACCAACAAAAAACACACAAGAGAGATAAATCGAAGTATATTTTTAATTTGTGAGCATGTTTCTTATTTTATAAAATTATTAAGTGTACGATTTAAACAAATATCCATATAGTTAATATTCCCTTAGTATGCCTACTCTGTGTAAATATCGTCAGACGTCGGAGGCGACGATTGTAACAGTGGCAGACGACAGACGACGCGTGTGGCAAATCGAAAACCTCAAAATAACTTTTTGATGACTGTAGATACTAAGATATTAACTTATAAAATAGTTTGTTTTATTACATTTTCTTAGACAATTGGTAATATTGTGATTGTCATGTGTAAAAAGTATACAAAGACTCAATTTGTCTAGAAAGCGTTGATGAAGTTAGTCACAGTAAGCGAACAACCTTAAAATTTATTTTTGTAGGACAATTATTTGCTAGGTTATATTTTCACTAAATTAATAATAAAAATTGTCTACATTACCTAAAATACATTAGGTACCAGTAATGTAGTAGGTAACCACAATAAAATCTATAGATTATTCGAGCCAAACAGCCTTCTTCGGAAGGTTGTCTTGAAGGATTTGACTTAGCCTAGGGTTGGATTGCAGTAAGAGTAGGCCGACATTAAACTGGTAATACAACAACTGTTGTAAAATACTTTAAACACATTACCAGGAATGTTGTAGTGAACCAAAATAAAAGCTTTAAACTATTCTAACCAAACTAAGCCTTTTATACAGGTTATCTGAAATGATTTGACAAATCCTAGGTTTGGATTATACAGAGCTGTTTTCATCATAAACTTGGACCTATGGTTATAAAATGTAGGTCTATACACTTAGGCTACTTGCCATTTTAGAAGTTTCATGTACAGTCTTGGACCAACCCATGTTTATAGAATTTAATTTCATAATAGCCTAGGCTATTGAAACAATATATTGAAATATAATTTTTGTCAAATACAATTGTTGTAAAATACTTTAAACATTACCAGGAATGTTGTAGCGAACCAAAACAAAAGCTTTAAACTATTCTAACCAAACTAAGCCTTTTATACAGGTTATCTGAAATGATTTGACATATCCTAGGTTTGGATTATACTGAGCTGTTTGCATCATAAACTTGGACCTATGGCTATAAGATGTAGGCCTATACACTTAGGCTACTTGCCATTTAAGAAGTTTCATGTACGGTCTTGGACCAACCATGTTTATAGAATTTACTTTCATGATAGCCTAGGCTATTGAAAAAATATATTGAAATATCATTTTGTAAAATACAACCGTTGTAAAATACTTTAAACACATTACCAGGAATGTTGTAGCGAACCAAAACAAAAGCTTTAAACTATTCTAACCAAACTAAGCCTTTTGTACAGGTTATCTGAAATGATTTGATATCTCCTAGGTTTAGATTATAGTGAGCTGTTTTCATCATAAACTTGGACCTATGACTATAAAATGTAGGCATATACACTTAGGCTAATTGTAATTTTAGAAGTTTCATTTACGGACTTGGGCCAACCCATGTTTATATTATTTAATTTCATGATAGCCTATGCTATTGAAACAATATATTGAAATCTCATTTTGTCATCTAAATAACTGGGCCTGACGATTTATTGTTAATCCTTAAGGATATTTTGACTTGAGCTATAGAAATTGTTAACATTAGTTCATATAGGAAACTCGCTGTTCTCTTAAGAGTTAAATTAACCACACTGCTTAGCCCAAAATTCTCTGTTTGTTCTAAGATAACGCACCCATGCCAATCCTAACAACAAACCATGCCTGAAATCTTCAATTTATTTTAAAAATATATAAATTTACATATTTATACAACATTTACTTTGATAAAAACAAGTGATAAATGTATGTATGTTTTTCTACGGATAAAATGTTAGGTCGGCGGCGGGATCCGAACCTGCAACCTTAAGCTCCAAGAGCCAGTGCAATACCCTCTCAGCTACCGCGATAATTGATTCTTAGGGGAGAATTGAGTAAAACTATAGCTATAATGTATAGACATAAAATCCGGATTCTGGCGGCAGTTAAATGATAATGGAATGTATTCTGATGATGTTACTCAAATCAGATATTGAATTTTTTATGAGACTCGATTTAAGTTTGATCATGTGTTTCAATTATCCTTATACGCGAGGAATGAGCGTACACCTAGTATTTTTGTTAGCTTAAGTAAATTTTGGAGGTATATAGTCACGTAAAATTAAATAATGTGGTTGACACACATTTTAACTGCAAACTATAAAACATATCATATTTTGTTTAAAATTAGTTTTTCTCAACTGTTAAGGTTAACAAACAATTAAACTAGTTCCTATTTGAAATTTTCAGGATTTTTGTCAAAGGAAAGAAGACACCTTCCCTCAGTGAAAGCCACAATCAAAATAGCAATAGATTCTTATCTTTAAACTGGCATTTAGTTAAGTGAAATATTTCTAATAACTATATTACTGTTATGATAAATATCGACAGAGTTGTAGTAAAATACAAGTTTATGCTATAAACTTACGTATAGCACGAGACCTTACGTATTGTATTATTCAATGTAGTTGGCCCGCATTGGATGCATCCGTATAATACCGTTTGTTTAGTCGTCCTGTATACATAATTTTACAATAATTTGTACTCAGAATAGTTCGTTACGAGGTTATGACCTATTTCTGTATATTATACTGTAATACGTTTCCATCTTGTAACATTCACAATGCTATTTTTCCAACTGTTTTCCTACATATACAAATTTTTAATGCAAATAGATTGCATAATGCATGTTATTACATAGATTAATGTTATGACCGCTTTATGTTAACTGCGTCTGATGATTTGTCTTTATATGAAGCAAAGTGCCAAAACCAACAGAGTAAAATTAGGAGTTCAGGTACTAGGCTTATCAAAATTAAGAGTATATCATGATAAAAAATACACTTCAGAACACATTTAAAATTGTGATCTAGATATGAAACAGCCGTAAATATCAATGTAATGTCATTTGGATTTAAAAGTATTTACATTCTAAAAGTGACCTTACGACTGAAGAAAATATTAATCTTTCTTACCCATTCTAAACAATAAATTTGAAGTCCCACATTTTCTCTCACTCGTAAACACTTTTCTTTCTCGATAAGCAGCTACGGCTTAATGTGGATAAGTGAACGGACTGAGGACACTGAGTTCAGGGTTCGAATCCTGGCCCACGGGTGATAGTTTGTATTGCGTAACATATACATTTTTACGTTATTTCTTGTATTCTTGAGGTAAAAAATTTTTATTAATAGTTATTCAGGTTCAGATCCGGGAAACTTAAATGTAACGGGTGGATATAACAGAAAAAGTCCAGCAGACTAAAGCGAATATAAAACGTAATTAACATATGTATTATCTAATGTAATAGGGAAAGTTTGGCAGACATAGACAAACACTATACCAACAAAACAAATATTAATAAACTAATATTAATCAAAAATAATATTCTTTATTCTGGTTTTGTATGGGTAGTGTGTTGAGGCTAGTCATATCTACGATGCAGCTAATCACCTCGGCCTGTGATAAGTCCATGCAATCACAGACACCCGATTACTGTGGACTCTTGAGATTGAAACTGTACCAAAATCCGTACAGTCCGTATGAGGGCAAGACGCCATCAGAGCGAGGACCCCAGAAGACAGAGAACAAAAATGGCTAATTACAAGGATGCGAGGAGGTCTCGCCGCCATGACATAAACAGGAGCAATGCTGACAAATGGAGCAAACTGAAGATAGTTACTCCGATCCGTGAAAGATGAGTTCCAAAATTATATCCCAGAAATGTATAACCCAAAAAGGTAAAATGTTAATGTTAGAGCTTAAAAATTCTCGATAATTAAATAACGTAATACCCTTATCATCTAAGCTTGATAAGATTATTAGCGAATTTCCCCTATAGGGAAGAAGCTATTACCGTAGGTCTCATGGTAAGACTTAAGTCCGAGACCATGATAACTTCATTTTGAGGTCCCCAGATGCAAAAACACCATTTGTTCAAATTTGTATATATATATATATATGTGTGTGTGTGTGTGTGTGTGTGTGTGTGTGTGTGTGTGTGTGTGTGTGTGTGTGTGTGTGTGTGTGTGTGTCCGTAAGCACGATAACTCTCGTAAAAAAGGTCCAATCTTAATTAAATTTGGTAAAAAATGTGTAAAGCCCCATTTATTTGAACGAGTTCTAAAACCAGACGAATCGCTCCACCCGAAAGGGGGTTTTTGTGGGGTTTTGTACCCCAAAAATGTTTTTTTGAGGTTTCCCCATGTAATTTTTATTTAAATAAAATTTTTATTTGTACCATTGAATTCAGCATAAAAAAACAAACAATTTGGTATTTGGATCATTGCTCTACGTCAATTGGTTACTGATATATGGAAAGTGCTAAACACAGTACGTTGCGTAACGTTATTCTTATGGAGAAAAAGAAAAATTGTATATCTCGCTTATTTGTGAACATAAACTGACGAAATTTGGTATATGGCTTCATCTGGTTGTGGTTCATTGATTTTTGCACAAAAAACAATTTTTCGCCTATAATTCCCGTAGCAGCAAACCTAGGTACTTTGTCCCCATATTACTATTATGGAAAATAATTAAAATGTTATATATCGCTTATTTATGAATGTATATGGATGAAACTTGGTATGTGACTTCACTAAGATAAGTTCTATTGATATTTGCATAAAAAACAATTATTTTTGTCCCTTTTAGCAGCAAACCTGCGTACTCATCCCCAATGTTATTCTTATGGAGAATAATTAATATTTTAAATTCTGCTTGTTTGTGAATATATTTCTTATAAATCCTGTTCAGTGTTTTAATGTGTTATTTTATATATTCATTGGAAATTTGCTGAGTATGCAGGTTTGCTGCAACGGGGGTATTTTATTACTGTACGTAGGTATTTCAGTAAATAAATACTATAAGATTGAACAATAAACACAGAAACTGACATTGCCGAAACCCTACGATATTGATATCGCTGCAATGATTTATGGCAAAACAATGACACGACTGATGTTGTTGGCCACGGGCTGTCGCTGTTTGTGGGTTTTATCACTACAAAATCGATGGAAAACAATAATTGAATGGTTTAGTAACTTAAAATTTTATCCCTTCAAATTTAACAATAAAACTTGTATCATCGATTCGTCTCCTTTCTGAAGTTGTTGCAGAATTATGTTCTAGAGAGTTGTACTCACAGACAATAAAAAAAGTAGACTGGGCATCCCTTATTACTTTAGCATTGCAGCTGGTGAAGCCCGTTATAGGAAGTGTCCGCCATCTTGGTGGTCCAAGTTGATCAAAATACTAGGATATTAATTATGGATATGTAATAATGCTCGGCATCATACTTATGAAAGATTAGATACTGTCAACTAAAGCATTAATTATTTAGAGTTGTTAGGCCCACAACTATTTAGTTAAGTAACACTTTATAAAAAAAATATTAGCAAACTGTTTTTGTTTCCCATAGTCGAACATGTTACTCATTCCCCTTGGGCTGTAACAGATAGCGTTACTGTACCATCATTGCAATAGACAGAACATTGCCCTTACTTTCTTAAATAGTTTCAAACATAAATTGTATATAACTTATGGTTTAAAATAATGTTATTAACTTTTGAAAAATAGTTCTATTTGATTTATATAAGTGAAAAATTTAGCTTTTCCAAAGTCAGAACCGTGTAAGCATATACTAACCACTTTATATTAGTAAATAAATCTATTTCTGTTTGATGAAATCATCCACAGTAAACATATGTTTTGACTTATGTGTATTTTTAAGACCAAAGTAACAACACAAGTAACACCATCTATTGGGACTCAGAAAAATTACAAGCCGCCATCTTGGTGGTCCAGATTTAAATGTGCAACAATTTTATACCCTTGATGCCCAGTCTACTTTCTTCTATGGTCTGTGGTCGTAATCTATTCCCCTTCTTTGTTTGACTTTGGGAAAATTTTAATTGAAGCAAATGTTAAAGCTGATTCATATTTATTTATTACTCTTAGATATATCCTGAAACTTGAATTTGTCAAGACTTGACTTATGTTCTTAGAACGGGTCCTGAAAATATATATTTGTCCAATAGTTCCCTTCTAAGACCTTCTAAGGATAATTTTAATTGCAGGTTAGGTATATGTTTTTACCAATAATTGCCGATAACTAGCAAATTGTTAATTGTAAATAAATATATCCTTATTTTTCTTCTACATGATATCTTCACCAATACATGGATAGTAGAATTTACTGTCTGTAGCTAGTTCAGTATCTAATTATGCCAGTAGTAGAAGTAATGGAACTAATATAAGAACACGTAATGTACCCTACTATTGCCCACCAAGATTTTTTAGTAGAGAATTTCAAGCGACAATTTAGAGTATAACAAATATATTAACAGCTGTTTTATAATACAACCAATTTCTAAATGTTTTATATTTAAAAGGATACATATTATTCCAACTTCCTTAATGTATAACTTTGTGTAATCATTATTAGTTTGCAATAAAAAGATAATTATAATTTGTATTCTATATATAATAAAATAGTGATTTTGTTTTAAGAAACCTCAACATTTCCTTAGGTGGGTTAGTTTTTGTGTTTCTTATAGAAATATACAATATGCAATAAATTACACACCACAATAATACTAAATTTGTATTTTAATTATATATATAAAAGATGGTAAATATTATCATAGAACATTTTACATGACAATCGGTTATGCCCAGTCACGCCGGTCGTCATTATCAGGTCCAGTGAGAGAATAACAGATTTACAAAGATCATCGAGAGTAAAAATGGAGTTTCAAAAATACAATGGTGTATTGAAATGGTGTTGATTGCAATACGTATGATGAATATTTATTTGGTACAGGGTAGTTTTACATTTATGTTCCAAATAATACAACAATGCTATTTTCGGAACATTTTAGTATGTAAACTTCCGAAGTGCAATGAATCACTATAGTTTTCATACTTTTTAGTTGATTGTATCTCATGTTTCGGGCAAAGGTCGATCACCACCCATATTTGCAGAGAAATAAGTGGCGATCGCCAGTGGATTCAACGTATTTACTTTTTACCACTCAAACCATTTAAAATATGTCTTGTCTAATATAGTGGAGAAAGCTCAAATCGCAGACCTAAAAAACGTATGATCATTTGGGAATGTCCTACAATTGTAGTCTATATATTTATTTTATTTCAGAAAATTCTGCTGAATACAATGGAAAATCAAAGAAAATCTACTTAAACATATATAAGGTTCATAAGGAAAACAACATTCAGTGATTTACAGTTTGAATAATATGGCTTATTCTTAAATCGCAAAAACATCTCTGACAATCTTTCAATGTAAAATTTAAAATTTTTATAAATTGAAACCTTATATGTGATTAATTATGTAAGTTTGACAAGCTATTTTATTTTATAAGTAACAAATCTTACGATATCAACATAATCCTATGTAGAAAACAATCCTGAATAACAACTGATGTATTCAGTCGTAATACCCTATATAGCTCCGATGAAACGTGCTTGTTAGTGAATGTCTTATCAAACGGAATGATTTAATTCCAAGCGCTTTATTTATTTCACTTTCTATTTGGTATTTAGCTACACAGTATAATGTAATGAAGACACATCTGAAATAAATGATCAATTGTAAAAACGACTGACCATAGACTATTTTTTTGTTGATATTTTATTGTTTTGAATTTAAAAAGATATGTGCATATCAATATTTAATCAAATGTACATAATTTGCAACTCAAAATAAATAAATAAACTATTTGCGTTTATTTTGTAACCAACCTAGTCTCTTATAAGATAAAGATTAATTTAAAATGTAAGTAAATAACTTGTTGATTTATGATTGTACCTTGCACAATACACCAAATGATTATTATGATCAAAATATTTATTGAAGAGAGGATTCTATTCCCTAAAAATACTTAATATTTTATTCTTTTGAATGCCATAGAAAAGGTACAAAAAACTGCACATGACGTAAAGCTTTACCTAATGGGTTAATGCACAATATTTATTTTAGCTTTGTACGTGTTCATTACTTGTTTGTTAAGTTTGGGTTATAAATAGGTTATTTTGACTCAGTTTATTTTACATTATTTCTAAAACAAACACTTCCATTCCGAGAGATATTTTGAGTGGATAATCAATCATCAATGCATTATAACTTTCAAACATTCAAACATTGCATAGAACAGGTAGTATCCTACATGATTCATCTGCAATTGGAGAAGGGGAAAATTGTTTATTTTAATGTGGCCATATAGAAAATCCTTGTGGTACAACCTAATTTAACCACATTTCCTTCGGTCATTTATATTTTAAAAACAGGTTTATTTGCCCAGTTTTCATTAAATGTGTAAAAATGGATAAGCTGATTTTTCCAACATAATACTGAGCGAATTAAAAATTATCAGTGTTGGTATTTATTAATCAATGATTTTCACATCATCATCTGTATTTTGATCCTTAGTTATCAGGCAACACTATTAATTACAGATCTTTTCGTAATTGATCCACCACTAATTGAAAAGGAACAATAGATTTCACCGTACAAGGCGATTCACTCTATCGGGCTTCTCTAATTGCGGTGAAGATCTATTGTGCGAGACCCGCGGATATTCAACGTTAACAATTTCAGGCTTCCTTGCATAGCAGTTTGGCACTGGAATTGTGGAGAGTATGTTTCACTATTCTAGATTATCTAGTCATACCTGTGTGTAGTGCACCTAATTTCATCTATATTATTGTAGTGGATATCGACGGAGTTGGCACTACATTATCTAACCACATGTAGTCAGTTACATTATCAATGGCATGTAGACGACGGGACTAAGAATATAGTTAGTAAATAATCAGGCTAGTTTTCTCCTAATATGGAATAGAAATATATCTACAGAAGGAACGATTTATAAACTATTTTTAATTTAGCATAATTTTACCTAAACTTATTTAAGAATGTGGCAGGACTAGGCCTTAACAATCTTCATTACTTTACACTATGTAACATTTTAGGGTTGTTTAAGTTATGTAAAAAACTGGTAACATCTTTTTAAAGTAGTAAAATAGATTATTTTGGAGGGAATTCATTATTTGGAAATGTAGACCCCTTTGTTCTCAGTAACTCAAGATAAAAAGCGAACGGTGAACATTAAAAAGCGCTAACTGTTCTTAACCAAAGCGTTGTCCAGTCAAAATTCAAAATAAAACCTTACCAAACATTGAGAACAGTATTTTTTGGTTCAAGTTTTATTTTTGCCTTACATATATATATATATATATTGTGTAGTGGTATCACCTTAATTATTTAGTAGGCCTGTAAACGATGGTCTGTAATTTTGTATACAAACCCTTTTTCAAGTGATCCTCGTTTTAAAAAGCTATAGTAATAGTAATAATAGAATACTTTATATAGAAATTAAAAACCAAGCTCTAAACCTTTTAGCGAGTTCGCTAATTTTTGCCTATTCAAAATTGCGTCCAAATAAGTTATTATTAAACTTTAAATAAAACATATTTACAAAGACAGTTACTCAATAAGTATTAAAAATAAAAACAGCTTTCAAATATGCACCATTTTACGGGGATTAATTGGAAAGAATTAACATATTCTAATTGACTTATGTTAGCCGACACACGACGCCATACAAGGTTTCAGCTTTTAAAACTATAACCTTTTCATGTATCACCACCCAAAATTTAAAACACGTTTTTTCGGTTGTTTTTACACTACTGCTGAATATTTAACATAAAATAATAATAAGGTAAAACCGTTAACTAGAGTTATTTTCTGCGTGTAAATAGTGCGAGTAAAGTTAATAAACCCTTATTGTTATAACTGTACTACAATCATAAACAGTTCATTTTTTAAAGTATCCAAACTTCCAGTATATTTTACCCAATGTGAAAACAGCAATCTCTTGGAGGACTAAGATGAGATTTCAGTTACTCTAAAAGGCTTAGGTGAGCGAGATACATTGATGCGAGAGTAAAAACTTAGAGCTACGAGGTATTATGCTTAAAATTTAAAAGGTTTACAGACAAAGGTAGGGCCTAGTAATAATTATAAAATAAAGATAATCTTCAATTAAGAATTAGTCTGACTAATAATTATGAATAATCATTCAATAACTATAGACGCAATAATATATATGTAGTTATTATTTGAAATTCATATGATGTTATGCTTTCAACTAGCTTACAGTAAACGATTTATATACAATAATTATATCATACTAGAATTATTACCCATGTGCAAAACTACTCAGATTTAAGAACTTATCACTTATCACTTAAGATAGTGCCAACAGTAGGTTGACAAATAAATATGTGAAAATTACCATTTTATCGTCAATGTTATGGTTTTCAATTGGTTGTTGTTCCACGTTTAGAGGTAAAGGCAATATTCAAAATGACGGCTCAATTATTGGTTTCAATGATGGATAAAGGGAGATATGGCTTAACGACAAAAATCACACTCAAGAAATACAATAATGACTAGAGAATCCGAGCTGCTCTGCAGCATCAGTCAATGTTGTAACTCGAAAAAGACGTAGTTTATGAGTATTTAAGTACGTTGATGGGTAATCAAGTTCAAATAGCATTGCATTTTATACGTCTCTTCTTACGAATTGTATTTAATATTTTGTACAGCCACCAATACGTTTATAGTTCATTGAGTTATTGCATAACTTAAACATTTAAAAAATAATTGGTAAAAAATAGTAAAAAGTAAACTTTATAAAATCCAAAAGGTAACGCTCAAAAATATATTCTTGAGGTTGCAGAAACACTTTTTATACATAACAATGGTTTACAGAGCCTCATTACGAAACTATTAGGAATCGATAATCAAGCATGAGTTTATTTTTAAGCTGTAAACGTGAAGTCATTTTTTAAGCGGCCTAAAGTTAACAGGGAAATCTCAAGAAATAACTTTCCCATTAAACACACATAGTATGCATATTTCACTTATGGTGTAGCTTTTTCTCAATATATCAACGTGGAATAATAAATATATTTTATGCATCTTCTTAAATATAATATTCTACAAAAGAAGGCAGCTATTTTATCAATCTACCATTATACAACAATAACTATACTATTTTATGTAAATTAGGAGGTACATATACACCTAAATGGAAAGAAGTTGTATTTTATGCTGCATTATTCTTTTGACAAACAAAATGAACCTTCTTACCTAATGAACACACGTTTTAAATAATCTTCTTATGTAAACAAACTCCCTTCTTAAGATTAACAAGGGAAATGTGAAAGCCACTGGGCCAAAATTCATTGCAGAATGTCAGTTTAGATGGGTGATGATGTGATGATGATCTAGGTATAATAAACTGTTTATAAAAAACAATAACTATTAAAATCGACGTGATGGAACTGTCTGATGGACAGCCAACAGTTTTCAATTATTTTTATTATAGATGATAAATTAATACAAATATACTTATTTAAATTATATTCCGTCAATATTCTGTTCTTGTTGTGTAATATGTATCTGCTGAATATTATGTGATAATTATATAATAATATATTTTATAGCTTCATTATAAGATTGTGTAATGTTGTAGTAGATTACTGTAGTGCTTGCTCAGCACAAACACTATAAAGCACACACAACTGTTGTACTATCAAATGATAACAAAGCGGATAAGAGGAGACCGATTAACGATAACTTGGTATGGAGATGCACGTTATGTTCAACTAATACTTTTTGCGATTCTAGCTGTGACAGGACTGATATTGCTATTCATAAACTGTAGTACAAATTAGGATTTAATTTTGTATTGCTATTTTAAACTAACATTTAATAGTGATCCTGGAGTGGCTTTTACTCAGAGTGTTTTTAGCGAATTTCCCCTATAGGGAAGAAGCTATTACCGTAGTCGGCATGGTAAGACCT
Source organism: Allygus modestus (assembly GCA_963675035.1). Classification (NCBI taxonomy): domain Eukaryota; kingdom Metazoa; phylum Arthropoda; class Insecta; order Hemiptera; family Cicadellidae; genus Allygus; species Allygus modestus. Next base: position 179,202,647 of record OY776111.1, on the reverse strand, counting down.
AGGCCCGGGACCATGATAACTTTTCGTTTTGAGGTCCCCAGAAGCCAAAAACACAATTCGTTCAAAACTGTATATATATATATATATATATACATATATATATATGTGTGTCCGTGGGGGCGATAACTATCGTAAAAATGATCCGGTTTTGATGAAATTTGGTACAAACATGTAAAGCATCATTTATGACTTTAAGTTCAAAATCCAGCCAGATCGCTCTATTCAAAGGGGTATTTTGGGGGGGTTTTGCACCCCAAAAATGATTTTTTTGACTTTTTTACAAATAATATTTTAGTAAATCCAATTTTAGTTTTCACTATTAAATTCAGCTTAAAAAAACAAACAATTTGGTGTTTTGATAATTGCTCTACGTCAATTTGTTACCGATATATTGAAAGTGCAAAACACAGTACGTTGTCCAATGTTATTCTTATGGAGAATAAGAAAAATTGTACATCTCGCTTATTTATCAACTTATCCTGATGAAACTTGGTATATTGCTTCATATCATTGTGGTCTATTGATATTTGCACTAAAAACATTTTTTTGACTGATAGTTCCTGTAGCAGCAAACCTGCGTACTCAGCTCCCATGTTATTCTTATGGAGAATAAGTAACGTGTTATCTCCCTTAATTATGAACATAAATTAATAAAATTTGGTATGTGGCTTTACCTTCTTGAGTTATATTGATATTTGTATAAAACCCCATTTTTTGTGTTTCTTGCTTCAGCAACCCTGCATACTCAGCCGCCACGTTGTTCTTATGGAGAATAATTAAAATGTCATAAATCGTTTATTTATTGATGAAACTTGGTATGTGGATTTATTTGGTATTAAGATACATATATATGCATCGGAAATTCGCTGAGTACGCAGGTTTGCTGCTACGGGGGTGTTAAATTTAATTATTTAGAAAATCATTAAGCCGATTTTCTTTACTCATTCACCTCTTCACTATTTCATAGATGTTAAAATGCATGCATTCTGTGGTAAACCAGTTTGACTATTACGACTCAATTTTATTAATTGTTCGATCCTAAAAAACTAACAAATATACAAACTAAGCTTATTTCATGGCTCCGTGGAACCTGTGACCGTGGAAAAAAATTTATATTAATAATATAAATGAAATCATGCAATCTTTCAAAGTTTTTTTAAATGTTTAGTTGACCCTTCTAAATTTCAAAGCATCTTGCTGGTCTGCTGTGTGATTATTTAAAATACTACAATTACTTGATCTTTCAGCTTTATATGCGATTACGTAAAATTTACATACATGGTAAAACAGCGAAAAGTACAATTACTATTTTAAACAGTACACATTGCAAACATTAACTTAACCTTTCACATTTATTTAGTATTACAGTTACATGGTACTGTCGAAATTATGTATTTGAGCCGTTAGAATTATTAAAGTAACATGTTTTACACTTGTAATTAAAATGTGATGATTTGGAAAGGCTCAATCTGACTAGAGTTACAAATTCACTGCCTACGACCTCACTTTGAGAACGTCTGGTCATTGAAAACTTACAACTGGTAAAAACAATAGTTTTTTGCTGCCCACATTCGTACCTCACTTAAACATAGTGTTATGTTAGGAGATGTGTGCAAAATCAACTGGCATGTTACATCAGTTCATGTTACATTATAATATTATTCATTCATTTATAATGCATTGGATATTTTGTTTGTGCATGAAATTCCTCCTCATCAATGTAGGCCTACTGCTTTATACATGCAAGTGCTTATTTATCAAAGAGAGAGTTTTGCTTTAACATATCTCTAATCGTTGAATATTGACAATTATTTTTGAGTATCGGTGGTTATTAAAATGTTTTGGAATAAAAATCTTAGATCGAATAGTTCAAAAATCACTTAATTTTGGGACAACTCTACTTTAACCGCGAAAGGGCAAACGGAGATCATGTTTATAAAAGGCATATTTTTTAAAATAATTACCACACATTTTGCCCTAATAAAATTGTATCAAGAAAAAACAGAAAAGTAAGTATATTTTAAAATGTGTTAGTAAATTTTCATAAATCACTACTTTTAAAGAAGTTTTTAATACAACATTTTCACGAGGATGACGATGCAAAAGTTTTAGGTTCTGAAGACAGAAAGAGATGAGATTTTACTTATCATAAAAGGCTTAGTTGGACAAGACACTGAAGCGAAAGTAAAAAGTTTTATAAGTGCGACTGTGAGAAATAACCCTTTAAGCACAAAACATTCAAATCTTTAAAAACATCACATTTTTATATTTTTGTATCCTTCATATTATATATTTTTTAACGCTTACTAAGGTTACGTATTGTTTTAATGGCTTTGTTTGAATAAATGTTGTCTGCCTTTTACTTTAGAATTTCTATTTAAATGCTTTGTATCGTCTGACATTAACTGAACAAGTAACATTAGTTTTCTGGTTCACTGAATGTTGTATTACAAGGTTTCCGCAAGCAGTCACAGGCTCAGTATTATTATTGGATCAATCCACGATGGTTTCGTAACATTTCTCAGTAATAATATGATATCATTTAATCATTGTAAGGGAGGCTTCCATGAACCACCTTATGGTGCTAGAGGAAGATTGTATTTATACTTTCCTTGATTGAATCCCGGGGCTAATGTAGGTATCTTACATTATGAGATTGACGCATTTACATTTAAAAAATTCCCAATGCGTATTATTATTAAGTGTTGGGAAGCAAGAAATGTCTTAAAACTTTAAAAGCAGTGTTAAAGTGTAAATGTATTTAATTTTAGTAAGAAGCCGATGATTACAATGAATAATAACAAAAAAATAGTCCATCATCATTAAAACCAATGTTAACATTAGAAAACAAAATAGTTCATCGTTGGTCATCTGTCGATCCAATTTGTATTCTGAATGAAACAAGTTATATGGGAAAAATTAAAGTTATATATATTTTTAGGTGACACTAAATTATGAAACAGCAATTCACAAATCCTAACATTTAACTCGCATAACCCTTTAAAACAGTTTTAACTTTAAATTTAATTTTACATTTTGAAGTTGTGAAGCAGACAATATAATTTAAAAAAATAATGCCATGAATGTTACTTAGTTTTAGTAAACCAAAGTAAAATAAAAAAGTAGTATATGAGAATTTTTGTAAATTTAGGTCAACAAATTATATTTGGATAGCCTTCTAAAGTTTGTGTTTTTACTATAAGCATTGTTTTTTACATTACAGAACCCAGTCGTTATTGGATTTTTACGAGCATTTTTTTATAAACATGCTATAAAGTAATATTACTTTAGGAACCAAAATTATATTAATTTATATTTTTGGTACAAGAACTAAATTTAGTTTAGGATAAAACAATGTTTGCATTTAATTTCAGGAAGCATTTTACAATTGTGAAAATCTTTGTAATTTTTTCCTTCTGTTATTTAATAACATAAACATATTGAACAAAACATAAACTCATCATCAATGAATGTTAAACATGGGATTATTACTTTTAGTTGTGTACATTTAAAAAAATAAAGATTTGGCCGCCAGTCATTGTGAGTCACAATTACTAAATAAATGTGAGGCCATGTGAACTCAAACCTTTTCTTAATAAATAACAATATTTTGATTGTAATACAATAAAACTTGTTATAGAGATATATTATTTAAAATTCCATCTCTCTCCCTTCCAAGTTTTTGTAAATTACGTGTGTGCGGTGGTTTGAGAGGGTATATTTCTCACCGGCATAGAGGGCTGGCAAGGTTTACGTTCGTTGAATCTGCGACCAGAATTATGTTTCTTCCGAGGTCGGTTTTGATATAAATAGACCTCTGATCAGTTGTAACAATAATAACACCAACAATGGCTGCAACTACAAATAAACGGTATCAGAAAACTGACACATACTTTCTTCCTTTTAGCCCAACTTTAATAAATAAATTAAATTGTATTTACTAAATATAGAGTATAAAGTACGTTCGAATGTACATAAAGTCTTCAAAATAAGTTGTTTTCAAAAATATCCACCCAAATCTTTGTTATAGAGGAACTACAGAATCCTTTGCTACACACAGTGGTTGTTAGAGGGGAAATGGTGGCATTCATCCCCAAAGGCTTAAATGACAACATATTTCGAATATCCTCTGTTGGTCAATGCCCTACAGTTGCTCTAACTTTACCTGTATATCAAGTTTTAACGAAATTGATCAGTAAATAAGAGAGAAATAGTATTTTTTGTATTCCCCATAAGAATAACATTGGACAACGTACCGCGTTTATCGCAAAAATAAAATGTTAATTTTCTCAGCAACCAGCTATCGTAGAATAACAATTGAAAATACTAAAGTATTTAGTTTTGAGCTATTTTTAATGGTGATTAGTAATTTTTTTCAACATTTATGTTTTTAATAACAAATCCATAAAACTAAGTTTTGGATGTTTTCAGTCCTGTAATTTCTGAACCCGAAATATATAGAAACAATATTCCTAGAAATGCGGGTGGTGTCATATTGTTGGAAACTGAAAGCTCTACAAACCACTAAAGTTTAATCAAAATCGTAATTGCCGTTTTTGAGAAATTTGGATTTTTCATGTATTTTTCCGGTTTTTTGGGGGATAATTACTCTTAAAAATAAAAAATTTAAACAAAATTGTAAAACGCCTGGAGATATTGTACAAAAATTCATAAAAACTGGCTTATTAATAAGGGCTCTAGCTCTGTACACATCCACACAGACAGACATCACGAAAACATTTTTTTTTTTTGTTCAGGGAGCACCAAAACGAATATTTCCACTATTAACTCAAATTCGAAAATTTTTACGAAAAAACACTTCCCCCATATATTATGTACAGGGGAAGAAAGTAAAAATCATTATGCTCTCATTTTTACAATGCTCTTTTGAAGGTAGTATGTTATTAACTTAATGTTGTAAGATAAATCTGAAGTTAACCAAGCAAAAGAGTATGAAAATATGAAAATAAACGTATTGGTATTTGGAATTGCTTTATCGTTGTGTTTATTTTTTATTGAACTAAAGAAAGCGGGTTGTTTTCTGGACTAAAAGATTTTCTAATATTTTGTTTTATTTTTTCGAAGGATGTTTGAATGATATGTTTTCCTCATACTGTATCTGCTAAACGTTTAAAGGTTATTGGATGAGGGTTTGCTTGCATGAAAAAACTAGTAAAATGGAGGAAGGTAATTTGTATTTATTTGACGTTAACATATGTAAGTCATTCTGTTTAGATGTATTTTAAGTATTATTTACAATTTGAGCATATTCTTAACCATTTCTAAATATTCAATATGTTTTTTGAAGTATTTAGTCTAATTTAGACCTAATTTGCTTTAAAATTAAATTTATACTCTCTGTTTTTAATAAATCGAGTCTAAAATCATAAAAACAACTCTTATAATGTAATGTTTGAAGACCATTGACATGTTGGTTTACTTAAAGTCTCTATCACCTCTGTAGCTAAATGATCAAATACAACATAACAATTTAAAGTAAAACGTACGTCTTAGGAATTTCTTCCCAATAAATGCTTTTAAGACACATCAACATTGAATGAAAAAAAACAATCCCAGAGAGATTGGAGAGACTAGTTGTTTTTTTTGTGGTTTTATTAAATTAAGGTGCTATGACTCTTTTGCACTGTGTTTATTACGAACTATAATTTATTTGAAAAACATGAAGTCAATTTACCTCTGTATTTAGCTTATATATATTCAAAAAATAAACCATGGTAAAAATAGCTTGTGAAGAGTTTGGTTTAATCAAAGCTCAGAGGAAGGTTAATTGGGCGGCAGTTTACACAGAGCGAGTTTCCGTAAATGTAATGTCAGCACTGTTTGTAATCTAGTGAAAAAGGTTTTAACTTTACACACGGGGAAACCTTTATACGACACAAAATTATTGGTGTAATCAAATATGCCGGTGACTTTGACCAAAAACAGTTCATTCTGATAAATAATTCAGTTCGTCCATGTAAGTTAAATTGCACTGTGGATGACCCATAAAATAACACTAGACTACGGTAGGGTGCACGAGGGAGGATGGTGCAATGGGCAACTAAAATTACCACACACCTTGGAAATGCGGAATAAAATAAGACTCTTGTGTAGTTGTTGGTCTATATTAAATTCCAAAAGTTGGCTAAATGGAAAAACAAGCACTTTGAATATGAACCGATTAAGATACCTCTTACTTCAATAATTATAACCTACTCAGTCAATAGGTATCACATAATGCTGGGGTACTACTAAAAAATGTATTTAGAAACATTTTTAGTAACGCCAACCCATTTCATTGCAAAAATGTTAGAAAATATTTGAATATTTTATTTGGTTTTCTACCTCCCTTACCCAAATAAATTGCTGAACGAAAATTATTTAACTGGCTTTCGTTGTTGTATCCCCCCATATCTGAGAAGGTTCCTCAAACAGATTTGAAACATCTTAAATTTCAAAAAAAGTAAAAAACATTGGGGTACTTACTTTTTAGTCACCCTAAAAAAGATTACTTATTTTTTCAATTAATTTACACCCCGTTACAATTTAAAATGTTTGTAAATTTGACTGCGTAAAATAACTCAAGAAAAGTTGTTTTGTATAGTTCTTATCTCAGTATCATAACTTAACTGGCTCACAAAATAAGAAAAAGGCTATCTGCACAGGTAATGCCCGAGAGATGTATTTACTTTATAAGAGAAGAAGCCCCGAGTGGATACACTCTAATGGACTGCGAGTGTTTTGAAGTGACCCTGCCTACCTTGATGGCACCTGAGAAATATACTCAGAGGACTTTGGGTTAAATGACTAATATAAGATAAACTTTCCACGCTGTAAAGATTTTTCATTGTTCTGAATATTAGATTGGTGATAAGTAACTTTATAATAAAATAATATATTTATATTTTATATTGTATGAATCAAGACATATAAAAATTTAAAATTATCAATAGCGGTAGAAGTAAGTGTGTCTAGGTTGCAATTTGTGTTTACTAAAAAAACAGGAGTTTAACCACTATTAAATATATTCAACAGCTATTTTGTTAAAACTAATTACAAATCAAGGATTGATACTTTGTAAAATGAGTTCTGACTTTTACCGGAGTTCGTGGTTGGCTTTCAGTAAGTATAAAAATATGATTAAAATAAAATGTTTGTTAAAATTTAAACTCCCATATTGCTACTGCTTTGTTGGAATGCAAATTTAATTCATATTTTTCCAAAATAATAAGACCTAATGTCCGTGAGAATGTGTGTAGTGGGTTTAATTAATTAAAAGTATAAAATAAATGAACATAAAATAACTTGAAGATAAAAGTACATCATTGATTTATTTAATTTTTTTGGGCGTTCTAAACGAGTATGTCGCAATCGATCCCTCGGTACAGTGGAAGTGGGTTCCCACGAGAAGAACAAACTCCGAATTTTTTGTAAAACAACTGCGAATAATTTTGCGTCGCACCTGGAGAACATTTTGCAACACTGTCAAAATCCTTAAGAGGACAGTGACGAGTTTGGCCGAATTGTCCAATAGCGCGGAGTTGCGTGGTAACACGGAGGGGTAGACGCAAGCTTGGGAGGGGAAGTTAGTTCCTTTAGCATTAGAAAAGAAACTGGACCAAGTCCTGGCTTCCCATTGGTATAAACTGTTTGAATCCGCGACATGCTCTGTTTTTAAGCAGGACCTTCACAACCGGGGTGAATAATCGCGGCGTAGGTTGCACAACTGCTCGTGAGCGAGTTATGATTGACTTAACTGTCTTAAAAGTCCTTCTTTCGCCATTTAAGTTGGCCCGTTAGTTAATAATCACTACTCCGTAACAATTGAGTTTTATTTCTCAACCCGAGTGACGTGATTTAGTGCCGGTTTAAATTGATCCACGTAGACCTAGTCTCCACGTATCGGCGGCGTGCGGAATCACTTCCGGGAAACACCAACGTCGGAGGGATCTAGGTTTTCAGCCACAGGTGATGGGGACACCCAGCTCTAGAACCTGACCGGTGAACTTCCTGTGACGACTGCATCGATCAGCACTCCATCAGATGCATCTCCTACTCAGCACATCTCAAAGCTAAGTTTTTGTTATTAGTTTTAATTTTCCTTTATTGTAAATTCCAGGGAGATATATATTGTGTTAATCAAGAGACTTTCAAGACTAAACAATGTAAATGAATTTGTGTCCTGAGATTTAAACAAATCAAAAATATTAAATCAGTTCTGTTCAGATATTTATGTTAATACTTTTAAGAAATTAGCTCCACCGATCCGCACGATTAACCTGAGATAAGAAGTAAGTGCTATGAATATATGAAAGGCCTAAACAGTAAAGTTAGCAGTTATAAGTTAGGGCTTGGACGAGCTTGCCGGAAACAATAATTAAGCTCTAATTTTTAATTGTTATAGGAGAATGTGGCTTGAGTACAATAATTTCTCCTTGTAACAGTGTGATATAAATATATATCATAAACAATAAATGTAAAAACAAGCTTACTGTTACAAGTGATTTTTGAAATGCAAAATTGTTAAACAAATATGTTAAATTAGAAAATTTAAACTTTAAGATTACTCATTTGACTAAAGCTTTGTTTTCCAAATTTTAATGATAGCATCCACCTCCTGGTTATCAAAACTAGGAATTTCTTCTAAATATTTAAACAAATTAATATTTTTTATACTAATCATATAGCCAGGTAATCATATCCCATTTGTCACGTTATATTCAACCTTAATCGGGTTATGATTACTTTATTTGAAAGTCCTTCCGGCTAAATGAAGAACTCATAGTAAAGTAGACTGATAACAGAATACGAGGTGACCATTTAATCTCTCCCTCGAGGACGCTCGCTCTGCGTTTAAACGGTGCGATCGTGCTGTGGGTAATGTTCGTAGCATCATAAGTTTAATATCACACACTATTTAATATTCTTATACTTTTAACAGAGAAATTTGCAATACAGTATAGATAATATACACATTTTACAACTATATTTAATAAACATTGCTTTATGAAATACAACTATTTATTTACTAACTCTTTATCGAATTGAAGGTGAATAGTGCTTCTTCGAGTGGTGCGAATCGGAAATTGAAAGCAATTCTGTGAGTATGTTTGTAATGCAACAGTGTACAAACAGCTGCACTGATTGTATACAAATATTTCATGTAGATTTTCACACCCAGTGAAAATTACTACTTAAAATAAAACAATTAAAAAAATGGTCAGTAGGGTATGTGCAGTTCCATTAAAAAAATAAAGGATTAAAATCAATCAATAATTGGAAATTACTTTGTTATATATAATTTATTAAGTTGTTAAAAATATAATACTCATACCATTTAGCAAAGGGTGAAGATATTTATTTTTTGTTCATTGCCATACATAAGAAGGAATTATATTTTAATTGCCTAGTACCACATGGCACTAGGCATGTGGTACTAGGCACATCTTATCGTTCTGTTTATGACATAACGATAAGAATAAAGTACAATTAGAAAAATATTTACCCAAGATAAATAAACAAATTACTAACATGGCCATACGACCAGTTACATTTTGTGGGTGATACCTTATAAAATGTGGTATGGAATGAAGACTTCCAAAGTTTTAAAGGTGACATTTTTGTATTCAAGCAATAAGTCCCCCCTTAATATTTATACTTTTTATTTGTCTTCATCCTCATTAAGATTGATGCAAAGTATGTTAAAAAGGTAAGAGGGGGGAACAGTAAAATTTACCAGTGCTGCCCCAAACAGAGGGTTAGTCTGATTGACCCCCTGCCGGTTTTTGTAATAATCGTGATATAATGTATAATCATTTACCTTGTGTTGTGTTTATTTTTGTCTAGTTCTATAAATACATTTTTATTGATTTAATTCCCACATTTTTCACTGTTTGTAAGTTGTTATTGAGCCATAAAGTAATTTTATTCACGTAATAATTCATATAGTCAGTAAAAACATTAAAACCTGTTACCGATTTATGTCGAGTAAACTTAAATCGAATCTAGGATAATCCAAACACAATGTGTAAGTTGTCATGTTTTCACTTTTAAAATATTTTTTGTTGCTTGGTATTATTTAAAAAAAACATTTAATACTACTATTATTTTATTAAAACTTAGAGGATAGTTTGTTTATGTTTATCGGTGTGGTACAATTGTGCGCATACTCATTACAATAAACGGTATCAGGAAACTGACACATACTTTCTCCCTTTTAGCCAAACTTTAATGACAAAAATATTTGTTATTTACTAAATATAGAATATGAAGTATAGATAAATGTACAGGAAATTGTCTAAAATAGTTGTTTTCAGAAATATCCACCCAAATCCCTTTTTGGGAGGCACTATAGAGTCCGTTGCTACACACAGTGGTTTTGAGAAGGGAAATGCCCCCTTGCCCCCCAGGGTTAAATAGCAACACATTTCGAACATCATCTGTTGGTCAATGCTAACTTGACCTGCATATCAAATTTTAATGAAATTGATCAGTAAATAAGAGAGAAATAGTTATATTTGTATTCCCCATAAGAATAACATTGGACAACGTACTGTGTTTACCGCTAAATGAAAATTTCAATTTTCTCCGTAACTAGCAATCGTAGAATAGTAATTTAAAATACTAATTTATTTAGTTTTTTGAGCTCTTTTTAATGGTGAATAGTAATCTTTTTTAACATTTATGATTTTTTATAAAAAATCCGAAAAATTGAATTTTGGATGTTTTAAGTCCTGTAATTTCTGAACCTGAATTTTTCAAGAAATGCGGGTGGTGTCATTTTGTTGCAAACCTAAAGTTCTACAAACCACGAAAGTTTAATCAAAATCGTTAGAGCCGTTTTTGATAAATTTGGATTTTTCATGTTTTTTGGCGGTTTTGGGGGGATAATTACCCTTAAAAATCAAAAATCCAAAAAAATGAAAAAAACACCTGGAGATATCGTGGATTAGTACCTACATACCAAATTTCATAAAAATCGACCCATAGGTTAGGGCTCTAGCTCTGTACACATCCACACAGACACACACACACACACACACACACACACACACACACACACACACGGACACACACACACACACACAGACAGACATCACGTAAAAACCACTTTTTTGGGTTCAGGGAGCACCAAAACGGATATTTCCACTAACAACTCAAATTCGAAAATTTTTACGAAAAAAATATTGACTACATTTTGTTATGTAGCTTTGGGTTAGTTATGAATTAATTAAAAAAACACATTTTCGTGACATCCTTAAATTAACGAAATCAAATTATTTTGCACTTAGTCTTACTTTAAAGGCCTCCGAATTGTAATAGCGCTTGGATGCATCCCAGTGTGCCTCTGTTTGGGACAGTTATTGAAATGGCAGCGTGCAGCTGACTTTTCAATAACCTTCACTTTGTTTTCACTTTACTTTGTTACGAATTTTGAATGTTTCTAAAACTATTGATTTTTGCTTAATTGGTATTAATCATGCAAAAGAATATAAGGATATATAAGGGAAAGAATATATGCCCCATATGTAAAATTAATGCATGTAAAAAGATGGGAATTAGCAAGGCGAAAGTTTTAAGCCCTCTCTCATCATTCTAGCATACATATTTACCGAGTTATTAAAGAAAATGTGTATTGACCAAACACAGTACGTTGTCTTATGGGGGTTTTACATTAGAAAATCCTGTTATTCATTTGTTGGTGTACTTTTAACATCTCCAGCAACCTCACGCCTACTTTAAAGCCTGACTGGACCTTCTCCTAACCTTATAATGCACAACATTGTATTCCCAGCATTGCAGGTAAATGAAACCAGGAGTATCAGAACAGCAAAAAAAATCAATGTTTTCAGATTTCAATAAAAATTGGACAAATGTATGTTTTTACACTTATTTTGAGTTTTAAAAGTTTTTATGTGGAAGTTCACTTCCCTCACGTCAGCGTGCTGCGTGCGAACTCGTTTTTGTATTCTAGGCGCATCAGGGAAACATACACGTACTGAGAAAATACTAAATGTTACTTTGTAATATTTTCTTAATCCCATGTAAATGTTCCTATACAACAACTAAACAATTAAATGTTTATACAATATACAGTTCACGAATTACACATTCAATAAGCCTGTAAGACTAAACAAGCGTCTGCAGAAATCTACAGTACAAATACAAACGTTAAAAAATTAGGATTTTAGTTTAAATGTCCATTTGCAGACGGCTTACCTCCGTCGATTTTTGCTCCTAGAAGTTTTGCAAGTAAGTTTATTTCTTAGTATCAAATACTAGGAGATTTCTGTAATCCTCTCTGTGCTTCTAACTGTAGTAGAAACCTTAAACGTGACGTTAAAATAAATTAAAATTATATTTACTTAAGTACAATTTGTGTATCAATCAATTATTTTACAATGGCTTTGTAGCACGGCGCCGGCGCATCAGTTATTAATAATAACTATTTACTTATGCCAAAACAATAGTTTCCCAAAATATTGGTGGATATGTGTTTGATAGTAATGTCATAGATTTCAATGCCATAATCGGTGCCACGTCCCACACAGCTGTGTCTTGGTTATGTCATTTTCTATGTCCTTGGCTGCAAAGACGCGTCGACATTTTCACTCAAAATACATAAGACGTACAGTACATATATAGTTGACAAATAAACATACACACACTTACGAATGAAAGTACGCTCATTTCAAAGATGATCCACGTGAATGTCATTCCCGCTTCGTCTTAACGAACGCCCACAGTACTTGGGAGTTACATTTAATCTCTCTGTGACATTGTCCACATTCCGGCTGTGACATCCAACTATTCCGGTGGTGGTTGGCATGCTTATTACGAGTAAGAATTGGATCTCACTGAACATATTTGGAGCCGATATGTGGCGCATGCATCTTTTTAAGGTCAAGGTGAAATGAGGTATTCCATCAATTCTGTGATTCCACTACCAGACTAAGAATATCATAGCTATACACATAGTTATTGACCTCTGCGTGCTTTCTCGGGTGGTTCGATGTGTCTGAACAGTTACTGATACTCCTACTTCAGTGGGTGCCTCTTGATTGTCTGAGGTGGCTGGACTTGGCTCTATAAAGGAAAAAGTGTTATGATGCTATTTATGCCTCTAAATAATAAATGGTGTAATACAGTTGACAGTTGCAGTAATGCTTCAATCTTCGAGGATAATCGAGAACCACCCTAGGAATGTATTTTTCTAAACATCATGTATTCAGCTAATCAGCTGATTAAACAAAAATTGAATTTCCTATGCGCAGCTTGCGCATACCGTTTTGAGAAGCGAGAATAGTAAATAGTTAAATAGTAAACAATGAGAATCCTTATAACAGCTGTTTATTTAATTTAATTTAATTAAGAAAAAACACGTGACACAAACCAAAAATAAAACTCTCCTCCATATGAATAATATGGGGACTTGGAAGTTCTGTGGGACAGAGCCCTGAGGCCTAACTCGGAAATCTAATGCCAGTTCGTACATTTGCACAACTAGACGCGCGATTTAGTGTATAATATGTGGGGATAAATCTTCGAACAAACAAGTATTATTGTTTACAAATTTTGCATGTAGTGTATTAATAATATAGAAGATAGCTCCATTCAATTAATAGGCAAGGGAATTGAACACATTGTCAAAGTACGCCTTTAGATGCAAAGGATTTCTTCCGTTCTGTTTGTATTAATTTAAAAATTGAAAAATATTACAGAGTTACAGAGAGAAGTACTAAGCCACATTGTGCTAATTTATAAAACTACAAATGTTTCATTGTTCGGTAACTTTTCCCGTAGAGTACCATCGAATTCTCAAAATTATGATTGTATCCGTCAAATTTCGACGGGTACCCACTAGTTTCAGATTAAAGATCAACCCGATTCAGTAGATCAGGATGTCACAGAGAAACGCAATAAGAAGTTTCAAGAAGTTGTCAAGTTGTTCTTACTAACAAGGACTTTCTGTAAGCTTTTCCAATGATAAAATTATTTTGACTTGCTGTTATAAGAGTAGTCAACAAATAAATAACAACTGACACAGGTTTAAAAATGTCTTATATACATAAAGTGATTGAAAATTGCGGTTGAAAGCGGAACAAACAATATGTTATGTAATATGGTAATGATTAAATCAATACTGATATGAAAACAGATATCTTAAGCTAGCTGTGACATTTATATATTTGTATAAAGAATCCCAGCCGTAGGACACTGCGTCCTGAATCAAGTGGGTGTTTTTTTAATGATAATTTTAGAATTTTTATAATTTGCATTTGTTATGGGTTTGAGTAAGTTTTTTGTACTCATACCTAATATTATAACCTCGGACTCAGCTTCAGCTATCTGCCACATATATGTGTTCATGTATTTAGATTTAAATTGTATTTTAAAGTTATTTTTCAACGTTAACACTTAGTGTGTAAGTTTGATGTGACGGAAATATTAATAAATAGATATCAGTGGGTAGAGTGGAGATCTTGAAGCTCGATTACCAACAGTGCTGACATCACATTCGGGGAAACTCGCTTTGTGGAAATTGCCACCCAATTAACCCACCGACGCTCTGAGCGTTGATTAAAACTAACATGAATGTGTATGGTGAATGTATTACAAATGACATTGAATAATACGATATTATTACTTTTTTCATACAAGTTTAACAACTTATATCTTAACCGTTACGGTGAAAATTTAAAACATTATTTCGTTTTTAAAACTAATCTAAAACAAAATATATAAGAAGTTTCAAGCGCATAACAAATATTATATAAACGGCAAACACCGCTTGAATATTACAAGTAGTGCGAATGTAACAATTATTTACCTCTTTATGAAATCACAACTACAGGTTAATCTTCTTAAAGGTCTCTACGATAGTTCGATTCGTTAGGAGTATAACATTCCAGTTATATATAAAACACATCGTTTTTATTCTTTCCAGTGTTTATCGATTAAACACGCTTGTATTTTAGTTTTGTATTACGTGATATTGATATTATCTTTAACTAAAGCGTAATGGGTTTTTCTCATTCAGTGGTGGCAAATGTCCTCTTAACTTTATTGAATAATATTTTCTGTTGGTTTAATAAAGTGGGTAGTGCAAAATGGCAGTGGCAATGTGCAATAACACAAAATTAAATGCATCTTTTGTTTTAATAAAAGTTGATTTGCTTTTTCTTAAAATATGTTTTCCCTTGATAGGAAACAGGTATAGACATTACTACATAGTATTATTCCTAAAAAAATAATATAAACATCAGATTGTCTTATTTCTGAATTTGAGTTATTGTTTCAATATTCACGACTGATACCAACATTTGAATACTTACTTTAAAGAGTGATATACATTAAAACATTATATTAATATTTTAACAAACCAGCGATAAATATACTTTTTTGCAGCTTGTTTCTCATTTGATCCCTATATATGAAAAATAAGTTATAACAAGTTACAAATGTTTTAAAAACTCAAGAAACTTGTTTTACAAATATTAATTTAATAAACCCCATCCTGTTTATGTTATAGACATGAAGGTTTGTTTGAGAGCCCACCACTGGTTCGATTGACCTGAAGTTTTGTAGAAAGGTAGTTAATACCTCGTACAATCGGCCTGATTTCATTTAGGACTCCACTCCACTGGCCTTCAAAGCTCCATTGGTAATCTTCTGGAACAATAAAATTATTACTTTAACAGGTTTCCTTCATACAACAGATCCAACATTTTCGCATTAGTGTTAGATTTTTAAAGAGAACATTATTAAAACAAAATAAATAATTGAAAACTGCCTGAAACAAATATATTAGTTTTGGTTTTCATTTATTCAAAAATAATATTATAAAATGACAGGTCGCCGAGTAGTGGTGGGCTTGGCGGTCAGTTCAAACACAACCTTCCGTTGCCACATGCATGTCTAAGTGCTTCTGGAATCTTTAAAAGTGTTGATACAAGTACTGGTTTACAATTTTATATTTTATACAAATGTTTGAAAATAACATAAGTATTTTATAATTTTATTTTATAGATTAGTAAAAAATAACCTTTGATTATTAGTAAAAAAATTTGAATGAGTAATCAACGGTTTAGTCTTTACTTAAGGTAACTGTAACTTAAAATAACCGTGTAACTGTGTTTACTACTAAAATTGAATTTATGGCATAGCTCAAACCTAAGATGACTTTGGGTTCTAAACAAATCACCATTGTGTAGGGATACAATTCTATACGAATTCCTACCAAATGTTAATCCAAATTAGTTATAATATGTGATATTCTTAAACACATAAAGAAAGCATCAGCTTCTTCCTTTGCCTTTAGTTTATCCTCGAAAACTATTTTTTACTTTTAAATTACCTAATAATTCCACTTAAAGTTGTATCACTTACAATTGTTATTTACACTATTTTACTAATTATTGTATTCTCAAACAATATATAAGTAATAAATCATTTTTTTAAATCACAGCATCTAAACCTGTTACGTTTATTTCAAAATACATACCTAACTGTAATACAAAGTGTTTACATGCTGGTCATAACAGTTTCTTTTCAATAATAATACAATTAATGTTATAGTACAATTTTAGTAAAAATTTAAAAAAGAAGGAGATTAAGTCACAAGCTGAGGTGGAGATAATTAAATGCTAACGTTGTAACTGTACGAGTATTATAATGGTTTGCACACTAAATTAGATCTGTGTTTTGTAATGTACATGCAAAATAACCTATTGAAAATTATTCAAAAGCTTTTGGAAAACATTTTTACTAGCCGTTCTAAAGTCACATGTTTCAAATAGGCAACTTAGCTTTATCTCACACTTAGCTTGGAATAAATTTAAAAAAGTGAATATGTCAATAATTTAACTTTTTTCTGCACCTCTTTGTGTAATTAGTAAATCTAAAAATGATATTAATTGTTTATAGTATTAATACTATATAAATATATCACCATATATTTTATTTTTATTTATCACCATCTCAAACCTAAGAACCCCTTTGAATAATAGTACCATGTCTAGGAGTTTTCATATAGTTTAGCCTGTTTGCTATACACACCCAAACAATGTGATGTTGCACAGCCTAAACAATATCAATGACTGAAGCAACGACAAGAAGAAACGGTTATAAGACGTTTGTACTTGCTAATTGGTGTTGAAACAAATCAAAATATCTATCCAAAACGCTTCCAAAGCTTAGTGATTTAATGGGCCTAATTGTTTTAAACATTCATGCAACCGCTTCTTTCACATCTCACTATCTATCGCATTTACCTTTTTTGCTGGTAAGGAAACAATTTGAGGCCATGCAGGAATTGTTGGCTATATAACCAAGTAATATATTCACAAGTATACTGAGTAAATGTGTTATACAATCCTTAAATAATGAAACATATTCTACTCGACCTAATATTAAACATATGCAGATTTCAAACAAGATAAACGTCATGGAACTATATCACTTCTGCTTTATCGGCTTTTCAATATCTACTACCCGTTATGGAATACGGCCTCTTCGGGCGTAACTCATGTTTAATATCCTAAGGTAAGGCCCAGTATCCAGGTGCTTGAGTTCACGCTAGCTAGAGTGGTAAACTTGGTCTGATTGGTTATTACTGTGTCAACAAACCTCCAATTGTTTTTTATATATATAATTTTTAGGGATTTTATTTTATATTGCCGGCTTGCCATTAAAATTCCCTTTGCGATCGTAAATGCTCAGTTGGCCGTCCAAACTTTTACTTCATTAGAATATATTAAAACATAATTATTTACAAGCAAAATTAGAGAACAAATATTTATGTTTGGCATTACTCTCGACGATGACCTTGAGTTTGCTCGTTAATATGAAATTATAGATATTTACTATAGATTTGTTTAAATATTAATAATTATGTTATAATTAATTAACATCATTTCCATATACGTATATCAAAATTATTAAACATATACATATTTCATTTCATGTCAACTACAGGAACTGCACTTTGATTTTTTATTTATATCAAAATTAAATCATTGGCTAGGCAATGAAAGCAAAAACAACAAAAAAGCAAGTACAGTTTATTTTTTAGCAGCAGTTCTTATACTGCGAAAAAAATTATATTGCTGGGTTTGATAGCATAGCTGTTTCTTTAAAAATGCATTTACCAAAGCCTCAAAGTTTATGAATAAAAATCTCACTCTTGTTAGAGATCAAATTTTTCCTCAGTTTACTTATTTAAAATGTACTTATTAAAACTATATAAACTGTCTACTAAATTAACCTTGGACACAACTTAAACTATGTTAAATGTGTACATATGGAGTACTATACCATCCAAAAAAGTTCACATACGGAATACTACAACTGTATTTTAAGAAAACCATTTGGTAAAGTGGTATTGAATGACCCAATAAAGACTTTTTTGGTTTTTTAATGTTCATGAAACAACAAAACAAATAGTTCTACCAAACCTTCAAATTCAAAGACGTTTACGAAAACACTGTTCTTAATATTTACGGGGAGAGAAAAAGAGAATAAGCTGTTTTTTTTTAATATCAAAATAATTATTTAATCAGATTAACCCCTTCACAATTATTGAAATTTTAAAATAAATCGCAAACATGTTTTTTTAGGTAAAGGTAATTTTAAACAAAATTAATTCAAATTATTTATATTTATTGTTTGATATTATATTTTGTTGCATTACTAAATAATAGCCATTACTTATTAGGGTAATAGATTGTTTTTAGCGAATTTCCCCTATAGGGAAGAAGCTATTACCGTAGGTCTCATGGTAAGACTTAAACCCGAGACCACGATAACTTTTCGTTTTGAGGTCCCCAGATGCCAAAAACACCATTCGTTCAAATTGTTATATATGTATATATATATATATATATATATATATATATATATATATATATATATATGTGTGTGTGTGTGTGTGTGTGTGTGTGTGTGTGTGTCCGTAAGCACGATAACTCTCGTAAAAAAGGTCCGATCTTAATGCAATTTTGTACAAATGTGTAAAGTACCATTTGTTTGAACGAGTTCGAAAACCAGATGAATCGCACCATCCGAAGGGGGGTTTTTGGGGAGTTTTGTACCCCAAAAATGTGTTTTTTGGGGTTTTCACATGTAATTTTAATTTAAATCAAATTTTAATTTATACCATTGAATTCAGCTTAAAAAACAAACAATTTGGTATTTTGATCATTGCTCTACGTCAATTGGTTACTGAGATATTGAAAGTGCTAAACACAGTACGTTGACTAATGTTATTCTTATGGAGAAAAAGAAAAATTGTATATCTTACTTATTTATGAACATGAACTGGCAAAATTTGGTATATGGCTTGATCTGGTTTTGGTTTATTGTTGTTTGCACAAAAAACAATTTTTCGCTTATGGTTCCTGTAGCAGCAAACCTAGGTACTTGGTCCCCATGTTATTCTTATGGAAAATACTTAAAATGTTATATATCGCTTATTTATGAATTTATATGGATGAAACTTGGTATGTGACTTCACTTAGATGAGTTCTATTGATATTTGCATAAAAACCCATTATTTCGTGTGCCTTGTTGCAGCAAACCTGCGTACTCATCCTCAATGTTATTCTCATGGGGAATAATTCATATTTTAAATATCGCTTGTTTGTGAATACATTTCTTATGAGTCCTGTTAAGTGTTTTAATGTGTTATGTTATATATTCATTGGAAATTCGCTGAGTATGCAGGTTTGCTGCGACGGGGGTATTAATAAATATGTATTGTAATAAAAAATGTTATGATTTGGAAACATATATCTCATTTTAGCGAATTTCCCCTATAGGGAAGAAGCTATTACCGTAGGTCTCATGGTAAGATTTAAGCCCGAGACCATGACAAATTTTTTTTTAGGTCCCCAGATGACTAAAACACTATTCGTTCAAATTTATATATATGTATATATATGTATATATATATATATATATATATATATATATATATATATATATATATATGTGTCCGTGAATGTGATAACTTGAGTAAAAAAAAGTCCGATTTCAATGAAATTTAGCTCAAATGTGTAAAGTGACATTTATGACTTTAAGTTCGAAAACCAGAAAAATCGGGCCATGGGAAGGGGGGTTTATGGGGGTTTTAAATTTTCCAAAAATCAGTTGTTTGCATTTTTTACCCTTAAATTTTTAAAACACTTAATTTTGGTTTAAACCATGTTATAGAGCTTAAAAAAACAAATAATATGGAAGTTTGAATTATTAAGCTAGGTTAAGTGGTTGCGGAGAAAATCCAAAAAAACCTGCTCATAAAATCTTCTATGTTAATCTTACGGGAAAAAGGTTTTTGGCTTTTCCTAAGTTAATTTTAATGTAAACTTCACATTTGCTTTTACCAATCAACTCAGCTCCACAAAAAAATCATTTTGGTGTTTAAATTGTGATTCTACGTCCAACCGTTGCAGAGATATTCAAAGTGCTAAACACAGTACGTTGTCCAATGTTATCCTTATGGAGAATAAATAAAATTTGATATCTCCATTATTAATGAATGTATATTGATGAAACTTGGCACGTGGGGTCACATAGTACTGGTATATAGATATTTGCACAAAAAATTGATTTTTTGTTGATTATCCCCGTAGCAGCGAACCTACGTACTCAGCCCCCATGTTATTCTTATGGAGAATAAGTAAAATGTAATGACTCCCGTAATTATGAACATAAATTAATAAAACTTGGTATGTGGCTTCACCTTTTTGAGTTATATTGATATTTGCATAAAAACACATTTTTTAGTTTCTTGTTGCAGCAAACCTGCTTACTCATCTCCCATGTTATTCTTATAGAGAATAATTAAAATGTTATATAGTGCTTACTTATGATTGAATATTGATTAAACTTGGTATGTGGCTTCACCTAGTTAAATTATATTTATATTTGCATAAAACCAATTGTTTGTGTTCCTTGTTTCAGCAAACCTATGTAGTCATCACCAATGCTATTCTTATGGAGAATAATTAAAATTGTATATATCGCTTATATATGAATATATTTGTATGAAAATTGGTATGCGGCTTTATATGGTATTAAGACATATATTATGCATTGGAAATTCGCTGAGTATGCAGGTTTGCTGCGACGGGGGTATTTACATCGCTAGAATTTACTCTATCATTCTAACCCTAATTTGTTCTAAGTCGGGATCTTATTTTTTACCTGTAATTTAATTTAGTTAGCAATACAACGTCCCTTTAGAAAAATTAATAAAACACTTAAAGGAATCTTAAATTACTCTACTCTTCAAAATGTTACAGTTACGCTCATTTTATAATGATTTATGAAGTAGGTAAAACCAGAGACATTAAACAATTTATACCTAACCTCTCACATTAAACATTAATTTCAAATGTCAATTATACCATTCGATTGATGTCAGTCATATTATTCATGTTGGTCATATTAGTTTCATGCTCATTGCTTGTTGACTACCAACCTCGCCATTAGCACGAGATGGTGTAAGTGCTCTGTGGCGAACATAAATAATTTGAAACTGTCTCTCTAGCTGGTCCGCTGCTAAAATGGAACATAAAGTCACTGTTCTTACGCGTGAGGATATAATGCACAAGTGCACCGTAAACTAAAAACTGTGATTTATACT
Source organism: Allygus modestus (assembly GCA_963675035.1). Taxonomy (NCBI): domain Eukaryota; kingdom Metazoa; phylum Arthropoda; class Insecta; order Hemiptera; family Cicadellidae; genus Allygus; species Allygus modestus. The sequence continues at coordinate 179,181,001 of OY776111.1, read as the reverse complement.
AATGAAATAGCATGAAGGTTTATTGGCGCTCAAACGACCAGTCAGAATAATTGTTCATTGCCAGCCAGCTTGAACCGAAGCACAGAACCGTTATTCATTTGTTTTATTGTTCTGGTTTAAACACGGAATCATCCCTGAGAGTTTGTTACCGGTTTTTCTATATTTAATGTTTTAATAACAATAGTAAGTTTATTATTTCTTATAATGTTTTTCCTATTAAATACTTTTGCATTGAAAAAGGTAGCTTGATCTAGTTTCGAGCCTTTACAAATGTTGTAAGCTCTCTGTACAAACTGATACCATGTTATTAACCTTGTATACAAATTTCGTTGGGTTTTATAAACTAATAGAAATTTGTCAATATTTTCTAAACAGTTTAGACATTTCAGTTATACCAAATACATACGCAGTGAACACTAGCGATGTTGGGCAACCCACGTGGTACAAATATTGATAAAATAACATGTTCATATTTAAATTGTATTCAGCTATTAGCCATAATTAATGGGTTTCCCTGTTACCGTAACCTATGTTGTAATCTAATGATTTATGACTGATCTGCTTAAAGTTTAGTTGAATGTAATTTGGTCGCACTTAAAATATAACAATTTATAGAAAACTTTCTCATTGAAGATGGAGTTTTTGTTTACCTCAGCTTTTGAGTAAATTGCTAATGCAAGTGTAGTGGTAAACATAAAAAGATGTCATCCATTGCTTGGTAAAATTGTTGGATGACATCTTATGCTGCATTGTACTGAGATTTATTGCATTTCAAATGGTTTCAAGTACTGCCAGCCCAGCGATTTCACCATCAATCTTGTGAGAATGTTACAACTGCTTAAAAGGTTTTAAGGGCTTTAATTTTTCACGAGCTAGAAAAAGATTTTTTCTAACTTAATTTAAACCTAATCCTTTAAACATTATTTTTCTTTATCCTTCTTTACATTATTTTATTAAATTTTGTTGACTTTAAGTTATCGGTGGAAGTAATGGTTTCCATAATTTTTTAATCCAAAAACGTTGTTTTTTCTTGTACTGTCTGTCCGTTCATCTATCTGTCTGTCTAGATGTGTAGATGCCTATTGACTTCACCCATTGACCCGATACAAAAATGGGGGTTGCATAATTGTATTGGAAATAACAGATATAACTTACAGTAGACCAAATGTAAAGTAGTTTCCTGCTACGGTTGTAAAAATATATTTTATTGAAAATAAATAAAATAAAACATACACATAGACTGACACTGGATGGAGAAGGATAAACAAAGTTTCTTCATTTTTGTTGGTTAAATTTAGTTACTCCACATTAAGTTAAATTAATTATTAAATGAAAACTCAATGTTAAATTGTGTGGCATAAGACGTAGGTTCTGTGAACTACGTAGTCTTTTCACTGCAAGAATCAGTTTTCTGTGAATAAAGTTGGATATGCACAGCCAAGGAACAACAACAGGTAGAAGAAAGTCTGAATGTTTGCATAAATTATACCTCAGGACCAAATGGTCGAATGAAAGTTACCTGATAAACTTGCAAAGAACTGTCAAAAGTGTTTTAATACGACTCTTTTAAGGTTGAGTTTTGTGAGGATTATGAAATGTTAGTACCTACTCAATCGTATCTAGTTTCAATCTACTCCACCACCATGTGTTCATCATTCATACATTTGCTTATAAGAAATAAATTGAATACTTTTAATATTTTTCCAGTTTTATATAGAAATTAATATTTTTTAATAGATTTGTATTTTTTTATATCAAACGTTTTGCAGATACAATTAATTTTAAACGATATTCTAGCCCAATTTGTTCGTATTTCTTATTTTAAAACAAAGTGATAGGTAAAATACCACAAGATCAATGTTATAATATCACGGCGCTTTGTATAAATAGGATCAGCTACGTTATTATACAAACATTGAGTAAATAACAACCAACTTATATAGTGCTTACTTATATACCCACGTAATAATATTTAAGAAACCGTTTTAAATTATGCAACCTCGTGCATTATTTTACATAATGATTTCAGTTATACCAGAATGCAAGTTTAATTACTTATTAATTACATTATTTTTCTTTATCCTTCTTTACATAAAGACAACCTTTATCCATAACATAAAACTTACCATAAGAAACAATGACAGAAGGTGATTTAATAAATTCACCGTTATTTGATAATATTACCAATACTTTGTGTTTTGTATATATTATAATATTTATAATACTTTTGTAATTGGAATTATTATTATGGACATTTTAATAATGATATAAGTACATTATTATCTTCTCTGTGATTTTTTTTATTAAATCAACGTGTTATTTCTGTATGATCGTGTGATTTATTTGATGTCCATTCTGGTTTATCATTTTAAATTTTGCAGATTAAATATTTGCAAAATCCATTAACTCCATTGAGTGCAGCTTGCACAAACAAATACAGATACCACAAAGTTTAAGATTGAAAATAAACAGCATTATAATAAATCAATTTGATCCCCATAAATGTTTTACTAATATTATTGTAAATACTTTCTTATAATCGGTGATTTTATTTAAAGTAATTCCTATTATCACTTAACATACCAGACAGATAAAAAGTCCAGGTTTTTTTTAAAACAATATATGAAATAGAAAACCTCATCTCTTTCTCCCTTTCTTGCCAGATAAAATTGTTTATATATTTTAATCTTAATATTTAATATCATGATTCTGCACCAAGAACATATTGCAGTTTAAACGTAACCCATAGCCTAACAAAATTTTATAACATTGATAAAAAATAAGCTGGCAAAAACTTATCATTATATTTTTTTATAAAATATACATCTTTTGAGGTTTTGGTGTCCATTCATGTCCGATATTTCTTATTTCCTATAAAAATGATATGAATAAGGCTATGTGTTTAGACGATTATTTAACTTGTTTTCAACGTGTTATTCATAGCCGACGTACCTTCTCCAATGGTGTGATATTACATATGTTCCAATAGTAGGAATTCATACTATACATGTATTTTAATTCTATACCTAAACAAGCTTATGGCTGTTATGCTACTTTCTAAGCATCTGTAGTTGAGCTTATTTTGTGCTGTCAAGAGGACATGCTCAGCGAGGACACATTTCATGAGTACTAGTTTATTGCGTTATACGGCACGAAATTAATTGGTTCTTAGACCGACAACTAAGGTTCACCCTGATTTATATATAAGGTTAAGGATTATATATACATTGTTTATTTATAATTTATTTTACTTATAAATATAACGAGCAACATGTTTACCATATACTTTAATTATATTAATTTTAATGGATACCATTGATAAATTACGAGAATTAATTTGTTATTTTATCGTTTGTTATTTTTTACTTTTATAGTGTAAATATGTATTTGTTACAATTGTAATGAAAAATCTATGTAAATTTGTGTAAACCTTTAGAAGCAAATAAATAAGCTACACATATTACTAGTTATTGAGTTTATTAGATGATAATTGGATACTTAAATAAGAAGTAGTGATTATATTATAACTCTTAGGCATAGGTTAATAAGGTTCCATCTTAAAAATAAACATTAGGAAACATCTTATCCTAGCTCAATCTTATTCTTACTCAATCTTATTAAAACCAGATTTTTCGTTTTACTGAAATCTCATTAAAGTCCACTATCACTACTTTCCACTTTACAATGGCCTTGCTGGGTATAAGTGTGTTCCTTAAATCTAGGAATCATTACATTCACCAAGCTTTTGTCTAAAGTAATTTTACTGTCTGGTGTTGATAGTCACGTTAATTTACTGCTAGTGTTATAAACACAATTTATTTAAATACATCAAGTACATTATTATCTTGATGATGTGTAAACTATTGTTTTGTAAAAAACTGTTGGTATAGGATCAGTAATTACTGAATCCTTTTGATAGTTGACTACAACAAAATCTTAACAACGTTCATAACAGAATTAAATTCGGGAAGAAATTCTCATTGTTTACATTCATTTTTAAACCTTCTCTGTGTTATTGGTTTTAATAACAAATAAACAATTTGTTTGTGAAAGTAAAAAAAAACGAAAAACAACGACAAACTGTAATTGTGTTTACGCCAGTGTCGAAGGAAACAATTAAATTATTGGCTATATCTGTTGGAATGTTAAGCTCCTTTTAGCCCTTGTTCATTTTTAAAATAACAAATCCACCAACAGTATTTAATTCAAAATATTTATTTGAACATTTTAAATCAAGGTACTTTACATTTAAAATTGCTGTTAAATTATCATTATGTTTACACTATTATGATATATATTATAACTAGTCCCCATTGATAGATCAAGGTTGATCATTAACTTAACATTCGAAATATATGTCCCTAATAAAATGAATTAAATATTATATTGATAGTTTAATCTAGTTACTTGAGAGAATGAGGATATAATAGGTCCTGCAAATTTTACTTGAGTCTTCGCGCCATGCGGCAGTGCTGCGTGTTGATATGGTTTCAGCAGGTCTAAAAACTTGAAATACGAATGCAACTGTATTAACTGTGTCAACCAATTCAAGCTTTAAGGAAATTCGACACCAAATTCTATCAAACAACTTAGGTTTGGGTGTGGCTGAGTAAGTGGAATAAATGTTTTATTAACAGCTGCTGGATTCCAAAACTGTCGTTAGGCTTCTGAAGCTTTAAACCTTTCTTCCGTTTTACACAAAATATAATAATTTTGTCACTTCCATTTTTAAAACATTGATATATTATAATTTGCCTACCTTTAACTAAGTACTCTATCCAATTTCCTTGTATACTGCTATTAAGTGGTAAATTATTTTAAAAATATTCATTAATGTTTTTATGGTTGAATGTAACAAGCTACTCGCACCCTTTTCGTGTAACAGCCTTAACCTTTAGTAGGTCTCAAGGACATTCTAAACTGAAACTGTTGTCCAGCCCAATTATAACATTGGCAATTCGTAATTCCTAAAACGGCACACTCAGGTTACATTTATCAGCTAATATACAGTTTTTTTAGTCGTTCACGCTTTTTTTTAAACACATTCAAAATTAAATTCCACAGACAGCATAGCATTACTAATCGTATCAGATCTGTGAACCGAGTTCAACGAACCATGTGATGAACCATGCCATTACCCGCATCATTTGACTTACAAATCAGCACCTGATTGTGTGGAGGAGCTCAACTAAACAGTGAGTATAAGCTCTCGTAATTAGTATGTGATTATGATTCCTAAAGGGTGAATTGCAATTCAAATTTCTGCAATTAAAAAAACACGAAAAAATTTTTCAGGTATCAATACATTTAATCAATTGTATACAATATTATTACTTTTTTTAAGTCGAGTGTGTCTTAATCAAAGTATACCTACCTGGTTAATTACAACGTAGACATGTGTGTAAAAGACAACGAAAACGAAACAATTAATGACGAAGGTAAACATGGGATTTAATACAAAGGTTTTACAACACTTCGAAACGGGTAAAAAATAAATAATTGTTTCATAACAAAAGTTGATCACTATATCACTGTGTAAGGTGCCGAGACACATACGTGCGCATTTTTAAAGCACAATAATTGATTATGAGAGTATAATGAGTGATGTGATGTGCCTTCTATTCCATGTTTAATTTACCTGATCATCAATATATTCGTAAGGGCTTATTAGTCAAAGTGTATTTTTGACTCTTGAGAAATAATACGTTTTGGCTACGTTTCTCTCGAGTTAATTCATTAACTTTGCGGGTGTATCATCTTTTTTTACCTACTGAAAGTTATAGTTTAAATATTCCTACCGAATTTAAGAATACAGTAAAGAAATTCTACAAGCTGGAGGACACTATAAGTTGAACCATTCCTTGAAGATAAATAAAATAAAATTCAGTTAACTATGCAATTTAGGCTTGAATTTATGGTTTAATTTTTTTGTCTTGCCAATGCAACATAATTTTATTGATTATGGTCAGAAAATTATTGTTATTATTAGGCAAAAACAAACTTTTATCTTACAAGTTCTTTCATTCTGACTTTCTAATTACTAATACAGTAGTATCTTCGCATATAAGTTTAACGAGTTGAGTTATTATAGAAATGAAACCAAATAAATCGTAGTAATATAACCCCAACTCCAGCTCGACGGCTGGCAGGGCTGGTGCTATTGAGCCGTTTGTTATTGTGTTTTTGCTACGTTGTTTGATGTAATGATAACATATCATATTGTTTGTATTATTACCGTGGTGATATGTGAAACCAAACCAAACTACTATGAATACAAAATAATCCATGTGAGAACACAGATTTACTTTATGAATTGTAAACAACTGTGTGGGATGTTTTCATTAATATAGGAAATGTGTTTTCGATTAAAGTGATAATAGTTTGGTCTTGATTCAACTGAAAGTAGCAGAACATATACATGTCCTGGTTAATATGTTAAAATATCATGTTCTAGGGTTTAACTTATAATGTAATTTGTTTCTAATGTGCTTGTACATAGTGTCTTACGATTCGCATTTTTTGTATCCAAAGATTTCTCATTTTAAAGCCATAACGTTGCTGTTTACGGATATCATAGTATAAAAAACCAATATATTATAAAAATTACTAAACTTAACATTTAATAATAATATAATTAATTTAAGGTAAAATACGATATAACCTTTTTATTAAATTCAGAAATATTAAGCATTCTTCCTTAAAAAGAAGATTTATGAAATAATAAAAAAGTACGGTATTTGTTTTCTCGGTCTGTGGCAATAGACGGCCAACAATGGGACCATCGTAGTGATCCGTCCACAGCCGAAGTTTCTACAACCTGCGGCCGAGATATTAATGTGGGCAGACGTATAGAGCCTACAGTAGGGGAACAATAGTGTCTGTGGTAATAGCCGGCCAACATTGATGCCATCGTAATGATCCGTACACAACCGAGGCTCCGGAAACCTGCGGCCGAGATATTACTGTGGGCTGACGTATAGAGTCTGCAGTATGGTAACAATAATGTCTGTGGAAATAGACGGCCAACAATGAGGCCTTCGTAGTGATCCGTCAACAGCCGGGGCTCCTGCAACCTGCGGCCGAGATATTACTGTGGACAGACGAATAGAGCCTAAAGCAGGGAATAGAGTGTCTGTGGCAATAGACGAACAAAATGAGGCCATCGAACTGATCCGTCCGCAGCCGGGCCTTATACAACCTGCAACCGACATATTACTGTGGCCATACGAATAGACCCTGCAGTAGGGGAACACTAGAGTCTGTGGCAATACACGGCCAACAATGAGGCCATCGTAATGATCTGTCAACAGCCGGAGCTCCTGCAACCTGCGGCCGAGATATTACTGTGAGCAGACATATAGAGCCTGCTGTAGAGTAACAATAGTGAGTGTGTAATAGACGGCCACCAATGAGGCCATCGTAGTGATCTGTCCACAGCCGAGGCTCCTGCAACCTGCGGCCGAGATATTACTGTGGGCCGACATATAGAGCCTCCTGTAGAGTAACAATAGTGTCTGTGTAATAGACGGCCACCAATGAGGCCATCGTAGTGATCTGTCCACAGCCGAGGCTCCTGGAACCTGCGGCCGAGATATTACTGTGGGCCGACATATAGAGCCTGCTGTAGAGTAACAATAGTGTCTGTGTAATAGACAGCCACAATGAGCCCATCGTAGTGATACGCCCACAGCCGAGGCTCCTGCAACCATCGGCCAAGATATTACTGTGGGCCGACATATAGAGACTGCTGTAGAGTAACAATAGTGTCTGTGTAATAGACGGCCACCAATGAGGCCATCGTAGTGATCTGTCCACAGCCGAGGCTCCTGGAACCTGCGGCCAAGCATTACTGAGGGCTGACATATAGAGCCTGCTGTAGAGTAACAATAGTGTCTGTGTAATAGACGGCCACCAATGAGCCCATCGAAGTGATCCGCCCACAGCCGAGGCTCCTGGAACCTGCGGCCGAGATATTACTGTGGGCCGACATATAGAGCCTGCTATAGAGTAACAATAGTGTCTGTGTAATAGACGGCCACTAATGAGGCCATCGTAGTGATCCGCCCACAGCTGAGGCTCCTGCAACCTGCGGCCGAGATATTATTGTGGGCCGACATATAGAGCCTGCTGTAGAGTAACAATAGTGTGTGTGTAATAGACGGCCACCAATGAGCCCATCGTAGTGATCCGCCCACAGCCGAGGCTCCTGCAACCTTCCTCAACAAAAGTCTTCATTTACCTCGGATTTCATTTTCTAAAATAATTTTATCAATGTAACGTAACGCCGCGCCGTATCGCGCCCAAGCGTCAAGAGAGAGCGCAGGGTTCATCAACGTCTGGGAATCGCATCCTCTAATAAATAATTACAGTAGAACTAATACCGCCAAACCGGCTAATCCCGGACAGTGGGTATTCCTTGGCAGGGAGGTATTCCCGGACGGGGGGTATTTCCGGACAGCACATACATACTTGTAACAAGGTGTCCGGGTTTAACCCGTTCTAAAGTACTAAAATAATTTACTAATTCGGCATTACCGCAAAGTCATGTACCAGTACCATGACATAAAAACAAACTAAGGACCGTATGTGCCACTCCCAGTTGCGCCAGGGCCCAAGGGGTTCACACAAGTCCCGGTCTAAACGTTGTCCGCAAATATCACAGCTAATTCATTATATCTTCCACACCCTACGCCAGGGTTTATTCCCGAATTCCGATGAATTAATGAATTAAATTCAATAACGATAGGTTTACGCAACAAAAGTCCTAACCACTGTATCTTGTTCGTAAAATAAAATAAAAATCCTAACTCGTGTTACCGGTACCTTCATACTAAAATCCTAACATACTAGGGGTTATCGCACCCAGGGATAAATACCAACTGAAATTTAATATTACATCGACCGTCACTGATCCTCTGTGTCGGTGTGGTCTAAGTTACTACACCGTCAGATAAAATTCGCTCGCTGTAGTCAGGACTACTAATTCTGTATAGTTACAGCAGCGATCAGGGTCCACACGTCGACACATTAACCGTAACTGTGAGTGCACTAAAACTAAATGGGTTAAACGTATACACAAGCACATGGTATGATTACAAAATTCCTAGCGTTCCCTCCTACAAGCAGTGCTACCATTAGGCCAGTGTGAAATAACATGCTCTAACACCCATCACTAGTGCAACTAACAAAAGCAATAACGATCTTAAAATACAAGCACAAATTAGTACAAGGCTAATTTATACAGTTAATCGATTATTAACAATACTCAAGAAAACCATACTGTATATACTCAGTGCAACAATTAGGCCAAACAGATTAGCGGCCACACGGGCCGCAGGCATGGACTGGTACATTTCAAAGACACCCGCACACCAAGGCGCATTCGGGTTTATCACTCGGCCGCCTTAAAACAGTAGCCTAAATTCACAATTGTTATAATAAACAGCATTTAGCTACATGACAGTGATATATGGCAGAAGCTCAGTAATAATTGCAATAATTAATATCCAATCATGTCCATACATAAAGGCAGAATAAATAAATGAGTACATAAATAAAATAATATTCGGGCAAATAATCTTCACATTAGACCTGGAAAGTGTTTCACTCAAAGGCCGGCTCGTAAACTTCTAATGATCACCCACACGCCTAGGCACACTCGGGTTTATTATGTAAATCAAATAAAATTTCACTCTGGACAGTGAAATAAATTCATAAACTCTCTGTACCAACAAATAATGGAATTTCTAACTAATAAATAACTATTCAAGCCTTTGCTTTCCTAAACCATGCTCTTGAGCATTGAGCCTGTACATGCTGGCAGCAAACCTGTTCACATCATGTTCAAAACCTGGGTTCAGTCACCCCGACCGCTAAAATTTAATAAAAACAACTTTCAAAATAATTAATACAGTAGACTACTATCGCTGTCATTACTATTTACTCTTTTATGTGTAACAATCAAATTTAAATACGGATTATCAACTTCGTCTGAACTTTTAAAAACCAGGCATAGCCTGTCACTTTTGCACACAATTTCGCTATCACATTTATTTAACAATTATAAAATCTCAGCATCGACAATTCATTCCTGTTCTAAAACATCTTTTTATATCCCCTACGGTTTATAGTTTCATCTGGAAGTTAAATCTACTTGACTTACAACGTTACACGCCCTTGCTTCGCACTCGAAAATTAACTGGCAAACTAACACTCTGCACTGACTAGTTCTCTGTCCTCTCTCGTCGAAATCTGGTGAACCAATGAATTAAACTTCTCCGAGGATTAATCTGCCAGACGTGGTCTGGGTTGGAGGCTATCTCGGATCAGCTGTTCAAACATTACAAAGTGGAGCCCCATCTTTACTCGGTCAGCGAGGAGGAAGAAGAAAGCTACGTCAACCTGAAGTTTGTAAACATGTCTGTTAAAGAGGGTTATGTTAATGTAACAAACATAAATATGAGTTTATACGTCGCTTTACACATGTTATAATGGTCATTATATCTGTGAGAGGCCGTTTTATAGTCTTCTATAACTTGTTTATGTCGTTCGTCGCTTTTTTACACGGATACAGGCGCGAGGTTAATCGCCCGGCAGACTCCACCTTTATCGTAAAAATAGGCTTTGACCAATGGAAAACCGCCGATCGACTTTGTATTTATAGTGGTGAGTTTAAGACTCGTCGAATAGGTTTACTGAAATAATAAAACGTATTACACCTCGTGAGATTATAGTGAGTCTATTTCAGGGGGCATATCCAAGCCATGAGGATATGAGGGGGTTTGCCATGAGGGCATATCCAAGGTATGAGATTGAAAGGTCTTAGCATGTACAATAAAATTCAACATCATATTTCCTATAACAGAAAGTTTATTCTTTATTGATTGATTTTAGATTATATATGTTTGTTGTTTATTAATGTATGATTCCCTGGCATTTTCCCACGCACTGATATTATCTGAGGTTGATTATATGATTTTCTTTGACTATTAATTTTATAAGCGGTTCATAAATAAATATTCACACCTTACAAAAATCCATGTAGATATGATATATCTTAAAAATTGATTAGTTATTTCCATGTTTACTGGTACTTTAAAGCTGAAATGGGAAAACACTGAAGCTACTATAAGCTAAATTCGTCCAGCATATTTGGACAAATACTGTTTTTTAAATTCACTATTTTAAATCCTCTTCTCCAACTTTTGTTTTCTTTATTTTTTTCACAAAACTCTTTTTTTAACTGTTCTCAACATCGGGTCATTGTTAATTAAGTTTCTTGATTTGCCAGTACAGAATATACTTTCATATCACTTTATATATAGAAGAATATGTTTCAGTAACACCAGTTATATTACTCGCAAACTATGGCCTTTTTAATAATTTCAAATCAAATTATTTATATAATACCCACAATATTCTTAAATATGATGTATTTTAGTTTACCATTTATATCACTAACATTTTAAAATTAATAGAAGAAATCAGGGATGAATGGTAATATTACAAAAGAACCTCTTATTATGAAACAAGATTAAACTCAAAACATTATTGCATTTATATAATTGATCAAACAAATCATGAATAAAAGTCCACATAATTTTATTTATTTATTCCGTGATATAAAGAACGGTAACAACATTGTACTTAAAATGTTGTAATTGGATTTCCATTTGACAAGCAATTTTAAAGAATGGCGGGAGTAGGCCTAAAATAAACTAATGTTGAATTCGAATTATAACTTGAAACAATGACATATATGACACATCTATAAAACAATATTTAGTAATTAAATATTGCCTTATAGGGAGAAAGAGTAATTTTTACCATATTTTATTTTAAAGGTGGATGTATGAACCCCTACAGAAGAAATATTTTACTTTCAATATTTCATAGCATTCACTCCACTATTTGAATCGTAACATGTAAAATATAAAATACAAATGTAGTAGTTGGAACAATTCTAAATAGAAACACCAGTATTCCTGGTTGGATTATTTCATTGGGTGTAAATGTTTATTCATTCGCTCCATAACTTTCATTCCACAGAGGTTAAATAACGCAGTGATTTACCTTTCCAGAAAGAAGTATGAATTACGATCTTGCATACTCACAACTTGAATATGTTTTATATATAATTATAGTTATTAAATGATAAAATAAATTAATAATTAGTTAGTCTCCTTGAAAGGTTAATATTTGGTTTTTCTTAATAACTCTCTAATAATAAAATTATCAAAATAAAATACGAAGAAAATTAATTCATTGTAATATTGTTAGCTTATTATAATCATTAGTTGGTTTATATTATAAAGAAACGATGGTTTAATTATTGTTAACAAAGAAATGTCATAAAGAATATATTGAGTTGTATTTGAACAATGAATTCAAATGCCAAGAACTTGCAGGATTTAGTTTAGCTGTGGGCCTATTGTAAAAACCCAGTCAAAGGTCAGACAAAAGCCCCACCTAAGGCAAAGAAGACATTGGACAGTCTATCGTGAGATCTAGGTTAGTGAACATCTGTTCTAATCCTGTATTAATAATTTGTTACTTTGGCCTTAGAGTATTTAAATATTGGTTTACGGTCCTATTATAGTTCATTTATCATATAAACCAATTTCTCTACAAAAATTGGGTATTCAAGCTTTTTCATTATTTGCATAATTTTGTAAACAATTGTTCATTTTGCATACAAATGTATGTTTAAAGAATAAAACGGTACATTTATTGTTACAAATGTACCAGTTATAAAAACATTCAGCGCAAAAAGAGGTCTCCTTTTTAATAAAATAGATTGAAAATAGTTCAGGATTTAGACTTTTGTGCTATTTTATTTATCAGTTTAAAGTACTTTAATAGCACATTTGAAACATTAACACAATATTACCAAATTCTATACATACAATAGTGTGAAGTCTATAATAATTACATAAACTATTTCGGGTTGATTTATACATTGCGTATCTATGAATAAATAATTATTATTACTTATTTACAGGTGCTTTTAAGTGATTCTCAAAATCGATAAGAAGAAATATAGATTAATTCTTAGTAAATACACTTATGCCTATGTACTTTAAAAAAAGTATATAAATTATCTATTGAGGTACTTTTTTGGTAGTAGGTTTAATTCATGGTTTAGTTCATGAAACCTATATACTATTTATATTAAAAGTACTAAAAAAAATAACGCCGACATGGCATTCAGAAATATTCAGTATGGAAATTACCTCCAAATTAACCTTCAAGTGCTGTATTGTTATGTAAGTGCAGTTAAAAAATGCTTTGTCATGAAAAACTTAAATTACATGTGAATTTCATTCTCATTAAAAGGTTGAATTTAATCGAATAAAAGTTTTGTGGTTTTTATGCACTTCCACAGCCAAATGGGCCACAAACTCAATGTATCTGACGAAAAATAGGGGGAAGGGTTGGTTAGTATTAATATGTTCTCGCCAAGCCTAAAATGTTAACCTGAGATGCTGGCACTGTTGACTGAAGCATATGTTGATTTAAGTAGCATACTTTAATGCATTTACATGCAAAATATTTTAGCGTAAGATCTACACATGCGCACCTTGTAAAATACTCTTTTGCAATCACAATGTACTCATACAGCACACGATGTCGTTTGGATGTCCTAACGATGACCATTTTCATCGTACGGATGATCCGCCGACGTCCACACGATATCGTGGACGTCGAATGGACATCCTATGGACGGGTGAATGTCTGGGCGACGTCCTGAGTTCCAGGCATCCGTGTAAGGATATACAGGACATCCTACGGACATCCGTCAATAGCCATAGGACATCGTATGGACATCTTTTCAGGTCCAGATGCTGTCCAAATTTCAAAATAAAAAAAAACTGGATATTACGGAGATCCATGAGACATATAATGGACGTCCAAAGGATATCAACCGACATCATTAGGATATGCATATATAACCACGAAATAATCTGGAGTATAAATTAGGATATCATATAAATAGCCCCAAACACCCTGCATTAGAACACCCTATATTGGTTCTACCGATGTAATCCTCAAGCCTTTTAAAGTATGATATTTGTTGTAGATGTACACTTCCAAAATGTTATATCAAATAATTGTATAAACCACAATTGTGATTCCTCTTCTTAAGACAAAAAATAAGATTTCTCAGCCAATCATTTCAACCATAAATTAGTAATTAATTTTGTTCTACCTAGGTAATGAAAAAAGAAAGCTCATTTCAAAAACTCATTTGTCGAACAATTAAAATTCATACAATATAAAATGTATATTCTTCGCATGAATAATAAATCTTATATACATAATACCCCCGTAGCAGAAAACCTGCATACTCAGCGAATTTTCAATGCATATAATATTATCTTAATACCACATAAAGCCACATACCAAGTTTCATCAATATACATTCATAAATAAAGGATTTATGACATTTTAATTATTCTCCATAAGAATAACATGGCGGCTGAGTATGCAGGTTTGCTGAAGCAAGGAACTCTAAAAATGGGGTTTTACACAAATATCAATATAACTCAAGTAGGTAATTTTTTTTTTGTGCAAAAAATAATGAACCACAACCAGATGAAGCCATATACCAAATTTCATCAGTTTATGTTCATAAGTAAGCGAGATATACAATTTTTCTTATCCTCCATAAGAATAGCATTGGACAACGTACTGTGTTTAGCACTTTCAATATCTCAGTAACCAATTGACGTAGAGCAATGATTACAACACTAAATTGTGCGTCTTTTAAGCTGATTCCAATGTAAAAAAATAAAATTTCACTTTTTCAAAAATTATATGTAAAAAACTCAAAAAACACATTTTTTAGGTACAAAACCCCCCCAAAATACCCCTCCGGATAGGTCGATCTGTCTGGTTTTCGAACTTAAAGTCATGAATGCTGTTTTACACGTTTGTACCAAATTTAATCAAAATCGGATCTTTTTTACGAGAGTTATCGCACCCACAGACACATATATACAGTTTCAAACGAATGGTGTTTTTGGGGTCTGGGGACCTCAAAACGAAAAGTTATCATGGTCCCGGGCCTAGGTATTACCATGCCGATTACGGTAATAGCTTCTTCCCTATAGGGTAAATTCGTTAATTCTTCCCTATACGGGAAATTCGCTAAAACAAAAATTAAAAATATAAAATATATTTTTAACAATTTAAATTTGTAGTATAATTATAAAACTTTGACCTTTTGGGCAAACCACATGGATATTAGATATTTTTAGGTATTATATTACTACTTGCTGGACAAATATGTAGAAAAACTTAAAATGCACACATACAAATTATGCATAATCTTGACAGTGCACTTTAATAACAACAATATTTAAAAGTCTTTGATGATTTGAATGGACAGTGCATTCAAACAAATAAAATAACCTTGTAACCTTTTTTGTATATTTAAACGATTATTTTTATGATTCTTGTATATTTTTCACTGTCAGCTAATAGCTAATTTATTTGTTAAACTCAATAATTTGTATAATTAAATATTAATAGTTTTTTTCAGTTTGTAGAAATAATTTTAAGAAACACCATTTTGTAAACCACAGTTAAAATTGAACAAAACACATTATTTTCAAACAATTTTAATTAAGATCATTTTCAATATACATTGAATTTAAATTGTATGCGTAGTTCTAATGCCTTGCCCACGACGCCTCTCCTGGGGTCTCCCGACATCCAGATCTGTAAAAATAACATGTTTTAAGATAAATAGAATCTCTACACAGTAAAAATATCGCTTTAAACGTGTAATAACAGCTCTGCTTGTTCAACTAATTTGTCTTATAGAAAAATATAAAATCACACAGATAGTCAAATTTCAATTTGACATTTTAATTTACCTCAGATCTCCTCGTCCATACAACCATGCCAAGCCCATTCAACTATGCCTCGTCCATTGAAGCATGTGGTTTATGGGTGTCAGACTTAGGGGTGACTCAAAAGTTTCTGGTGCGGTATTACTTTATGTACTTTATGTACCTTATGTACTTTATATACATTATGCTAGTATGAAAATTGTTTAACACTGTGTTTATACTTATGCTTACTTTTCGACATAGTCACCGTAATGATTGAGACATCTGTTGCACCTGTGTACCAGCATTTCAATCTTTCTTTTTCAAAGAAAGTTGCAGGCAATGAATTGAAGTGTGTCGTAACGTTGTATGTACGATTACACAGCGAACTCGCTGGACAGTGGACGAGCTTTAGGCGGGTAATGTTTACATGATGAAACAGCGCATCCCCCTTTAACGCACCAGCGCACCATCCCTTAAACGCTCTGACATTTTCGGGCTCAGATGGTCACTCTTGAGTTGAGTTGTGGATGCATAAACATGCTCACCTCAATCGATTCTCCTGCTAAGTATGAATTGCGTAGCGTTATTTGTTTCCTGCAAGCAGAAGGGAATAGTTCAACAGAGATTCATTGCCGAATGAGCCGAGTTTACGGAGAAAACTTTTTGAGTGATGGTGATGTGAAAATGTTGTGATGGAATGATGTCGAAAATTTAAATATGGCCGTACAGATGTGCATGACGAAAAGGATCATGGAACATTAAAGCAGTGCCCATTCAGCAAGTTTAGTGGTCTTTTGATAACATTTTCGGGTCCCAGGGAAGGAGCACACAATTTACAGTAGCCTGAATGTTCCGTAACGATAAATGTATAGAGATAACCATGAAATTTGAGGAATTGGCATGGATAAACCACTTAGGGTGAACCTATGGTTTTCTCTAACCGCTTCATCAACTCGTTGAACAAGGCTTTCTGTAGCGACAGATTTGCGTCCTTGACCCCCTATGTCATGTGCATCTGTATGGCCATCTTTAAAATTTAGACACCAGATCTGAGCTTGGAAGTGACAGAGCGTTTGGTGGGGGTTTGGTTCCATGATGTAAACATTACTCGCCTAATGTTTGTCCATTGTCCAGCGTGTACGCTGTGCGATCGTGCAGACGTCATGAAACACTTCAATTCATTGGCGGCAACTTTCTATGAAGAGGGTATTAAAAACTGGTTCTCAGGTACGACAAATTCTTCAATCGTTAAAGTGACTATGTCGAAAAGTAAGCATAAATGTATCTATATTTTGTTGTATTTACACTTGTCTTTTATTTAGGCTATGGCTTGTCGAAGGTTGGTAAAAAATGACCCTTGTTTATAGGAATTTTATTTATAGTTTTTGTATATAAAAACTTTTCTCGCTGGGGGTATTGGTATGATTAATAATTATAAAATAAAAACATAAGTTAGAGACAATTCAAGTAGTTATTTTTATATTACAAAGAGACTCACTGTCTACTGTAATCCAAGTGTTATTGTATCTTAGTAGACAATTGTTTCGCCCCTATTTTCCAAGGGCATCATCAGCACGGGTGTCTGAGGTTAACACATAATAGCGAACTTGACGTTCTTGTCGATGGTTGCAACAACACTTTCAAAAACAAACAAAAAAATAAAACCAAAAAGGACATTGACGCATTTTTCGAAAAACTGAACGTTGTTATCAGGTCTAATCTCACTTTCACCGCTCCGCACGCCTGCTTACACTGGTCAGCACTGGATGACAGTTTTAAACAGGTACGGCCTACTATATCAATTGCCGTGTTTCGCCAGCTCATTGTAGATTACATTTGCAGAGAAATTGGTTTGAACGTTTATTAGACGGTGAGGGTGATATTTACAAAACCTGCCACTGCTAAAAATCCCGAGAACACCAAATATGTTACAATAGACTACAGTCAAGCTGCTGAATACGTAACCAGCTCTATATTCAAAAACGCCCCTGTCACTATCGCTTTCAAGACCAACAACAAATTAGCTAAGATCCTAAGGCCCTGAAATAACAGCACACCACACACCTTAAACGAGGAACAAGGTGTATTTAAGATCAACTGCGGTGATTGAGAAGCTTATTATATAGGACAGATTGGACGGAACTTTGAGACCAAATACAAGGAACACATCAAAGCAGTAAGTAGTAAACAATCAAAAATTAGAAGTTCTAATTTTGCCACCCATGTACGTGACACAGGCCACACAGATCAATTTATGATGGGTTGGAAGTCTTCAACGTATGCGGTAAATCTCGTAGGCTAGACAGACTAGAGGAAATGGAAATATATAGTGCAAGCTAACATCACCCTCAACGCCAATAAATGTTCAAACCAACTTCTCTGCGAACGTAATCTACGATCAGCTGGCGAAACACGGCAAGTGATATAGTAGGCCGTGCCTGTTTAAAACTGTCATTCAGTACAGGCCGGTGTAAGCACGCATACGGAGCGGTGAAAGTAAGGTTAGACCTGATGACAACGTTCAGTTTTTCAAAAACGTTTTAATGTCTTTTTGGTTTTATTTGTTCGTTCGTTTTAAGTGGTGTTGCAACCATCGATAAGAACGTCAAGTTCGCTATTATGTGTTAACCTCGAACCCGTGCTGACGATGCCCCTGGAAAATAGGGTAAACAAATTGTCCACTAGGATACAAAGACACTTGGACTGCAGTAGACGGTGAGTCTCTTTGTCTTAATTAAAGCAAGTCCTGGTCACCAGTACCTCCAATAGTTATATAAGGTTCGTAAATAAATTATTCCTACATGATTGAAGTGTCATCAAAACGTGTAAGCTCTTCTTGGAATTATTCGTACTCTATACGGACAAAATCATGGTAAACATACTGAATAAAACAGAAGCAAATTATCGTACTAATATACAGATCTTATTTTTACAATTCACAATGATGAAGGCTAAAAAAAGATTTTTAAAATCTAAAAATAGATGCTGAGGAAAGTGAGTTTATAAATTTTTAAGTTTTAAAACAAAAAGTCTAAAATAAGACTCTGAATACTGCTACTCATTTTGAATATTTTTCAATTTTAGAATGATTCTAGCAAAACTTTAATAAGTTTTTCAAAATAAGTTTTCAACAACAGATAAAACTTTCTATAGCCTTCTTTCTTTTGAAGAGATTTTGTAATGATTTTTTAATTCATTCAGGGTCTTAGACTACATACAACATATCTTAATATTTTTTACTGACTTTCTAGGTCTTAGTCTTGACTACTCTGATGTTTGCCTTAACTAGTTCTTTGTGATGTTAATAATTTCGGCATTCGACGTTTCCCTTGTTGTTTCATTTGAACGCACTGCTGCTGAAACAATACACCAGTGATTTGTAATTAATATTTTAAATTTTAATGACAAAAATTACAAGAGTAGGCCTACTGGATTTGAACCATAATAAAATTAGTCTAAAATGACCTTTTAATGCTCAATATGTTTGCTACTGCAATTAGGGTCAATGTGAGTAATTGTGAACAGGGATGGTTGCGAAAGGCGCTTATATCTTGTTTATTTTAAACTATTCTGTGTAAAAGACAATTGTTTATTAAAAATAGGGATTTTTCTAGCTATGGAGAAGGTTTGAGCCATTTTCATTAATTTTTTCTTATGAAGGCAATGGATTCAAAAATACCTTGTATTTTTTCCATCAAACAAGTTGAGCAAACGTGACCATCATATAAAGGAATTTTATTTATAGATATTTTGTTATATCAAAACTGTGCTCGCTGGGGGTACTTGTATGATTTAACAATTATAAAATAAAAACATAAGTTAGAGACATAATTCAAGTAGTAGTATAAGGTTCATCAATAAATTATTCCTACATGATTGAAGTGTCATCAAAACGTGTAAGCCCTTCTTTGAATTATTCTTACTCTGTACAAACTAGGTCATGGTAAACATGCTGAATAAAACAGAAACAAACTAAAGGCCCTATACAGATCTTATTTTTACAATTCATAATGTTGAAGGCTACAAACAAAGTTGAAAAAAAAAACTAAAAATACAAGCTGAGGAATGAGTTCATAAATATTTAACAAAAATAAAACTTTCTATAGCCTACTTTATTTTGGTGAGAATTTGTAACGATTTTTTAATTTATTCAGAGTTAGGCTACAAACAACATATCTTCATCTTTTTTTTTCTTTCCGGGACTATCTAGGTCTTGACACCGCTCTGATGTTTGCCTTAATCAGTCTTTGTGATGTCGATAATTTCAGCATCCGACGTTTCTCTCGTTGTTTTATTTGTACGCACTGCCGCTAAAACAATACACCAGTTTTTTTAAAATTAATATTTTAAACATTGAATGGCACAAATTAAGAGTAAGCTTACTGTGATTGAACTATAATAAAATTAGTCTAAAAATTAACTTTTAATGATTATCATGTTTGCTACCGCAATTCCGCAATTAGGCTATATGGAATTTGTCATTCACACAGACTTATTTTATGTAAAAAAAAAAACAAGTTCTGCTGGTATCAGATTTATGAAGTATGTACCCAATGATCTCCTATTGGTAAAAAATAATTTGAAATCTAAAAAATATTTTTAAAACTTTTTGGTAGAAAAGCTTTGTATTCACTTGGTGAATTTACTGAAAATAATTTGTAATAACTTTGTAAATAATTTAAGGGAATTTGCTCATTTAATTATTGGAATAAGATACTTTTAATTTGTATATAATCAACTAGGATTATTATGATGCCATTCAACATTTGTATAACCATTTGTAATTATGCATGATTGTACAAATGTTATTGAATAAAGCTAATTTGAATTGAATTGAGACTATCGACAGATATGTGCATCAAATGGTTTCTCCCGATAGACCACCAACGTATAACTTATTTGCGTCGGCAAGTCACATTGAAATAGACTGAAGACGCACATTTTCGTCAGTGTCCCATTGTTATCCGAAACGTACTTCTTAGCAATGATCTACTTTAACGACCTGAATTTTTGTTGGTCTAGAGGGATATCTCTTGCACATGTGCGTTGCTTGGTCTGTGGGTGTGACGATTGGTGACGCCACAGTGCAGTTGCCAGAACCGTTTTAAATGGTAATTTCTATTAGGATATGTAGACCGGCTGACGCACATATGCGATGTTTTACAAATTGCTCAAATGAGTAAGTATAACTAATGTTTACAGTTTACAAATCCATTTTAGGTTATTATGAAATTAATTACGCCTAGTCCAATTAAACTGAATTTATCTAGTGGTCTGTCGTTAATGTTACTCATATAACTCCCGGCCTATAAGCAACATTAAAATTATTATTTCATTTGGTCTGTGGAAGTCACTGGACCGTAGCGAACGTGTCAACCTTGCAGAACTTAACAAATTTGAATCACCAACTTTTCATTAGTTAAGTTGATAATCAAGTAAACTTGAAACTCAGATTTGTGTTGGGCCTAAGTTAGGCCAACTTTGTTGACGGAATAAAATAAAATAAATTATATTATTTACATCAATTAAAATCAATAAATAACATAGTGGTAAAGGCTAGGTTGATACAAAAACTAATATTTGGCAATGAAAATTACTTGGAAGAGTATCAAGCTAATAATGCTCTCCAGGTGTTAAGTCATCATACAAGATTTCACCAATGTAAGTTAGTGATCAGCAGAGGGAAACGAACTTATGGTCATGAACTTGCTACGATAGGCTTAGTTAGGGTATAAATAAATAATAGTTTAGGTCCAAATGACAATTTTTGACATTGCCACATCAAAATTTTTAAGTAAAAAGCTAAACTTAAATTCCTAATTAATAAAGAACATACAAAGGCGTTCCTGTACATTATACAAAGTTTTACTTATTTAAACTGAATATTGTGAAGGTGTAACGTACACATTTTGAATTGTGTTCGATGTTAGGCCTAAGTTACTCTTTTATAAGTTATTGTAAATAAGCCTTTATTTAGAGGATGTAAAAAAATTCAAGTTAGATTAGCCCTCTAGTGACATGTATTCTCCCCATTGCTGTCAGAAAATGTTTGCAATTTTGTAAGGATTTATAATCAGATCATAAATATTTTTAAACTCATAAACTACCATTATTTACTTACCTAATAACTTACTATTTTCTAAAATTGGCTTCTAGAAAATTATTATGCCATATCATCAGTATAATTTAATGATTTATCCTACCATAAGTTATTGAGGACTTGTGTTCTCCAAAACACATAACGTAATAAGCGTATTAATTTATAAATATTGAAGCCAATAACATTTCATTAATTAGACTAAGTTATAGCTTTATTAAGAATATGAGATAAACAAATTGTCTAAATGTTTATAAAAGGAACAAGAAAATTATAACTTTACTAGGCCCACACACTAAAAATAATACTGTAATCACATTCTATAAAACAAAAACATAGCCTAATCAAGAGTTTAAAAAATAGGTGGGGTTGGAAAATACGCCTAGAATAAAATCTCCGATTTATGACGATATCAATTTTGAACAAATTTCCAACCTGATTGTAATGAACAAGGCCCGATACCATAACTTAAACTCGGAACCATCGACTCTGGTGTATCAATTATTATCACTCAAAGGGTGTGGAAAGTTTGATACTGGCAATGAGAACAATAAATTTGCACTCTTTTAATGCTCACATTAAAAGTCACAAACAAATTTGAGCTGTTATCCTTAAATGATGCTCTCTTTAATTATAAAAACACATTTGCGTTATAATACCAGGGCACAATTTTAACTCATCATAGAAGTGTACAATAAGACCTACTGAGAGAAACCTATTAAAGTTTACCGCTAATAAACTTATATATTATTTGTGTACAAAATTAACTTTCCAGTACCTAAGTTTACTTCATTTGTTTAATAACGTAGCATGTTTATTTTCTTCTACGTCCTATTGAAATCTATCCAATTTTTGGGGAAACGAAAAATTACCATGGTCTCAGGCCTAAGTTAAGTAGGTCTCACAATGCCTACTATGAAGAAAAATTAAATATGCACCAACTGAACGACCTCGTGACTGCACACATTACAGAACTGAGCAGACATTTAATATGCTGCTGCTTCGTACAGACTTTGATTTTATGCTTATTCAATAAATACAAAATGAATAAGCCTAATCGATAAAACTATTAAATAATAAAGTAAGTTAGGCCTAAATTATCTGTTTACAACCCCTTGGAGGCCTATTGCATGCTCTGGAAATCTGATTAGTAGAAAAAGCCTAGGCTAGCTCATCCAACTTGAAATTAACCTCTTCTATTCAAAACCAATGTAGTAACTCCATACTTAGCTCTCAGATGTTTACTGATTCCTTTATTTTATAAAATATGCGCTAACAGATAAAAGGTTATAGCTTGTAAGCTGTAATGTAATATTTAAAATAACTCACCCCAACAATAACAGTAACATTAGGGGTATGTCTTCACGAAGTTCTTAACTCTTCACGTACAACAAATTTGAAGTCTTCTAAACTACCATTATTCATGAGACTGTTAATCACCTACTAACACTATCAAAATTAACGCAGTGGTTTACACAATTTCAGTTCTCCGAGATTAATTTAACTCCACCTTCACATTCCGGGTAACAACATAACCAAAACCGCACAGCGAACAGCTCGACTCAACGCAATGGCGTCAGTGGCGAACAAAACAAAACGCCAAGACAAAGACAACAACATGGCGGTTAGGAAATTACGATACTAGCGCTAGAGCGCTATACAATATAAATAATTTTTAATTTTCATAAAAATTATAAAAATGTTTGCAAAAGATAAATCTTCCTAGTTAATTACTAAGAAAGATTTGCAGCCGTAGGTATAGCACAAAATCAATTTATCACGTTAAATTTTAAACTAAAATAAAAATGTAAACACAATTGTATATTCACTCATTGGGAAATTTGTATATATAATTTTACCTACTTAAACAATCATCTTATTTATTTATCAACGGTTTTCCCATACAGAACTATTATTATTCCTAGCTTCCTTTGAAAATGTTTCACTTATAAAACTATATTTTAAAACAGCCAGCATAAACTTTTCAACAAATTAAAGAAGGATATCGTGGATGTCCGATGGACATCCACAAATAGCACAAAAAGGATATTCTTCACCGGATAGCAATAGGACGGCCATACGATATCCGGAATATCCTGCGTAAAAATCGGACATTCAGGATGAGATTTGGATGTCCGCCGGACGTCCCGAATGTTCGGCGGATGTCCTTGGACGTCGTGAATCTAAAACGGACGTCAGTCGGATATCGTGTACTGTATGGGTATATGCAATAGGCGAGAGCGTATGCTCAACACAATATGGTATATGAGAGGCTTCTTTCCATTTCAAAACAACTTGATGCTTACCCATTGAAATATCATGCATTTCATATCAGATTATATACTGTGGGATTTTCCAACGACCATTGTTGTTAGGAAATAAAGTAAGAAAATTACATTATTTAATTCAATTGATTATTAAAATGGAGGTTAAACTATAAAATAATTCACAATTAGAGACTTATGGAATCATATGTGATCAGTAGCTAGAAATTAAATGCGAAATAAAATATTTAAAAGCTTTTATAATTCATATGAGAGCAGTTTTACGGTTGAGGAGTTACTGGTGTTCACGGACCGGTGACTGCAGATCAGAGAACGTGTGAATGCTTTTTTCAACATTTACCGTCACAAATACGTTTACCTTCAATATAATTTTTTACGGCGTAAACATTAAAAAAATATAATTTCAAACTAAAATTTTTTTTAACTGAAATGAATACTAATAATTACATTTTAACAGAAATGAAAACCAACAATTAAATTGTAATAGCAGCACTTAACAAAATATTTTATTGTTAGTGAATGGTCAAGGGAATTTCGCTTCATGTGGTCGTGAATTTATGGTTCCTAAGTTGACGCAAAACCACAGATGAATGCAAACAGGAACGAAAAACAAGTTACAAACACGTAAATTGGTCTCTCGCATGGTCAGTAGACGTGTTTTGAAGGCAAAATCAACGTTTCAAGGTTATTTTTACAGTCATGATTTTCGACTGTTTATCCACTTCAAACGTCATGCTTCAACTAGCCAAACACAACCCGAAATAAACACGTCTTTCGGGTTTTTTTCATCGATCAAAACAATATTAATTATTAATTTCCCTAATAAATAATACACTCCATTTCCATTACCATCAACCACATTGTATACCCAAACCCCTAAAACGATAAATGTTCAATTTAACATAAGAAAAATAAAGAGAAAACAATTCATTAAAATCCATGTAAATCCATCCGTCTTTTTATGAGTTTCAAAAGAAACGTCGTATTCTGCTAAAATGTTACATAAAAACGAATCGCAGCAATAATATTCTTGAATCAAACAAATCTAATTTAAATAAATATATATTTTCGGGCAATCTTCCTTGATTTTAGATTAGATTTTTTACGAGAATCAACTAAATTGCATTAATCAATATGACTCAGATGTAAGCTATATTTAAATATCTTATAACTTGTTAGGAAACTCTAACTTTCAATGAAGTCCCCTTGTTAATTGTTAAGTTAAACACATGCAAAATGAGGAAAGGAAGGAAGGAATGTAACAATTTACATTCATATACTGACAGGCTTCATGTACAGTTTTATAGGAGGAAGCTGACATTAAAGTAGATATATGCGAATGAGCATATTGCAGTCACCTGATTATGAGGCAAAGACCAGTGTGAAGAATTCTCTCTTCCTTCATAATGAGCCATGGTAAAGGCATATTCATTTACAGTATTATGGAAATTATCTATATACTTATTATCGAAGTAGTAATCTGAATAAACTGAATTACGTTTTGATTTTCAAATTTAAAAACTAAGCAGAGTAATCAAATCCATAGTGGACTTATTTTTTCAGTTTAAGTTTTGAAAAAGTGGTCCTACGGTAATCAGTACCAGAAAAAATCAATATTGTGGACAAATTGAAAAATTACCACGTAAATATAAGTGAGTACAACAAAAGGATTCAACTGTTAAGAGGAATCTGTATACTGTAAACGATTTTACTTTTTTAGTTTTCTGGTCCAACACAAACATTCATAAAACACTTCATTTGGATTATATTTGGAGGTATTTTCTATTTTTAGTTAAATATTGAATGACGCTGGGAAATGACAGGTTCAAAGGAAGGAGTGAGCAAGTGTAGAAGTTGAGAAAGCTGTCGTAAAGATCCAAGCTGATGTTAACATGATTCCCTTTAACATTTACTGTGACTTTTTTGCCTTTATAACATACTGAATACTGGAAATAAGTATCTTACATCTGTGTGAGTTGTAACTATTTAAAAGATAACAACGCATTGAAACTTACAACCAAATTGTTTAACATTTTTTACAACCTTACTAATAGAATTTCTTTGTTTGCAGTTAATTTTCTTAGAAATGTACTCAGAATTCAAGATTCACAGTAACCCATCAAACTTTGCAATTTTACTTTTAAATAAGTAATATTTTCTTCAAGATATTTTTAATGGTTTTAATTCAGGCAGACTTTAGATAAGGATATTGAAAAAAGATCGACTCAAGACGACCTGCATTTATTACTTTTTATTCCTACAACAAATTATTTTGTCCCACTATTTGAGAAGACTGTTCAATTGAAGAGAACATATATTCTTGGGTGACATATTTATGTAAAATTCGTACCGACTAATTTAATATTATTTTACATGTAATCTAAGTGTTGTTACAAACAACATATATAGTTGGAAGTAGTTTTTAGTTTAACTCATATGAAAGGTGAATAAGAATTTAATAACAGTTAATGATTACCGTGAAAGTAATATGGAATTTTGTAAGAAATGTCACAATATTGTAAATAGCAATTAAATTCGTCCTTTTATTTTCAAAATATATTATCCATTTATTCATTTTCAAGAACAAGTAATTTTTGTTATAATTATTTTTACTTTGCTATAAGAACCATGCAAAACTGCACATCGTCTTTTAAATTTTTATAACCTTTTTGAATTACCAAAATCTGATGTCCAAGAATGTAGCCAAACCTCAGCTATAAAGTGCACTTTCTCATTTTGACTGAATAATCAGAGTAGATTCACAATAATCATGTCGATATTTACTGATAAAATCATCATTTTTTATAATTGACAAAATAAATCTTATGTTGTAAATTCATTCACGGTTTACAACCAAACAATTTTACATCCAGAATAGTTTTAAACTTTATAAATCTCCTCCAAAACACCTTTTTAATTTAACGTATACTTATGCTACTTAGTTTTGAAATATAATCTTTTATCACAATTAGAGAAACCTTTTATTTGAAAATTTTACTTTGACGTAGCGTTATTGTACGTCAACTAAAGACATTAAAATACTTGGAATTACTTTTGCAAAATTAGCCGGCTTGTAGCCAGAGTCTGACATTAAAGTTTGGTGACAAGTTCAAACTCCAAAGCCCAGGTTAAAGTCACTTTCGATGGTTCAGCTAAAATAACTGCCTAACGTTCCTGCAAACTTTGTTACCCCACTCAAATATCAAGGCGAATTATGCATTCTGTATTCTTAGGTCGTACCATTTTTGATTCACTTATTTACAATAATTTCCCGTAAATTACTTACTATTATATCGGTGTACTTTATTGACTGTTGTTTCATCGAACACAGTCTACACTGGTTTAAATGGATGGACTATTTAAATAAGTTACAAAAATATCTTAAATAATATTTTTTAATTTCTTTATAATAAAACGCTTTACCTAAATATTCGGTATGTAAAATGTCCCAAACATGTTTATCCCCAAGATGCTGTTGGCTTCACATCATTATCTGCATGGTTTATTCAACCTCTTTCAAAGACCTCTTTAACTGTCCTTCGAGTAAGGTTCAGGTAATATATTGTATTTTACAGCGCTAGAAGATACAAATTTAATATCTGTGGCGTAAATTTATCTACTGATTTTTGATATCATCGTTAGTTTGTTGTTATAGAAAGCATTAACAGTTAATGAATATTAATCCATCACTAAAATTTAATATTTATCTTGCATCAAATATTGTAATGTATTAAAGATGCTTATCGAAATCGTCTTAATTTCACGCATAATGTATCGATAAAAATAAACATACTCTCTGTTACATTTGTGCTTTGAATATTGACAAGTGGTCCGTACAATGTAGGACAGTTGAAAAAAATGGTCGGAAAGGGACTTCTGGAAAGTGTTGGATGTTGAGATAAAACTGTTGCTAGCCAAACTTAATATAAATATAACGAGCTCGCACGCAGCACGCGACGTGATGGAAGTGAATTTTCACATAACAACTTTTAAAACTCAAAATCAATTAAAAAACTTACATTTATTCCAATTTTGATTGAAATCTGAAAAAGATTTTTTTTTGGCTGTTCTGATGCTCCTGGTTTCATTTACCTGCAAAGCTGGGAATACAATTTTGCGCATTATAATGTTAGGAGAAGGTCCAGACAGGCTTGAAATTAGGCGTGAAGTTGCTAAGGATGATAAAAGTACTCTAACAAAGGAATAACTGGCTTTTATAGTGTAAACCCCCCATTAGACAACGTACTTTGTTAAGTCGACACACATTTTCTTTAATAACTCGGTAAATATGTATGCTATAATCTCGAGAGAGGGCTTAACACTTTTGCCTCACTAATTCATATTTTTTTACATGCATTAAATTTACATACGGGGCTTTTCTGACCCTTTTTGGGCCCAAAAACTCGATATTTGAAAGATTAATCGCCAAAAAAAGGGGTTTAGAGTTTTCCGAGTGTTTTTCCCAACGAACTTGTCTAACTGATTACAGAAAGGAATGTCCCTTCAAATTTTAAGTAAATCGGACAAAAAATGCGACCACTAGAGTGCAAACACACACACACACACACACACACACACACACACACACACACACACACACACACACACACACACATATATATACAATTTTGAACGACCCCCCCAAAACGTGTTCAGGAGGTCACAGGAACTTGTATGGTGGTCCCGGGCTTAAGTTTCACCGTGCGGGTCATGCTAATAGTTCACTTTCCAAAGAAAATTCACTAATAATAAAATATATAAATATTTATATAATTATAAATGTTGACACAAACGTCCGCTCGAGGTTCGCAACATTCAATTACTCCACCTAAAAACATCTAATCCAATTTCTTAATAGGATTTCTTCTAAACTCTTATTAATATAGGAAATACTTAATTTTTACTTAAGTTGAGAAAGTTACATTTATACAAGAATATACATTCTCTTCACAACTAGTAAAATAAAATATCCAACTAATATATATTATTAAAACTGTTAACATGATAGTTATTTATACTACCATTTACTCAGTTTTGTACATTAAAAGTGCCGATAAACTTGGAAGTTTTAAATTAAACAACTAACTGAAGAGAACAAAGTAGGTAAACAATATTGGAAAAATTGGGCGAAAGACCAGGTTGTGCATTATGAGCTCTTCAAGATTGCAATAGTTAACGGTATTTTTTACAAGTGTCAATTTCATTCAATATTTTGTCATTACTATAAATTTGTTGTTGGTTTGGTAAATAATTGAAATATCTGTGGTATATTTTCGGCAAAAAGTAGGGATGGTAAAGTCGACCATAATAGTTGTTTAAAACCATCAAATATATTATGTAAAATACGAGTTTTGTATAGAAGCCGTTGATCTAAAAATAATGATGTTATATATACGACTTTCATACATATTCAATCCGCAGTGTCAGAGGCTCTGTGGCAGCCCCTTACTGATGAAACGATGCATACGATTTACTGCGAACCGTTTCACTTATAGATCGGGATTATCTTGTACCCAGAACTTACATTTACATTGAGGAATATTATTGATAATGCAGGTTTTTTATTTGAATATTTTATAATGTTTTAATAATGAAGCAATAATTGATTCTGACTTTATTTATTGAAAGTATAATACCAATAATTAAACATATTAGGATATATAAATACCTCTAGAATATAGTTTATTGAACTCTTTTTCCAAAGTTGAATCCAGTCGGTTTAACTTGTTAGATCTTTCTGTTTCTACAGTGAACTTTAATTTCGGGGTGATACTATTTAGATATTTTTGGAGTAATCCAAACCATTTTTGGAGATTACGTCCATTTCCATATAAATAAAAGCAGTGTGTCGTCCACATATCTGATATATTAAAGTATTTTATCTGTTTCGTTCAAACAAATATATTCGGTCTCATTATAATTCAGATATCCCTCGTAGATCAGCAAATTTGCCTGACAATGGTGAACCCATTGCCAACCCATCAGTTTGGTTGTAAACATATCTTCAAAACAAAATTAATTCTGGTCAACACTTCTTGTACCGGCTAGTAGTTTTATAATTTCAGCAACAGCCTCGGGTAAAAGGTTACTCTTTGCTAATTGACTTTCCACATTGTCTAACACTTTATCAACGGGGACGTTCGTATAAAGATTCACATCAAATGAAGCTAGGGTGTGATGCATTCGTACGAATTTTTGACACTAAAATTGTGTTCAAGATTTATGTTTAGCCTCAGATTTGTCTCCAATTTTTGGCCAGCCTATATGTGGGTGCCAAGGTATAGTCAACTAGTGGCCTAATATATCCTAATATGTCTAATTGGCTCCGGGGCTAAAGATATGAATTTTAACAATAATTAAATACCAATAACTAACGCAGTTGCATTGCATAAGAATTAATTAAAGTCGTAAACAGTTATTTATGAACTGCATTAACTTTTATCGTGTATTCATAAATTAAGTTCACTTAAAGCCCTTAATCAAGCCTCGGATCATATTTAATAAACACAACTTGAGATAATCGGAAAAATCGACACAATCCAGATATATATAATGGATTATAAAACCAGATATAGTTTAGTCTGGAAATAGGCTGAATCTTGACATTTTTAGTAATACAAACGTACTACTAACTACTAAAGGAGAGAGCGAGGTTTGTTTATTTCCTCGATCAATTTACAAATTTATAAAATCTCTATTGTGACAGTCTAGGTATTTTATAATTTTATTTTTAATATATTGAACTACTAATAAAGAGAACATAATGGCGTTACAGTTCTGACAAGCGTTTTAATATAGTGTGTAGAACTACTTCGTTCACAATTATTTTATAATTGTAACTAATATTCAATAAAGAACTAAGTAGCGAAAAACGGAGAGCCAGTTTTTATATTTGAATAAATAGGTAAATAGCTATGTTTCTGTTCATAAAACGAAAAATGTATTCGTTAATCCAAACATTTGTCTTGTTTATCGATCTCGTGTTGGAGGAAGCAATTAGATTAACGAGTTATAAACAGGATATATCTTAATTGGATTTTGTTTCTTTACAGTCAACAATTTCCTATTGCATCAACTAAGTTACGATAAAGGCTCTTCAGTAAATTGCATATTAATTGTAACTGAATCATTATAATTTGCTAGATTTGAAGCCCATACGCACTGATTGACCATACGTTACTGATACGCTCAGTTACGTTTAAAACCTAACACACTTCAACATGAGAAAACCTTACTTTAAGTGTCTAAAACGATATAATGTACAAAGCTAGTAGCTCATCTAGCACAGCGTCAGGCCTTAATAACAGATGTCTCCCAATTACATCTAGAAACGAAAATTAAACTGTTTTGTGACTAAACCCTCTTTGACGAGGTAAATTCAAGTGTATCAAGTTTGCTACTAACTGTCACCGACTCTAAATAATAGTTAAAGTTATATCGTTTTCTAAAAATAAGTATTTTGCAAATACATTTGAAATATTTTGTGACATACATTACAAATTCTTATATCCCAACATTATTAGTACTTATTGTTCGGGGAGAACCATTGTTCGTGAAAAACTGTTTACCACACTGCTGCGTGTAAACACTTATTAAATCTAAAAAATCATTCGTCGTAAAACTCGATGGAAAGCAACTTTACTAATGTTGAATCAAGGTTAAATTGTTTTAGCTGAAGATTTTAGTTATAATCTTAAAAAAGACCAATAAGTATTTTCTTTATTGATTATCTCAATATCAACTGCATATTTGTAAGAGTATGACAAACGCTTTTAATGCAAAGCGGTCCTAACCCTCCCATTTCTTTTTGTTGGACATCTGGGAGTAGAATGCATGACCCCGTGAACCAAATTCCATTATGCTAACCGTTAGGGTAGCGAGATAGCTTTTCATAATTTAACCACGTAGTAAGTCAGATCTACGACAGTTATATTTGGATTTACGTAAGATCTCATAAAATATTTGAAAGTCATTTAACAGCCATAATGACGGAACATGGACAGATACAATTATCACTAGTATGACGCTCTTTGCACAAACAGTGTTACAATACAAAATCCAACGGTATTCATAAAATGTGCTAATCAGTCATAATAGCAGACAGCATACCAATCGCATCTGATCTGCACACTGGGTTTAACGAACCATGCCATTACCCGCATCATTTCCCTTACAAATCAGTACCTGATTGTGTGGAGGATCGCTAATGCTCAACAGTTATGCGGTGTAGTCATTATATATATTTATCTATATAATAAATATATAAATAAACAAATACCCCCGTCACAGCAATCCTGCGTACTCAGCGAATTTCCAATGCATATATAGTCTATGGGTATTACTACTACTTAGAGCCAATTACCAAGTTTCATAAAAATGCATTAATTAATAAGTGATATATAGCATTTTATTTATTATCCATAAGAATAACATTATAATTGAGTACGCAGGTTTGCTGCAACAAGGAACATAATAAATGTGTTTTTTAGCGAATTTCCCCTATAGGAAAGAAGCTATTACCGTAGGCCTCATGGTAAGACTTAAGCCCGAGACCATGATAACTTTTCATTTTGAGGTCCCCAGATGCCAAAAACAACATTCGTTCAAATTTATATATATATATATATATATAAGTGTGTTTCCGTAAGCACGATAACTCTCGTAAAAGAGGTCCGATCGTAGTGAAATTTGGTACAAACGTGTAAAGTACCATTTATTTGAACGATTTCGAAAACCAGACAAATCGCACCATCCGAAGGGGGGTTTTGGGGGGCTTTGTACCCCAAAAATGGGTTTTTTGGGGTTTACACATGTAATTTTTCTTAAAATCAAATTTTAATTTTCACCATAGAATTCACATTAAAAAACAAACAATTTGGTATCTTGATCATTGCTCTACGCCAATTGGTTACTGAGATATTGAAAGTGCTAAACACAGTACGTTGTCTAATGTTATTCTTATGGAGGAAAAGAAAAATTGTATATCTCGCTTATTTATGAACATAAACTGACGAAATTTGGTATATGGCTTTATCTGGTTGTGGTTTATTGTTGTTTGCACAAAAAACAATTTTTCGCCTATGGGTCCCGTAGCAGCAAACCTAGGTACTCGGTCCCCATGTTATTCTTATGGAAAATAATTAAAATGTTATATATCGCTTATTTATGAATGTATATGGATGAAACTTGGTATGTGACTTCACTTAGCTGAGTTCTATTGATATTTGCATAAAAACCCATTATTTTGTGTTCCTTGTTGCAGCAAACCTGCGTACTCATCCCCAATGTTATTCTTATGGAGAATAATTAATATTTTAAATATCGCTTGTTTGTTATTGTTATATTTCTTATCAATCCCTGTTAAGTGGCTTAATGTGTTATGTTATAATTCATTGGAAATTCGCTGAGTATGCAGGTTTGCTGTGACGGGGGTATTTTGCAATTATCAATATAACTCAACCAGGTGAAGCTACATACCAAGTTTTATTAATTTAGGTTCACAACTAAGGGAGATATAAAACTTTACTTATTCTCCATATGAATAACATGGGGGCCGAGTATGCAGGTTTACTGCTACCGGGAAAAATAAAAAAACTTTTTTTGTGCTAATATCAATATACCACAACTAGATGAAGCCACATACCAAATTTCATCTATATACATGCATAAATAATCGAAATCAATTTTAGCGAATTTCCTCTATAGGGAAGAAGCTATTACCGTCGGTGGCATGGTAAGACTTAAGCCCGAGACCATGATAACTTTTCGTTTTGAGGTCCCCAGATGCCAAAAACATTATTCGTTCAAATTTATATATATGTATATATATATCTATATATATGTGTCCGTTACCACGATACCTTTTGAAAGAAACACCCGATTTTGATGAAATTTTGCACAAATGTGGAGAGTAGCATTTATGACTCTAAGTTCGAAAACCAGATCGATCGCACTATGGGAAGGGGGTTATATGGGGGTTCACAATTTTCCAAAAATCAGTTTTTTGAAAATTTGACCCCAAAATGTTAAAAACACTCATTTTGGCTATAGCCATTTTATAGAGCTTAAAAAGACAAATAATTTATTATTCTGAATCATTAACCTAGGTTAAGTGGTTCCGGAGAAAAACCAAAAAAAAACGTGTCCCATGTTAATCTTATAAGAAAAAGGGTTTTAGATTTTTCTCAGATAGTTTTACAAAAATCTTCACATTTCTGTTTATTACTGTGTTTAGCTCAAAAAAACAAACATTTTGGTGTTTCAATCGTTGTTCTACGTCTAACCGTTGCGGAGATATTCATAGTGCTAAACACAGTACGTTATCCAATGTTATCCTTATGGAGAATAAATAAAACTCTATATCTCGATTATTTTTGAATGTATATTGTTGAATCTTGGTATGTGGCTTCAACTAGTTGTGGTTTATTGATATTAGCACAAAAAACAAGTTTTTTGTTGATAGTCCCCGTAGCAGCAAACCTGCATACTCGGCCCCCATGTTATTCATATGGAAAATAAGTAAAGTTGTATATCTCCCTTAATTATGAACCTAAATTAATAAAACTTGGTATATAGCTTCACCTGGTTCAGTTATATTGATAATACCAAAAAGAATATATTACTTATTTTCCTCGTTGAAGCAAACCTGCGTCCTCAACCCTAATGTTATTCTTATGGAGAATAAATAAAATGCTATATATCACTTATTTAAGGATGTATTTTTGTGAAACTTGGTAAGTAGCTCTATGTAGTAGTGAGTCACATAGTTATGCATTGTAAATTCGCTGAGTACGCAAGTTTGCTGTGACGGGGGTATTATTTATTCTCCTTGAGGATAACATTGGACAACGTACTGTGTTTAGCACTTTGAATATCACTGCAACGGTTGGACGTAAAACAACAATTAAAAAGCCAAAATGATTGTTTTATAGAGCTAAACTGATTGGTAGAAAGAAATGTTGAGTTTTTAGTGAAATTATCTGAGGAAAATCTAAAAACCGTATTCCCTTAAGATTAACATTGGAAATTTTATGGACACATTTTTTGACTTTTCTCTACAACCACTAAACCTAGCTTAATGATTCAAAATACTAAATTGTTTGTTTTTTAAGCTCTATAAAATGGCTATAACCAAAATCTAGTGTTTTAAAAATTTTAGGGTAAAAAGTTCAAAAAACAGATTTTCGAAAAATGTTAAACCCCTATAAAACCCGCTTCCCATAAACCGATCGATCTGGTTTTCGAACTTAAAGTCATAAATGCCACTCTCCACATTTATGCCAAATTTAACCAAAATCGGGTGCTTCTTTCAAAAGTTATCGCGGTAACGGACACACATATATATATATATATATATATGCAAAACTTTTTGTTTTGAGGTCCCTATATGCCAAAAACAATATTCGTTCAAATTTATATATATATGTATATATATATAAATTTGAACTAATGCCAAAAACAATATTCGTTCAAATTTATATATATATATATATATATATATATATATATATATATATATATATATATGTATATACATATATATAAATTTGAACTAATATTGTTTTTGGCATCTAGGGACCTCAAAACAAAAAGTTATCATGGTCTCGGGCTTAAGTCTTACCATGCCACCTACGGTAATAGCTTCTTCCCTATAGGGGACATTCGCTAGAACTCAATTTGGTTTTAGAATTTTTTTTGGCTGTGTTATATTTATATAATAAATCTAACTATAAAAACTGTCATAAATTTTCTAAACCTCTTGAACTTGAAACTCCATATTTCATAATACAAATTCAATTCACAAAATAAATTAAAATCATAATAAACAAATCTTATAGTAGTATGAAGAATATATATTTAACGTATTATTGGCTCGGTGTATGAGTCGTAAAACAGGTAGTCATAATTTATCTTAGTTTTACGAGAAATAATTCGAATATGTGTCACGGGTTTTTGTATTCGCTAGCAAACTGAAAGTAGAGTACAGTACGTTTTGCAGTACTGAACCAAAAACGAATATAATACTTGTTTGGGCCTAAATTTATATTCTAGAAACCCCGCTTTTTTAACAGAATCCCTTTCTTAAGGTCACGAACCATCAACAATTCAAAGTCATAAGTTGTAAGACGGATTTTTGCCTTTGAGGGTTTAAGAAAGCTTTACAGCTTAGCAAAAAACCTGAGATTTTCTCTTGGAAAATAAATCAACTGGTTTTCTGTTAACCTTTTCACGCATACTATGCAATTTATATATGATTAATGTTAACTTTTTCAAAAGTATAATCGTAAAAATCTCTTCTTTACAGATTGAATTTTATTTAATTATCTTAAATTAAAATAAAATTACTACCTCTTTGTCTACATCAATTTTAACGTTATGATAAACGAATACTGGATTTAAGCTTTCTACTCACTTTCGAACAGTAATAATACATATAAGAGGCATATCCTAGGAAACAGGAACGAGATAAGTTGATGAGTAAAACTGATATATCCGTCTGGTTTCACTCTCATTCAGTAAATATGAGTTAATAAGCACTCCCTTAGTTAATTTACCTTTTATTAATAATTACATGGGTTACTCCTTCTACCGGTGGCGTCTCCTCTACCACCTATTTTGGCAGGTAGCGACTCTTTCGGTAAATATTCCAACATTTATAACATTCCATACTAAGGATGGCCGACTTGGGATTTGAACCCGGGACGTCATAGACATGAGGTGCAATGGTAATCACTGTAACACGGCTCTATAGAATTTTACACATGACTGTTACACAAACACTTGTCTCATTTTAAATTAATAGTCAAGTGTAACTTAATAGTCTCTATGTAAATTTGGCAACTGTTGGGTTGGGTTGAGTTTAGTGTGAACACCCATGTTACTTATTGTTATTACACCTAAGATAATTTTAACTAATCTTACGATTACTTATAATTAGTTTATTATGAATGTTGACACATGACAATTTAAACAAAGTTTGATAGAAATTACCTGATCAGACTTCATCCAAACCTTATCAGAACTTTACCCAATTGTGAAATAATTGCAGATCAGGTTATGATCAAGTCTGGTCCTGTTGGAACCTGATCAACCTTTTATAAAAACAATTTATAAATAATAACAAATATTTAAAAGTTAAAATTAACGAGTTACAGGTTAAACAATTATGAAAAGAGTGTTCAGTTGTCACGGAACAAGTATTATCGTCACGGCCAGATGGTGGCGAGGTCCACTGCACCACCGGCGCTGATTGCCAATCGATTTAGAAGTGCTTACAAAAAGTTCAGAAACTGAGGCACTACGAACCTAGTTTTTAGTCTGAATAACAAACATAGATTTTTTTCTGACACAAGGTCATTTGTTAAATGTAAATATTGTTAAAGCCCAAAATCACGTTACACTGATATTTACGGATGTTCCATGTCTTACCTACACTATTAGTATCCTATTCTCGTTAATGTTTCATGCATTTCCAAAACAATCCTAGGAAAGGAATTTCGTTTTAAAGATTTCGTTTTACACTAAACCCAAAATGCGGTATCTATAGAAAATGTTGGATTGCTGTGTTTAAAAAAGAAACCTTCCAGCTATGGTATTTAGATACTCGAATATATGGTGAATTTGTTTACATTTAGTAACGTAATACCCACTTTATACTTTTGTTAAAAAGAGGTTCGCAGCCTCTTTTTGCCTTCCTTTTCCTGTCCTTATAGATCACAAATCTGTGCTTTAAACGTATCCGACAAAGCATAGAAAAGCAAGGATTGAGCCGTACGAGTTATACAGTATTCATAGCATTTACTAGCCAGGGATGGGATACGAACCCTCGCTGAGGCCGCTGCCACAGGTTCAGAGTCCGTCGCCTTGCCCACAACGACTGACTGATTTGGTAAGTTCAGGCATGACATAAGCCCTGATCATCTAATCAAGATTACTAAGACCTCATAAACTAACTTGATCATCGTTTATCAGAACTGTCAAATCAGTTGATCAGATTGGATTAAGTTTGATCAAGTTATTTAATCTAGATTTATCAAACTTGGATCAGATCCAAGGGAAAATTTTTAAACGGGTCGTTAGTTATAAGCAAAAAACAAAGTATTTTAAATTGGTTCGAATAATAACTTTTAATAAAGTATAGTTTTAGAAGAATCTGTAAATATTAGTAAGAGTGTTAATAGCATGTGGGTATACAGTAAAACATATTCTTTATCTACCTTAAGTTTTCTTTTCAACCGAGGAGCATCGTATTCCCCGTGTAATATCATTACTGAACTGAGGGGCATGTTATTTGCATTACCTTGCATGTCATATATTCTGATACACTCTAACTTAACAAATTACTTCCATAAACCTTTTTACAATGTAAAGTAAAATGATATCGGTCTTTTTGAATTGGTAAAGTAAAACTATATCATAGCAGGGCTTTTGTATGTTCTAAATGCTAATCAATTGTTTTTCCCATAAGCTTAAATATACAGACTCAAAACACAATTAATACATTTGCAAGTTGCAAATATGTATATTGTATGATTTGTAAAGTAAATCCCCTAATCATAAACTAACGGTAAGAGACAAAAATTAAACATATCATCGAATTTCACATCAAAGCTTTAGCTTTAGTTTTTAAAACTAAAAGGAAACTTCAAACCTGAGCCAATTAAACATTCTGAAGTCACATTGTAACATAGCAAGTGTTTAGACCTCCCGATCATTGGAACAAAATCATTTTCCTCTAGCATCCCAATCAGATTTATTTATTAGTTTAGGGTATTTACTTACAAATAATTTCAGAAATAAATATTATAATAATTATTCAGCAAATATTAAAGTAATTTACCACATTTATGTAACTGATTTATTTAGTCTTCCAGTTAATTTTATACTTAATTAGATCGTGACCTGTGTTTAATGAGTTTTCCTGTTATGTTATTGGTTAAGTTGTAATTTGAATAACAACAAAAACTAATAAAACTATATTATAACGTCAATTTAATAATATAAGCCAAAACTAAGGTATATCATTATTTTA
Source organism: Allygus modestus (assembly GCA_963675035.1). Lineage (NCBI taxonomy): Eukaryota > Metazoa > Arthropoda > Insecta > Hemiptera > Cicadellidae > Allygus > Allygus modestus. Next base: position 179,141,749 of record OY776111.1, on the reverse strand, counting down.
TAGGATTTAAGATAGATTTTAGTTTATATTTTGAGTTTAGATTAAAAATATATGTTTACAGCAACTATGATAAACATATGGGATTTAGTGAGATTCAAACCATTTTAGAGGTTATTTGCGTGCATAATATTTATTTACAAGACTAATATATTTACGGGCATATTGATATGAGACCCCTTCTTTCTGTGTACGTGATAAAAATAGTAATTGAACGACGGAAAATTTCGGATGTATGCGAATTATATACGAATTTATGAAGGCCACACGAATGTTTATGTAATATAAATTATAGCTTTTCCGATACATTGAAATCATATTGTATTTCGTTGCTGTTCATCATCGATCATAATGGTCTTGCAGCCTACTTTCATTCTCAATATCAAGGTCAATGCGAGAATAAATTTATAACTCTATTAGTAACTCTTCAAACAGTTGTGAATAAAATACAAACTCGTTAATCTAGCCTGTATTTCAATAGTGAAACGTATTTCCACTTCCTTCTCCATTCGCAATATAGTTTTACGAATGTTTGTATAAAGTTACAACTAGTAATTTAAGGATCCGTAGATGAACACTTTATCAAACCCTCTCTAAAATACTAACTAGACCCATGCATATACCTGGTCGTGATCACTGAAAATATGTTATATTTTGTTATTATGTTTTGTCATGTTATACCACCCTTAGCTTATTAAATCACGGATATTGTAGCCCTAACAGGTTTTAGGAACACCCAGGTAAATTTAAGTTGTCAAACTATAGTCAAAAATATGTCGGTACACAGAAATTAAATAGCGTCCAAAACACAAGTTATTCTATACCATTTAATATTTAGCAATTTTAAGCTGTGAAAAATAAAAAACTTGCAAAACCATAATAAAAGCCTGCGTAAACTTAAATTGCATCCTAGTTTAAAGTGTGCTCCTAATTAGTTGACTTAATTAAATTTTGATTTTCGTTAAGTTATGTATGTTACAGGATGATCAGTTTATAAAACTTTGTGTATTATCCTGGTGCGATGCAGCTCGGCTGAGTACGTTCTCAGAGTTGGCCTCATTGTTGACCACAGTATTGGCACCTGAGACGACAACAGTTTCGCGTCCTACCTCCAGTTTGTTGTCGTTTGGAACAAAGAGGTTTTGCTTTCAGTTCAATCTTGACAGTGTTTTTATAGGCAGATTTAATTTTACTTTTAGGTAAACATATTTTTCAATTATAAGCTATCGGAATTGTTTTTAAAATATCAGTTAAGTTGTAATTTATTTATTATGAATAACAAAATAATAGAATTTGGTTTTCTTGAGTGAAACGTGAAAACGAAGTGAAGCAGTGAGAAAAATTACAAACCGATTTAAATAGTATCAATAGTTCTTAAGTTGTATGGTATTGAGGTATTTATAGAACCCGTTATGGTTGAACGGGCAATTTTCTTAAAAAAACATCGAAACTTGATCGTAAGTCTTTGTTATTTAAGACGATTTTGCGGATATGGTCATAGCCTTATTGGAGCAACAATAATTATATGTAGGCCTATATTACATGATACACATTAGTTTTATTTTTCCTTTCAATAATAACTATAAATTTTTATCAAAAGATAATCGATCTTCATTTACTATCAACATTTTTCCAAGATTTAGCTTTTAATTCGGACAAGAAAGTTCGATCTTTTGAGATTTTGTCTTTTTAAGCATAGCCATGACATTTTTAAAGGATTCTTCACATAAACATTTAACATATTTAAATAAATTTGCTACACACATTTTCAACGTTCATATTTCTAAAACATTGTCTTATATGTGTTAAAAGTAAATCAGACACGTAGAAAAGTACGTACAATATGTGGTCTCAAAATCAAGTATCAAAGTGGTTTAAGAATCACGAAGAAAAAAGTAACTGGGCTCCATCTCTAAGCGTTAAATAGAATTCCATAGCCTACAGCCAACTTAATCACTTTCCTCTCTAGATTATTTGCTAGTACATATATATTCATATACCCATATTTATTTGTGTTCTTTACTAATCCAGGTGAGATCCACGGTTTTTTCCGTCCTCTGAGTCCCACTTTGTAAATTAGTTGTTTTTTGTGTCTAGAGGAAAATAAAACAACATGTAAAAGAATGTCTAAAATAACTAGATTTACATATGCCGGTCTCTTTGTTGTACTCATAAACTCTGTAACACTTAAATGTCTACTTACTTCGAAACTTTAATTGTTGGCATAATTGTGTACCTTATTTTGCAAAAGAAGAGTACACAATTTAATTATTTAACAACAGCTGTTGCAAGATGGCGTACATTTAAAACTTTAACATCAAACTATTCATGAAAATCGTTTTAAAGACTAAACGTGCAGATGGATACATAAATGTTTAGATAAAAATCTTCTGACACCTTGTTTTCTGAAATAGGACAAAGTATCTCACAGTTATTATATTTTTATTAAAACTTTACACTAAATTGCTGCGTGAAAGTAGGATAATCTAATTTTACAAGTAAAAGTAAATAACTCAGTCGTATTTGTCCAATTGTAACAGAGACGTGGTTTAATTTGTCATTAAATTCCATAAAATACGCAATTCCGAACGGTTTTGGTTGTGATAGTGGTTTTCATCAAAATTACATTTGGAAACCGATTTACTCAAAGAAAGGAAATATTATAAACATATTTTTAGCACTAAACCACACTATGATGATTAAATAAAAAACGACAAATAAAAAACGTAAGAATCACAAACAGACCCCGATGGTGAACGAAAATCTAGCCATTTAGACATAGTTTAAACTCGTTTCAAGTTTTTCCTTACTCAAAGGAACGAATCTACAAAGAGAGATCCAAGTGTTCGGATATACACTCTATTGTTTTAATATCACTATATACTATACTGAGTTATATTAAACGGTAGTAAACATTGGTAAATACCTAGTTTAAAAGAAGTGTTATATAACCAAGCACTTTCATTATTCATTATTTGCGCGGTATTTACTGTGACGTAATGATCACATCCAAAAGTCATTTATCTTCTCAAAACAGCAGTACGCTGACTGTGATGGCATGACCAAGCCCAAGAAGGCTTACACATATCAACCAACTAACTTAGAAGATGTTATATCTTAGATGACACATTTTCCAATAACCTAAAGTTTTGACATATTATGACATTGACTCTAAAGATGAAACATTTATAAGTTTGGTATTTCAACCAAACATCAATTTATTCTAAATATTTAACCAGCTACACGTATTTACGTTAACCGGTTTGCTGTTTTCATCAGTTTTGTTTTTAACTTATAAATTGTGTTAAGTATTTTTGATAAAATATGTTTTCTTAAGTCTGTTTGTGTTCTAAGCGCATATTTCATACAGCTCAGACCCGTTTACAGCATGTGGATTACACTATTTTTCTTTGTCTCTATTTTATAAGCTCCACAGAATACAATCTTTACCACCATTTACCACCATTTTTTATTCCCTCATAACTAGGAGCTATGGAATTCAGCCAACTTACAATAACATAATAAATATAGATCAATGTATGTCTTAAGATTATTTGACCATTATGATCATCGAGGCCTAAATAATGAACAGGTTTGATAGTTTATTCATTTTTGAATAGCTTCTAAAGCCGATAGGACAATTTAGAAATAATTTGTCTCGTCAATTTCTACCTGAAGATGGAAGCTTTTTAAGCGATCGTCCGTTTTGATTTTTTTCTAAGTTTATTTTACATTATTTTATGTAGATACTAGCCGACCCATTGCAGCTTCGCCAGCGTAAACTACGATAGTTATGTGTGCTTCAATCTGTGGTTAGCCCATGGAACTGATACAAATTCAGCTAAAACTAATACGATTAACTGTTTGAATTTTCATCAGCTCAATCCAAAGTGAATGTTCATAAGGAATACCTGGTCATCATCATCATCATCATTCATCATTGTTGCGGATTAGAAAACCCCAGCATAGCTGCTAGTCACATCTTCCACAAGCGGGAATATTGTGCAGGTTACCGGAAATATAGGATATAGCAGGAAAGGAAAGGGTGGGGAGGGATGGCAGCCAAATCGACCCTTCAGAGGGCCAACTCCCGTGCCCCTGTGACAGCTGGGATGAGGCTCTCAAACAGAGGACCCTCATTTTGCCCTCCAACTGGTCAACTCAACTGACAGGGTATCCATGTACAACAGCCAGGGACCATTCATTCTCAGGTTGGCAGGTGGGGACCAAACCCGGAGATTCCAGTCCCTAGCTGCTGCAAATGGAGGGACCAAAGGTGAAAGGGAAGTTTGTCATAATGGACAGCCAAAAGACTTACCATATGTAATGACAACTTCATTTGCTGCACCCAATGTCAGCCTCAAAACTGGTAAAGACCAGTCTTAAGGTAGTCCTGGGACAGGAAAACCTGGAAACTTTGGGCGGAATTTTATAATACCGTTTCTTAGCAAGTACCTAGGGCCAAAGAGGAACATGTCAAATGTCAACACTGTAGGTAGGCCTTATAGTTGTGGAGATTTCGTGATATTCAGTCAATGGTATTTGGATTTTATATATTAATATATAAAATCTGGATGGATCGTTATTAGAGCGGACATGTCAAATGCTTTAACATGTAGGTCGATGAAACACGTTCCATTGCAACTGCTGATTAGATGGCAAAAGCGCTCCAGCTAAGCATGGAATAGATAGGGAATTATTCACCGCGCGCTCAGTTGAATGATCTGGAAGTGTGAAATTGTAATACAAAAAGGATGGCATAAAGATTGTAAGCATCACTACATTCATAGGTAAGCAATCGCAGTTATTTATGAATAAATCCGTGGTAATTTAAATAGAATTTTTACTATTTTACTCTTAAATACCCCCGTCGCAGCAAACCTGCGGACTCAGCGAATTTCCAATGCATAATATTTGTCTGAATTCCACATAAAGCCGCAAACCAAGTTTCATAAAAATATATTCACATATAAGCGATTTTAATTATTCTCCATAAGAATAACATTGGTAATGAGTATGTAGGTTTGCTGAAACAAGGAAGAGAGACAATTGGTTTTTATGCAAATATAAATAGAATTTAACTAGGCGAAGCCACATACTAAGTTTCATCGATATTCAATCATAAATAAGCGATATATGACATTCTAGTTATTCTCCATAAGAATAACATGGGGCTGAGAAAGCAGGTTTGCTGCAACAAGGAATAGAAAAATGGGTTTTTATATAATTATCAATATAACTCAACCAAGTGAAGCTACATACCAAGTTTTATTAATCTATGTTCATAATTAAGGGAGTCAGTACATTTTACTTATCCTCCATAAGAATAACATGGGGGCTAAGTACGCAGGTTTGCTGCTACGGGAATAATCAACAAAAAATCAATTTTTTGTGCAAATATCAATATACCAGTACTACTTGAAGCCACATACCAAGTTTCATCAACATACATTAATAAATAATCGAGATATCAAATTTTATTTATTCTCCATAAGGATAACATTGGACAACGTACTGTGTTTAGCACTTCGAATATCTCTGCAACGGTTGGGCGTAGAATCACAATTAAAACACCAAAATGATTGTTTTGTGGAACTGAACAGATTGGTAAAAGCAAATGTGAAGTTTACATTAAAATAAACTGAGGAAAAGCCAAAAACCTTTTTCCCATAAGATTAACATGGGAGATTTTATGAGCAGGTTTTTTTGGATTTTCTCTGCAACCACTTAACCTAGGTTAATAATTCAAAATACTAAATTATTAGTTTTTTTAAGCTCTATAACATGGTCAAAACCAAAATTGAGTTTTTTAAATTTGTAGGGTGAAAAATGCAAAAAACAGATTTTTGGAAAATTTTAAACCCCCATAAACCCCCCTTCCCATGGTCCGATTTTTCTGGTTTTCGAACTTAAAGTCATGAATGTCATTTTACACATTTGAGCCAAATTTCATCAAAATCGGACGTTTTTTACTCAAGTTATCGTGTTAACGGACACATATATAGATATATATATATATATATATATATATATATATATATATATATATATATATATATATATATGTATATATATATATATACATATATATAAATTTTAACGAATAGTGTTTTTGGCATCTGGGGAACTCAAAACAAAAAGTTATCATGGTCTCGGGCTTAAGTCTTACCATGAGACCTACGGTAATAGCTTCTTCCCTATAGGGGAAATTCGCTAAAATTGAAATTTCTCAGCTATTTGTTGAGTGACGTTTAAAATATGTATGCAATCATTTCTGGCATAAAATTTCACATATATTTTATGTACAGATTAAATACTCAGTAGTTTGCTGTTTTTGAGATACTAAGCTTTAAAATTTTTAAACGTTTAAATATATAAACGCCAAATGCAATACAAAATTACCCCTAAACTAATTGCATACATGCCTCAGTTTTGAGTCAGTATCTCAACTGGCTCCTATGATACGCTATATTGATTAAAAATCAAATACAGGCAGACAGACGGAAAAAGGTTAAAGGTTAAAGGTTAGAAAAAGGTTAATACTAAGTTGATAAAACTTTGCTCCTTTTGATGAGTTTTAGCAAATCCTGCATTTGTTCCTTACTATTACGGGACACTCTGTATATTCAAATTAAGGGAGCTAATTTTTACGAATACAATTACCTACCTTGTTTGAGTGTAATATTTAAAAAAACTTAAAACTGATTTTGTTTGTTCGCTCAAACATTAATTTGATTTTTTCAAATATTTTTTATGTCATATAAATCCGTCAAATGTCAAGCGGATTGAATTTACACATTCACGCTAACTTACAAGAAGGGCGAACGTTTTAGTATTCTTGGTGGGAAGATTCGTGTTGAAATTTAAACATTATATAATGTCTTTACCATTAAAGAAGTTGCAGTTACTCTAATTTCCACCCTGCTGCTGCTCCACGTGACTCGTAGTGGACATTCGGGGTGGTATCGGGGAAGGCCTTGTTGAAGTAAAGAATTCGTTTTCATAAATAATTTTCCTTTGAATTCAAGGCAATATTCATAGAATTACGATGCATTAAGTGTCTTGACTGTTTAACTCATTGCCGGTAGTTACTGAGTTCAAATATTTATCTAACTAAGTTCCTTAACTAACTAATCTTTTTATTGTAAAAATTCCATTCTTTCATTTATATATATATATGTATTATTTTATTGAGATCCATCGTAACAAATATCTTTAAACAACTTTAAAGATTTAGATTTAAGTTTTATGTACCTACTCAAACAAATTCATTTACATTATGTAAGATGTTCGTTTGTGACAAAGCCCAATATGATATTATGTAATGTAATCCATGCCAACGAGTATAGTGGAAAGTTTAGTTGAAGTTTCAGTCGACTTGTTGTATTCGCCAGATGAGACTTTAACAACTTGTGATTTATCGTCGTACCATTGTTACTTGTTCTCTACTTGCTGTCTCTAAATGTTTAACTCTTCTACATCTTAAATATCATGTTACAGACTGATATAAGTTTGGATATATTTAAGCATAGTTAAATGTATCAAATGAATGTTTTCTACAATTATATTTCGCCTTTATAGTCTTATGCTAAACAACGTTAACATGTTAATTGTGCTCATTTTAGTACTACACTTTACTAATCAATCATTTGGCCTTTTGATGCCCAAGTTATACCAGTGTGAAATTCATTTCTTGCTTGAAACATTGCTGCAAGAAAATGCTAGTTTGATAAGTATCGTCGATTCATTTGCACAAACAATTATTTATATTACACTCAATTTGCCATAATAAATGCCTTATAATTGTTGTTTTTGCACTCTCTGATGCTAATAAAATTACAACGAAAATTAATTTCTAGTAAAAACTCTTCACACGTATTACATTATTGGATGACTCCAATTGTTTTGATTTAATCACGTCATTTTCAAAAAGATTTCTATAACATGTATTGGTGAAGATTTATGAACTTTTTATAATACACTTTAATATTTGTTTCTTATTTCATTCAGACAGTTGGTAACATCACACTACAACAGCTTTCTATACTTTCAATCAAATATGAATTTGATTTTTCATACGGTCCTTTTGATTATTTTTCAGATCGTCTGCTATGTTTCAATCAGCTGACTTTAGTTTATTTTTAATCATTGTTTTGAAACAAAACTAAACATTCTCATATTCACTTTTCCCCATTGAGTTATTATGCAACCGTTTTTATCTTCATTACCTAATTTAACCGCATAATCCCACCCCGCAATCCTTAATTAAAATTGATATTTATTTTATTTTTTTTATATATTGTAACCTACAAACCGTTATTTTCAGAAAAGTTTAAAGCAAATGAATAGAATGAGAACAATTTGTAAACAAATTCAAAGTGCTAATAGAAGATGGTGGTGAGTGAAAACAGAACTGGTTCTTAATTGTTTAGTAAAGTAAAATAATATACATGTATCACCTTCTTGTCATATTTCACTCAGCAAAAGGTCCTCCGTAAACATAAACATTCAAATAAAATTCATTATTTTCCAACTTTCATTTGTTTGTATCAACCATAAATAATGTGCATGAATAACTCATTCTTGGAAATATTCTTCCCTGATAGAACGAAAATCATCGGATTATTTAAAGTAATCGTAAATTAATTTACTTAACTAAAATACGGGTTTTGACCAAAAAAGAATAAAGAAGACGAATAAAGTAATTCGAAAGTTATTTTTTTTACAGGCCGAATAGAATATTTTGTTTAATAGCCTTAGAATGACTTGTGTACGTCCTGCTTGTTTTAAATTGACACAAAACAAAATGAGCAACACTATAATTCACCTAAAAATACGTTTATTATTTTTAATCTTGTTAAAACTTTAACAATAATTTATCGCAAACTATATTAACTCGAATCGGACTAACTCAAATATTATTAAATAGACTGAACTCTTGTTTTTACTTCCTCCTTCGACGAACCTCGACTAGAATACATTCTTCATTTCTTGATACATTCTGTATATGGCAAGTTTGCCATCTAAGCACACATATTTGAATACTTAATCGTCAAATATTCAATCAGGTTGTGCTCAACAAAACATATTTGTAGTTAAGAAATCTAGTGAAATACATGTTGTAGGCTGTATAACTGAGTAATATTCCCACGAGGGGAATTATAGTGAACGATCTGAAAAAGTAAATTGTTAACAACCATTCCGCGAATTGTCATATACATGTCATATTGTCTTTACATGAAATATTCACTCAACAAAAGAATGACATTAGGTAGTAAATTATATTATATATAAAGGAATTTAATTATATTTCCGACGACTTGTCTTGGACGTTTCAAATCAAATCAATTCACAAAGAAAAATTACGATAAAACTAGTAAAAAATCCGTAGTCCATTTTTAAGTACCGGTGTTTTTTTATTTTTTTTTGTTTCACGTGAAATATAAACCCGCTAACTTAACATCGTTTTAATAACCATATGAATAGAAGATAGTGAAAAATGACGATAACATAATAAATATTAAGTTTATTAGTGATCAATTAAATTACATGACAAGATATGCAAACTTTAACATCTATAGTCAAACGTACCAGGAGTTTTGGGATAACGGGTAACCTATGAACTATGGAATTGAATAAAAGGTCTTGGTGAGAAAACAATGAAATGACAATGTTAGTTCTTTTATGTAACCTCCCCTAAGACATTTAATGAACATTAAATCAAAAAGGATCAAGACAAAATAGAATTTTTAATATTGGTCAGCTGCGTTATTCTATATTACCATAAAACTGAAATCAGGTGATCAGCCCAAGCAGTTGGTCAAAGCATGTTATGTATAGAGTGTAAAGTACGTCGTGAGTGACAAAGCAGGCCATCTATAAGAACCAATGTTAAAATTAACACTAATCTTATAGACAGCCTGTTTTTTCACTCGTACAACGAACTGAACTCTTGATAATAAGAAATGTGCTCTAGCTGATATAACTGCTTCCCAAGGGTGGATCCAAATAGTTGAACACTAAAATAAACAATTTCTCTATAAACTAACGTGCAGACAAAACGGAACGAGGTGGCGGTTTCTTTAGACGGATGGAACTCTAACTTTTGACCCTTTGAACTATTGTTTAAAGCATTATCCTGTGGGCTAGATGCGAAAACAATCAACCTCCAACCAAGATTGTGTTAGTGATTTTTATTTTTACTGTTAGCTCAGCCCCTTACAAAAAGACGACTTAATTATATTTAACTGGTTTCCCCTATAGGATGTGTTACAAACATTACACCAATCCCCTCATAAATTATTAGATTGCAGTAATTTTGTTATATACGGTGACTCAAGATACAATAAAATACTGACTGAATAAATGAATAAATACCTCTAGAGACATGTTTAGCTCTTAACTAAAGGATACTTCGTGTTGTTTTGACGTCATAACGTGTTTCAAGTTTAGTTTGAGGCACCAAGGGAATTACAGAAGTAAGGATTTGATACTAAGAAAAAAACTTGTTTTCAAAACTTCTGGGAGCAGCTCTAGCCGCAGGTAAGTCGCCTGCAAATGGACATTCAAACTGGAATTCACAATTCTAAAGAGTTACTTTTATTTTTATTTTACTGTAATTATAATCAGTTTACTTTACAACTCAGTTTTCAAATTTCAGGCGATTTCAGGGTAGCAAATAATAAGGCAATCAAGAGGCATATTATATCGAAGGCCTCTACCAGCCCTTAGCTTTTGATTGAGATTGTCATTATGTTTTCCCATCCTAAAAGATCAGACGATTATTTAAATTTCCGCATATATTAACATTGATTGTAATGAGGTTGGCAAAATAAAATGTATCAAAATAAAAATTACACCTAATTAAACTTTTCTTAGTTGTTGTAGTTGATGTGTTACGTGATGCACCTGAAGAAGAAAGATTAACTTAAAACTGTAGAAACTAACCAATTGCTGGTAAGTAAAAAACCACCAGCAATTTTTAAAATTTTTTTAATTAACTCATTTAAATTTAAAATTAAAGAGGTGTTCAATGTATGGATCTAAAAAATACAAGACATAAAGCAAAGAAATCAATTACTTCAGGAACGTTCAAAATATATCGCAGAAAATAACGAAAACAAAGAGAACGTTATTGAAAAGTCAGCTCAAAACATTGGCACGTAGCCACCCTAATCACTGTCCTACACAAAGTTTCCCTGATGATGAATCGAAGTCATTACTGTTATAATTCTCAGAAATATCAGTTAATCGTTACATAGTACTCCCTTTTTATGTAGTACTAGCTTATTTTCTAAAGGAAGTACTGTGAATAAAATTTAGAAGGCCATCCTGACAAAGCCCGGGTACAAAAGAAAATATATTACCCCGGAATAGATATTTTTCATATTAATAATTAGAAGTAGTATGATATTGAGAGGAGGTGAATTTGTTATATGTATAAATCATTTGCATCGTTACAAAAATTACCACTACGTACTTTTAAACAAACTGTATTTAAACATAACAGTAAAGAGATAATTCTCAAACGTTTCACTCAAAGACCATTAGATTTTAATATATACTGTCTTCTTGAAAAGTATTAAAATATTGTCAACAGTAACCCTGAAAAAAACGTAAGTATAAACCCTTTACAGTGTGTCATAATCCCTTTTATGGTTCAATGATGATCTAAATAGCCATCTACTTTTATAAAGCTAGATGGACTCACTGACTGTCTCACTCAGTCATACAATACAATTTTCTGATTCACTGACATAAATTATGAGGCCTTTATTGAGTAATCGGACTCTCCTCATACTTGAATTAAAGGTCTTGACGAGAAACTCTCAGAATAATTGCCAAAGGTTAACATTTTGGAGTTTTTGAGGCACATTTGGGCCGGGTAAATTCCACTTTTTCAATGTTTCCAATTTGAGAGCGTTTTGTAAGAAAACTGCAAGAGAAAATTGCTTCTAATATTGCTGGTATTATTGGTGCTAATATTGCATCTAATATTGTTGCTAATATTCCCGCAAATAGCCATTATTATTGCTTTCAATATTGCTTCTAATACTGTTGGTATTATTCCTGATATTATTGATGATATTATTTCAAATATTATTACTGCTGGAAGTTCTGCTAATATTTCTGTTTTTATTGCTCTTGTTTTTGCTGTTGTTATTGTCATGATTACTGCCGTGCTTTTGCTGCTATTATTGCTGCTAATATTGCTACCATTTTTTTTTTTTTTTTTTTTTTTTTTACGTAGGAGGAACGCTTAATGCGCGAACCCAAAGGAACAGTGTGGGACTCCCTCTTACGAGGTATACCCACTAAACCTCCTACGGAGCCGCGGGGGAAAAACCAGGCCGGAACCCTTATCGGACAACTTCGGCACTGGCCCGCGTGGCCAGACGGGTCACGTCACCGTTTCGGGAAACTTAGAGGTCACCTAAGCATCCCTCGTCTCGCTTTCCCCGAAGAACGGATTGCACGAAGAGCACAACCGCTCTCCAGGAGTCTTCATTTCGAAGCATCGCCCCCACCACGACGTCCGGGGACAGATCGCCGACAGCAGAGACGAGCCTCCTCCTGTCTTCAGCGAAACGACTGCACCGGAAGAAAGTATGATGAGCATCATCCACCTCCTCCGGGCAGTAACTACACTGAGGTGACCTCACCTTCCCCATGCGGAAAAGGTATTCCCTGAAGTACCCGTGGCCCGTCAGGAATTAACACAAGAAAAAGTCAATTTCCCCAAATGCACGGCTCAACCACGGGCTTCTGTCTCTGATGAGACGAAACGTCCATCGCCCTTCCAGTCCACCGTTCCACCGCTCTTGCCAAACTCGCAAGTCGCCTCTTGCTGGACCTCGGGGCTCCGACGTTCCCCATCAATCTGCTGAGCGACAGAACAACCCTCGTCGCCTTGTTGCAAACCGCCTGGATGTGCTCCCACCATGTGAGGCGGCGGTCGAGCACCACTCCCAGATACTTCGCCGTAGTCTTCGTCTGGACCTCTACGTCACCAACAGTCATAGGGATTACTGTTTGGATCCTCCGTCGTGTGAGCATGATGCGGGGTCGAAGAAAAGAAGAAGATGAGCAAGGCTTGCCCAGGAAAGAAGAAGGAAGGCGAGCCAAGGCCCAAAAGGTGAGAATAAAGGCTTTGGCCCTGGAAGAAACTGTGAGAAGAAGAGTATCACAGCCAAGTGGATTTTATCCGCGCTAGCCGTGACGCCACTGGCTTGTGACGCCCCGTTGCCCAGGGTGCGCGACAAGGACGCCGCGGGCGGGATCCACACCCTGCACCCCATTATTGCTGCTAATATTGCTTCTAATATTGCTGCTATTATTGCTGGTATTATTGCTGTTATTATTGCTGGTATTATTGCTGTTATTATTGCTGGTATTATTGATGTTATTATTGCCATTATTTTTGCCGTTATTATTGCTGCAATAATTGCTGTTTCTATTGCTGATATTATTGCTGCTATTAATGTCTGTATTATTGCTTCATTTATTGCTGATATTATTGATGCTAATATTTCTGCCTTTATTGCTGGTAAATCGCTGCTAATATTGCTGCCATGAGTATTTTCAATAATGGCAGAAATAATACAAGCAATAATAGCAAAAATAATATCAGCAATATGAGCACCAATATTAGCTGCAATAAAAGCAGCAATAACAACGGAAATATTAAAAGCATTATTACCAGCAATATTAGCAGCAATAATAACGTCAATAATGGCATCAATAATACCATCAATATTAGCAGGAATAATACCAGAAATATTAGAAGCAATACCAGCATCAATATTATCAGCAATATTAGCAGCAATAAAAGCAGCAATAATAACGGCAATAATAGCAGCAATAGCACCAGCAGTAAAGGCAGCAATATAAGCATCAATAATATAAGCAATAAAATTAGGAATAATAACGGCGATAATATCAGCAATAATAACAACAACAAAACGGCAATAGTGACAGCAATCATACAAAATAGCTTTAGTATTTAATAGGTTTATTCACGATGGATTATGAACCTAGATCAATTAATAACCGGGTATAAATTAATAATTGTATAAGATATTCTTCCATGAAACGCGTAGTGGTGCTGAAGGGAGATTGAATTTATACTATCTTTGAACTGAAACCCTTCTTGTCAAAAACCAATCTGTTGAACCTACTTCTTGTGATCGAGATCTTTCCGTTCTTGTTACGTTTGCAATGAGTATAGTTTCCATTCATTTCATATAATAATATGCGAGTTAGTTTATTGTGAGTATCATTAACAGCTGTATTGTTTAAATCCTTGTATGTGGACTTGATAATGACAGTGATAAGGAATTCTCTATGAATAGGCCTATTCCCATGTGAGGATTCTTTCCAAGGTTTGTTTAAAAATGTATAGTCATTTTTGTAATTTAAAATAAATAATTAACGATAAACAATTTAATTTGAACAAAAAAACACTAAATCACTGTTCAAGACATCAACTCAACTAGGGCGTATTGTGGCAAATATGATGAATGTATATGCCCAATGATATTTCATTATTTCTTTTATATTAATTCTATACTAGCAATGATTTCTGCTAAAATAAAGGATAGTTGTACTTGTCGTTTATTTTTATAAATTTGCTTAGTAATAAATAACAAGGTAAACATTGGTTATTCATTTATTAAAACTAGTCATTTTATCCATAGTTATTCTCGTGAGTGATTTAACTAGCTACATTAATACTTCCTTTTTTAGTATCTTGGACTTCTGTTATTCAAACAAATATAAATTCTGACAGTTTATGTAATATATGTAAACAAATAAATCAAATAAAGTCAAATTAGTTTTCATGAAAAATACATAAAATAGCAATATACAAAATATATCCGACAGGTCCTTACACAGGCTTTAAAGTATATTCTTCTTTTCCCAAATCTCTTTTAAAGGGATTTATTTAGGTATCTAATGGGGAAATGAAGTTGAACATGCAAATATAACGAATTTGGCCAAGTACTGGCAATCTTTTGCAATGGAAATTAATCACACGTTGAAAAATAATTATAAATCTGAAGGATATAGGAATATATCGAGGAACGAGTTGGCGTCAAATAAATGTTTTCGTCTTAATGAACTTGTAAAATTATTTTTTTTTGCCAGTTGTCAAAAACCATAACGACCCAAGTAAGTGAAGTTCCTCAATTTATATCGTAAAGATTTTATGGATAAAACTTTGTTTCCAATATATCAGAATATGTTTTCAGAACCCCAAGCATAACACATTGTGTTAAACTAATAATAAACAGTGACGGACTCATCCTAGGTTTTTTTGTGATTTTACTGATTAGTGAGCCTTTATTTTATATTTAACATTTATTTAGCAATTTGAGAATAGAACGAAAAAGTAATACCGAAGTCTACTTCTTTTGCAAGCGGTCACACAAAGTCACGACCAAACAATGTCAATTTTGGCCTGCTTTGCTTTAGTATTTTCTCAATTTGACATTTACATGAGTATTTTCTCAATATAAAAGGTTACAGACAAGGTCCGCCATCATCAAGCACATTAATTGACTTCAAGGGCTCACAAAAAAGAGAGCACAGTTAGCCAAACACTGCACTGAGAGATATGACATTATTTGTTCGATTTTAAAGTGCCTTTTTTGAACCCACCCATTTGGGCTGTCCACCACGCAATCCGTCTCGTACAGTAAAACTAAAATGTTAATTACGATTATGAATTGTGTGTGATAAAAATCACCAACATTTTTAATGACAGCAATTATTTTTTATTTTATAAAGGTTTATCGTGAGTAAGGTAAACAAGGTTATCCATTGTATTACAAACAGAACTGATATTACATTCTGGGAAACTCGCTCTATGTAATTTGTCATCAAATTAATCTTCCTGAGCCCTGCTGTTTGGTTAAACCAAAGGTTTGACATACTATATTTAAACTATGTTTTGTAAAATAAACTTAGGTAAAAATAAAACCCTATCTAATTAGCAATTTGTATTGCAAGTAAATTTTGTTTTGTGTTTATGGATATAGTATTTACTTAACACATGTTTAAGAAAATAATATGAAAGTATGAACCCATCGTAGTAGTTGAATAAAACCTACGGTTTACAGCCTTGATTTTATTCTTATGAGGATTTCTTTTCCTTAATTCTGACTGATATGCAATTAAAAAAAAACTCTAAATTCTCCAGTCTCTTGGCCTAATAGTTTCAACTTGAGTGGTCTCTAACCAAAAATTGATTTACTAAACTTTCACAATCTCACTTTAAAAGTTTCTCTTAAAGAATTATTAATATAGTTAGAAACCATTAGAAAAAGCCGAATATGCCACAAAACCGTCTAAGTGATGAATATTTTTAATGTTATAAAGGAAATTACAAATAAAATGCCCTCTTATATCTCCTTCTTCTACTTATATAAAGCTAGACGAGTTCACTGACTCACTGACATAAATTATGAGACACTTCCCTCGACCCTATGCTTGAATTAAAACTCTTTTTGGGCCGAAAAAAATTCAACTTTTAGCGCGTTTTGAGAGACCAACGGATTTGATTTCTTTATTTTTTGAAACAGCTGATTATTTGGGTATTGTAACAAGACTTGATGATAATACAAGCCGCTTTTATAAGCTGTGAGAATACATTAACCAAGACCAACAAAGAGTTCAAAAGATTTTGAGTGGTTTCTTATTCATCTAAAAGTTTAAAGATAATTTTCTGTGCTGCTGTATTGAGCCCTTATATTATTTGTTACATCTAAAATACTCAGCCGAAACATTACAGTTACATATTCTTGCCACATTCAAACAAAATCTCTTCATGAGTGAGTAGAATCTCTGTGTGAGTTGAATACAGTTGTGATATTTAGTTGTACGACTCAACATCGTCCAACAGTTGTTGATACAACGTCTTGTTTCAAGATCAAGAGTTAGAGGACCAATAAATGATGACATGGTGAAAGTAAGAACGGTTTGTCCATATTAAGTTTGTTATGAGGCATCGTTAACACGTAATGTTTTGGTAATGAACATAGATACCACGATTAAGTTAAGTATGATTGTAGAAACAAAATATATTGTTTTAGATAGTACTGAGATAAATTCAGAGGAAAGTACAATACAATAACCATACAGTTTGTTTTATGATTCCAAATTTTTTTAAATTGTAATTGATGAACTAAAACACTGCACCTTTGTAATATATTGTATAAAATCAAGGGGTATATGTTGAAGACAATACTTCATATCTAATGCGACTCGACGGAGACGTAAATTGACGGTGGGAGAGGTCAAAAGGTGTAAATGTCTTCTGTAAACTAGATAAGCCGGATATAGTTTGCATTAAAATCTTTAGTTTTTTATATTTTAAATACGAATGAAGTAACACATACATATAAGAAAAACATCACAATCTCAGCACGTAAACATCACACATTTACTACGGTTACATTTACTACGGTTACGAAAATAATATTTGTCGTTGAATATAAGGAGAAAAAAGTAACTGAAAATGCAACTCTATCTGAAAGCGTAATTTCACAGGATCAAGAAACTTTCAACTTTCAAAAATCTCATTTCAGTCCAATACAGTTACTAGGGTTTTTTGAGGAAGCGTGCTTAAATTGCGTGAGAACTTTACATCTTCTGTTATATTATTTTAATATCCATTCGTTGAGTATGGTTTACCTCCAGAACATTTGATAGTTTTTAAATATTTGAAAATTATATTTATGAGCTTATCATAAATAGAACGATTAATATTTTGTAAGTATTGCTACTTGTAATAAGAAGGAAATTAATAATTATAAAAAATGGACCTCATATCAGCATAATTATAGTAAAATAGTAAAGATAAGGTCACCCAAAGATTGATTTTGTCTGACATGTATGATGTTGGCTATAGATATACAATTTGTGTAAACATTTTACTGTTTTAAATGCTGCATATAAACCCGTTTTACTGGTTTATATTTATTTAACTTATAATACAACAATATTAATAACTTTATGGTTTAATTTAAAAATAAATACCTTTGTTTTAACAAAACCCTGTTTATTTTTTTTATAAATGTTTAAAATAAATTCAAACAAAAGCACAATAGCAGTAAATGTAGATTTTCAATAATGTTCAATATTCAAGATGGAACAAAACCGCAATCATGCCGGCACAATGGCCGTGTCGATAAATCATCGGCTCCAGCCAGATCTATTGTTGCGCCGCTGCGGTCTGCATTATGTTATTGCTGAGTCTAATTACATAATGTAATACGAATATTGGTTATATACTAGCAAAGTGTTCAGTTCATTGATAAAATAAACTAAATGTAGTTTGACTAAAGAGTTTTATAATAACGTCGTTTGTTAGTTTAAATTAAATTTAAAATAGGATTCATTGTACACATTAGGACTAACATTTCTCTAGCATTTCTTGTATGTCAAGACTACAGGTCTTGACAGTGTATGGGCGGGTTAATGAGTAAACTTTCTCGAGTTGTAAACATGCACTGATAGCGCAGTCCCTAATACGCAGACTGGTTTCGGAGACTTTGTTCTTTAAATCTCAGCCTGGCTGCACGAGTTTTGTTATCAAAACATTATTTAAACATTCCCTCGGATTTTAAATGCTTATTAAACTTTTAAGTTCCCGTTGATGCGAGCCTGCGTACTCAGCCCCAATTTTATTTTTATTGAGAGTAAATAATATTTAATATCTCCCTTATTTAGGAATATATGTTTATGAAGTTCAGTTAGTTGTTATATGTGGTAGTGAGGTACATAATCCAACTATATGAAACACCCTATGTAAATATGAGGTATAAGTTTAAAATTCTCTGAGTAAGAAGGTTTGCTGTGACGGGGGTATTTTAAAATTTTAGTCCTTAGATATAACCAAGATTGTGTCTTACATAGTGATAACTAAATGAAGTCTTTAGTTCATTAAATCAATTCAGATAATGTAATAGCATTTGTAACATTGTGATACAGTAACTGTATACAGCTCTTTAAACATTTTATATAAAACGTTATCAGCTATATTTTTTTTTATTTAAATGATAAAGGAAACAAAATCCGGTTATTCATTTTGTAATATATTATGTGTTTCTGCAATCGGTGATGGACACTGACCGCAAGTATGTTTTAAATAACTTAATTAATATATGTAGAACGATTTACATAAGCGACTGTTTATACCAAAGACACGTTAAGTATTATCGTTAAGTTTTTTTTTATTTCAAGAAAACTGTTGATCAAAGAAGAGGGGAGGAATGGTCATTACGTCTGAAAAAGTATAATGAGAATCAATCTGAAGAACAAAAGTTAATCCGATTAAAAAATAACTCTACCTGTGTATTTAAAATTTTGAAATAGACACCGGAAAATCTTAAAACATGTATTAATTTGGAATATAGTTTTAAATCCAAAATAAGAAGAGAATACACTGAAGAAAATCAACGTCGACTCGCCGTTATTAGTCCTCGTCTATAAACCGAACTTGTGGGTGATCGGGTGATCGGGTATTGGGTGATCGGTTGATCGCGTAATCGGGTTATCGGGAGATCGGGTGATCAGGTAATCGTGTGATCGGATGATCGGGTGGTCAAGTGATCGTACACGGGGAAACGAACGTTAACGCTTTACGAACTTGGTTACAAAGCAAATCGCTTGGGGAAAGAGACCATCACATATAATATAAGTAGATTAAGAATTACAGTGTGGAGATAAAATGACAAATGAGTCATCGTAATCGTCATGCAAAAGCGCAATTTGCGGCAGATCAAATTTTTCCTGTTTTACTATATAACATTTTAAATAACTAAGGAACCAGAAAATATTGAACCTTGCAATTTGCACCACTTCATGTTAATTATATGTATTATTATGGAAAACATCGTACAAGCAAAAGTAAATTTACAAAGATAAATTGTACGTTCTGTAATTAAACTTTTTCCTTTTTTCTTTATAGAAAATACGTTATTTGTTATGTATATAAGTTAGCACGTTTTCTATCATCTTCTTTATTACATGTAGAATAGCACAAAAAAAGACTTATTTGATTTGGTTAAAAGGCAAAAAGTTATTGAAAATCCGTAAAATCGCCAATGTGGACCAAAAATATATTTAAAAAATATAGAAGATAGAGTTGAATAACCAAAATACCCATATATTATAGTTTACTATTTTCAAAGGTAAAAAAATATAGTTGCAATTATATGAACAATATTTTTAAAAAATATATCGAGGGAGGCGGGCCTTAAGTGGAGTTAAAACTATAACTCAACGACAAACAGAATTTATAACAAACATAAAACAAATAAACAATAGGATATAGTTTGGTTGTCTTATTTTTTTCAAATGAAAAAAGATAAGGATGGTTATTGTTTTAAAGTATAGCGCATTGCTTATTTTTGTTACGGGAGGAGATGGAAGATTCCTTTAACAATTTATCTTGTTAAAAGTAACATATCTGATAGAGAAATTGAAATCAATGAATTACCATAAAATGCGAGAAAGACGGAAATAGCGTTTTATAAGATTACTAATAATGGACAATGGTCATACATGAAAACTTGAGATTGATCAATTTAATATTTCAATTTAAGAATATCGACTAGATTTTTTGAGGAATATTTGTTGTATTATCAGAGAAATAATGCAACTACCTCCAGTTGGTGCTCTAAATAAACACCTTGGTAGAGTGAAGAGATTCACCTGTGGGTAGAGTTCTCGTTCCTCGAATTGACTATTAAGACGTGACAAAGAGAAGATACAGCATTTATTTACCTATTTAATAACATACGTTCTGGTGAATTAACGGCTCTCAATTAAAAAATATTTGTGAAAAAAAGGCTTGGGGAACATTATTGGCGAGTTTTCAGATAGTTGAGCTGTTAGGCACACACAGTATTAGGCTTCCTATAAGTATTATGTTTTCTGTTATTTAGCCACTTTGTAGGATTCTTATAAACCTTTGAAACCCCTATAACTACTACAACCCAAAACGTCAAAGTTCAAAGTCAATTGCGCAACTATTATTTAAAAACCTGGGGTATTGACTTATTGAAAACATTTCAATATTGAGAAATCATTTCATTATTGGAAGTCCGCCATAGCCCAGTTGTTGTGCTCTCACTCTGCGAATTTTGCTTTTGTATAAACATTTATGCCAATCCGTCGAGTGGTTGTCTGAGAGAATTACCAAAAAACATCCGTCTTTTTAAAAATATGAAATGATTCTGGTTAGTAACGACCGTTTTTAAATTTTGGTTTATGACTTAATGACAACGATAAAAATAACTTGTATTAAATTAATGTAAAATTAACTAATTAAATAAGATTTACACTACGAGTACACTCTTTTGTCGCGTACACGGGGATGAGCTCACAGTTATCATAACAAACTAAAATAAATCAATTATAAATAATCATACAAATAAAAATTAACTCGCCAACAGTTTAGACTCGCGATTGTATCATTTAGCCTCACAATTATCTGACTATTTGAGGTTACCCTAGACTAACTTAAGCCCAATTTGCACTACCATGTCTAATTCTTTTTACACAACCACATGTGACAAAATATACGTTAAAATATTGATTAGTGTCTCAATTTTGTTGATATTCAGTTTTGAATTACAATTACGCTGGGATAGTGAAAACAAACTGGCTGTAATCTTAGGTCATGACAAATTAACTCAGATAACCTCCAAAAAAGGTCTGGTCTGCAATACAATCCTGTTAATATAGTTTCTGCGTTTTTTTAATCACAAATGTAAGTTAATTTATTCAGTAATCTAACGCAAAAAGGTAACGTGGTGAAGAAACTTTGTCTACAAAAACAGTGATAAATTACACATTTTATTTAGCGAGATACTTATGTATTACCATCCTAATCATGGTCTTATAGAAAAGGATTTCTTATTTAGAGAAAATCCAGCTATAGATAAGTATTTTAATGAAATGCAACGTTAAACCCTTAAAGTATTTGTATTGTTGTTACCTTTCGATCAGTTGTTTATTTGCTCTATCGTTTTGATATCTCCCGAATATTATTTTGGTCCAGCTCCCGAAATGTTATGTTTTGGTATGACGTCGAAAGAGAGTCGGTAAAGTTATTTATTATGATAAGATATTAAAATAATCATACAGCTTTAATTTTTTCAACGAGTTCGCACGCAGCACGCTGACTTGAGGGAAGTGAATTTCCACATAAAAACTTTTAAAACTCAAAATAAATGTAAAAACATACATTTGTCCAATTTTTATTGAAATCTGAAAACATTGATTTTTGGCTGATCTGATACTCCTGGTTTCATTTACTTGCAAAGCTGGGAATACAATCTTGCGCATTTTAAGGTTAGGAGAATGTCCAGACAGGCTTGAAAGTAGGCGTGAGGTTTCTGGGGATGATAAAAGTACTCTAACAAAGGAATAACAGGCTTTTCTAGTGTAACACCCCATAAGACAACCTACTGTGTTTTAGTCGATACACATTTTCTTTAATAACTCGGTAAATATGTATGCTAGAATGACAATAGAGGGCTTAAAACTTTCGCCTCTCTAATTCCCATCTTTTTACATACATTAATTTTACATCCGGGGCTTTTATGACCCTTTTTGTGCCCAAAAACTAGAAATTTGATAGATTAATCCCCAAAAAAAGGGGTTTAGAGTTCTCTGATTGTTTTGCCCAACGAACTTGTCCAACTGATTACAGAAAGTAACGTCCCTACCAAATTTGAAGTAAATTGGACAAAAAATTCGACCGCTAGAGTGCAAACACACACACACACACATATATATATATATATATATATATATATATATATATATATATATATTAATATATATATGTATACATACATATATATATATATATAAAATTTTGAACGACCCCCCAAAACGTGTTCAGGGGGTCACGTTAGGAACTTCTATGGTGGTCCCAGGCTTAAGTTTCACCGTGCGGGTCATGCTAATAGTTCACTTTCCAAAGGAAATTCACTAATAAAAATATACATAATATTTTTTAACCAAAAATATTTGAATTTTACTTTGTGTGCAATACTTAAATTACTCTATGGTTGAAAAAAAGACGTTGGCTAAAAATAAACGACTCAACTACCACTAAAATGGCTCCCAATCTTATTAATCTTATGCGAGAAAAAGACAAATTCATTTATTTTCAAAATAATGTTATCAATATGGAATAGAATCATTCCAATAAGGAATTCATCCAAGATGTACTAAATAATTTATCTGCAAAACTTTAAGTTTACGGTTTTGAGTTGTTGGGCGTAAAGACATAACTTTCTTTAGCAGTACAAGCTTCCAGCACCAGTAGCTTTCGTGCATCAGTATTAAACCACGAATAAATTAATATTCTTGTAACAACTGAGATTAAGATACTTTTGTTAGGTTAAGGTGGAGAATTCTTTATGTTATTTCTGGTCTTACTATAAATTACTTCTCGTCTAAAATTGTAAATAAGTGTGGAAATTTCTGTTAATTTTGTTAATTTTTAAACGTACATAGCTGATTAGAGAACAATATTACTATGGATTGGTGAACAATTAATTTGAAATTTTTTTTAAATATTCTTTTAGTGTTGTATTGCACGCTTTTTCTAGTGAGACTAGTTACACTGGTGTGGACAAAGTGCCAAAACCCTGCGACATCGATATTATCGATGTTCGCTGCAATGATTTATGGCAAAACAATGGCACTACTGATGTTGTTGGCCACGGGCTGTCACTGTTCGTGGTTTTTATCACTGCAAAATTGAAGGCAAACAATAGTTGATGAATATATTCTGCAATTGTCGGTATCTCTAAATTAAATAATAAAATGCATACTATTATATGGTTACCATTCTAAGGTTTTTACCAACTACGGTTAAGGTAGCCCCAAACTACTCGTTCTTATTGGTCATCCTCCTGGCAATATTCCTGGTTAAGATCAACCATGAACTCTTAGAAAGCTCTTTACATTTTTTATTCTTAACACGTGTACTAGTTTTCCCCAAACATAATTGTTATTATAGTTATCAACCAAAACCTAGTTTAAAATTTGGATGGCTGTTTTGTGTCACTTTAAAATTTATAAAAGTGTTTGGTACGACCTATGCTGGTGAGTCCTAATTCAGATTTATGCTAAGGAGTGTTTAACACTTTTAAAACAAAAACAAAAGCAGTTTTGAAATAGCACAAGGTAGACATTTGAAACTCCATACCTAGATAGGTATTTTTAGTCGTCAAATATTTACTAAATTTTGAAGCTGACACATTAAGAGGTTAATAAGAGTTAATATTATTAACTATGTAAAAAAATACAAATGGAAAACCAAGAATTAAAAAAAAAAACGTTCAAGTGAAACCTTAATTGTTGTTATTAATTATATCCAGAAGTCCTGAAACCTTTTTTTATCACCCTATTAATGCATGTATACTTCTTATTTTAAAATTTATCTCTTTTTGTCAATAGTTGAAACCGGGTAACTATAATTGTTTTGAAAACAATTATTATTGTTTGCCATACAAGATATAGCAGCATGAGGGCATGTGGCAGTATTTAAACCCGCTTTTACTGTAGTTAAAATGTTCATCAAAGGAAAATAAAAAAAACTACTGTATTGACAAATAATTAAAAGCGTTTTTATTCGTGCAAAGACCCTAAAGCAGTGCGATACAAAGGTTAGATGCTATTTTACTTTTATTTTAAATTTGTGCTTGTTGAGGATATCTTACCTTAGTATTTAAAGAAGACATCATTTAAATTATTGATATAAGGATTAAACTAAGTTTTATGTGATGTTGATTATATCAGTATAGTATTGTATATTGTGCAATCTTTAAAGCAGTAGGTTAGTTCTTATTATTCGTAGAAGATCCATTAGTTACTTAATTAGGTGTAAAGAAATTTCAAATCGTTGTTAAGGTAATTGTACACAACTTTAGTTGATACCAGTTTTGTTTCGCCGGCAACGTTAGCTCTTAACTATGTAGAATATTTGCCATAGCAGCACAAATCATATTGCATGAGTTAAGTGCACCGTGACTTTTAATTAGAATGTCTTGAATTTTAATTTGTTTGAGTAAGTTTTTTATTTTAAAATATATATATATATATTTTAGTGATAAGTTTAAATAATGAATTATGTAAATTATGTAAATTATGTAAATTATGTGAGTATCATGGGAATGTAAAATTTGTGTTAAATAAATCAAAAAATAGTTTAACTAATACACTAGTTTAACTCTAGCAGTAAAGCCCTTTTAATTTACATACACCCGATCTGCACAACTAAAGACTTCCAGTGTATAAAACATGAGTCCAATAGAATTCCACATCAGCTATTCGAATTAATTGCATTTGGTAAAGGCCTTATAATTTTCTAAGGATGCCAATTCGCAAGGTTTATTTTTATTTTGTTAATACTCAAAATCTATGAGGAAACCAACCAAAGTGTGTACATTCAATTCTCTTTAACACGCTACTATAACAGTTGGCTGGAAACAGTTTCAATATTTCATAAGTTGGACCATTTTAGGTTTTATTCACAGAAAAGATATTGTATATTTTAACTTGCCATATTTATAATAAAGGTTTACTAAAGGTATTCCATTTGTAAATCAGTCCATTGAAACTTTAGATTTAGTTGTGAAATGGAACTCCCTTACACACTTATTAAATAAAACAGTTAGGTTATTTTTAATTACTACGCATAATTCAACAAAGTTTGTGAAATCAAAAAAAACTAGACTTAATCACTGTATTTAACTTTGGAATTCATGAAATTGAAAGGGAAATATGCAGGTAAAATTGAAGGTTCAATCGTTTCAAAATTCCTAAAATATTGTATATAAAAATACCCCGTCGCAGCAAACCTGCGTATTTAGCGAATTTCTAATGCATAATATTTGTCTTAATGCCACTTAAAGCAGCATACCAAGATTCATAAAAATATATTCACAGTAGTGTGGGTTTGCCGGTTTTGCGCCGGAAGTGACGTCACATCCGGTCAGTGACCGGATGCGCTGAGTGAAAAAATACGTCATCTGAGGCTGAGCCAGTGACGTAGGCGGTTTTGTGACGAAATGAGTAAAAGTTCAAAGTTCAAGGTCACGGTGAAGTTTTTTTAAAAAAATCTACCTCGCACTCGTAAAAACGATTGTGATTCGATAGTTAATCGATAAGAAATATCGAATAAATATCGAATGAAACAATCGAATGATACGAGTGCGAGGTAGAACAATTACAAATATTACTTTATTTTATTAACAATAATTCATATTACAAATATTACTTTATTTTATTTACAATAATTCATGTTTAAAATAGTTCCCCGTTGTTGGTTGTCATCGATGTTGTTGATCCGGACGAGTTGCGGCCATCACTTTGCTTTCTGAAGAAAGACGGTAGATACTTCGTTCCCTGCGCAGAGTCCATGTTGTTTTTTGATGCGTAAAGTTCCAAAGATAAATCGTAACCGGACGCAATAAGAAGTCTTAACTCTTCACTAAACACCTCGAGGTCTTGGTAAGTCGCAAGATGAATAGAGTCATAATGAATACACCTAATTTTAATGGACATTTTAATATAATGTTTTACGTTTGTGAAGAGCACTCGATGTTCACCAGTCGAGAGCCGGAGGTGTACTGACTATTCGCTAGCTAGCGTTCTGGTATGAAACGAAATGGTGGGGGTAAAAGTGTGGTGGGGCGGAGAAGATGGCAGACAGCAGATGGCAGGCGGCAGGTGGTGCGAGGCAGATGGTTGCTACTACATTCGCCGCCACAGTAATGCAATCCTTCGGCGTAATTCTTGTATTTTATCTTGTCGGTTCATTTGATACGTTTTACATCTACATATGCAATAGCTGAAACACTTGCACTTACGACAAGCTTTCCCGTCAACTTGATCGCCTGGTATTTTAAAACATTGTAACTCGCAACAATATGTCTTCAAATTGTTATCGAAAAATAAATTGTTCATAGGTGGCACCGACATGTTAGCTGCAGCGTGTGTTAGACAAGACTGAGACTAACTTCACTGCTCCCTCTCTTTTATACCTCTTCATAAGTTAACCCTGAATGAAAGTTCAAGGTCATCCATTTGAAATTTAAAAAAAAGCAACACAGCAGTATATAAAATAATATACTGCTGTGTTGCTGTTTTATTTCTTTTTTTTTTATATTTTCTTTATTAAACAAACATCTTACAATACAATAAGCTTAAGTCTAATATTGATGACTAGAAATACAAACAAAAAAAAAATACAAACAGAGACATTATGTACAAGGATGCGTGAGGTGCAGAGTGAGTTCCGTAGAGTTGTTGCCGCTTACACCGTGTGATACCAAATACAACGTCCCCGGTTGAATATCTCGCAAATCTTCATTTTTTAGCAGTTGAACAAATCGTTTTGGAAGAAATACTTGAAACTTCGGCTCATCTCCTGGAGTGAAAGGTCCTTCGCTCAATGAAACTAGAATTGCTTCTCCATGTGTGGTTTCCACTTTCTTGATGTTATGAATAATGTAGTGTTTTTGTTCTTTTAATTCTGAACACTTTTTAGTTAGCAGAAGGTCGGATTTTGAATAAGTGTTGAATTGATCAACCAGTGTTTGTAGAAACTGTTGTGATGCCATCTTCGTCAGTGGTGGTTGCGATGTCTTCTGTGATGTTGCCTCTTCGGAGTCTCGAATAATACTCGTGCCGGAGCGGTGGTGGCTCCTCGTATTTATAGGCCCTGCTACCCCCACCACATTCCGGTTCTTCGCTACCCCCACCACATTTCTGCGTTTGTTCCAAGTAAGCAGCCAAACGATATGCGTTGTGCAATGCGCAGTTTGATTGTCCGTGTTTAGGATCTTTTGCAGCAACACAAATATTACCGAGATTAATGTTAAAGTCCTTACCGATAGTTATATCGAAAACATCACCGTGCGTGTACTTTTTTATCCAGTTCTTTTTTTCTAATCCTCTTGTGTATATATGTGAATATTGTTTGCAAAAGTTAAACATAATACTGTGCAGATTACTGTAGCTTATAAACCCTTCATACCAATGTATGTGATGAAAGTAGTTTGTTATCCATTTGTTTGTACTTTTTGCTTTGGCGTTAAGGTTGTTAAAAGAAAAAGGAGCTTCAAACGTGAATGGGTAAACTACAAATGTAAGCAAGTCTAAAATTACTAATTCCTTGATAATAAACCTATCATCATTATTTCGAAATGCTTGAAATTCTATTACACAAGGCTTTACACTCACTTCTTCATCCCCTCCGCTCATCATGACACCTAACGATCAACTAAACTGTTTTCCACACCACGGTAGGTTAAATACCAGGCCGTACAGTTGCAGGCGCGTTGGTGTATATTTAACGTGGGCACCGTCCCCAATAGGCCTACCCCACGTGTGTTCTTCTTTACTAAGTCAAACTTTAGTCTTTTTTAACTTCTTCTTCTTCTTGTGTTTCGTTTTCTTCTTCTTCTTGTTTCTTCGTTTCTTCTTCCTGTGTTGTTTCTTCTGTAGCTTCTGTAGCGATTTCTACAAGTGGTTCAAAATCCTTTAACTTTCTCCACATGCAAACTTCATGAGGTATTCTATTAAAAATAGATGTATCCACAGGTCCGTACACGATGGTGCTATCAGGTTGTTTTTCCAAGGTATCGACCAAATATTCTTTAATAATAGCGTTTGCAAATACCAACTGTCTCATGTACCTTGTAATAGGTTCCGTTGCGTAGTTTAAAACGTAGAATTCTTCACGTGATAGTAGAATCTTATTTTCATGTTGAGTCAAGTCTCTAATTCGCACTTGTAGTTGTCCGCGATGTTTAACAATATCAATTTCATTGTCACAATCCAAAAGTCGAATATGTGTTTTCCTTCCACACAAACTGTTAGTTAAATAACATTCTATTAAATGCACATGTTTCAAAAATGACTCCCAAGCATTTTGCGAAAATAAAACCTTTTTTGTTCCGTGGTGTAGTATTACTGTAGGGGAATAATCCAATGATTTCATCAATCCAACTGATACACTTTTACTGATGCATGCTGAGATGGGGTAAAAGATTCGCAAAAAAACTTCAGTTAAAATGTGAGGAGGAATATTTTCTTCAACTTTCTTCTTCCTTTTTGGTACTACCTTTGATGGGTCTGCATTACTTTCCTCCTCTCTATCTCTTTTACCAAACTTTAAAAATGCAGTTATTTCCTTGATAATTTCTGCTTCGCTGGTATTATCACGTTCCAATAACGGTGCTATTTCTGCATCACCTTGTACAACAGATGGAGAACTCATTTTGTAGAAGATGTTGCCCATGCGACGATAGACGATCAACTGAAGACCTGCATTGTTGCTCCGCTATTTATAGGTTAGCGACAGTGGCGGTGCCGGTGGTGGTACAACGTTTTACAATACCGTCTTTACGATACCAGTCAACGGTGTGTATGTAACAATTTTATCGTGCAAAATTAAACAATACGCAGATGTATTTGCAGGTACGTTTTCTTGAAATTCCATTTCTATCTTTATATCAACACTAGACGATTTTACAGATTCGTTTTGTTTGGAGCAATCAATTACAACAATCGGAGCTTTTGATTCAAACTGTACGGGAGATAGTAGAGGTGTGTTTGTTTTGCCGTAATATGAATTTTGGAACCTAGCGTACATATCGTATAAAACACTGTACCTTTTTTTATCAAAAGAGATATTAAAGTTGTCGTAGGGAAAGAATTGTGAATTCAGGA
Source organism: Allygus modestus (assembly GCA_963675035.1). Taxonomy (NCBI): domain Eukaryota; kingdom Metazoa; phylum Arthropoda; class Insecta; order Hemiptera; family Cicadellidae; genus Allygus; species Allygus modestus. Next base: position 179,111,986 of record OY776111.1, on the reverse strand, counting down.
ACACTTTACAGTTTGTTAATTTACAATGGTCAAATTCACCAGCATTTTCAGTTAATATACTTTTTTTCTTTGTTTGTAATCCAAAGATTACATATCTCGCTTTTTCCAAATGAGTAGAAGTTTTTACAGTCCATGTATGCCGTTGTGTTGAAGGTAAAACGGGGTATTCATGAAACTCCCAGCTTCTGAATGGCATTACAATGTCTCGATCTGATTTTAACTTTCTTAATAATGTAATCCTGTGTTCATCATTTAGTCGCACATGTGGTACTCTCCAAACAATCTTGTCTAATGTTAGTTTCCAGTCTAAATTGGCTTCAGTTGTTCCAGCAGATGCTTTAATAATATCATTATCGTTTGATGACCTTAATAAAACTAGTTCTTGTTTTACATTTATTATTATTCTTCTGTAATCTTCAGCAAATCCTAAAAGTAATCTTAAAGGTACGTAAAAATCAAAGTTTCCCGACGCGTCAGGAGTAATTATACTTTTGTCTGGTGCAACCCATCCTGCAACAGCTAACAGATTCTTCTCATTTGGTGTTAAAGACGCTAATCCTTTTAATGTACTGGAAATTCCAACCTTTTTTGTTGAATCGACTGTAACTCCTGAAATTTCATATCTAATGTCGTCAAACAAAAATGCCATAGGATTATTTATGAACGGAACAGTGGTTCCAACAGTACCGTCAGCTTTTGTTACTTTTCCTTCAATATATAAATAACTTTCGCATGGAAGAGTATAAATGTCTTGTTGTTGTATAGGAATCCTAATTTCATCGTTATTGTTTAATTTGGACGAAGCGTAAGGGTTGTGCGTGTGATATTCCTTTTCCCATAAGGTCTCGTCGAATGTTGGGCCCTGCGCTATATCCAGTATATCCATTGTTAATGACCTTTAATCCAATTTCTTCTAGAAAACGAATGTTGTCACTTGTTAATCCTTCTACAGCTGATGAGCTACTGACCTCTTTGCTGGTTGGCTCTCTCTTTTTAAATGATAACCCCATTATCTAAGCGGATGATTTTATATGTATTCTTACAGTAATAGCTTCTCCTCGAAAGTCAATAAGGTTTCCGTCTTGATCCACTATGTTCAGCACGATGTCTGAAATGAAACTGGTGTTTAACGGTAGGTACACAAGGTTTTGAGGCTTTTCTACTATCTTGAAACCCGGTGCGACTGATGGGTAGAATGTGTGTAATATATGCCGATTTTCTCCATCTCTGTAGGATCCTTGTATAATGTTACATGTAATGTCTATGCTGTTTACTTTGATGATCGTCACAGTTCTATTCCCAGAATGAGTTGTATTAGGTTCTAATACCTTTGTTTCCTTAGAAAACCCCAATAAACTACCAATTGAACGTTCTTGGCAAAATCAATATAATACTTAGAAGTAATTTCGGCTTTCATTGTATTGTTATTGCCTTTTATCGTTATATTTTCTTTTCCCATATGTTTTTGTATAACTTCATTTATATTATCAATTTCATAAGCTCCTGTTGGTAAACTGAATTCTTCCAAAGCTGAATATTTTCCTTTATTATCTTTTGCCTTGTAATAATGTATTTTATTATTAATTCCTTCACTAACGTTTGGAATAGAGTTATATGTTGTTAAATCCAATAATGCGGCTTCCCATAGTCTTCCTTTTTGCAAACGTAGCGCTGGAAACAGAATACTGCGCAAAGTACATGAGTTACCGGTTAATGACACTGTATACGAAGACATCTTAAAGTTGACTAACACTTTTAGCTAAAAAGTCTAAACATAAATGACCGCAAATGGATGTATCATCAGGTTGTTTTCTTGTATAATTGTAAAAAACATTTTCTGCCGCACGAAAGTATTGTTGAAGTTCTTTCGGTGGTGGAAGGTTTCCAAAACTGTCGAAATAATAAATCGTTTCACCAAGTTTCTTGTAACACACCCAATGAGTGCCTAATCCTTCACTATTATCCAAATTTACTATACCAGTCTCATTTTTCCACATTTTAACCGGTAATTCATCTTTCATAAATACTCCTCTAAAAAATGGGATTTTCAAACAAGAAGCATATGTAATCAGTTCTTCATTGGTTAATTCTTTGTTTTTAATTATTAATTGCTCTTTCTTATTTAATACACACGATACGGTCTTAGGTATAGTCCTCCTCCCTTTTTTATCATTGACCATATTGTTGGTTTCTTTTTACCTTTACCACTAGTAGATCGACGTTTTCTTCTGATATTACCTCCTTGTTTCTTAGCGGGTCTTTTCCCACGCCTTCTTCTCTTTCCTCCTCCAAACGTAGTTTTTGCTTTCATTGCTGCTGTTACTGCTAAAGACGCTGCTTTTTCACCAATACTCGCGTCACTAGATTTTACTCTTTGCCAAGCTTTCTCAGAAAGTGCTCTATCTGCTATTGATCTATTTTTTGTATCACCAAATTTGGAATACGCTATATCGTGCTGTTTACAGGCCTGATCAAGCTTATTTATTCCAGGATCTCCTCTAGCAAGCCGTTTCTCTAATTTGGTTCCAGGACCACAATATTGATATCCTCCAGGTAAATGTAATTCCACAGGTAATAAATCAATCGCCTTGTTAACTATAGCTCCAACCGGTTTACTTAATAGAGAAAATGCTGTTGATGCTATTCCCCTTCCTCTCTGTAATCTCTCTCGATTATGACTGATGCGTTTAGCCCTCGGCATGACTATTTATAGCCAAACTTACAATCAGTAGGTGCACTCTATAAATGTTTTACAATGAATGTAATATTAGTCTTGGCTTCTTGTATTATATATACTGTTTAAAATCCATTTATTATATAGAAATGGAGTAATTAATTAAATGTAGACATAATAAATAAAAGTAGTAAAAATAGAAATAAGGTGTAATTGAAGATGTTTCAAATGTTTCTCCGCTGGTGATGGTATCGTTGTTTTCGGTAAAATGAATAAAATCTAAATAGTTGTCATGTTCCCTTAGAAACTTGCCACTTAATCGTTGGTAATTAAATAACACATTCCAGTCTAGTTTATCTTTAAAATTGTCAATGTAATTTTCAGAGAGATTTTGATATTTACTTATTACTTCCCAACAGTTATTAAAATTTGATGTCATCTCTACAAGGAAGTCTTCTGAAAACTGTTGTCTTTGTAAAATATGAATCCAGTTAACTCTGTGAAAATAAATTCTTAACATAGTCATTGTGAAGAGGTAGTGTATGGAAAGTTGTTCCCAATCCATATATCTATCAAACCGTTGAACAAAACCATCTGTCAGCACTCCTTGGGGAAATCTCGGCTCTTGAGATATTAAACTCCACGCAGTAATATTGGATTCCATCATCCTCTCTGTATCATCTCTCGAATATGACTGATGCTTTATCCCTTATCATGGGTATTTAAATTCTTTTTTCTCTTATATAATCTTCATCGTTTTCTGTTGGTTCATTAATCACATTCACTTTATCCCCCTTTCCTAATGTCTTGACTTTAGAAGGCTCAGACGGTTTATCTAATTGATTAGGTTTTTCTGGATTGTGTATTTTTTTCCAGTCTAAATAATTGTGGCTGTCAACATCTGAAGCTACAGCTCTTCCTGAAGCCCGATGGATATAATTAAATAAAGCTGCACCAAACCTTTCCATATGTTTTTCATATTCTGTAGTCCATTTCTTGTGTACTATATCAAATATTTTCTTATTTACAGCGTCTCCATCCTGCTCACAATCACCTACATTTGACAATTTTAATTTTTTTACATCATAGCTTGTATCAGTTTCATTCTTTTTGTAAATCGTTAACAATTTTAAAGTCGCTAAATTTACTGCTTCACCATCATAAATGGGATGTTTTATATTGCTTAACCTTTTACCGGAAAATCCCCAATGGTCTTCGTGTACAATCGGGGTTCTTTTATCCATGTATTGTACCGTAACCGCATCAGAAGACAAAAGCGGATCACCAACATTTTGAATTACTTTTCCTTCAAAATTATAATTACCATCAGGTGTTAACGGAAACCCAGCTCTTTTTTCACTATATCCAGATTTTACTCCAAACTCGGAATACCGTCCAAACTTGTCCACACTCATGATGTAACTGAATCGCTATCGTTTAGGTTCTTACTATATATATATATACGTCTACTGAACAATTATTTCTCGTTTTCGCAGTTCATCAACCAAAGCTACCCATTCGTTTTCTAAACCAGTGTGCCCGGCTTCCATAGCTTCATGTAATAACCTCATTCGATCAACTAACTTATTTATATCGTTGTAATATATTATATTGGTTTTATACAAATGTTTTAATAATCCCCTTCCAGATGTAGTAGGATCAGTTGTTTTTCTTTTTTTATGCAAAACATTTAATTCAGCAGAAGATAAAGCTCTTCTTTTAATTGGAGCTTTATTTGATTTCGAGGGGAAAAGACTAGATATAATGTTTGTGTATTTTATTGACCTGTTTCTATGAATAGGTAGGTCTTTGGAATATTTTTTTCTATGTGCATTTGTATACTCTAGTATATTTTTAAACAATTGTAAATCCTTTTTAGTATATTTACCAGGATTATTTTTAAAGATGAGTTCAAACAAACCTGTTGTACCTTTATATTTCTTATCACCAATAACTATATCATCATTTTCGTTTATATCTAACTTTCTATCTCCAATCATTAATCCTTTATCCTCTATTCTAGCTCCATATGTATGATAATTTCGATAAGCATGTGTGCCATGTAACATTTTTAATGTATATTTTCTTCCAAGTGTTCCTTTAAACATAATATCTGTGCCTAATTTGCTTAAGTTGGATGGGTTGATATCCTCTTCTTCTGCTCTTGTATCTTCCGCACTTGTATCTTCTGTACTTGTATCTCCTGCAATGTTCTTTTCCCTTAAATCTCCTATATCTCCGCTTTCTTCATACTCGTCGCTTTCTTCAGATGTTTGTAACTGGTCAGAACTTTCATCATTCTGAAATTCTTCTTCATATTTGGAAATTGGTAGCATTTTGTCTCCTTCGAAGCGAATTGAAGGTTTTTCCATATTTTGTGCTAATCGCTTTAAAGGTTCAGTAACAGGTTTGAATGTTGTTTCTAAAAATTGCTCTCTTTCATTTATACCTGATTTTAAAGCTCGGTTTTTTTGTCTAATAGAATCACTAAGTGATTTTATTTCCTTTAATAGCTTTTCCTGGTTAACCATCTTCACACCTTGACGACTTGTACAGTAATACCGCTAATCAGTGTATTAAAACGAATTTATCAAAACCTATTCTATAACGACCATCTTTTATAGCTTGATCTTTCATAATAACCAAAAATCCATACTTTTCCGCCCATGCTTTTCCGCAAAGCTCTTTAAACTTTTCAAATGGCATATCCGCATTCACATGATCGTTATATATATGTTTTAGGTTAGTATCATCTTGTTTGAATACAATTAGAATATTTGCATTATCTCTGATAAGTTGTTTTGGGATTTTGCTATAAGTTTGTCCTATATATATGCTGTCGATGTTATTATGTCTTCCCATGGCAAAGTAGTTTCTAATAGTATCCTGATTTTCACAAGATACATCGTCAAATATAAATACAGAATACGGTTTCGCTTCGTTTGGTTGCATAATGCTATCACTAGCGTTAAATTTGTAAAAATTAACATCAGACACATCAGATAGGATTTTATCCAGCAATTGATACTTTGGTTGATGTAGAGACTTTGAAAAAATATATAGGTTACTAAACCTTAATCCCTGCGGATTAGTGATCAAATTAAAGACAACATTGGTCTTTCCACAGTTTGAGGGGCCACTTACTATACATCGAACAGTGTTTGGAAGTAAACTACCGTGTTTACCATTGTTGATTTTAACGTTATCCACAGTTAAATCATCTATGTTATTAATATTGAATCGATCTTTATGGTGAATAATCTCCATCCTGCTCAAAGGCTAACGATGAAATGAGTTGCTTGTATTAAACCAAGTCCTTTATAGGTATCCATGAATCCTCGGTTTTGTTAAACCCTAACCACCGCACTTTAACTGCGTCTTTTTTTCTTTGTAACACTTTTTCAACAAGATATACATCACCTACTGTTGACTTTAACATTTCATGTCCATAAAATGCACCTTGCAACAAATCTCCTTTGTTATCTTTTAGGATATACGTTTCAGGTACAGTCGGTTGCACTTTATACACTGTAAAAACTTCATTCGTCCAATTGGGAAGGTATTTCTTGGTAAACACTCCCTTATATTTACTAATCCGTACTTTATCACTTACATTAAATTTTCTTGGCTGCATTTTTTCTACTTTAGGCTTTGTATTTTTCTTTATGCGTTTTAATACATCTTTTGCATTTCTTCTATTTACTTTGTTAGGTTTCATACCAATAGTTCTATGAAACCTGTTGTTATAATCATTTATTAATTGTGGTAAAACATCATACCATACGTAAGAATCTCTTTTTGAAAATTGTTTATACAGTGCTCCTTTTAAGGTTCTATTAAATCTTTCTACAATAGCAGCTTTTTTCTCTGAATTTGTAGAATAATGATTTATTTTATATTTATTCATTAACTGTGCAAAGTTTGTATTAAAGTATTCTGTTCCATCATCAGTTTGTAAATGTTTAATTTTGTTTTTATCTCTTTTTATGGCTATTTCCATGGCTTCTGTTACGCTTTTACCAGTCTTGTCCTTTAGAGGCAAAGCGTCTGCAACTTTTGTAAAACAATTAATAATTGTGAGTATATATTTAAATCCTTTGTTTATTCTGCTATGCGGTCGCATTTCAATTAGATCCGCTTGATATAGATCATTTATCCCTTTTATAACAGTATTTCTTCTTGGAAACTTTATTCTTGCAGGTTTGTGTAGTTCATTAATAATCTTCTCCTTCAGGTCTGACATGATGGTTTCACGAAGGCAGCTGATATGGTATTAAATATTCTTTGGTATAAATCTGCTTATATATACATATAGTTCAAGGTCATTCAAAACTTGTGTAAAAAAAGGGGAAACACAGCTTAACATTGCTGTGTTTCCCCTTTTTTTACGGAAAGGAAAAGGATCAAGGATCTAGGACGATGAAAAGGTTACTCGTCAATAGGGTTGAGGGAGTAGTGGCCGAATGGCAATGTGTTGATTTTGTCTGGAAGGGTTTGTCTTTTGTCGTCATTACAGGATAGCGCCTTTTTAACTTCAGTTACGCTGTACAGCTGATGGTTAAAACTTCTGATGGTGTTGAATTTAGCTGTAATGATGTTATCTTCAAATAAGCATTGCTTGTAGTGTTCAAAATGCACTTTCTTTTTTAAATATAAACTCTTTACACCTTTAGCTTTCTTAATATAGCTATTCTTCTTTTCTTCTTCTTTTTCATTATAGAGTTTCAAAGAATATAGTTTAGACATCAGTGCAACAATCTCTTCAAGCAGAACACCATTAGCCTCATCCTTGAATTTGCCTAGTACTTTTTTGTGTCTGTCATTGTCGTAGTTTGGATGATCTTTTGGATAATCGGAGAAATCAAAATCGTTCTTGTAAATAAATGTACGTAAATCTTTATACATGTCCAATGTTACTATGCGATATATGAAAGCGTCAGTGTCCATATATGTAATAGATATATTTTCTCTTCCGTAGAACGCCACCATTTTGTTGTAGTGAAAATCGTACATGTGTGTTTTTGAGATGTCCAAGATTGACATGCCTATATACAAAGGACGATCCATCTTCACACTCGTCTTCTTCATGGACACTGCTACAAGTTTTTCATTAATAATTATAGATGTTCCAAAATTTGGCTGCTGTACTAGTTTCTGTAATTTTTTTGCGTCGGTAACAAGTTTAACATTTTTGTGTCTTCTTTTGTTTTCCAATGTTTTTCCAAATATCGCATTATTCATTAATTTAAAAAAATCTTTTTGAAAGTCTGATGTAGCTGCTGCTCTTCTGATGGTATTTGAATCAATGTAGGGTTTCAACCAGCATGATTGAGAAAATTCCAAAACTCTATTAATTTTTGTTAGACGTAGTCCTAATTCGATAGCTTGTTGAACCACCCAAAAGTGAGCCACGTAGCGTTGTTTATTATTTAATGTCATCATTAATTTGGGGTGTTTTCCAATTGGTGAAATTTCTGTTTTAGCAAGAAGTGGAAGGTCATAATGAAGATCATGTAAATTTTCTGGGTATTCAAAATCGCAATCCAAAATATATCCAGTGTCACCATGTTTCGGAATTTGTAAAATATCGCCAATAGAGTCGGGATTAATCCATTTAAAGTTATCAAAAGGAAGTGGGTTTGACATTGCCCATCCGTACAAATTATTTGCATCGAAATATCCTAAATAGGTTGACGGTTTGGTTTCATCGTAATCGGGAAGGTATTTGTTGTTGGCTTTGACATGTCTGGTAACACTTTGGGTCAATCCGCCTCTTACTCCAGCTTCAACCACTAAAACCATGTCAATGTCTGTTAAAAGTTGGAGTTTGCATTTTGTTTCTTTTAACATGGCTTGCCAAGCTAATCCTGGTGAAGTATACGAATGTAGAGGGTCCAAACCGTATGCAGCAAAACAGGTGTTTCGGAATTCTTCCATTACATCACAAAGAAGAGTTACATCTAGTTTGACATAAAAGTCCGAGTAATCTCCTAAGGTCTTCATATCTAACTCGTTCCATACTCGACGTGCGTGTTGATAGTCCTCAAGTGATATTTCCGAATCATTAAGTTTGTTTTTGAAGTGTTCTGGTGGAGGTAGTGATGTTTCATCAAATCTATGCAGTCCATCTATGTAATCATATGGGAATACTCCTTTTCGAAGAACCAAATTCATTTTACTGTTTGGTACAATTTTGCTTGTTTCGATCAAATCTTCTCTTCTTAAATTTTCTGATAATTTCATAAGGCTGAAAGGCATAAATCTATAGGAATCAATGAATCTAAGTTTTATATTGCCGATTTTTTTAGAAAAGCTAATAAATTTTTCCATGGTTGTTGCCAAGACATCTATTGCTCCATTATCTCTCCCTAATTCCGGGATTATAAAGTGAGAGTCGTATCCACTAAGATTATGTAAAACAACGGGGATAAAATTTGGAAGTTTGTAGTTTAAGTTGCAAGAGTTACAGGCTGCACCTCTGTAAGCTCCTGTAAGATGATCATGGTCTCGCACTTTAACATTATCCGGTGTAAAGGTGTTAGTACACAGATAACATGTTGTTGCTGAATCATGTTGTTGAAGTTCACCTTCAGTCATAGGTGTCATCGGTAACACATTTCTATACATTTCTTCCACCTTTTCAGCTATGTTATATAAATCATCAACAAAGTGTCGAGCTGCTTCTTCACCACGATAAATTTTCGGCGTAGACGACAGTTCATATTTACAAAGATTATCTTCAGAAAGCGTGGACTTTACTATTAAACAATAGCTGTTTGGTGTGTGCTGCTGGTATTTGCTCCTTCTTGTTACGTTCTCTTCTTGATGTTCGAGCGGAAGTAAAGACGCTTCAAAATCAGCGTATACAGCAACAGGTACACGGTATTGTTGTATTACTTTATCAAATTTTATCTGCGCTCTGCTGGGATGTGGCAATTTAACTCTAACCTCATAGTTTCCATTACATAACCTTTGATGTTCTACTAACCATTCTGAACCTCCCCTTTTTAATGGTTTGCCTACATGACAAAAACATCTTTTGCAAATTGTCATCTTTTTTTCATGCTTAGATAATTGTTTAGAAACAAGACTTTCAAATTTTTTGATATACACAAAGTGTGAAATATCGCCTTTAGTAATCAATAACAAATCGGTATGATCTCTGCGCTCATTTGGTGTTATACGCAAGGGGTACACATTGTTTGACGAATCCAATCCGAATAGGTTGACAGAAGCTGAAGGATTTTGTTTTTCAAATTTTGAAACGTCTGTTATAGCAACAGGGTAAGTCATCCCTTGAAAATTATATCTATGTTGTACTTCTTCATAATAGTGACTTGGTCTTTCCGGATGAATTGTTACATATTTGGCCAACATGGCATATTTAAAACACTCAGTATCTTGATTTTGTACGTTGACGCAGGATAAGGTATTTCTAATCTTTGTTGGTAGAGGGATGTAGCTACTTCCTCGAATTCCATAGCCGTGTTTGTGTACTCTTAAGTCTAGCCCTGTGATGCTTAACAAACTCCATCCAGAGCCTCTTCCTTCATGTTCTTGTATTTTTGTCATTAGCTCTTCAAAACATTCAGATACGATTGAATCAATATCTGACGAAAACATAATAGTTCGGTTTTTTGTTAAAAACCCTCTCGGTGAAGTTTCATTCTGAATGTTTGTAAATAAACCATCTAGTAATATGCCAAATTTAATAAAATTGAATCTTTTTAATTCATTTTGCAGAGTTTTACTTACCAATCCTTTTGCGTTATTTAAAAATTCTTCGAGTTGTAATTTTGCATTGTCAATTTTAAAGTGGGTTACTACATTACCCGGAAGTGCTCGGGCATGTAGTTCTACATTTACTGCTGTTGATGCTGAAGGACGGTGAAGTGTAGACAGAGCATGCGTAGAACTCGATGCAGCTGATGATGTTGAAGGACGATGAAGTGTAGACAGAGCAGGCGTAGAAGTCGATGCAGCTGATGATGTTGAAGGAAGGTGAAGTGTAGACAGAGCAGAGGTAGAAGTCGATGTTGATGGTGCATATTGAATTACAGTTGGTCTGGAATGTTGGTGTTGAGCTAACATTTGATCTATTTCTTTCAATTCTTCTTCTTCATATTTTTCATCTTGGTTGTTGTTATGTTTTAGTTCATTATGAATCATTAAAAGAAATTCATCCTTAAATGAAGACTTGCAAATATCGCAGCGATGCATAATGTAGGTGCGATCTCCGCAAGGGTCAAAGCAATAATGAAAAACACTACAAATACCCCTCTATTTATACCCTAGCAAAAGTGGTGGGGGTACGTATTACGTTAAGTTTACTATTTTTTTGCATTTTATATTTACTATTGTAGCTGAAGGGTACAAAGTTCTGTATTTAGGTCAAGGTCATTGAACATATTTGCCAAAACGGGGAATAGAGCAGTAAATGATTTCATATCAAACCATAAACTGATCTATTCCCCGCTCTGTATTTAACTAAGACAATTTTCTCCAACAGGAACATTTGATAGATTTTAAACTCGGATGTGAAGTCGGATTGTACACATTGCATCTCGATCAACTAAAAATTTCATAAAACAATAGGGATCTTCAGTTGTAGATTCATCTTTAACATATTCGATGGTCAACATTGCCGAACGAAGATCTTGTGGAATTACGTCGACTTTTATGAGTCGCCTTTCGAGTTCAAACCGTTTTGTTATTGATGTAAGTTTTATCACATCATCGATATCGATGAGGGGAAAGCTGTAGCAAACGGAGTTTCCTGGTGGGTTCATCATGCCGATATGATAAATATACACTGTTGCATCGTCTTTAAATAGACGTCCCCCCACCATTAAATGTATAAGTTACCCCACTTTTTCAATCTTGTAAATGGGTCAAGGTCATACAACGATATTACCAAAACGGGGAATAGAGCAGTAAGTGATTCTCACTATAACCACAAACTGATCTATTCCCCGCTTTGTATTTAAAGTAAACTATTTGAAGACAACAAAGACTTATTCAGATTCTTCCGATGATGATGATGATGATGATGAGCTCATATCACTAAATAAGCGACGACGAACACAAAAGTTCCCTGTGACTGGATCTAGAACTACATCATCGATATTAATACTGCTTGGAGGGGTTTCACTATCAACAAGGTCCATTTCCTCCAAGCAAAGCAACTGATGATGAAATTCCGGTTCATTATCATCGACATCGTCGTCGTCAGTCAACAGCTCCAACAGCTCCATCTCTCCAAGATATGGTTCACTGCTATCAAACTCACTCAGTAGTTCAAGATCACTAAATAGTTCACCTTCCATCTCTGAATCGTCTTCGTCTTCATCTTCGTTTAAATTTAATGGAATATTTTGAATTAATTCCAGTATAGTCTTCTTAGAAGGGAAAATGTTATCTCTGGGCTACATGATTCCAAGTAGCAGACTGGTTTACCACTAATACGAAACCACCTTTTATACCTGATTTCGGTGGTGGTGGGGGTAAGTGTTGAAAGTGCAAGTGGTAGGGAAAAGTGATAGGGAAGAGGTATTATTGTAACACAAATGATTAAGTCCTGTAAGTGGGTCAAGGTCACCTTATCCTATTACCAAAACGGGGAATAGAGCAGTAAGAGATTCTTATTCAAACCTCAAACTGATCTATTCCCCGTTCTGTATTCTTCCGTTCAGTATTTCCAAACCATCTTTAGTCAGTTGAAACAAATTGATCAATTTCGAATGTTACAATTTCATTAAGAATTTTTTCTATTGCAACATCACCATCATCAAGAAAAACTTCTTTAAGAGTTGAGTTGGAGATTGGTTGATCAGGCAGTTGAGGCGAAGTCAATGGTTTTTCCAACTCCATTTGTAAAGTTTTAATGTATTTTGTCGCGTGTTGTATAATTGATAATCTTGACATTTTTGGACTAGCAAATGGTAATTTTGATTGTAGTATCTTGTATGCTTTATTTACTTTTAGCACCCTTTTCTGCTCTCGAACATTTCTAGGCTCTCTATGTAAGTTGGATGATCCAGCTTGACTGTCCATAGCTGACTAATTACTAAGTTCTGGAGCGGTCGCTTAAATACCCCGCTTACCTATACCATTAGAGTGGGGGTAGGTAGTAGAGTGGGGGGTAGGTAGTAGAGTGGGGGTAGGTAGTAGAGAAGGAAAGTTTTATTTAACAGTTTTATTTTTCTATCCTATCCGCAGATTTTCTAAGTCTGTGAGTGGGTCAAGGTCGTCTGAACATATTGCCAAAACGGGGAATAGAGCAGTAAGAGGTTCTCACTTTGACCTCAAACTGATCTATTCCCCGCTTTGTATTTCAAAGGACTTTAGTTTTAAGATAGTTACTCGTCCTGATCTTCATCCATAAGGAAGATTTGTTTGTAAGCTGAAGGTTCATCAGCGAAAAAATGTTGGTCCGCTAACTCATCCTCTTTAAGAAAAACGGATTCAAAAGGTGGAGGGTTGTGTAAAACTTCTTTGTGAATTGAGGACGGTTCTTGAAGCTGCGATTGTAGGTTTGCAATGTATTTTATTGTCTTTTGTATAGTGGTTAATTTAGAATCATACGGATTGGAGGATGGTAATATGCTTCTTAATACTTTATAACGGTCAGCGATCTTTGTTCTCATTTTCCGAGAACTAGCATTGTTTCTCTCGGTTTTGAGAGATCTCGAGTTTAAGTTTGGCGAAGTATTACTAGTCTCTGGAAAAATGTTGGATAGAATCATAGCCTGGACAAGTATCGATGGGGCAGCAGAAGATGAAACAGTGATGTGCTCCATGGTGTCTGAGGTGGGCGAATACAAGCAGCAGACTTAGTTTACCATCGATAAGGTGTCTCTTTTATACCCAATGGAAGTGGGGGGGGGATATATGTTGAAAAACAACATATATTTCAATGTTGTTTTTTACCAAACGAAAATTGTCTAAGTCCCAAGGTCATCTAAACAAGTTGCCAAAACGGGGAATAGAGCAGTAAGTGGTTCTCACTTGGACCGCAAACTGATCTATTCCCCGCTCTGTATTTTAAAGTAAACAATAACTCTTCTCACTATTGAGCAGCCTTTGTTCTTTGAAGCTCAAGTTCTAAGTCTGCAACCAGGCGAAGGTCTGCATCATGCTCCTCCCATTGTTCAGGAGAACGCGGTTGACCACACCACTTAGTAAAGGCGTACCTCATCGCCTCATTATACTCCTCCAGGATAACATGATAGGGTCTTGGTTGCTGCGTTGTAGACTGCATCGATGATGTAGTTTGTTGCGGATGTGACTGAGCATCATTCTCCGCAACCTTATTAATCTTAAAAACTTCAGTCATTTCTGCAGCCTCAGCAATTGCGTACAACTCCTCTTCGTTAATTTCCTTTCCCCATGTGTTGCTGTTGACGCTCATGATGATACAACTAATAATTATATTCCGAATCGCTCGCTTAAATACCCGCTTACCCCCTCCCCTCTTTACTGTTGAATAATGACTTTAGTATAATATTTCTCCTTTTTCCTTTTAAGTTTATCTTTGACTTAGTGTAAATTATCCAAGTCCGTTATCTAGGTCAAGGTCGTTGTAACATTGCAAAAAAAAGTGTGGACAACTTATTTACACTCTGCAGCATATGTTACAAATTGTAAATAGGTTGTCCACACTTTTTTTTTATTTGGAAAAAATGCTTTATTTAATTTGGAATAAACTTTTGGTCTTTTTATTTATATTATTATTTTAATGATTTCCACACAGTGATACCTGTATCATTTCGAATTAAATAGTCCTTGTGGGTAGGTTTTTTGACGTGGAGGTCCATGGCTCTAGGTAACTCTACATAGTACAGTTTACCTTCACATTGAACCAACACCTTTGCAAAGTCCTTTATTTTAACAAAGAAGTAGCGTTTGTTTTTACAAAGCCTGTTAATTCGAATTTTAATTGGCACCACTGTTGCACGTGGTGAAGAAGGAGATGCGCCATGGTTTAATTTTAAATGAAGACTGCACGTTTCTTCATTTAAAATACAACGTTTAACACAGCGTTCACCTTTCTTAGCACCTTTTTTGAATATATAATTACATTGTTGTGCAGGAAGCATGCACATCCTTTGTACAGATTTAAGTTGTTTAAATTTATCTGAAGGAGATGAAGTATATGTGCAGATTACTGAAGGTCTGGTTGGAGAAGATGATTGGGTGGCTGGTTGGCTTGGTCTCGAACTTGATGTTGATGAGGATGAAGAAGCAGACGATTTGGAAGACTTTGATGAACATGTAGAACAACTTGAAGATGTAGAAGGACTTGGAGAAACAGCACGAGACGTTGACAAAGGACTTGGAGAAACAGCACGAGAAGTTGACGGAAGAGGTGAAGGACTTGGAGAAACAGCACGAGAAGTTGACGGAAGAGGTGAAGGACTTGTGTAAGTCGTTGACGCAGCAGGTAGTGGTGGACAGTTCTCCGGGACGATGTTAGCTAACATCAGGGCTGTCCGAAGGATGGATGGAACCGCAGAAGACGGAGTGGTAGAGGCGGGCGAAGACGAAGCAGAAGGTTTCAATTTGAGAGGTTGTGTCTGCTTCCTAATGTGTGCCATGGTGTGAGGTATAACAGCACAAGAGGAAGAATGATTTTACTAGTGCTGGGGGACCCTCTTTTATACATACTGATAGTGGTGGGGAGTGCAAGTGTTATACGGTGGGGGTAATAATGTTGTAACGAGTAAATATATATTACAATACGGGGATTTTCTAAGTCCCGAAGTGGGTCAAGGTCGTTTGATCATATTATTAAAACGGGAAATAGAGCAGTAAGTGATTCTCACTTGGACCACAAACCGATCTATTCCCCGCTTTGTACGTGAATTTTCTAAGTCCCAAGGTCATCTGAACATGAAGCCAAAGCGGGGAATAGAGCATAACATACTGCTCTATTCCCCGCTCTGTATTTGGGAAGGGGACAAAAGACAACAAACAAGAGACTGATTTTAAACAAGAGACTGACTTTATATTTTACAAGGTTTTCTCAGGCTAAGATGGGTAATGTCAACCGGTTTACGCGCCGTATTGACACAAGGTCGGTTTGCGCGCCATACCTTAGAGGGGTTAGGAAAAGGATGAGAAGCAAGATACATTACTTTGAAAATAAAGACTTTGCCAGCAACTATGTAAACAAAAATTAATCAGTTAACGTTACTTTTACAAGAACAGCCAAGGTCGGTTTTGCAAAGGTCAACAGTATCACTGAAACCCGGTGGGACGTAGACCCAAACACCCGGCGTCAGGCTGCTGCGAACCCAAGTTTTGACCAAGGTTGTTGAGGGACCTGTAGGGCCGGGAGTACATATTTCATTAGTAAATAAGACACTTCAAACCGATACCAAACAATAACATATATTAGACTAACTACATTACCTAGCAGCAAACTACAAGCGTTATCTAACATGCTTAACAAACTAACTAAACATGCAAGGGCGCGGATCTCTTAATTGCGCGTCGGGCCCAACGCACACTTAACAGACCTACGCTGCAGCAGAGTGCAACCCACTGGGACGTATACCCAAACAGCGGGCGGCAAGCTACTGCGACGAGACTGCGGACTGCTCCCGCTTATAAAGGCAAAGTGACGTCACCAAAGCGGAAGGGGGGATGTTACGTCAGGGGGGGGGGATATATTACAATACGAGGATTTTCTAAGTCCCGAAGTGGGTCAAGGTCGTTTGGTCATATTATTGAAACGGGGAATAGAGCAGTAATTGATTCTCACTTGGACCACAAACCGATCTATTCCCCGCTTTGTACGTGAATTTTCTAAGTCCCAAGGTCATCTGAACATGAAGCCAAAGCGGGGAATAGAGCATAACATACTGCTCTATTCCCCGCTCTGTATTTGGGAAGGGGACAAAAGACAACAAACAAGAGACTGATTTTAAACAAGAGACTGACTTTATATTTTACACAGTTTTCTCAGGCTAAGATGGGAAATGTCAACCGGTTTACGCGCCGTATTGACACAAGGTCGGTTTGCGCGCCATACCTTAGAGGGGTTAGGAAAAGGATGAGAAGCAAGATACATTACTTTGAAAATAAAGACTTTACCATCAACTATGTAAACAAAATTAATCAGTTAACGTTACTTTTACAAGAACAACCAAGGTCGGTTTTGCAAAGGTCAACAGTATCACTGAAACCCGGTGGGACGTAGACCCAAACACCCGGCGTCAGGCTGCTGCGAACCCAAGTTTTGACCAAGGTTGTTGAGGGACCTGTAGGGCCGGGAGTACATATTTCATTAGTAAATAAGACACTTCAAACCGATACCAAACACTAACATATATTAGACTAACTACATTACCTAGCAGCAAACTACAAGCGTTATCTAACATGCTTAACAAACTAACTAAACATGCAAGGGCGCGGATCTCTTAATTGCGCGTCGGGCCCAACGCACACTTAACAGACCTACGCTGCAGCAGAGTGCAACCCACTGGGACGTATACCCAAACAGCGGGCGGCAAGCTACTGCGACGAGACTGCGGACTGCTCCCGCTTATAAAGGCAAAGTGACGTCACCGAAGCGGAAGGGGGGATGTTACGTCACGGGGGGGATGTTACGTCACGGGGGGGGGGTGACCTTGAACATGACCCAAAAAGGGGGGGGGGTGACCTTGAACATGACCCAAAAGGGGGGGGGGAGGTTGTGTCGTCACGGGGGAAGGGGAACCGGATGTAGACCGGTTTTTAGCTTTCTACCCGTATATGGAAATGTCACGGTTACACTTGGCGACCCGCTTTGCTCCGTCTGGTACCTCATTCCAGCTTTGCCTTGCGAACTGAATACACCTCTGCGCTATGTCTTCTCCCATTACACCCGAGAAACTGCAACGTTTGAAGGAGACTTTGAAGAAGTCTTCGGAAAAAAGGAGCGGATTCAAAAGACCTAGTTCTTTTAAATCTTGCATACGGAAGAATTTTCGAAACCACCCACTTTACTTCGACCAACGGCCTTCGACGTCCACTGCATCTTCACCATCGCTATCACCTCGCCCTTCATCGCTTCGACCTTCATCGCCGCCACCAACTGTTGAGGAGATAATGAAGAGGACGGCTACGGTGAAACTTACCGAGTTGGTAACGCCGCTGGAGTCTGTCGCCGTCAAGTTTGCGCAGTTGAAATTAAACGTGGAGTATCTACTTGTGGGGAAGATCAGCGATGATGAGTACCTACTCCAACACCTCTTTGGCGGCGGCCGTTACGTCAAGGTCCACCTTCCAAGGTCCACTCTGCCACCTCCTGAGACCAAGTGCGACTTGATTTTAGTACGGCAGAAGGGACAAGTAAAGTGGGTTACAAAGGAAAAATAAACACTGACTACCGCTCACCGCTCCTTATCCACCATCTCCTTCAAACACAAACGGTCCTTTTCAGGACCACCCTAAGCATTTCAAGTTAGGGACTTGGCCTGTACATAGGCAGGAGACTATTAGTCTTATGTTTGTGTGCAGCCCACTTTGTGAAAATTTCTAAGTCCCAAGGTCCTTGACCTTGACCTTGACCTTGAACATGACCCAAAAAAGGGGGGGAGGGGGGGGGGTACACAGTTTGTGCAAAGTATGTCATGTGGGTACTCAAATTACGCGGATTGATCAAACGAACAAGTTGGCGCAAACAGAATCCAGATCCGACAAAGGGTATAGCAGCAACAGCGAAAAAACAACTATTTTCAAGGGCAAGCCTAAATAACTTCTTTATTTACGGTTTAAAATATATTAAGTGGGTACTCAAATTACGCGGATTGATCAGACGAACAAGTTGGTGCAAACAGAATTCAGATCCAAAAAAGGGTATAGCAGCAACAGCGAAAAAACAACTATTTTCAAGGACAAACCTAAATAACTTCTTTGTTTTTGGTTCAAGGTCTAACATGTGGGTACTTCAATTACGCAGCTTGACAAGGCGAACAAGTAGGTGCAATTTAAATTTAAATCTAACCAACAGTATAGCATCCGTGGCGTAAAAACGATGGTTTGAAGGACAAGGTAACGTTGTGGTGGGGGTAGATGCCTATTATACACGATAACGCTACATCATTATTCTTCCAGCTCTTGTCGTATGAACATCTACCTAGACGGTCTGAAAAATGTCGCAGTTTTACAGGAACATGAGGAAGGTGACCTTCAGTAGTCCCCTTGACACTACTTTCTACTTCCCTGACGATGAAGACAGAAGGTCTACACTTTTAGTGGACAATGAGCGGTTTCGTCGAAGAATAATTGAGGTTGAAACACTTTTAACCAGTTGTTTGCTACGCAAAAAGAACCATATGAATACATGCACCGGTTTAGATCATAGTAGCTGTTATACTTATACAGCGTTGAAGCGCAAACATTATTGAGGTTTTTAGTTACGGAGGTAAGGTCTTGACAGTCTAAGAGCTAAACCCTAACTAACACATGTAAACTAGTTATTGTGCGATGTAAAACTTGGTGGGGAGACTGGTGTAGTGGGGGACTGGTGTAGTGGGGGACTACCATCTGCCGCACATTTGCCACCTGCCGCCTGCCACCTGCCGCCGCCCATCTGCTGTCCACCATCTGCTTCGTTCTACTACACTTTTACCCCCACCAGTTTGTTTGATACCAAAAACGCTAGCTAGCGAATAGTCAGTACACCTCCGGCTCTCGACCGGTGAACATCGAGCTCTCCGAGACGCTCTTCACAAAATGAAACAAGCAAGCATCACTCAAGGTCACATAGACCGTATATCATTTCACTCAAGGTCTGATAGATGTTTCTATTTCATTGCCGTCACGTATTCTTTCCTCCTGACAGCAATGAAATGCAAACACCTAACAGAACAGATAGGTGTCAAAAACACAACATGGACTCTGCGCAGGGATCGAAGTATCTACCGTCTTTCTTCAGAAAGCGAAGTGATGGCCGCAACTCGTCCGGATCAACAACATCGATGACAACGAACAACGGGGAACTATTGTAAACATGAATTATTGTAAATAAAGTAATATTTGTAATAGTACTACCTCGCACTCGTATCATTCGATTGTTTCATTCGATATTTATTCGATATTTCTTATCGATTAACTATCGAATCACAATCGTTTTTACGAGTGCGAGGTAGATTTTTTTAAAAAAACTTCACCGTGACCTTGAACTTTGAACTTTTACTCATTTCGTCACAAAACCGCCTACGTCACTGGCTCAGCCTCAGATGACGTATTTTTTCACTCAGCGCATCCGGTCACTGACCGGATGTGACGTCACTTCCGGCGCAAAACCGGCAAACCCACACTACTATTCACGTATAAGCGATTTTAATTATTCTTCTTAAGAATAACATTGGTAATGAGTACGTAGGTTTGCTGAAAAATAAGAACACAAACAATTTGTTTTTATGCAAATTTAAATATAATTTAACTAGGTGAAGCCACATACCAAGTTTCATCAATATTCAATCATAAATAAGCACTATATAACATTCTAGTTATCCTCCATAAGAATAACATAGGGACTGAGTAAGCAGGTTTGCTGCAACAAGAAACAACAAATTTGTTTTTATGCAATTATCAATATAACTCAACCAAGTGAAGCTACAAACCAAGTTTTATTAGTTTATGTTCATAATTAAGGGAGTCATTACATTTGACTTATTTTCCATTAGAATAACATGGGGGCTGAGTACGCAGGTTTGCTGCTACGGGAATAATAAAAAAAATCAATTTTTTGTGCAAATATCAATATACCAGGACTACGTGAAGCCACATACCAGGTTTCATCAACATACATTCATAAATAATCGAGATATTAGATTTTATTTATTCTCCATAAGGATAACATTGGACAACGTACTGTGTTTAGCACTTTGAATATCTCTGCAACGGTTGGGCGTAGAATCACAATTTAAACACATAATGATTGTTTTGTGGAACTGAACAGATTGGTAAAAGCAAATGTGAAGTTTACATTAAAATGAACTGAGGAAAATCCAAAAACCTTTTTCCCATAAGATTAACATGGGAGATTTTATGAGTAGGTTTTTTGGATTTTCTCCGCAATCACTAAATATAAGTTAATAATTCAAAATACTATATTATTTGTTTTTTAAGCATTATAACATGGTCAAAACCAAAATTAAGTTTTTTTAAAATTGTAGGGTAAAAAATGCAAAAAACTGATTTTTGGAAAATTTAAAATCCCCCTTCCCATCGTGCGGTTTTCTGGTTTTCGAACTTAAAGTCATGAATGTCATTTTACACATTTGAGCCAAATTTCATCGAAATCGGACGTTTTTTACTCAAGTTATTGCATTCACGGACACATATATATAAATTTGAACGAATAGTGGTTTTGTCATCTGAAGACCTCAAAACAAAAAATTATCATGGTCTTGGGCTTAAGTCTTACCATGAGACCTACGGTAATAGCTTCTTCCCTATAGGGGAAATTCACTAAAAGTAAACCAGTGTAAAGTAGGTGGTTTGGTATTATAAGGTCGTTTAGTTCTATTGTATCATACCTCAGTTGTAAAAAAACAGGGTATATTTAATACTCTTGTAGGTTCCAAAAACCAAAATTTTGTTTATTTTAAAACTTTAAGGGGTCCCAGTTTTCTGTTTGTTTTGCACAACGAACCCCTTTGTTTATAGAAAGGGAGATAATTACCAAAACTGAAGTAAATCGAATCATAATAGACCCCCAAAGAAGTGCCTAGGGGGTTTCGTTAGAAACTTCTATCGTGGTTTGTGCTCAAGTCTGTCACCGTGCTCACTTTTTTATTGAATGTTTACTATTAATTATCATCTATGAGTGTTCTGCGCTTAGTGAGTTTTTATTTTTTCATGTTTCAACATGAACGGTGTTTGAATGTAGACTTAATTAAAATTTAATTAAAATAGTTATATCAAAATGTATTTGATTAAGGTTTACTTATAAAACAATTTGCAAAAATATACTAATTAAATAATATGGTGGGAAAACCTCTATAATCCCGGCCAAATAAATTGCCAGTTGAGGGCATTGCCAAAACTCAATACCAGTTGTATTTTTGATACTCATAATAGCGATGGATTTGAATTTATTTCTTGATTTATTTGGACTTTACTTATCGCTTCTAGTGTTTAAAACTACACTATGTTTCGGGAGGTAAGGAAACTCCTTCCCTTATCAAGTGAACCCTACTTACATATAAATATCAAGTTCTTACACCTATCTAACCTAATTTTTTTGGATTTTCTTATTTTTTTCTTTTATATTTCAATACACTAACACAAAAATAACAAATACATATACAAAAAGTAAAAAACAAAACACTAACACAACATTTACATACACTAACAAATGGAAAACTGACTATACATTACCTGTTCTGCATCGTTGCCTCCAAGCTGACGGCAAACACGGGCAACCTCACTCTCACGTCCGCTCACCATCAGATAGCACACTCGACTAGTGGCTAGCGGTAGTGGAGGGGAGAGAGCCGTTACCCCCACCTACCCCGCCAGGGGCACGTGACGACACAGCTGTGGCTACCCACCCGTCTGTGTTGACGGGAACATGACACGGAAACCAACAACTGCACGATTCCTCCTAGAATGCTACACGGGCACTCGTACGATATTCTAAGAGGAATTGTGCAGTTTTTGGTTAAACTGCTTAAAGCAGTTTTTGGTTAAACTTAATACCACATAAAGCCACATACCAAGTTTCATACAAATATATTCAAATATAAGCGGTTTTAATTATTCTCTATAAGAATAACACTGGTAATGAGTACGTAGGTTTGCTGAAACAAGGAACACAAACGATTGGTTATATGCAAATATAAATAGAATTTAACTAGGCGAAGTCACATACCAAGTTTCATCAATATTCAATCATGAATAAGCGCTATATAACATTTTAGTTAGTCTACATAAGAATATCATGGGGGCTGAGTAAGCAGGTTTGCTGCAACAAGGAACGAAAAAATGGGTTTTTATGCAATTATCAATATAACCTAACCAAGTGAAGCTACATACCAAGTTTTATTAATTTATGTTCATAAATAAGGGAGTCATTACATTTGTCTTATTCTCCATTAGAATAACATGGGGCTGAGTACGCAGGTTTGCTGCTACGGGAATAATCAACAAAAAATAAATTTTTTGTGCAAATATCAATATACCAGAACTACGTGTAGCCACATACCAAGTTTCATCAACATACATTCATAAATAATCGAGATATCAAATTTTATTAATTCTCCATAAGGCTAACATACTTGGGCAACGTACTGTATTTAGCACTTTGAATATCTCTGCAACGGTTTTGGCGTAGAATCACAATTTAAACACCAAAATGATTGTTTTGTTGAACTGAACAGATAGGTAAAAGCAAATGTGAATTTAACATTAAAATAAACTGAGGAAAAGCAAAAATTTGTACCCATAAGATTAACATGGGAGATTTTATGAGTAGGTTTTTTTGTATTTTCTCCGCAACCAATTAACCTAGGTTAATAATTCAAAATACCATATTATTTGTTTTTTTTAAGCTCTATAACATGGTCAAAACCAAAATTAAGTTTTTTTTAATTTTTAGGGAGAAAAATACAAAAAACTGATTTAAAAAAAAATTAAAACCCCCATAAACCCCTCTTCCCATGGTTCGATTTTTCTGGTTTTCGAAATTTAAGTCATGAATGTCATTTTACACATTTGAGCCAAATTTCATCGAAATCGGACGTTTTTTACTCAAGTTATCGCATTCACGGACACAAATATAGATATGTATATATATATATATATGTATGTGTGTGTGTGTGTGTGTGTGTGTGTGTGTGTGTGTGTGTGTGTGTCCGTTACCGTGATAACTTTTGAAAGAAACACCCGATTTTGATGAAATTTGGTACAAATGTGGAGAGTAGCATTTATGACTTTAAGTTCGAAAACCAGATCGATCCCACTATGGGAAGGGGGTTTTATGGGGGTTTACACTTTTCCAAAAATCGGTTTTTTGCAAATTTGTCCCCAAAATGTTAAAACACTCACTTTTGGTTATAGCCATTTTATAGAGCTTAAAAAAACAAATAATTTAGTATTTTTAATCATTAACCTAGGTTAAGTGGTTGCGGAGAAAATCCAAAAAAACGTCTCCCATGTTAATCTTAAGGGAAAAAGGTTTTTAGATTTTTCTCAGATAGATTTACTAAGAACTTCACATTTCTGTTTATTACTGTATTTAGCTCAACAAAAAAACATTTTGGTGTTTTAATCGTTGTTATATACGTTCAACCGTTGCAGAGATATTCAAAGTGCTAAACACAGTACGTTGTCCAATGTTATCCTTAGGGAGGATAAATAAAATTCTATATCTCGATTATTTATATTGATGAAACTTGGTATGTGACTTCAACTAGTTGTGGTATATTGATGTTAGCACAAAAACATGTTTTTTGTTGATAGTCCCCGTAGCAGCAAACATGCATACTTGGCCCCCATGTTATTCATATGGAGAATAAGTAAAGTTGTATATCTCCCTTAATTATGAACCTACATTAAGAGAACTTGGTATGTAGCTTCACCTGGTTCAGTTGTATTGATAATTGCAAAAAACACATTACTTATCTTCCTCGTTGCAGCAAACCTGCGTCCTCAACCCTAATGTTATTCTTATGGAGAATAAATAAAATGCTATATATCACTTATTTATGGATGTATTTTTGTGAAACTTGGTAAATAGCTCTATGTAGTAGTGAGTCACATATATATGCATTGGAAATTCGCTGAGTACGCAGGTTTGCTGTGACGGGAGTATTAATATATTAATGGTTATTGGTGATTTAATGATAAACATAAAAACTAGTAAAAGTTCGATATGAAATCTAGTGAGGTTTGATAATAGTATAATGCATATTGTTTCAATAATCTATTACTTTGAGTTTTGAACTGTTTCATAGATAATTCCTTATTAGAATAGTTACTCTGTAACCTAGGACCTCAAATATAATTTAAACGAATATAAAAATATAAATTGAAAGTGACATATTTGTAATACAAATTGATTAACAAGCTTAAATAAATGTACTTAAAATGTAATTACTTAATCTGAAAGTGTTCCCAAACAACATTTTAAAACATCCCATAATACTGCACAGCAATAACAACTACAAACACTTAAGAAAGGCCAGAAACAAATTTCACTTGATATTCAACTTTAGGGAGTATGGAGTAGCCATTCAAAAGTATCTTTTAATAAGGTATTTGATAATATCAAAAGTTTGTTTGAAGTAGAATTATACACTAAATTATTTTACTACTGAAAAATTAATTTGTGTTAATAACAATTATAAGAATGATAAAATAAGATCCAGTTAGTGATTTTAAGAATTATGAATACAGTTTACACTACTCAAAGTTCGCTTTGTAATACCAATAAATGTCTCGACTGTTTTTGGTAAGAAATTGTTCAGGATCGTACCCCAGTAATTATAATTGAAGCAATGTGGGCTACAGGCACTCTATCATTAGTTTATAAATTCGTTATATAGCTGAGGAATCTTACCATAGCTTTGATATTAAAGAAAGTATGATAAAAACTAATCTGAAAAAGCTTAAACTTTATATCAAAAATTGCCTTTTCCAGGTCAAAGATAAGCAAGGTACACTTGTTAAGTAAATTAATATAAATATATAAGTTTAGTTTTAAGATTATAGCATAATGTCGTCAATTTGAACAACTAGAATGATGGGAGTGACCAAAATTTATATTAAATGTATAAAGTGACCAAAAAGTCACCTTGTGTTGGGAGAGCGATGCTGTTTGTAAAAGGACCCAAGGGTGTAACACCAATTAGCATCCAGGGACGTGTCCTACTTAGGACCGCATCGATTTTAAAAACGTTATTAAGTAGTCGGGGCTGAGGTGAATTATGTAAAAGTAAAATAATAATAAAACTTGCTTATAAAAGAAATATTCAGATCGTATTGAACTCATTTTTTTTTGTACACAGTCGTAGCTATAATTGTAATATGCATAATCAGAAACACGGTCCAATACCTTTCTTTATTAATTCGTAAATAAACTCTATTCTTTAAAGTTTTCTCGAGTTACTTTAATGTATAACGCTTAAGTGTTGGAAATGCAAAACTTACCTCGAAGCAATGTCAAACTGCCAGACTTGGAAACCACACCGTAACTTTATAAGCTATTTGGCCAACCTTCCGATAACATAGATTGGAGCTTTGAGTGTAACTGGGGTCATTTTACTAACAACTATCGTTTTCGCCTATCAGCAAAAAATTACATGTTTGTGATGGAAGGACATGTTTATCTTAAGATAATGACGGAGAGTGGGCGAAATTAGTTTTTTTGTCCTGAATAGCCCCCATAAAACAATTATAATCGGCAAGCATCCTATCTCGTGTATTTAAAAACAGAAAATTATTAACAATGGCTAAAATTAAAGATCCCTTAAAGACAATAATTTGTTAGAATGTTTTTCTTCAGTTTAGTAAACAATGTAAAACTGTGCTTTATTACATAAAAGCAATCGTTAACAAATTTTAAAAAATCGTTTTTAATGAATACGCGTATGACGAGCACGCATCGTCAGTAACATTGCCAATGTCAATTTTAGGGGTTACGGTTGTTAGCTTTAAACTTTTAAGTTTGTAATTGAAAACAAAATTAATTATAAGCTGCTTGATTTAAAAAAAGTACAACAGGTTGCATAATACTGTTTTTTCCAAGACTCTTCTCTTGAAAATTTGCAATGGCTTTTTACTGAGTATCTGCTTCAGACCCCATATAACCTCCATAATATACAGTATTGTAGAGCTTTCAGTTATGTGCGACATATAAAAATGCGCAGTAACGTCTTTGTTTGATGTTTTATTATTTTAGTGGTTTACACAACAAAAATGAATAAGTTTTTATTATTCCTGACGCATTTTTTATGTGGTTCAGTTTGTATAGGAAAGTTGAACCACGGACTACAGTGTTTGTTTTTGATTTTAAATGTTTATTTCTCAGTTAATGGGTGGTGCTGCATAGATATTGCGCTGAAAACTGAGGAAACTATGTAAATCTGCCTCATTGAGAGCCGCTTTGCCGACGGACGGTCTGTTTTTTGCGTTGGTAATCAAAATTACTGTAGACCTATCTAAAATAGCCTCATTCATCGTTTTCTTTAGACATAGCAAAGACTTCAGTTGAGATTGATAAGTAGGTACGGTATATCTATAACAAATAAATGTACGAAAGATTAATCAACTTACTTATATGGTATTAAATTAAAACAAATTTATAAGCTATACATTGTTAACCTACATATAGGAATGATAGCTTCAGTAACCATTAGTTAGCCAGAGTAAAACGACATGACACTCAATAAAATGTCTCGATAAAGCTCCTCAATTGTTGTGTATTGCCCTTTGCAATTTATTTTGGTGCATATGTTTACATGTGCTTGTTTACCTGAGATTATTATATTTATTGTTTGAAATATTATATTGATACCGCGGAAGTACTTTAAACTTAAGTTAAAACAAGAAATATTGAAATCATAAGAAAAAATACAATACCTGTCCCAAAAGTAAAATATTGTTTGATTATTTAGGAAGTTTTATTTTTATTTCTATATACACACATCCAAACATAGTTCTGGCAGATGCTACCATTGCACATGGTGTAGACTACAAACATGTCTGACCACAGTCTGGACTGCTCTGTGTATACTCACTGTTTAAATATTCAAGTAAATTGTAATACTCTTTTTAAAATGTTGCTTACAAATTCCAACACTGATTGTATAACAGATTTATTTATTATATAACAGAAAATAATTAGATAAAGTAAAATTTACCATACATTAATTATCAATTTTAAGCTATTTAACTACTGATTTCGCCGGGCGATATCTGACATAGCAAGGGAGACATAGCATTTAATTATTCTCCATAAGAATAACATGGGGGCTCAGTACGCAGGCTTGCTGCAACGGGAGCCTTTGGCAAAACATTGTTTTTTGAGCAAATATCAATAGACCACAACCAGATGAAGCCGTTTAGCCTACCTAGTTTCGTCAGTATACGTTTATAAATAAGCAAGATATAAAATTTGTCTTTTCCTCCATAAGAATAACATTGGACAACGTACTGTGCTTAGCACTTTCAATATCTCGGTAACCAATTGACGTAGAGGAATTATCAAAATACCAAAATGTGTATTTTTTTAATCTGACTCCAGTGGTAAAAACTAATATTTGACTATTTCAAAATTTAAATGTAAAAAATTCAAAAATCTATTTTTGGGGTACAAAACCCTCCCAAAACACCCCTTCGGATGGAGCAATCTGGTACACTTTTATACCAAATTTCATAAAAATCGGACCATTTTTACGAGAGTTATCGTGCTCACGGACACACATTTGTATATATATATATATATATATATATATACAATTTCGAACGAATGGTGTCCGACGTGTTCATGTGTTATGTTTAAATGTTCCTTTTTTATAATTTGACGTTCTTCTAAAGAAGATAACAATATCCTGATGATAAGTTGCCATTGCAGCAATCTTGATTTCCGATAATGCAGATATTTAAGCCACTATTAGTATTTAATAAGTTATTTTGGCCTGCACTTACATTTTCAACATTGATTAATGTTTAAAAGCCTTATAACTTTTGACCATTTATTACGCTTCATTAAACAGTTATGAGATTTAAATCTGAATATCCTTAGTTTAAATAAATATAGATTTTATACTGCATAAGTGAAAGAGAAAGTTAAATAATACAGATCAAATATGAGGGGATAAAAGTAATAATAATTTAAAAATAAATGTAGTCATTGAACATCTTTTAAAATAGTTTAACAAAGAAAGAAAATACAAACATGGTAAACTACAAATAATTTATTGTTTTAACTACAACCTTTTTCAAAACAAATTTAATTAACTTAACGTGAACAATTTCAAACGCAGTGGAGTAGCATTTATATTTAAAATAAAAATAATTATTACTTTAATTAATGCCTTATTTGTAAATTAGTTTAAGATAAAAGTTGCAAACGTTTTTTATGTTAATAGAATTTGAAATATTTTATGGTTAATATTTCCTCACTTGAAAACCTTTTAAGTTCAAAAGATAATATCTCTGAATCGTGCATTAGCAAACTTTTTACTTTCGTCTCAATGTCTTTATCTTGTTCACCTAAGCCTGTTAGAGTAACTAAAATCTCATCTCAGACCTTCAGCGGGAAGGGTGTTTTTCACGTTCTAACTTTCTTAGAAATGATACTGAAACTTTTTCATTTGTAAAATGTATGCTGAAGAAAAACGGTTTTATTAAAATAAATTATCAATGTTGTAAAGGTTATTTTACGGAGGCAATGTTAGTCCAGCAATGCTTTTAAACCAAACCCAATAAAGTATTAACAGTTTTATGTTTAAAAGCCAATACACAATTTACAGGATAATTTGTGGAAGTATCTAACTCAAGTCAAACGGGTTAATTTTAGTTTTATGTATAAAATATCAAAAAGTAAATTTAACAATACAAAGTTTAAGTTTAAATATATAAATAAAGTAAAAGAGAACGGAGCTTGGAACAATTTAATAATTCTGATTGATAATATATTAAAGAACAAGTACCTTTGATCATCTATTGAAATGTAATTACATTTATACTCATTTTATATCAATGAGTAGTTAGTGTTTTACGTATGATCCCAAGTTTGACGGAAGCCATGTCCTTTCATAATCACTTTTAAATTATACGGGTATTAATGCACACATTCAATCAATCTTGTTTAAAGCTTAAACCTTTCAATAACTAACTGATTAAACCTATCATACTATAATAGCGGCCAGATAAATTTACAGTTGGGCTGTAGCCAATAGCATGGCTGTACGCTGTCACTGTTGCCATAGTAAAATAACACTATAATATTATTCCGATCAACTGGTATTGATTTCTTGATTTATTTGGACTTTACCTATCGCTTCTAGTGTTTAAAACTACACTACGTTTCGGGAGGTAAGGAAACTCCTCCCATTATCAAGTGAACCCTACTTACATCTAAATATCAAGTTCTTACACCTAACTAACCTAATTTTTTTTTGATTTTCTTATTAGTGAATTTACCCTATAGGGAAGAAGCTATTACCGTAGGTCTCATGGTAAGACTTAAGCCCGAGACCATGATAACTTTTTGTTTTGAGGTCCCCAGATGCCAAAAACACTATTCGTTCAAATTTATATATAAATATATATAATATATAAATATACATATATATAAATTTGAACGAATAGTGTTTTTGGCATCTGGGGACCTCAAAACAAAAAGTTATCATGGTCTCGGGCTTAAGTCTTACCATGCCACCTACGGTAATAGCTTCTTCCCTATAGGGGAAATTCGCTAAAAATACCTTTGTATACTTTTTATTTAAGTGAAATTTGATTAAAGTTAGATATGATTGTATTTATTCTAATACATTTATTTAATTTTCATTTGTCATCATGAGTAAATAAATATTTGTAGAAAAGAAAAATTATTATAAATTAATATGACACGGTTTAATTTTGCAACTCTAATTTATTTGACTTTAGCAAAATTATCACATATACCTAACACCTAGCACCATTTAACTGAGCATTCTTTATGCCTTTATGCATACGAGGAAGTAGAGATTACGTTACCATTAAAAAATTAGTTTTATTATGGTAGAAAATGATTGATTGAATTTGAATTAAATAGTTAAACCAAATAATAAACCAAAACTTTATGTCGATGTCTTCATTTAATTTGTACGATGCTGTATAAATTTTCCAGAAATACAGTAACCTTGAGGTTCTCTCTTTACATTTATTTTTTCTACTTGTGTGATACCGTAAGTATTATTCATATTTGAACTCAACCCTGAGATTAATGTTTTGTTTTTCCAATAGGCAAATGAAATTTGCCGCACAAGCCCTCGGGATCTTACCTTGGCCTAATCGCGGCCTGGGAAAGGGAAGCGGGATAGGAATTTAGTTTGTTTAGTAATTCATATTCTGCTTATTACATCTATAATTACTAATAACATGTAGATATACAGTATTGTTAAAAACCAAATTATCTTGATGAATGAAACTTATCAATTTACAGAGTAAGGTATCGGGCAGCGACGCCGGCGTGAAAAATTACCACACTTAACCTCAAGGCTAGACTTTATTCATTCACATAAATTTAGATGAATACTTTCTTGAATTTATAAGAATTACTATTTCATTATTGAAAATTATAAATTCGGCGGAGAGTGAAATAGTAAGGTTTTTACGATTCTAGCTGCTGTAAAATTTCAAACTTTCAGATTGAATTTACTTTAATAGTATCCCTACTGAAAATGATCCTTATAGATCAATAAATACCCCCGTCGCAGCAAACCTGCATACTCAGCGAATTTCGAATGAATATATAACAAAACACATTAAAACACTTCACAGGATTCATCAGAAATGTATTCACAAACAAGCGATATTTAAAATATTAATTAATCTCCATAAGAATAACATTGGGGATGAGTACGCAGGTTTGCTGCAACAAGGCACACAAAATAATGGGTTTTTATGCAAATATCAATAGAACTCATGTATGTGAAGTCACATACCAACTTTCATCCATATACATTCATAAATAAGCGATATATAACATTTTAAGTATTTTCCATAAGAATAACATGGGGACCGAGTACCTAGGTTTGCTGCTACAGGAACCATAGGCGAAAAATTGTTTTTTATGCAAACAACAAAAAACCATAACCAGATGAAGCCATATACGAAATTTCGTCAGTTTATGTCCACAAATAAGCGAGATATACAATTTTTCTTTTTCTCCATAAGAATAACATTAGACAACGTACTGTGTTTAGCACTTTCAATATCTCGGTAACCAATTGACGTAGAGCAATGATCAAAATACCAAATTGTTTGTTTTCTTAAGCTGAATTCAGTGGTATAAATTAAAATTTGATTTCAATTTAAATTACCTGTGAAAACCCCAAAAAACACATTTTTGGGGTACAAAACCCCCCTTCGGATGGTGCGATTCATCTGGTTTTCGAACTCGTTCAAATAAATGGTACTTTACATATTTGTACCAAATTTCATTAAGATCGGACCTTTTTTACGAGAGTTATCGTGCTTACGGACACATATATATATATAAATATATATAAATATATATATATATATAAATATATATATAAATAAATATATATATATATATATATATATATATATAAATTTGAACGAATGGTGTTTTTTGCATCTGGGGACCTCAAAATGAAAAGTTATCATGGTCTCGGGCTTAAGTCTTACCATGAGACCTACGGTAATAGCTTCTTCCCTATAAGGGAAATTCGCTAAAAAACATATAGATGTCCATTCAAATGTATGGATATCCATAAAAGATGTATATATATCAGTAAGGTTTAATGTCCATATTATTGATATCCATAAGGTATGGATGGAGGATAATGATATCAGTACATTAATCCGTACATATTATATGGATATCCGTATAGTTTACGGTTTGCATGTGGATCAGTATGGACGTATGCTGGTACTTACTGATATCAATACGTATAGATCTATAAATCAATAAACTACTATGGATATCCATACGCTGAGCCCATATATCAAAGAAAAATGATTTTTTATTTCTATAATTGTCTCATACACATAAAGATATTGAACCTTCAATTCTTTAGGTATGTTGCAAAACTTCATGAGATTAATACTTTTTTCCCCCGAATAATAAACTTTTGGTTAGGTATCTTGACTTATACTACTGAAACAAAAAAGTAAACAATATTGAGGAATAATTAAGAATCTAAATAGTCTAGAAACAAAATGACATTGAGTTTTAGGAGAATTACAAACATAATGTGGATATTCAATAACATTAATTTCGACAGTAATAAATAGTTTTACAAATTGACTTTTGGTTGATACAATTTATTATTTGCTTAGTGCACTAAGAAACTATATACAATATACTTTATATCAATACAGTTATTTTTTTATTAAATGATTCAATAGTCCTGTAACTAACATATTTAGGGTATTATAAAATGACAAATTCATCCACAAATTGGATACCGGTATGCTATCTCAAAACTAACTGTTACAAATTTGTTCCAATAAGGTGTTGTTTTCCCATTTTAGTTAACAAATTAAATACTACACTAGTAATTTTCATATTTTAACTTACACCTGGCAGTTATTCTGATTTGGGAAGGGTCCAATTACATTCCATCCACAATCAGGAAATTGTGTGTTACATTAAATATAATTCACTTAAAACTTCAAACATCTACAGTGTATGTCCATGTATTTAAATAACAAAAGTTGTCATTGAGAGTAATCAAAGAAAAAACCATCCATGCAAAAAATGGTTAAAGAAGACAACATTTTAACATGTCTATGCAATTTTAGGTTTGTTAAACAACGTGACACCTTAATTTTGTTTACAACACACAAAATTAAAGTAACATTAGGCACAAACACAATATCCATCATTACTGTGCACAGTACATCCCTTTTCAAGAAGCATTCATTTTATATTGGAGTAGTTTTATATGATAAACGTCCTCTGCATTACAAAAAATTACAACAAATTTAAGAAGGCAATGAAGAAAATTCCTCAAGCTTGAAATTTTCACAATACACCTGTAGGTGTAGGTGTATAGCCCATTATAGATACTATAAAATTAATGAATTCTTAGAAGAAAAAACGAGCTCGCACGCAGCACGCTGACGTGAGGGAAGTGAATTTCCACATAAAAGTTTTAAAACTCAAAATCAGCGTAAGAACATACATTTGTCCAATTTTTATTGAAATCTGAAAACATTGACTTTTTGGTTGTTCTGATGCTCCTGGTTTCATTTACTTGCAAAGCTGGGAATACAATTTTGTGCATTATAAGGTTAGTAGAAGGTCCAGACAGGCATGAAAGTAGGCGTGAGGTTGCTGGGTATGATAAAAGTACTATAACAAAGGAATAACAGGCTTTTTTAGTGTAAAACCCCCATAAGACAACGTACACATTCGATACATTTAGTCAATACACATTTTCTTTAATAACTCGGTAAATATTTATGCTAGAATGACGAGAGAGGGCTTAAGACTTTCGCCTCACTAATTCCCATCTTTTTACATGCATTGATTTTACATCTGGGGCTTTAATGACCCTTTTTGGGCCCAAAAACTCGAAATTTGAAAGATTAATCCCCAAAAAAGGGGTTTAGAGATTTCAGATTGTTTTTCCCAACGACATTGTGTAACGAGTCGTTTAGTTGGGGGGTGGAAGAATGTTTGATTTCGTCGTCGTGGCGGGCAGCCAAGCGACAGGTAGCAGGTGGCAGCGGCAAGCGGCCGGTCGCACTTTGACCCGGCCTTATCAGCGATTATCGGCCTGGGTATCCAGCCGCTTCGGCGAGGCAGTACGTCCTGAGCTCCGACTGCGTTCGTGTCGGGAGAGTTTTCGTTCGTACTGTTTCGAGTTCGTTGGTGACGTGAGTTCCTGTGCAGTGAGATCTGCGTGAAGTTGAGTTGTGACCCACTATTTGGTGAGTCTCGACTAAATAGTATTATTAGTATTATTGTCGTTATTAATATACTGTTCGAGTCTAAAACTTGTGAGGAATATTTCTGCCACGTGATCCGTC
Organism: Allygus modestus; assembly: GCA_963675035.1. Classification (NCBI taxonomy): domain Eukaryota; kingdom Metazoa; phylum Arthropoda; class Insecta; order Hemiptera; family Cicadellidae; genus Allygus; species Allygus modestus. Next base: position 179,077,599 of record OY776111.1, on the reverse strand, counting down.
AAGACACGCTTGGGTCAGAGTGGCGTTTACTGTCTCAGACATATTTCGCTAAGCCTGAAACTCACTGACTATTTTAATTTGGAAGTAGGATATACGAGTATATATATATCGAGGCGAGACGGTTTTAGAAACCTGTTGAGGCCTGACAGGGCAGAGCAAGTACTGACACGCTCTGTCACCACGTGTGGTATTCCTGGAAATAAGCCCGGCCAAAGTAGTTAGTTTGGATTATTCTACGGTTGTCATCGTGTAATGATTTAATTTTAATTAAATTGTAGTAAGTTTATTGAGATGGCGTATTTTATTTGCAAGTGCCTCTGCTTGGTAGTCTGAGACCAGCTACTTGGTATTTCAGTTTGAGCGTGAGATTACCCAATTTTATTGGCAACATAGTGATTGGCCTGGGCACTGCCCGAATGCTTTGATTAAATTTAGACAACTGTGTCAAGTATTCTGTGCAGGTAGCCGGTAGTGTACACGTTAGATCCTGTCAGTATCAGCCGAGCCGGCCCCGATTACTCGACTAGGAGTCGTGGGCGTTGTTACCGATAAGGTTTAGTGACACACGGTGTTGCAGGGACTCTGGGTTTTTTTTTTTGGCCGGTGCGAGTGGTCGCTGTGGAGGACGTGGCCCGAGCTGCAGGGTGTGTCAACTCCTCGTAGTCAAGCCCCCCCCCCACCGGGTCTGGCTGTGATTAGAAGCTACTTCTGTGGTGAACTTGTTTCACGTCTGATTGTATGAGCCAGGCCCAAGCCAGCGTTGAGGTGCGGTCCACATACTCCTGAGTGCCAGTGGAACCCTGGAGTAACCCAGCCATCACAGGCTGAGCCATCCGCGGTGAAATTAAATAACCTATCTTGCGGATATTTTCTTACAGGGGGAAAATACGTCGCAGTTGTCTAACTGATTACAGAAAGGAACGTCCTTACCAAATTTGAAGTAATTCGGACAAAAAATGCAACCACTAGAGTGCAAACACATATGCATATATTTTCGTTCTTTAATTTTGTTAGATGTTATAGTTTTTATTTATACTTATTATACTGTTATTTTATTTTATACACCTGAAGAAGCGAAATGCGAAATATAGTATAATGTATTGAATTTTTCAGTTCCTTATTGAGTTGTAGCTATATATATACATTTTTGAACGATCCCCCAAAACGTGTTCGGGGGGCCCCTTTGGATCTTCTATGGTGGTCCCGGGCTTACGTTTCACCGTGCGGGTCATGCTAATAGTTCACTTTCCAAAGGAAATTCACTAATAAAATAAAGTTCAGTAAACATGTACACAATTTAGGCTAGAATTTGTGTTTTAATTTATTTTTGTTATTCAAATGCAGTGCAACTGTATTGTTTATGGCCATTGTTAATCAACTATTAATATTTACAATCAGGAGAGGTACAGGGTATTCTGAAATTGTAAAGCCAATATAATTAATAATGTCATCGAAAAATACCTATACTCTCAAAGAACAGCTAGGGATATGAATTTACAATTAGCCATGCTCATGGTTCGGTTATCTTATTACACTATTTACCTGATGTATGTTGTAAACTTTAACACATTTAATAGAACAAATGTCTAAAAAGGTGAGCCCTGTAAATTATAATTTTTTGGATAGCGAATCTCTTCCTTCTAAAGAGCAAGAGGAGAGGAGGGGCGTGTTATATTTAAAAAATTCCAATAATAAACAAGTACAAAATTTTTGTGACTTGGGCCAATAAATAGTTGAAAATTACAAATATTCCCCTTTTGGTCAAGGCGAATCCCAATGTAGTTAAAACTGAATTTTTTTTAAGGATTAGCCTTCTTTTAAAAATACAGGAAAATGGAACTAATAGTTATCTGTGTAAATCTTTGGGTTACCGAGTTTCCCTTTTTAAATGCTTTTATATGTTTGTTAATGTGTGGATTTTTTGTATGGTGAGGGCCCCCTTTTTTTGTAGTGCGGGCCTCTAGGCGCGCGCCTGTGCAAGGCCCAATTTAAGCATAGACTAACTACAGTAGTTAGTCTATGATTTAAGCATAGGCTAAACTGACGTGCACCTAAGGGCCGTCACCACACAAAAACACTTACAAAAGTCTGAAACAAGTAAATCAAGTCACCGACCGACCTGGGCGCTAAGGGCCCGCACCACTAGTTGCGCCTAGGGGCATACAGCTCCTAAATCCGCCTATGTAGCCTATGCTCTGGTCAAAAGTAAACTAAATTCAATGCAGACATTGTAAATGTGTTTATAGTTTTTTTCATTTACCAAAAGTTTAACAAAGTAAAATGTACTTTATGCTTTAAGCGAAGCAACCGCTGCCGAATGAGCTTTATGCCGCTGCCAGCTTGAACCATTACACATTATTGAAATTGGATCGTCTCATCGTCTGTTGTCTGTTTGTTGTTCGTTGTTTATTTATCAAGTGTGTAAACAAATCAAGATGTTTAGTTTGTTCAGTGAGTTATGTACTTACTTATTTATGTGGAGAGATCACAGATATAGTGCATCTGAATTAAATACAAAAACTGGAAGTCCTCGATAAAAATCTAAATGACCAATAAATTCAAGTATTTTGGAGTCCTGATGGGGAAGGCCCAAGGAATGATTTTGGTCATGGAAGAGATTCCAGAGACTTCCTGAGGAAAATATCTGAAACCCTTGGCTGGGTATTAGCATAAAGCCAAAGTGTTAAAGTCAATAGGCAAGTCAGAACTAAACTATTATAGCCTAAGTAGTCTACCACATTGTCTAAGACCTATGACTTGGGCCATTATAGTTAATTGTAGGCTCATGGGCAATATATTTGGTGAGCCAAGGGCCCTTATTGGAGGTTTTGAAGCAAGTAACGGATATAGGCCTAACTATTTTTTGTACAATCATTTTTAATTTAGATATTAAATTAGTCTTCAGCTTAGATGTAGGCTACATAAGGAAATGATCAAAGTTAAAGTCAAATGAGTAGGTAAAATCCAGGTTAAATATTTAGGGTAGACTTTCATAAGCGAAACGATATATAAAACCGAATGAAATTTTTTTATACGATAAGCTATATCGATTAGGTCGATATTTTTATCGATTGCAACATATTTTCTTGTTTGTATATTTACACAGAACCCACCCATTGATCAAACTAAACCGGTGTGTAGGCCTATTTACTTACTTAAGCCCATCCTTAAGTGGATCTGGCCTTCTATAGATAGGTAGGGTTGCAGTTCCGTAAGAGGCTTTGAAAAGCAATCAAATACAAACATAGGCTAGAACTAGCTCCAAACAATTGAATATTAAACTCTCGATCAAATAAAAATATTGGGTAATGATGCTATTTAACGCAGCAGTACTAAATGATTGCATTGTGACGTGAGGAGTTTTGCCAAGGGTCACAGTTAGTATTTCGCAGACGTGAAGCATACAACTTCTTTCTACGATCTTCTTATTCCATGTAGATTCAAATTTTCAGTTTTACCAACCATTTATATCAATTGTTAACATGCTGCAGCTTAGAGGTTCATTTACCTTTTTTTATCGTTCAAGCCCTGTATGCTAATGATTAGTCACAGCATAGGCCTAATAGATGAAGGTAGGCCTGCCCAATTTTCAATATGCTAAGCCTTAACTTAATTTTGGGAACATATAATCTCGTGAAAATTCTTACTATACAATTGTTTACGGATACTTCCATAAGCGTACTGTAACCAATAATTACAACTGGATGATTTTCATACATAGGCTATGTTGGTTAATTTGTATCAGGCCTATACACGTATGTTTATCAATTTTAAATGTAAATAAACAAAGGCTTCGCCTCAAAATTACCGTCTTCTAGCACTCTGTGGAGTTAGGTTAGGTTAGTTTAAAATATGAATTACATATTTATGATAAACTAGATCCTAACCTAGCTCTGCAGATCAGTCTGCAGGCTGTAATTTATGAGGAAATGCTCCCTCCTTTGTTAATATTTATTTAAATAGCTACTGATCCGAGAACTTATAAATAATATTGTAACGTAATTAAGTTATATATGAAATGTAAATAATCATGATAATATAACTCGGAGTCAAATGCTGTTCATACAAAATAAAATATTGCATACTGATATGTTATCGAATCATTTGATATAAGTTATCGGAAAAACCATCTGGTTGTAAATATTGTTACACTTATGAAACGACTCCTGTAACTTAGCCTGTATTTATCAAAAAGTATAAAATTAAAATTTCAATGTTAAAAATACCCTTTTTCAGTGTCTCTCAAAGTGGTGTAAGTTTAGTCACAATTTTTAGTAGGCCTAGGCTCTCAGTGCGTAGTTGAATAAAAGCTGGTAAACTTTCATTATTTTTACCTATCTTTCGTTTGGATAGTATCATTTATATTAGTAATGATTATGTCAGATAGGCCCCTACCCAGTAATCATCCTGGGATAGAACTTCGTTTTCCTGGCTGTCCTCTTAGGAAATAAGAAACAAGATTGTAAATATTGCACCAAAGCTTAGTTCCTTAGTAAGTTTCTATGTTAATTTTATTAATTTTTTAAATTCAAACAACTGATTGTTTAAACTCATTGTAGATTTAATTTTCAAAATAAGATTATTCCCTCCAACTCAAATTTCAGCATGATTTAACTAACATTAATTTTTCATGATTCTATACCTATCATTAATAAATTAAAAGAAATAAAGTGAAATTAGATCATTTAGGCTATATATTTATCTTTCAGACTCATTAAAAATAGGTTGGAAAAAGATTTCCCGGAGAAAGAATGAAAGCGCAGACAACAGAACAGATTGTAACCCTAAACTGAATCCCGAAAACAAAAACAGGTGGGCTTGATTTGCTTTTGATTTTTATCTATAATTACTAATAGCCAGCCTAATATGATGACGGAGTTTTGCTGGCTCAAAATATTACACTTGATGAGCTAAGGTTTTTTAATACATTTTTATGTGTAAGTTGAAAATGCATTGTAACTATATGAAATATTTATAATCATCAGTTGTTACTCAAGATTGTCTTTAGCCTTATAAATGCATGGTTTATGGTAGTACATGATATATGTACTTCTTATATTTAGCATTGTGGGATTAAATCATGTACAATGAATCCGTTATTTCTTTCAGATTATTGTTTTGTAACATAACACTAAATCCAGTTGTCTAAGAAATCATCATGTTTTTGGCAGGTAGCAATAACTGCACATTTGAAGATGCATTATTCTCATTGATGAGTATTTCCAAGCGTATTTTAATCATTAATGAGACGTGTAACTTAATATATTAGCCTAATGGTGCAACAATTCTGGTTAACTTTCTTATATAAGATATACTACTTGTTTGTTAAGGTTTCATATACCAGTATTCCTACCTAAGTTAAGTTTGCTTGGAGGAAAACCAGATTTCTGTTTTACCACATACGAGCATTACTTTGACAGTTACTAGTTATTTTTAATCAGATTCTGTATTAACCCATTGGCGTAGACATTCGAGCTGGTTTTGTTCCTTACTTGTCATTTTTTAAATCTATGAATTGGATCCGATCCCGATAGTATAAATATTCGTGCATAAAACCGTTGTCTATTAACAATTCTCTGAATAATGACATGAAACATTGAACATTCAATGACATTCTGTGGCTTCCAAGCAAGCCTGTCACCGTTTGCTTTACTTGGACTCTTCTACCAACGTTGCCACAGACCGGTTAACTCATTGTGAGTTGCACGACTAGTCAGTTTTGATCGTGAGCGGGAATCGAACCCACGAGCTTCGTAAGAACACCTGGCCAAAGTCTTTCCACGATTTAGCCCACACGGCTAGCACGACCGTGGTTAGATAGGTTTATAGTCAGTCCGCGCCCTAGCGGGGTAAAGCGTAGTTGCTCGCAGTCAATAGTTTCAGATTTTTTTACTAGAGTGAAGCACTAATCGGATCCCGTTGCAGGCTATAGTGAACAGGAAAAAATTACTACATTCATGTGTTAAGATTATTTGGTTATTAATTTAAATGCATAAACCCAATGTTATATATTCAAATTCAATTTACGGAGGAATTTAATGTTTTCTAGGATTGAGGATTTTGCCACTCGATTTATAAGGTCCAAATTACAAAATCGCTTAAACACTATTAGTTTTAAGCCTGTATTTTCCTTTTCTTTAAAGTCAAGCAAAATTCTTCTTCAATATTCTATAATCCAGCTTTAATTACATACCGTAGCCTACATAGCTTATTTGTATTAGAGTAAATGGTTTTTTAACTTGACCTATTATTAATCTTTTGCCTGTAAGTTTGTAAAAAGCCTTACAGACTAAATAAATGTTGGTACTTTTTATTTTTTAAATGAAATTGCTATTATAAATATGATAAAAATGTGAATATCGAGGTAAATTCTAATAGTAAAAATATATCGGAGGTTAATTATTGATTTAACAAATATTCAATACTGGGTAAATTGATATTTATTGAATAACGATACTAAACACTGGCGTAGAGTTACTATGACTGTCATAAAACAAGAGATGAAACAAGGTTTACTGTACGGTACATTTTAAGTTTTGTAAATTAAGTGGTAAATTTTGATGTGGTGTTTGGTGGCTGTCAGCAAATAAGTTAACCTTTTACTATGCTTAACCATTTTTAATAATTCTTATAGCAAAGTTCTCCATTTTGTTGTAATTATTCTCTGTCACCGAATTTGTAACATGTCTGATTGTGCTTTGTTCTTGTTTAATTGTTCATTGTTAAATTAATTGATTGGCTGTTCTCTACCAAAGATATATGTATTCATACTTGTGGTTTCCTAATTTTATTAAAAATCTTGTTATAATCCTGTAGTAATTTATTTTAGTGTAGAATATGCACTGAAAAATCATATTCCAGGACACTCTTTAATTTTAAGATATATTAAAGTACAGTTACATTATGTTCATGAAATACATTAATTTCCATATATAATTTTAAACACAAATTTTCAGTACTTTTGGCATTAATATGTATCCTCTCACCAAATTTCCATCACATACTGATTTAAATATTGCAGAAACCCTTTTTTAAGGTGATGGAGGTATTTGTTAATCTTTATTAAATGTAAATAAATAAGTTGACAGATTTTATAAGTGTTTTACACTCTTCAAACAATTAGTTTGTTCATGTAATGTTACCTACCATAATAAAGTTTTACTTACAAAAATTAACGTTATCACACTATACAAATCTTTGGGATAATTTTTTTTAGTAAAATATTGTTTATTAATATAAGATATTAAGGCTTCAGTTAAGAAGTACGAAGAAGAGAGTCATATGATTGTGCTGTGAACATTTATACAGGAGAAACATCTTAAAATACATGGCTTTTATATATTAATTTGTATTGATAATTGGCTGACTTCATATTGATATCCATATAGGTCTCATATTGATATCCGGAATATTTGTATACTGATATCCGTAACATTTGTATAGTGATATCCGTATGACTTAAGTTGATGTCCATAACTCATGACTTATTGACGTCCATAAAGATCTGTATTGATATCCATTTAATATTTGTATTTATATCCATATTACGGATATCCGTGTTCCAAACGCAAGTATGTATTGATATCAATAACAATATACTTATGGACCATTTTCAGCAGGGATTACCTTCACGGATCACATGAAGGTTAACGAAGGGGCGTTGGGCACCATTATAAATACATTTGTCACATAAACTTTGATTTAAACTATTCAACAAAAAAAACTAGTTTGGTTAAACAGTATAAATATAAGTACAGGGTGTTTCGGGAAAAATCGAATACCTTAGGGTGTTATCGTACATATAAAAATAAGCAAAATAATTCCTGTCCTAAAACGTATAGTTTTCCTATATATGTCTGTATGTGTTTTTGTACATAATTTAACATTTCAACCACTTATTGTACCAACTTCAAACTTGGTACATGTATGATGACTAATCAGGACCTAAATTGGTACGTAGTATCAAGTTTATATTTTGTACGATTTCAAAATGGCAGCTATTTTTATGTTTCAAAACTTAATATTTCAAAAACTGTAATGTTTAATAAAAATTTTTAAGAATCAAAAATTCCAAAGTGGTTGAACATTTTTGTTAAATTATGTTGAGCAAACATACGGACGGAAAACTATACGTTTTAGGACATATGTTCATAGGAATATGTGTTAATTTTACTTATATTTATATATACACAATTACACCCTAAATAATCCGACACGAATTCTAAAAAACCTTGTATATCAGGTACTCCAACCTACGTTCCTAGGTCTGTACGTTCTGAAACGTGTACGTTCCTAGATGGTGCAGGTTGGTGAACGGATATTGGTTTAAGTATCCCACATTATTCATTTTGTTTGTGTTCGTAATAAGAGAAAACACTATTCTAAAACAACCATACTTTTCACCGGATTAAAGTTGATAAATAGGCTAATGTTTTCACAATCACGCTGGCCAATGTATGGTATATACTATTTTTATTCCTCCACATCCCTTTAAAATTGTTCAGTAATTGGTTTTGTATGGCTTAACCCTCCACTCATCACGATTAAAGATTAATGGTTTTATTTTATATTCTAAAAAATAAAGTTGCTGTGCTTTTTCACACCAAGTTTAAATTAATCCGTGAACAATGGTTAATAGTTTTTATGAGTTGAAACTGGTATTATGTTTCAAACAGAATTTTTTTGCAAATTGATGGCAATATTCCTATAAAAATCATCTTGCGAAAAATTAAATTTATAATACTTATAGTATCAAAGTTTTAGTACTTTTTACTAAATTAAATACAACTTTTCTAAATTCCTTTAAACCAACTTCAACAGGTCAACCACATGGCAAACTAAATTAATTTGCATTACATATAAATTTTATGAGTTTGATTATATAATTTTACTCGATTTTATAACAAAATCAAGTTTACAAGTTTAAAGTTTTTAAGTGGCGACACATAGTTATATACGTCTACACAATTAATGTACAATATTATGTTCTATACTTACATAAAACATTATTTTGATATGGTTCTTTAAAATTGTCATTTCCTCAATTGAATGCAAGATAACATTACATTTTTTAACAATTTACGAATGGTTTACATTGTTTATGATATTTCAAACGTACGTTTTATATTTATTAATATTAACAAACAAATAAATAAATGATGATATAATTTAAGCACAGCTTTTTTAATGCTAAAAAAGTGATGCCTTAGCTTAAAGTGGTGAAGTATTAGCAACGGTTAACCTTGGCCACTGCAACATCCCTTCAACCTCCCGCCAGTATCATTAGTATGACGATGACTTAGCTTAAAGTGGTGAAGTATTAGCAACGGTTAACCTTGGCCACTGCAACATCCCTTCAACCTCCCGCCAGTCTCATTAGTTTGACGATGACTTAGCTTAAAGTGGTGAAGTATTAGCAACGGTTAACCTTGGCCACTGCAACATCCCTTCAACCTCCCGCCAGTATCATTAGTAAGACGATGCCTTAGCTTAAAGTGGTGAAGTATTAGCAACGGTTAACCTTGGCCACTGCAACATCCCTTCAACCTCCCGCCAGTATCATTAGTATGACGATGACTTAGCTTAAAGTGGTGAAGTATTAGCAACGGTTAACCTTGGCCACTGCAACATCCCTTCAACCTCCCGCCAGTCTCATTAGTTTGACGATGACTTAGCTTAAAGTGGTGAAGTATTAGCAACGGTTAACCTTGGCCACTGCAACATCCCTTCAACCTCCCGCCAGTATCATTAGTAAGACGATGCCTTAGCTTAAAGTGGTGAAGTATTAGCAACGGTTAACCTTGGCCACTGCAACATCCCTTAAACCTCCCGCCAGTCTCATTAGTATGACGATGCCTTAGCTTAAAGTGGTGAAGTATTAGCAACGGTTAACCTTGGCCACTGCAACATCCCTTAAACCTCCCGCCAGTCTCTTTAGTATGACGTATTCTTCACAATTAATCTTGCTTTATATAATACATCTTCATGTTACCAAAAATATGTGGAATTAAAAGAGGTGTTTTTGTCATGAAATGTTTTTATAGTTGAATAAAAACAGAATTTCCATATGGAAAACTTCGTAGTTTATGATTTAAAAAATCTATAATATGGAAATTTCAAGAAATTCTTAAAGCTTCACTCAGTTAACGTTCTTTCTTACTTTTTTTCTTTATTTTTGATAGTACTGTATTCAACCCACTGCGTGAATGTTAAAAGTCGTGCAGCAGTCGTGTGCAGAAAGATTTTATATTATTTGTTTATATTATCATAATACGGAGAGCACACTCCGTTAACAGAAAACATTTTACCAAACCTTTACCATTGTTTACCAATTTGCTTCAAAACTGCTTACAAATGGTTTCATGCAGCACAACTTTAATCCTAAGCATAAAATAAAATGCACTGTGATAGTATTAAATTGTGTTTAATCAGTATTTGTGATCAATAAAACTACAAATAAAATCGTTGTACGTTGTAGGGGATATTTGTGATCTTAAACATGAACCTTTTATGTTCTCTGGCTAGAAGAGTTCTAATCAAATTTCTAACACTTATTATGTTTAAATAAATGTTATATAATTTTATTCATCTACAGTTTAAAAATTATTACTTCACTAAAACATTAATAAAAGTTGTCTTTGTGTAACCCAAAAAAGAGGCGTTAAGGCAGATTTTTACGACCACACTGGTGAAAAGTGACAAAGTTATCATAGCGAAAGTTTAATTAAAACAGTTGTTTGTCATACGCATTAGCAACTATGTGTCTGATGAAATTAGTTAGACTCAGGCAGAGATAATGTTCGAGCTAACTTTTCACAATTTCAAAACGAAGTTTAGTTTTTATCAAAATTAAAATATTATTATCAGAATTTGTTTTGTATACGGAGTACGGTGGTAGAAGTGATTTTTATTACTGTACTGAGTTTATAATATGCCAGTGAAAACTATCGATTCGTTAAGTAAAACCCTTTTGAAGAGCCAATTTTTGTCGAAAAGTATTGACAAAAAAGTATTGAGTTCGTTGCTACCATTAATTTGTCACCAAGGCCTTTCTCAATGGGAGTAAGACCATGTCGCTCATTAATCCTTTAATGCAATACGCACAAAATCACCTCCCCCACAACAAATTTAAATTTATTTTAATTTTATTTGCTAACTACTTCTCTTTTAGGATTGGGTGGATTTGTTTTACTCATTCCCCATCATACATTAGAAAATTATCATTACAATGTATCATTTTAAAGCCTTGCGAGGAATACATTTCCATCTGTTTATTGAATATTGTATGCATGTAAAATTATTATCAATGGAAATAAATTACCTGTCTGTGTATCTGTAATGTATCATTGGTTGGGGTTTGATGTAATTAAAAATTCTCATGCGGTACAATCTGGTGTAATGGATGATCTTTACAATGTATCTTAGGGCGCAGTATAGTGTAGTGCTTGATCTTTTTAATATATTACAGGAAACGGTCTGGTGTTGTGTATGATCTTTAAAATAAATTATAGGGCACGGTCCGGTCTAGTGGATGATCTTTGCAATGTATTAAAGGGCACGGTCTTGTGTAGTGAATGATCTTTGCAATGTATTATAGGGCACGGTCTGGTGTAATGGATGATCTTTACAATGTATCATGAAGCACAGTCTGGTGTAGTGTATGATCTTTGTAATTTATTATAGGGCACGGTCTGGTGTAGTGGATGATCTTTGAAATAAATTATCGGTCACGGTCTAGAGTAGTGGATGAACTTTCCAATATATTATATAATATATTATATATTATACGGAGTAGTATATGATAAATAAATAAATAATGACTTTATTGAGCAAGCGTTCATCAAATTATAACTCTGGTTTACATGAAAACTCTTGTCAACAGTATACAAAAAAATAAAAAATAAAATTAGATATCTAAATGGTCTTGTGCGTGATATATACAAACAAATATCAAATAAACAATACTTTTACATCTTTTTTAAACCTAGAGTAACTAACATTCCTTAAACTAAGCGGCAAAGTATTGTATGTTTGTGGCCCAAAGTATCTAAATGCCCTTTTCCCAGTTTCTAATTTTGTTTTTGGCAGGTGCAACAGGCAATCCTGTCAAGTACTGAGCACATTGATTTGATGTCTAAACACTAGTTTTTTTTTCTTAGATATTAAGGCTTCCCAGTATACAGCACTTTGTGGTTTAACTTGACAGTTTGCAAATCAGGGAGGTTCTTTATTGATACAACCCCAGCACTTAACCTGAACTCACTGATATGGTCGAATTTTTTCAAGTTGTAAACGAACCTCAGAGCTCTGTTCTGCAATCGGGTGAGAACCATCTATCTCATTTTCCAGTGTTAGACAAAAGGAAAAACCTGGGAGAGAATATTGAATGACAAGAAAGATTGTAGATCGTATGATTTCCAGTTTAGAGGAAGGACTCTGCAAACATTTTGCTAAATCTGAGAAGGGTTTTCAATCTGACTATGACGATTTTACTTATGGAATTCACGTGGCCAGAAAAATCAAGATGGGAGTCAGGAGTGACAACAAGATCCAATGATCTTTGCAATGTGTTATAGGACACGGTCTGGTGTAGTATATGAGCGTTGTAATGTATTATAGGGCAAGGTCTAGTGTAATGGATGATCTTTACAATGTACAATGGAGCGCAGTCTGGAGTAGTGTATGATCTTTGCAATAAATTGTAGGGCACGGTCTGGTGTAGTGGATGATCCTTGAAATAGATTATAGGGCACGGTCTGGTGTAGTGAATGAACTTTGAAATAGATTATAGAGCGCGGTCTGGTGTAGTGGATGATCCTTGAAATAGATTATAGGGCACGGTCTGGTGTAGTGGATGATCCTTGAAATAGATTATAGGGCACGGTCTGGTGTAGTGGATGATCCTTGAAATAGATTATAGGGCACGGTCTGGAGTAGTGGATGATCCTTGAATTAGATTATAGGGCACGGTCTGGTGTAGTGGATGATCCTTGAAATAGATTATAGGGCACGGTCTGGTGTAGTGGATGATCTTTGAAATAGATTATAGGGCACGGTCTGGTGTAGTGGATGATCCTTGAAATAGATTATAGGGCACGGTCTGGTGTAGTGGATGATCTTTGAAATAGATTATAGGGCACGGTCTGGTGTAGTGGATGATCTTTGAAATACATTATAGGGCACGGTCTGGTGTAGTGGATGATCCTTGAAATAGATTATAGGGCACGGTCTGGTGTAGTGGATGATCCTTGAAATAGATTATAGGGCACGGTCTGGTGTAGTGGATGATCCTTGAAATAGATTATAGGGCACGGTCTGGTGTAGTGGATGATCCTTGAAATAGATTATAGGGCACGGTCTGGTGTAGTGGATGATCTTTGAAATAGATTATAGGGCACGGTCTGGTGTAGTGGATGATCTTTGCAATGAATTATAGGGCACGGTCTGGTGTAATGAATTATCTTTGCAATGTATTGTAGGACATGGTCTGATGTAATAGATGATCTTTACAATGTGCCATGGAACGCAGTATGGTGTAGTGTGTGATCTTTGCAATGTGCTGTAGGTCACGGTCTGTTGTTGAGTGTGATCTTTACAATAAATTGTAGGACACGGTCCGGTGTAGTGAATGATCTTTGCAATGTATTATAGAGCACGGTCTGGTGTAGTGGATTATCTTTGCAATGTATCATAGGGATCGGTCCGGTGTAATGTATGATCTTTGCGATGTATTATAGGGCATGGTCTGGTCTAGTGAATAATCTTTGCAATGTATTATAGTATATATTAAGTGTTGTTGTATCTACGAAGCATTATTAAATAATTCTCCAATATATATTTCATTATACTCATATAACTGACGCTAAATACTACAGAGTATTCGGAAAACCTCTTTAATAAACAAGAAATTGAATATTCATGCAAAATCAAGGAATTTCTTATAAAGGTATGTGCTGAAATGCTTAGTCTTTCACTTATCTGACTTTATATTTTTATTGAATTTGTATTACTCTAGAACCACTGAGAATAGAAAACTCAATCTTGAATGCAAATATGTTATCTTTGTTATGACGGTATTTCTGAAAAAAAAAAAATAATAATAATACTGGTATCAAAACAGTTGAAATTTAAAATTCATTAGGTAGTTTGTTTCTTAGTAACGTGCAAAGAGAAACTTTTTGTTGGGTTTTGGCTGCGTATCTGAAAATATGTGATCCAAACAAAATTTAAAAAATAGTATATGAAATAACCGAGCAGCGCCGTTGGAAATTATCAAATATAATATCTGCACTCAAACAGTGAGTATTTTATCTGACATTTTATCACTCGCAATGATGCTACTTTACCTGATTTCTTTGAATTCTCATCGTTGGTTGCGTAATAGTGTACACAACAAAAAGTTGTTCATTGTATTTTTTTGTCGTGAAATAAGTAATTTTGATGTAATAAAACTTTAAGAAATCGTAATATGCTATTTTGACACGAATAAAGGTAATTTGTTCTAATGTTTTACCCAAATAACATTTTATCAAGGGTAGTGAATGTGCACATTTCATATGAATACTCCCAGTGGTTTTGGAGTAATACAATTTCCAAACTGTAAAACTGGAAAAATGTTAGAACATACATTTATAATAGTAAATTTCATCACTAGGACAAAAAGTGACACTTTTCGATCCGAGCTCAAGTTTAACGGCCGAAGCTGGAAAATGAGCGAGGATCGAAAAGCCAATTCTGGTCCTAGTGGTGAACAATATTTTTCGTCATACTGCAAACAATATTATTCGCAGATTAAAAGATTAATAAACAATATTTATAACAATATAGATATAATTCGATGGTATCATTGATATCAAAAGGCCTAGTCAGTTAAAATTTATTATTATTGGAATTTTGATGTTTTCAAGTAGCAGTTTAAAATTTAAAATGTTTTCTAATAATTAGCTCTTAGTAAATTATGTATTAATACAACAATTTTTCAAAAACTTAATTTTGTTAACTTTTTTACCATCGAATGTTTGCTTCCATATTTATCTTATTGCTACTCTAAACAAACATCCGTTACATAAGTTTTCTTTGTTGACAAGTTCAATAATTCGTTCAATTCATATTAAATCTGATGACATCGACCGAAAAGTATCATCCTATGATGGTTTTAGTCATAGCATGAAAAACATCATCAAAATGTTTTTTTTTACCCTAGGAGGAAAAAAGACAACTTTTCGCACCTCAATACATGTGTTGAATGCAGCTGTTTTTGAAGCAGTATGACGAAAAAACAGTTTTATTAATTCTTTACATGAATAACCATATCCTAAACTATTAGGTCTTTTCAAACATCCTGTATAAGATGGTAGAGTATAATCGATTTTAATCGGCCGCTGCGAATATCGGTGCAAGTAATGAGGAAAAAGCGACACATTGGAAAACTCGTACAGTTCGAACTAGTAGAAATATGAAACTTACATTCGGTTTTGGCCATCTTATAAATTGCTCTAAGGTCCCTTGTTGAGTTCTAGAGTTGATAAGGTTTTGGGTTTTAAACATTTATGACAGGAAACGGATTACATTTTTGTTAATATATACTTGTTCTAGTTAGTCTAGTCTAATTAAAAGATCGTGTTTAATATATTATCTCATTAACATTAAATTACTTAAAAAGACTCTTCTCGAGTGCAGTGAAGCTCAAAAATTGGTCGTATAATGTAACTATGCCAACTGTAGAATTGTATAAAAATGCATAACAATCCAATAGTAGTATGGGATTGTAATGCCTTTTTCGGGGATTGGGTTGTCGGTATATTCCTGTTTCATTTGATCATCGGTTTCAAATTAGCTAATGAAAATGTTAATGTTGCAGACGACCATCGGTGGTCAAACGATGCCACACAGCATTAGCGAAATTGAAATCACTTCTTTGCATTATTAAATTGTACGATTAATCCGAAAATAAAATGTTGTTTAACCACTTCAATGGCTGGGCAAACTTAGATTGTTTGGGGCACTTAACATGTGACTATCATTATTCTTATGTTATAGCAAAAATAATAGTTGGTATTTACAAGGGATACCTTCAATTGGGTGACTTATTTGATTTTATTATCAGCCAGAGATTTTATTACGATGATTATATCTGTGACTGCGTACTCTAGGCAATAATTCATAGGGTAAAATTGACAGTGTATTTTAAAGAAGTGTAACCAATATAATCTACTGACGCAATGATTTTCAAAGTTACGTTGGCTCAGCAGTAAGCTCTATAGCTATAGCAATAATTTGGAAGGCAAAGCATTCTCCACATACATTTATATATGAAGAGTTCTTAAGAGCCTCTTTATTTCATGTTTAAAAAATAAATAAAAAATAAGTTAGTTTAACTTTTTTTACCATTCCAAGCGAATTGTTGCTACTTTATATGTACTTTAAATATAATGCCAATGAGAAAACTAATTATATGTCAACGCTACTAAACCCCAACAAATAACTCTTGAAGGCTGGACTTATGTTTAAGATAATACACCACAACTAATGTTACTGGAGAGAGGCTTAGGTTAACGACGGCCGAGGTTAAATGACGCATATTTCACTCCGTTGTGAGATATGACCTCGTTTTCTCAGGGAAGCGTTACGTATTTTGAAAATAGCGCTGATATTATATACTGTTTTTCACAAAATGTTACTCTAATGATTCATTTATTGGTTTCAAATAACTTTACATGATTTAAATCCTACCATTTAACATGCATTGTGCGGAAATGGTAGACAATTTGTGTGGAGGAGTTTAGGGGGCACAATTTAACATTTTATGTAATTTTCCAAAAACAAACTAACATGTCAGTTATGTATCTCCTCTATGACACGAGTAAAAAATATGAGAGAGATGTTAAATTTAAAGTTAAATAAATAAGGCTATAAGCATAGATTAAGAATACCACAAGTATGTTTAATCTATGCTATAAGGCTCACTCTATTTTATGTGCTGTATAATTACATTAAACAAAAAAAATTATAAACTTTTTAATAGAAACATTATTGAATCTAATCTTAAATGTTGGAAATGTATTTTATAAAATACATATTGAATGTTATTATTAATTTACAAAATCAAAATGTTGAAAGGAACATTTTACCATATAATTAAGTAATACCTTTCTTTAGTAAGAAATATTTTGCACCGACAATTTTTATACATTTTATAAATTATCGTAATGAATGATTTAACTTTAACAACATATTTTAACAAAAATGCTTTTATAACAGCTAGTAATTAATACTCATTAATCATAACTAGCTGTTGGCCCAATCTAACTGATGATTCATTACAAATCGTATACAATAATGATGAGCCCTATGTAGGGATTAGCTATTTCAATGATCAAGTCACTGAACACTGTTGAGCAGTAATCAAAAGCAGAAAAAAGCAAGTGCCTGAACTAGTTTAGCTTTAATAGACTTATAAGCGATGATGCGCGTTTCAGTGCATCCATATCAGTAAATATTGAATTACGGACGAAGAGTTCTTGATTAGTCCATGTTAATCCACTAGTGTTTATTCCACGATTCTTGACAGAAGTTCAGTAACGAACAACTCGTAATTGTCAACGTTAAAGTCAACATCAATTGTAGATGCATCATTTATGCCAAATCTAGTTTAGTCTTCAGTTTATTGTTACTAATAATTTTAGTTTTGTTTTGGATTAATTTCAGCCTTTCAGTCCTTGTGTCACCCTACTCATCCTAGAGTAGGGCCTATTTAGTTTAAGCACTGTGTAGATTCCTTGTATCCTATTTTTACTGTGAAGCTACAATTATTTATTCTGTTTCCACTCACCTTCTACGAAAACAGGGAAATATTTTCTTCCAAAATAGGAGTTTTAATGTATCCTAAGCAAACAGAGACATGTTTAACAAATTTGTATTAGTATATTAGTACATTAGTAATATTAGTATATTAGTAGTTGTTTGTATTAGTATATTAGTAAATTTTTACGAAAGGAAGTTGGAATAACTTTCTGGTTTGTGTAATTTGTGAATACAAAGACACAGATCAGCAGAAAGCTTTGATGTTGCAACTCTAATCTTATGTTTATAACTTACTCTGACGTATTGTGGTTGTTTTTAAACTTTGTTTAATATGATTTTTTTTTACTGGGTTAAATCCATTTTGTTTTACAATTAATTGGGACTTGTCATGAATTTAAATTACTTTTACCCTTCAATAAGGAACCGTAATATTTGGTATAAAATAATTTTTAATTAAAACATTCACCAATATTTTAAATTTTTGTTATATTTCATGAAGCACTTTGCCAACATAGTCAGGCGAACTCATAAACTGAAAAAGGTTATATTTATAATAATACTTCAAATGTAAATATATGATTTGAACAATATCAAATTTTTATAAGTTTTAAGAAGACTTATGTATAAAAATATTTATAAAATCATATGTATAATATAGTAACATTTTAAATTATATTCTACACAAACTTCTTATAATCTTGTATACCATGAATTTAATAATGGAGAGTTTGGAATTGATCCGTGGTCATTATTTTATAAATTAATCATTATATATATATATATATATATATATATATATATATATATATATATATATATATATATATATATATATATATATATATTTCCATGCATCTAGTAGTTTACGTTTTGTAACATGGGATTATTTATATATAAATAAAATGATTAATTTATTATATTGTATAATATATAATAAAATTACGACGGACCAATTCCAAATTCTCCATTATTAAATTCAGAGGATAAAAGATTATAAGAAGTTTGTGTGGACTTTTTTTAAATTTTAATAAATGTTATACATTCGAGTTCATAAATATTTATAAATATACTTATACATATTAACACCTTTTTCATTATGAAATATAATATATTTTTGGTTCAATAGAGAGATTATGTGGATTTTATAGATAATTAAAACAAATATGGTTAACCTGCAAATAAATGTTACATCAAAAACCCCCATCGCAGCAAACCTTCGTACTCAGCGAATTTCCAATGCATATATATATATATCCTAACTAGGCTTATCGCCGTTGGGGGCTTCGCCCCCAAACCCCCTTTTCGAGTTCGCTTCGCTCACTTGCATTCCTCAGTCAACTCAAGTTTAAATCAAACTCAACTATTGTAAGTTCACTAACCAAAGAAAAACTACACAAAAATTACCTTTGGTGATTAACACCTACATAGGCGGTCCCATATCGTTTCGATATCGAAACATTTGACCAACCGGCTGCTTGTTAGTTTTATAGAATGAACTCTTGACTACGATGGTTGTATCGAGGTGAATAAAAGCGAAAAATAAAGTGCTCACTCAATCAGAGTCAATCAGATATAAATAAAAAGTTGTGGTTACATTGTTAAATTGGAGTTCTACAAATGGATTTACGTGTAAAAATACAACAAAATGGACTTCAGTTCACGGCAAAATTATAGTAACCTAACCTAACCTAACTCCGCAGAGCGATGTATAGTGGCTGTTTGTTGTGCAACATAATTACAAATAAATGAATTTCTAAAAACAAAAAATTCAAATTAAACAGAAATAAATTTCAGCCACAAAAAGTAAGCATCAAAAGTAGGATTCAAACCCGTGATCATATGATCTTGAATCATCCGACAACATATACACTGGGCTACTGGGCTAAATTCATTCGATAAAACAAACAATCGGTTGATTACATTTTCCAATATTGTAACAAACGATATTCGCGATATTGGACCTCCCGTGTAGGCGATAATGTGCCCACTTGTTTTGTAACAGCTGATTTTTATCAACCTCATGTGAGCAAATTAGTATCGCCTACACGGGCGGTTTTTTTTTTTTAAATCAGCTGATACAAACATGAGGTATTAGCCAAAGATAGTGTGCTTTCATCAAACGGCTTCCAAAACTGTACACATTTAAATGGGCCAAAATACTCAAAATTACTTCTTCTCCGATGAATAGCTAAATGGATGATCAGATCTTAAATCTGACGAAAAGTGGTTAGTTGGAAATTAAATTTTGTATTTAACACTTTTTGCCATCTCTTACCGTTTCCGTACAAAACGCGCTCAAGGTGGAAAAATTGAAAAAGTGGAATTTTCTCCGCCCCAAAAATGCCCAAAAACTCAAAAATGTTAAATTTTGGTAATTTTTATGGGTGTTTCTCGTCAAGAGCTTTAATTCAAGTATGGGATCGAGGGGGGTTCGATTACGGGAAGTGCCTCATAGTTTGTCAGTGAGTGAGTGAGTGAGTGAACCCGTCTAGCTTTATATAAGTAGATACCGCATAAAGTTAATCTTACTAAGTTCACAAATAAGCGATTAATTATTCAAAATTGTAATTATTCTCCATAAGAATAACATGGGAGATGAGTACGCAGGTTTTCTGCAAAAAGAGACACATAATATGGGTTTTTATGCAAATATAAATATAACTCAACTAGGTAAAGCCATATCTCAAGTTCCATTAATATACATTCATAATTAGCGATACAGTATATGCCAATTTAATTATTCTCCATAAGAGTAACATGAGAGCTGAGTACGCAGGTTTGGTGCAACAAGGGACTCAAAATATGGGTTTTTATGCAAATATGGATATAAATCAACTAGGTAAAGTCACATACCAGGTTTTATAAATTTATGTTCATAATCAAGGGATACATAATATTTTATTTACTCTCCATAAGAATAACATGGGGGCTGATTACGCAGGTTTGCTACTACAGGAACTATATTGGTAAAAATGTTTTTTTTGTGTTTTAATAACAATATACCACAACCAGATGAAGCCATATACCAAGTTTGGTCGGTATACGTTTATAAATAAGCGAGATTAAAATTGTTCTTATTCTCCATAAGAATAACATTGGACAACGTACTGTGTTTAGTACTTTCATTATCTTTGGAACCGATTAACGTAGAGCAATGAACAAAACACCAAATTGTGTGTTTTTTTTTTAGCTTAATCCAATGATGAAAGTTTGTTTTGACTTTTTCAAAGATTATATGAAAAAAACTCAAAAACCCCATTTTGGCGGTACTAAACCCCCCAAAATACCCCTTTGGATGAGTCGAACTATCTGGTTGTCGAACTCATAAATGTTGATCTTCACGTTTGCACCAAATTTCATAAAAATCGGACCATTTTTACGAGAGTTATCATGCTCACGGACACACATAAATATATATATATATATAAGTATATATATTTATTTATATACATACAGGTTTGAACGAATGGTGTTTTTGGCATCTGGGGACCTCAAAACGAAAAGTTACAATGGTCCCGGGCCTAGGTCTTTCCATGCCGACTGCGGTAACAGCTTCTTCTCTATAGGGGAAATTCGTTAAAATGTAATTTTATAAAATTGGTGTTAAAGTAAACAATTTTCATAGTATAATAAAATTTAGTTAATATGTTATTATTATCTGGAATAATGTAATATTGATTATTGTATGTTATGTAAACATACTTTTGATAGTTTTATACTGACATATACTGAAAACCGATGGCTAATAGGGACATGCGTCTGGATTATACTCTCCACGGGTATTTTAATTGTTTCGGAACATTGTACAGTACCATAAGGTCAGAAGATGTATTTGTTTCCATTATAATGGTTTTGTAAAGTTAGACTTCATCAGATTGACTACGAAACTAAACGAGATGCCTTTAAACGAGATAATCAAACTGCTGAACACTTCATTGGCATATTTTAATTACTTTTTATTTTATGTTTGTATAATCATGTTTCTCTATTAGCACTAAATGTCGTATCTGCTTCTTGTTTAAAGTATTCACAAACTACATTAAACTGTAGACCTGATGGCTCAAATGAAGAATTTTAAGAAGTTTTCTTACCACAATGAATTTATATTTTTCCTTGTTTGTCACTATAATATATAATCAGTTGTAGTCCCGATTTGTTATAAAACAGGATTTTAATTTTAAATCTTGTTATGGACTTTTCTAACGAGGGCATCTCTGGATGGCGGACGAGTCTGCATCCCAGGATTTCAGGGTTTTATGGATATGCGTCTAGGTAAATACAGGATTCTCTTCGATCCTTTAATAATATGGGGACCAATTTGTCTACACTAATTTGTTTTTTTGACAAGGTGGGTGAGATTTTGTAAGCTTTTAGCCCTTTATGTTTACGCTTTATTGTTAGTACAATATTTAAACTAATCCATGTCATTTTCACGCTTTTAAATGTCTTCGTTCTTCCCCACTCTCTGCATAGCGAAGGATATGGTTAACAAATTACAAAACAAGTATGAGAACTATTTCTTAAAACAAAACTAATACTTGTGTTTGACAGCTGTGTTATAGATAGTTGTGATATTATCGTTCTCAAATAATAAGAAGATTCTCTCTGAGTTATATCAAATTATATATACTATTACTAAATTTTATTTGGGATATTTCATGTCTAATTCACACAAACAAAATAAAATAGTCGCACCTCTACAGTATGTATATTATTACAAAATCTTAAGTTTTATGTTTGGTTAAAAAAAGTAACATGAAGCTAAGTAGTAGAAGTAGTAGTAGTAGTTTGGTTAAATTATAAATAGTAATAATCAAATATTACCAATTTATAGTTTGTGTTTGTAATTATCAAATGTTACGTCATTTCAAACATTATATAAAATCCTGTTAACTTGGTATTTTTACCTAAAGTGTGCGTTATATGAAATGGTTTATTGCTCAGTAATTCAACTTGTATATGATTTAATTTGAGCAAAGATTCCGTTGAAATAAAAGCTTTCCTTTATCGAGTTAAGTGATTCTGTGGTGATAAATTTACCACGGTAATGCGGGTAATAACTCAGACAGGATCCGGGTAGGCCAGAGCACGACTAAGATCTTACCGGCTGCGTAAAATAATTGTAATATACCTTCACTTTTTATTTTCTTAAACATTGTTAGATTAATTGTCATTTGAGAAAGTAGGATGTTCTTACATCCGCTGCTTCGTGTAGAGAGTTTTATATCGGTAAATATATTTTAAATATTATTTGCATTCAATTGCATTACAAACTAATTACTTGATTTAAACACATTCGTTACTTAAAAAATGTGTGCGTGGAGCCCTAAGCTAACTAAACTAATTAATTCATCACTTGATGAATAAATCGAGGATTGCTTAGAAAATAAATGTATGAAATTAATATTGATTACAGATATATTAGTTGTTTAAACTGTTGTTGATAGTTCAACGAATGAAAGGCATAAAGGCCTTTATGTGAATATAAAGGCGATTTGGGTTTTAGCGGTTTGCAAGGCAAAAGGAATTACCTCCACGGATTTCGCATATAACTATACTAGGTCGTAACACCCTGTAAAAGGGCAAAATACAGATCAGGTAGATCATCTGGCAGTTACGTGTTGCTCGACTGTCATTGTTCAATCCCAATTTACATTACCTTATCATTACTTTTAGCGAATTTCCCCTATAAGTAAGAAGCTATTACCGTAGTCGGCATGGTAAGACCTAGGCCCGGGACCTTGATAACTTTTCGTTTTGGGGGGTTTGTACCCCAAAAATGGGTTTTTTGAGTTTTTAAACATAATATTTTAGTTAATCCAACTTTAGTTGTCACCATTAAATCCACTTAAAAAAAAAACAAACAATTTGGTGTTTTGATCATTGCTCTACATCAATCGGTTAGAGATATTGAAAGTGCCAAACAGTATGTTGTCCAATGTTATCCTTATGGAGAATAAGAACAATTGTATATCTTGCTTATTTATCATCTTGTCCTGACGAAATTTGGTATATTACTTCATACCGTTGTGGTCTATTGATATTTGCACGAAAAAATATTTTTTCCGATAGCTCCCGTAGCAGCAATCCTGCGTACTCAGCTCCCATGTTATTCTTATGGAGAATAAGTAAAATGTTTTCTCCTTTAATTATGAACATAAATTAATACAATTTGGTATGTGGCTTCACCTAGTTGAGTTATACACAATTTGCATAAAAACCTATTTTTTGTGTACCGTGTTTCAGCAAACCTGCATCCTCAGACGCCGTGTTATTCTTATGGAGAATAATTAAAATGTCATAAATCATTTATTTATGAATGTATATTGATGAAACTTGTTATGTGGCTTTAAGAGGTATTAAGATAGATATATATGCATTATAAATTCGCTGAGTACGCAGGTTTGCTGCTACGGGGGTATTTTATTTTACCGAGACAAAGTAGAAAATTGGTTTCTTTAACTCACATCTATCATTTAGATAAGGTTGGTCAAATCGGATGCTGACTCAGCACTATTTATTTGTGGTATAACATTTGAAATATAAATATTTTTAGACAAACCCAAAACGTAGTAAGCCAAATGTATATGAAATCTCTTCACCTCTGCTTTACTCTGAAAGGCAAAATTTAATTTAGATACATTAGTTTTAAACTCTAACGTAAGCAGTGTAATATTTGTTTGTTTACGTTTCTTTAATGTTAGAATGAATTCATCTACGGAAAATACGATAGGCCGTTGAATGAATAATCTTGTTGAATGATATCTATTGTTGCCGTTTGACCACTATGTAGTTTAATTATGGATTCCATCTACAGTTGGCGAAACAGTTGTGCCACCAGTCTAGCGTAACTATTCACCATAACTAGCAATTACAAAATTATTGTAATCGTTGTTAGTAATTTAACGTTGTCTGTGAAAATGATAATTTACTAGAGTGAATCTCTGAGAATAGAGACAAATTGTAAAACATATTAACACAAATCAAATCAGTCTTTTTGAAAACTGTATACAAAGCCCGTGCAGGATTAATTTAAGAGGCGAGGTAGCATCCGCAGTACGTGACTGAAAGTAAAAAATAGCATGTTCTTACTTTCTCTTCAAAACATGATTTCCTTCGAAATATATGTTATGTTAATTCCCGTAAAAGTTACTTAGGTGTAATAACCGGATATAATTTAGCTACTCGCTTTACACAACTGTCACAATATAAATATGGTTGATCACTCATTAATAAAACTAAATTTAGAATGTTAGATGGCCTAGTTCCATCAAAACAAAACAAACATATGTGTATCTAGGTATGTAAATGAACACACTATGAAAATTGGAAGTGTTTTATCAAAATACTCTTTACCCAAATCAAAGAAAGAAATAAAAGCTTTGAAATAAATAGGCAATATATTGAGGATAAAGGCAAAAAAGGGTGATCATTTAGAGAAATGTGGAAAAGTTGACGGATGTGAAAAAGTAATAAGGGTTTTCAAACAGATATTTAAGAGAGATTTTTAAGGAATATACTGTGAGAAAACAGAGCAATCCATCCTCAAACGTTGCCTAGCTACTTAAACAACACCCTTATCACAGTGGAAGTATTAACTGTTCTGTATCAGTGGCACAACATTGTAATGACAAATCAATGACAAAAGTCTGAAGTAATTTTTTTATTTATAATCACGTTACTAACGAAAACAAAGAAGCCACGCTGAAAAATAAAACAGGATAAATAAAATAGTCTTACAATACTATAAAGTATATTTACACTAATACTGTACTTACATACAAGACGGTAAAATATACACAAAAGATGGAACAAGGCTTGATTGGGCCTGATGATGACCGGTGTAACTGGTTGAAATCGATTGCGTTGTTCCATATTTTGTGTAAATTTTACCGTCTTGTATGTAAGTACAGTATAAGTGTAAATATACTTTATAGTGTTGAAAGACGTATTTTATTTATCTTGTTTAGTTGTAACAACACGTATCATGCTAATAAAGACATTATGAAAAATAAAAAGCAATTTTCGATCAAATAACTTTTTTCATTTTTCAATTGCCTGGATAGGAACGAACAGCCGATAAACATGTGATCTTTGACCGTCCATCGGATGAACAGACTAGTAATTGGCCTTATGCCCCAAGACCGTCATTTATCGCCGGCGTCACCAGCCGCTGGTTGTGTACGTCACCGCCGCGGATCCAGTGACGTGCAACTTTCTCCCTGGTCGGAATTTTAAATGTGTTGTGTAAACTGTGTTTCGTACAGACGTACTTTTATTTTTATCTTGGCTACAAACGCGGATCTGAGATTGGTGTCGTATTTCATGTCAACAACGATAAGTGGCTGAATATTATTCTTAAATTAATCAAACCCACTAGAGGATTTTGAACACCATAGCCTGCAAGGAGTTGGAAAGTTTCAAACAATCTTACCTATATTTACGGTTAATTAAACCTACTTACTAGTTCATATTTTTCAACGCCCTAAAGACGAAAATTAGTGAAAAACCTAGTCTTTATATCAAATATAAAGGGAAGTAATCTTGGGTTACTTGATTTTGGACCACTTACCAAATATTATGTACAACAATAATTTAGAACTTAATATAGGACTTATAACATTAAATTATTTATTTCAATGCTTTGTTGCAACATTTTCAAAAAAGTATAAATCATGTGAACAAGTGTGATAATTTGTTTAATCGATTTTTACATTAGTTCTGTAAATAAAATTGTACATTGCATATTATAATGCTTGACTCAACACTGAAAGATGTAAACAATTTGAACTGTAAACAAGGTTAGTTAAGTTTAGATTGCAAGATCTAAGCTATCTTTAAAAAGATCTAGATTAACTCGGAAGCATTTCCTTAGAGTTTGCGTAGCCCTGTTTTCCCTCGGTGTGTTTCCCAATGAGATTTTCTGTGTAATACATTTTTATCTTTTAGGAAACACTAGGAGATTGAAAATAGAGTTGTTATGTAACTAAAACTAATTCAACCGTAAATATTTAACACTGTTTCTACTTATGAACCATTAAAATTTTAATATTGAAGAAATATAAAATTAAACTATTCCTATAATTTTGGTTGTTCATTCTTCTAAAAGCCATAATGAATAATTTTTGTTGATTGGGAACAAAACTGTAGTTTACTGGAAACAATAGGCCCGATCTCGAGCGATGAATCATTGGTTAGCACAATTCCATTGTTTCATTTTAGTCAGAGGTAACTCGATATCTTCCGTCAGAAAACATCATAACAACTTAATAGCACAGTAGTTAAAAAAAAGTAATGGTTTACATTTATAGTAGTTTTAAAAGGAAATATTATGTTATATTTAATTTAATTTCGTTATGAGTAGTACAAGTATTTAATTGATTGAATTGCGTAGTTAAGTTCTTTTACCTCAGATATTACATTCTACATTGCTTTAATTTTTATAATATACTTCACTCTACATTACTCT
Source organism: Allygus modestus (assembly GCA_963675035.1). Taxonomy (NCBI): domain Eukaryota; kingdom Metazoa; phylum Arthropoda; class Insecta; order Hemiptera; family Cicadellidae; genus Allygus; species Allygus modestus. The sequence goes on along the minus strand of OY776111.1, from coordinate 179,050,328 downwards.
AATTTTTACAACTTACTTACTTACAATGAAATGTAATGTTTGTAATGTAACTAATTTAATAGTTACAGTTTTAATGTTTAATGTTTTAGCTACGAATATAATAGGTATCGCGGCAGATTTGCCTGATTAGGCCATACAAGTAACGATTTGCAGGAACGTCTGCATATTCACTTGTATCTCGCTAAGTCGTTACACAGTTGTTCTTCACATGTGGGGATAAACTAACTGGCTGATAAGCTGATGTCCATTCAATCCAGTAAAACGGGTTATAATTAAGTGTAACGGGTAAAATAAATCATTAGCTAATAGTTCTGGACCATATAAACGCTTTCCTGATACGGCACGCGTTTCTACTGTGACTCAAAAGTCACAGTTTCCAGATGTCCCAGAGGACATCGCTATGTCTACCTCAAAATACACCAGTAAAAGGCAAAACAAAAGAGTTTCAATACTTGTTTCGGGAATCAATGAGCAAACCGAAAAGAGGGCGGAATCTCTTTGGTCAGTTAGGTATTATAAGAGATTAGTAAGATATTAACGTAACAACAGGTACAAGAATGCTTTTACAAAAGTCTGTAAACAATTATATTTAAAAAATTGATAATACAGAAACTAAAAATTTACAACAAGCTTCGTTTTTTTATTTACGTTAAGCAGTTATCATCTGGTGTTTTGCTCTTCGCAATGTTTATAAGTCACGTAAAGGTATTTATTTCTGTTGTATGTTAAAGGTTTGTGAATGTAATTACCAGATAACGTGTTGATACTTTGGGCGCGGGCCGTTATCGAATTGGGTGATCTATTGCCATTTTGCGTTAAAACAATTACTAACTCTTCGTGAAATGGTTTTAATCATTAAATTGGTTTCAAACGGAAACCACAATACATTTTGATCGTATAAATGATATATTTGTGAGCGACAATCATTCCTTAATAAAAATAGCAGTAGAATGTAGTTATGAAACAACTATTTGATTAGCATAGTATATATTGTTATTAGTTACAGGATGTATAAAAGAAGCCTGATAACACGTAAAAATATATTTACACTTATACTGTATTCACATATTAGACGGTAAACATATATGAAAGATGGTACAAGGCTACCGATTTCGACTATTCACACCCGTCATAATCGGGCCCAATGAGAGAATGATGAAAAGCACCAAAGGCCATTTCACACCGTCGTAACGTTACGTTATGTGACAGACGTGACAGACTTTTTAAAAGATCGCTCGCCGTTGTTTCAAATCACACCGCAGAAACCGCACCGCCACTTGTGCTCTCGCCCCATGTGCTCCGGGGCGGTCAGGTTTCTGCTGAATGGTTTCGACTTTATATTGTTGTTTGTTTGTTGGTTATTATAAACATTAATCAGTGTACTGATGAGGTATGTGCCCGACTATTGTTGCGGGATAGTAATTTGGAGAGTTGTAGGAACACCAATTTTAAGTATTTGCCTGGGAAGATATTTATGGTGTACTCGGGAAAAGGCAGTCAGTTTATATTTCATTATTGTTTTGTTAACTATTTTGTTGTTTAGAAAAAAAGTTCACTTTCCTATTAATTTTTTGATATGAGGTACTTCATATGATATTCTAAATAATAAGTATATAATACTTTTTAAAGTAGGCCTACATAATTTAATTTAAAAGAATATTTAGAATAAATATTATGATACGAGGTCAGATTTCTTTGGTGTACTAATTTGCAAACAGTAATTTTTTGTACCCGTTGTCTTTGAAAATGTTGATTAACATCGGCCAAAAATAAAGTAATAATACCCTTATTAATGGGACTTTACCTGAAGCAAAGTATACTGCAGCAAAATGATTTGTTTTGAACGTCTATTACAGACTTTAATCCTGGATTTAGCATCATTTTTTTAAATTCAGTCAACGCAATATGAAAAATAAAACAACACCGTTTACAAGACATCCTCCCACCTTAAAATTCTATTTCAGCAATGAATACAAACGTATCAGTGACTGACGGACTAGTCGGGGCAGACAACTGGAAAACTTATATCAGTACTTCACGGACGTCTCTTGCGGTGTGAATTGGCTACGTGTTAAGTTACGTTTCGTTACCGGACGTTATGTAGCAGATCTCGGTGTGAAAATGTCTTAAGTCTCGTAAAACACCTTTGGGAACTGTCATCCAGCTGCGGAGACAGTCTTTCGGCCGAACAACTGGGCCTTCCTGTTCTTGGGCCAGTTTGATGAGTAAAATAAGTAAGCCATCAAAGCAAAATACGTGTGAGGTATTAACTGGCACACTTGTCTTTCGAAATTAGTACTACACTGTACCACTTGCTTACTGTAAAGAAAAGTGGGGTCAGGAGGGACATCCCTCCTGTGATGTGGGACGGACAGACAAATTGATCATGTTGTAAATGACTCTGAGGGATAGTTCTGTAAGTTTAGTGTGTCTTTATAATATTATAGACACCACGACTGAATGGCTAAATAGTTTGGATTATTCTATGTGATTGTCAAAGACTGTTTTAAAACCTGTCACAGGGGTTTTATATCTGTGAGGCTCAGTACTAACTTAATTAACAACCTTCACCTTCTGTTTTATTTGTGGGGGTTTACTTTACTTAAGTTATCAATTTCTTATGTGTATGAATGTAGCTGGTAATTAAACTAAGCAGCCTACAATCTACCTACGATCTATACTGTTAACAATAATTAAATAATTATTTATATAGCATACACTCATAATTTACAAATCACTGTTTTAGCGTAATAACGATGATAGTAGTGGAGAAACCACAAAGAGGCATCACTTCCGGCGCTTTTTTCCCATGTTATTCTTATGGGGAGCCGTTTTTGCGCCGACGCCAGCTCCCGCCCTACACAAGTTTCCTTGTTAGCCTATACTATTGTCCAACCCTTGCCTATATTAAATATATTGTCCCAATCCCCATCCCTCCTCTATATTTTTTAAAATTAATTTTCAAATTCAGGCTAAAAAACTATCTTTGGTGTTTATGGTCCGATTTGTTTAAAATTTAGATATGTTATTGTTGTAGGCAAGTGTTTTAATAAATTTCACTTACATTTCCCAAATTCACTATAACGGTCAAATTAAAAATTTTGAAAAATACTGCCGCCAACTGAAATTTGTGTTTTAATCCAAACTATTTAAAATTCATTTTAATACATCCTTTGCAGAAATCCACGAGTTCAAAAATAACTCCACACTAAATAAACAACACATGTAAACAACTTAGAAGTGCACTCGGTTATCGCCACTAGCGCGACAATCAACCTTGAAGGAGATTCTGCAAGATCGGCACCAAGGACACAGCGACCGATGCATAGTAACCGATGCGTAATTTTACAAATTGTGTGAATTGTCGGCTATATAAAGAGCTGTTGCAGGCCAGGGTCCTCACTTCATATCCTACAGCCCCAGCATCAACAAGACCTGTTGCAGATTTTAACTTAAAATTCAGTGGTTAGAATAATTTCGGCTAAAATATGATTTTTTTACTCTGGACTTAGAAAAATTTAGTGGTTAGAATAATTTCGGTGAAAATATGTTTTTTTTACTCTGGACTTAGAAAAATTTAGTGATTAAAATAATTTCGGCTAAAATATGTTTTTTTTACTCTGGACTTAGAAAAATTTAGTGATTAAAATAATTTCGGCTAAAATATGCTTTTTTACTCTGGACTTAGAAAAATTTAGTGATTAAAATAATTTCGGCTAAAATATGTTTTTTACTCTGGACTTAGAAAAATTTAGTGATTAAAATAATTTCGGCTAAAATATGCTTTTTTACTCTGGACTTAGAAAAATTTAGTGGTTAAAATAATTTCGTCTAAAATATGATTTTTTTTACTCTGGAGGTTTGTAGGTGCTTTATACAATTATCTAAAAAGTAGTTTCTCAGATTTTTGATAAAGGGCTTAGTTTTTATAAAAATTTTGAATTTGTGTTTTTTTTTTAAATCTTCATATTTTGAATTTTGATCGTATTTAAATTTTTAAAATGGTAATTTTTGTTTATAAAAAGCAGAGCATGACATCTCTACAGTCATTTCAACACAAAATGTTGACCTGTGCAGTCTGTTTTATGTCTTACTCCAACAGAAGCAATTTATTACGCCATTATCGACTTGTTCACAAAGTTATTCCTAAAATTTGTAAAAAATGCCATCAAATATTTGATAATAACAATCATTTTAAAATGCATATGCTAGAGAACCACTATACTTGTGATGTGTGTAAGAAGGTTGTTAAATGTCAAAAGAAACGCCACTACCTACGATGTGACAAACAACCTTACAAGTTGTATATTTTTAACGGTGAATCAGCGGAAGTATTAGACACTCTCCAATCTTGTCCTCTACCCATCAAATGGATTCTTATTAGGAGAGTAAAATTCATCAAACACTCAGTGGACAATAATGGTGATTTAATCATTGACAAAGAATGTATTGCTGATTTTCGAAGTTTAACTAATTTATCAATTGAGAAAGCACAGCTAAAGACTCAAATTGAAAATTCACTTTTAAAAATCGATACCTCCATGCACAAGTATCAAGCTCAAGGCAGTGGATGGATATATGACCGCACCAAATACTGGCAGTTGCATGTTTACAAATATAAGCCCCTAACTCCCAAATCATACATTCCCACGCCAGAAAATATAAAATCAAAACATGCTGTTTTAAATATTAAAAACACCGATAATAAATGTTTCACCTGGAGTGTTTTAGCAAGCCTAAGACCAAGGAATAGTAAAGAAAATGCAAATCGAGTAGTTCACTACGAACCCTATGAAGGCCAGTTAAATATGACAAATATAAAATATCCAGTAAAAATATCTGACATTGATAAATTTGAAAAACAAAATAACATAAGTGTTAATGTATATGGAATTGAAGGAAAAACAATATATCCACTGAGAATAACTAAACTAAATGGCAATACTCACGTCAATCTGCTGCTTCTAAAACACGGTCAGAAATCACATTACTGTTTAATTCGTGATTTTGACAAGTTAATGTTGCGGTCTACAAAAGATGACCATAAGAAATATTTTTGCAAGTTCTGTTTGCAACATTTTGGCACCAAAGATATATTGGAACGTCACACAACACACTGTAAAACCTTTGATGCTCAAAGAGTACAAATGTCTGAAAAAGATACACTACAATTTACGAATTACAAATATCAACTTAAAGCTCCCTTTGTGATTTATGCAGATTTCGAATGTTTTATAAACTGCGGCAAACACACTCCTTCTGGATTTGCTTATGTTGTGGTGAGAGACTCTAAAATTATTTACGAAGAGTTGTACAGCGGTGAAAATGTAATGGATGTATTTTTCGAAAAGTTATTTAAAACTTATGACTTTATTAAAAGTCAGATGGAAGTATATGTTCCCCTTGTAATGACTGCAGAGCAAGAGGCTTCCTTCCAAAACTCTACACGCTGCCACATATGCCAACAACTGTTACTGTGTGATAAAGTGCGTGACCACTGCCACCTAACGGGCGAGTTCCGAGGACCCTCCCACAACGCTTGCAATTTAAACTATAAAGTAACCAAGAAAATTCCAGTATTCTTCCACAATCTTAAAAACTATGACGGTCATTTAATAATGCAACACTTGGGAAAATTCAATCGGAAATTGAATTGCATAGCCAAGGACATGGAAAAATATATTTCGTTCTCTGTTGATGATTTGGTATTTTTGGATTCATACAACTTTCTGTCTCTTCCCTTAAGCAAATTAGCTTCCAATTTAAATACGTTTAGATTTATAGACAATCCACTACTACAACGCAAGGGTGAATTTCCGTACGAATACATGACAGGACCAGAAAAGTTTTTAGAGCCCCTACCACCCATAGAGGCATTTTACAGCAGTCTAACTAAAGAATGTATATCTCCTGCACAATATGAACATGCTAAAAACGTATGGAATCATTTTAATATAAAGAATTTAAAAGAATATCACGATTTATACCTTAAAACAGATGTGTTGTTATTGGCTGATGTGTTTGAGACATTTAGGGACTTGAGTTTAAAGGATTATAAACTCGACCCCGTCCACATGTACTCATTGCCTGGACTAACATGGGAGGCGTGTCTTAGAATGACCGGCATAAAATTACAGTTATTTAGTGACATTGACATGCATTTGTTTATAGAACACGCCATTAGAGGTGGTGTAAGCATGATTTCCACGCGCTATGCTAAAGCCAACAATAAGTACATGGGCGAACATTATGACCCAAATCAAGAAAGCACCTATCTTGTATACTTAGACTGCAACTCGCTATACTCTACAGCAATGTGCGAGTCGTTGCCCGTTGATGGCTTTAGATGGACAAATGAGAAAGATTATAAATCCAATCAAAATGAAAACTTTGGATTTATTTTGGAAGTTGATTTAAAATACGATAAAAGTTTACACGATTTGCACAACGACTACCCGCTCGCACCAGAAAAAATGAATGGAAAATTAATACCAAATTTAAATGACAAAACCAAATATATTTTGCATTATAAAGCACTAAAAAAATACGAAGAATTGGGTTTGGTAGTTACAAAATACCACAGAATCTTAAAATTCAGACAATCGAATTGGCTCGCGCCCTATATTAATTTTAATATTGAAAAGCGACAAAAAGCTGAACATGATTTTGAAAAAGACTTTTACAAACTGTTAAATAACAGTCTCTTTGGTCGAACAATTATGAACCAACGCAAGTTTCGTGATATACATCTTGTAGACGAGTCTAAGTTAACAAAGTATGTTACAAAGCCAAGATTTGACTGCAGCAAAAAGTTCGATAACAACTTGCATGCTGTGCATTTAAATAAATTAATTGTAAAGTTTGATAAACCAATATATTTAGGAATGACCATTTTGGATATCAGCAAAGTAATCATGTATGATTTCCACTATAATTATATGTCAAAATTTAAGAATAAAAAGTTCTTAATGACAGACACAGACAGCCTTCTTTATTCTATAGTAACAGAGGACTTTTACAAGGAAATACAAAGTGACTTGGACCGTTTTGACACCTCTGCATACAGTAAAGATCATTTCTTATACTCTGATAAAAACAAAAAAGTTACGGGCAAGTTTAAAGACGAATTAAATGGTCAAATTATGTATGAATATTGTGGTTTAAGGCCAAAATTATACTCTTTCATTCCTCTACAGTGGTTATACGAAAAATAAAAGCAGCTAGAGGTTAAGAAGGCAAAAGGAGCTGACGGCGCTACAGTTAAACATCTCTTAAGACACCAACACTACTTACACTGTCTTGCAACCGGAGAAGATTACTACGAGAATGTTACAAGAATTAAATCCACAAACCACCATCTGCAAACATTAACGATGAACAAAAAGGTACTCTCTTTTGATGACGACAAGAGGTTTATTCTAGATGGCATCAACACCCTTGCCCTTGGTCACTATAAAATTGGTCAAACATAAATCTGTATTTGCCATTATTCTTTGGATTTTCCTTGTCTATTACAAAAAAGCCATATTTAGACCTATCCCAGCATTGATGGCAGAGATTTCTAAATTGGTTAAATGAAAAATCATTTCCCACATGATTGTTATACACATGTTTTAAATTTAAATCGTCTTGTTTAAATAATATTAGGAAATTAACATTGTCACGTAAATGTTTGTTTACTTTACTGTAAGATTGACACAAGTAAAAACTGCTAATATTTTTGTGTCTGCCCATTGAGAAAAATTGTGTGATATTTGGACTATTTATGTCGTCAAATACAACTATTGAGTGTGATTCTACATCATTTGGTGTGATTTCACAGTTTGAATATGTGTGTAATTTAACTTCATCACACAGACGGAATATTTCAATTATTTTTTTATATTTTTCTTGTTCTAAAGATTTGGATATTATATATAAATTTGTAAACTTTAATCCTTGTTTTTTTACAATTAAGTTATAAATTACAACAGTCTTCCCCGAACCACTGGGCCCTATTATAAGACAGCGAATATTATTAGGAAATAGACCCAACTTCTTTGGTGTATTTTCTTTATGTGCAATTTTAAATTTGTTCTTTTGTTGAATAAATGACATTTTTTATATAATGGTGTATTTTCTTTGTGTGCTATGTTTGTTAATTTTTTTATATAATAAAAATGGCAAAGAGAAAGTGTAAGAAGGGTAAGGGATTATTCTTAAAGCCATATAGAGGCCGTGGCTTGTTAAATACCCTTATAAACAACCTTCCTTTCCCCCTCCACATCCCGTCGTATTCATATTGTGGTCCAGGAACTAATATACGTGAAAATTTAGCCAAAAATGTACCTCCAAAAAATAAGCTAGACTCTTATTGTAAAGAGCACGACATATTCTACATGAATAATCCTGATACAGCCGCCCGGAACAAGGCAGATATGAGATTAGCGGACCAGGCTTGGACTAGAGTTTCGGCAAAGGACGCCAGTCTGGCCGAAAAAGCAGCAGCTTATGCAGTGACAAATTTGATGAAGGCTAAGGCAAAAATGGGAATGGGATTAAAATTTAATAAAAAAGATGGACAACTTTCAGCTGTTAGAGGCAGCAAGAGACGTGCCTCACTTTCGAGGAGTGTACCTAAAAAACGAGCTAAGAAAACAGAGACCAAAAGTAAGAGAATGTGGAATTATTAATTTAGACAGTGACAGGGGCACACATTGGACAGCATATCGTAAAAATAAAGATGTTGTAATATATTTTGACCCTTTCGGAATACAGCCTCCAAAAGAGGTAATTGAATATTTTGTACCATCTAAAATTTACTATACAACTGATCAAATACAAGATTTAAACAGTTCCATTTGTGGAATTTTATGTTTATCATTTCTGAAAAATTTTAGTTTATAAAAATGGATTCATTTACTATAACATTCACAGGTACAGAGCCAGAGTTGAAGTCGGTGTTCTTTCCTCCTATAGAATTAAATGGTGATTATGTAATTGGGCTGGTAGATTTTCAAAGTTATAATTCTATATTTAATGTTAAAAAACCTCTAAATACTTTGACATATTACAAAATGCACAAAATTACAACCCCAAAAGGGGAGGTTACAATTGACGAATTAAACCGGGCATTAGATGGTAAAGTTGAAGTTATTATACAAAATAAAGTAGCATTAATTAATACAAAAGTCAAACTTATATTTTACAAAGGGCTAGTTCCAAAATTAAATAAACTTAAAGACACAAAATTAACTATAGACGAGGGTGAGGATGTGTATTATTACGATCACAAAGCTCCAAATGTAATTGAAATCGTTGAAGGTACATACGAAGTGTTTGAGCTTGCGAAGGAAATTCAAAAGCAACTCCCAGATTTTGTACTTATAGCCGATAATAAAACTATGAAAGCCACATTACATTCTGGCCATGTGTTTGATTTTACAAAACCGTGTTTAGGGTCTGAATTATTGGGATTTAAAGGATTTTCTACTCCAGATATTGCGTTTAAATCCGTAAATAAAATCAACATAAATAATGTAAATGTGATTAGAGTAAAATGTAATATTGCGAATGGGTCTTATTTAAATGGTGACAAATCACACACCATACACAGTTTTTACCCAGAAGCTCCTCCGGGCTACAAGATTATTGAGGTTCCCAGAAATATTATATACTTCCCTGTAAATAAGAGAAGTTTAGATGTTGTTAGCATTACATTTGCAGATCAACACGACAAGCCAATTGACTTTAATAAAGAAGAAACTACAATTACTTGTCATATAAAAAAGGTATGAGAATTTACAAGAACGGGCTGAGTGTGCAAAATGCCAGGTTTCTGCGATCAATTGGGTTGAAGTTAAAATTTTCTATTAATAAAAATGGAAGATTTTCTAGACGTTGCAGGAAAATTCCAATACGATGATAGCCTGGTTAAAATTACAAATCACTCCTATGTTCCACACAACACTAGCAATAAATAATTCCGATGAAATTCGAATATGCATAAATAATCAAGATTTACTAACACTCCCATGTAGGAGTTATTTGTATATTAAAGGAGAAATAGAGAATCATGATAAAGGACATTTTATAAATAATGCATTTGCATTCTTATTTGACGAAATTAGATACGAAGTTGCTGGTAAAGAAATAGATATTGTAAGAAATCCGGGAATTTCCAGTCTTATGAAAATATTGTGCTCTTACAATAAAACAACTAAATTGTCAAATGTGGCATTTGATTCTGATGAAAATTTAAAAGAGTTCCATAAAAGCGGCAAGTTTAGTACTTGTGTCCCGTTAGAGCTGTTAATGGGTGTGTTTGAGGATTTTAATAAGGTTTTAGTAAATGTTAAACAAGAATTGGTGTTGAAAAGATCCAAAAACGACTTAAATTGTATATTAACAACATCTAATGCTCCAACTGGTGTCGATCCTATTCCTAAAATTACACTTAAATCGATTCAGTGGGTGATGCCGCACGTGGTACCATCTGATGGGGAGAAGCTTCAATTACAAAAGATGTTATTGCAAAATAAAAATTTGCAAATTGCATTTAGAAGTTTGGAGCTACACGAACTCCCATCATACCCCGAAACCAAGAGACATACATGGTCAGTTAAGACGTCTTCGAGTTTGGAGAAGCCCAGGTATGTTATATTTGGTTTCCAAACAGGTAGGGACAACAGTGCACGAAAAAGAACTGATGAATTTGATCACTGTAAATTGAAAAATCTCAAAGTGTTTTTAAACTCTGAATATTATCCTTATAGTGATTTAAATCTCGACTTTGAAAATGGAGATGCCTCTAAAGCTTATGAGATGTTTGTGAGGTTTAGGGAGAGTTACTACAACACCGTCCCCGATCCTATGTTTAACAGAGCTGACTTTATAAAGAAATATCCTCTAATTGTAATAGATTGTTCTAGGCAGAATGAATCAATCAAAGAGCGGGTTGTAGATATTAAATTAGAAATTGAAACTGCAGAAAACGCCCCTTCAAACACATCTGCATATTGCCTAATAATACACGATAAGGTGTTTGAGTATAATCCTTTGACAAATGAGATAAATAAAATGTAAATAAAATGAAAACAAATATTCAACAAGAATTGGTAGAGTCTGCAAAACAAATAAGAGAAAAATATAGGGCGTTAAAACGTGGTAAATTTCTAGAGGCTGAAGAGAGGTTCCAAACATTCCAACCGTTAATAGAGCCTTTGCAAGAATTAAAAAATTTAGCCACAAAAACAGAGAGGCCAGTTCTCCCAATGATTTTAGAAAAGACCCCGTCTAGAATACCAAGAATAACACAGATAACACCGCACAAATTAGATTTTGGTCTTTTAGCATCAGACTATTTAGGAAATTACCTTAGTAGAAGTAGTATGACAGACACCACATATGGTATTAGGCGAGAAGGAAATAAATTTTTTATTGGGAATCAGGAAGTTCAAATTGCCAATGACGATGTTACGGTTGGAGAAAAAATTTATAAAGGGACAAAGGGATTGTGGGAATTGTTAACTTTAAAAGAACCCGTAAACTATAGTCAGGCTGATTTGCAAAATTATAAAGAGATTTTGGAAGCTACAAATGCACATTTAAAGGGTTATAAACCAGGTGCGGCGATGTCAAGCAATAAACACACTAAATATCTTAATATAATTAAACCCCTGTTTAAGACTGTTGGTGAAGGTTTAAGGCAGGTAACTGGTAATAAAATAGACTATGTTTATTGGGACGATCCTAATGAGCTTGTAGATAGGTTAAGACTGCTTTGGTTAAGCCGATTGGCGGGAAATTCTGGAGTGGATAATGAGATAGATTCTATCATAGAAGAATTGAGGGAAAGTGGAATTGTTTATTAAATAAAAATATGATAGATAAATTTTATCGCGTATATAACCCGTATAGTAAACCAGAAGCTAGAAGTTTTAAAGAAACTACTTTAAATCTAAAAGATGATGGTTGGAATGCTTTAAATTATAAAATTAGTAATGTTAAAGGTGGGGAGTTTACTGACGATGTATCGACTTTGGGGCAGACGTTAACCAGGAAAGGTGATGTTTTTGTACAAGGTAATACTAAATATAAGTTTTTAGAATCCAAGAATAATAATTGGAACGCTAATAAAAGGAAAATTACTAATTTTAAACGAGGTGAAAGCTCAACCGATGTGCCCACATTAGAGCAAACTTTAATAAGAAAAGATGGTGTCTTTGTACAAGACAAAAATAATTATGAATTTTTGGAATCGGAGGGAAATGTTTGGAATGCCAAAAAGCGAAAAATAAGTAATTTGTTGGCTGGTAAAGAAAGCGATGATGTTGTAAACGTCTCTCAAGTACCAAAAATGGATCTAAACTTTTGGGATTTTAATAATAAAAGGCTAGTTCGTGTTAAACCCGCTGTTGATGAGAACGATTGTGTTACAAAACATCAGACTGTGACTTTAGACGGTCTTAAATTTGATGGTAAAAATAAGCAATTAACAAACATTTTACCTGGGACATTGCCAAATGATGTGGCTGTTGTTAATCAAATATTAACAAAGGGTGAGAAAAGCATAATAAAACAGGGGGATAAATATTATAATGTATTAACATTAGATGGCGATGTGTGGGATGCAGAGGACAAATTAATAAAGAATGTACCTGAAGGCAAAGATAGGAGTGATGTTTGTTTAATGTCGCAGGTTTTGAGGTATGACGATAATATTAAAACTTTTAGACAAGACAATATTAAATTTGATATTTGTTTAAAATCACACGCATTAAGGTTTAACAATAAAACTAATAAATTTATGCAAGACAATAATGAAATCGATTTGATGATGTACAATCCTAAATTGTTGGTTGCAGACCCTACATCTTTAAGCGGATTTAAGACTTTAGATGGAGGGGCATATTTGCCAAAAAACTATGTATATCAAAGAATGAGTGATGGTATGTTAGTTGGTAGCAATGGAGGTGTTTTTGAAACGACAGAGACTGGCAGATACGTTAACATTAAAAATAAAGAATAAAAAATGGAAAAAATTGCTTACGAATTGCATAAGCCCGCGAGAAAGAACTTTGTTAGAAGGTCTTTTAAGGTGTTGGGTATAAACGAAACTGTTCAAATAGATTTAATAGATATGCGGAATTATTCTAGAGAGAATTCTGGGAATAAATATATTTTAACTTTAATAGACACATTTTCTAAAAAAGCTTATGCTGCTCCACTAAAGAATAAAACTGGATTAGTAGTCACAGAAGCTATAAAAACTATTCTCCCAAAGGGAGTTAAAAATATTCAATCTGATAACGGAAAAGAATTTTTTAATGAACATTTTACCAAACTAATGAAAATTCTAAATATTAATCACTACCACACTTACTCTACAACTAAGGCGGCTATTGTGGAAAGGTTCCAGAGAACTTTAAAGAATTGGTTGTATAGAGAGTTTAGTGCACAAGGAAGTTACAAGTGGTTGGATTTACTTCCAAAGTTAATAAGGATATATAATAATAAAGTACATAGATCCATAGGCATGAAACCTAACCAAGTAAGTGCTAAGAACTCTAAAGATGTACATGAAAGGTTAGCATCTAAAGTACAAGTTAAAAAGCCAAAATATAAGGTGGGGGATAGTGTAAGGATATCTAAATATAAACATGTATTTAGTAAAGGATATACCCCTAACTGGACGGGAGAGCTTTTTACAATAGCAGAAGTTAAGAAAACAAAGCCTGTGACTTATATTTTGAAAGATGAGAATGGCAATATAATCAAAGGAGGATTTTATACAGAAGAATTGTTAAAGACTAAATATAAAGACATGTATTTGGTAGAGAAGGTAATTAGGAGGAAGGGTGATTTATTATATGTCAAATGGCTCGGGTTCCCAAGTAGCCAGAACTCGTGGATTTCTGCAAAGGATGTCTTAAAATGAATTTTAGGGTCAAAATTGGCAGTTCGGAATTTGGGGGAATTTATTAAAACACCAATAACATATCCAAATTGCAGACAAATCGGACAGTAAATAAAGAAGGTGGTGGCAGTATTTTTCAAAATTTTTTAATTTGACCGTTATAGTGAATTTGGGAAATGTAAGTGAAATTTATTAAAACACTTGCCTACGACAATAACATATCCAAATTGCAGACAAATCGGACCATAAACACCAAAGATAGTTTTTTAGCCTGAATTTGAAAATTAATTTTTAAAAATATAGAGGAGGGATGGGGATGGGGACAATATATTTAATATAGGCAGGGGTTGGACAATAGTATAGGCTAGGGCGCGGGAGCTCTATAGGCGGGAGCTGGCGTCGGCGCAAAAACGGCTCCCCATAAGAATAACATGGGAAAAAAGCGCCGGAAGTGATGCCTCTTTGTGGTTTCTCCACTACTACACAATAACTTCTAAGTTGTTTACATGTGTTGTTTATTTAGTGTGGAGTTATTTTTGAACTCGTGGATTTCTGCAAAGGATGTATTAAAATTAATGCAAATTTTAAATGGGGGAAAATAAGGCAGGGGCCAAAAAGAAAATTTGTGTAGGGTAGGATCGGGCGTCGGTCCAAAAACTGATCCCCATAAGAATAACATGGGAAAAAAGCGCCGGAAGTGATGCCTCTTTGTGGTTTCTCCACTACTGGAGAATTCTCCACTACTGGATGATTATTCTATTTTTATTGAAAATTTACAGATTATGTACTTTACAACAACAAACAAACACACTCAAATTGGGGATTTTAATTTTTCAAACTTTGAGCTTTTGGGTCCAAAAAGGGTCAGAAAAGCCCCGAATGTAACATTATTGTATAAATTACTGGACTTAAAATGTCAAAAATGTTAAGCCCTCCCTCATCATTCTAGCACAGGTATTTACCGAGTTATTAAAGAAAATGTCAATTTTATTAACACAGGACGTTGTCTTATGGGTATTATATACTGGAAAAGGTTGTTTTTCATATCTTGATGTAGTTTTATCCCCCTAATACTCCTATACCAACTTGTTATCCTGAATATACCTCCTCCTAACCTTTTAATGTACAGCATTGTCATCCTTATAGTTAATTTAAAAATAACCAGGAGCATCGGAACAGCCAAAACAAAACATTTTTCGTTTTCCGAAAAGTGTTACCAGTTTTGTTTTAAACCCTTTATTAAATTTTGTTTAAGGTTCTAATACGGAAATTCACTTCCCTCACGTCAGCATGCTGCGTTTGATCTCGTTTTTATATTCCATAAGAACAACACAAAATTTGAACTTTGAAGCCCTGTGAGGCGTAGCCCTATGAGAATTTCTTAAAATCTATTCTTATTGGTTACTTACGTTATGGAAATAGTATACCTTCCATATTTCGTGGTTTTAGGTGTAGAGGTTTGGCTGGGGGTTGATTGTGCTTTATATTAATAGAATGTCCATAAGAATAACACAGGATTGGAACTTTGAAGCTCCATGGGATATAGCCCTATGGGAATTCATTAAAATCCTTTCTTAGTGGTTACCAACGTTATGGCAAGAGTATATATGCCAAATTGTGTGGTTTTAGGTATAGAGGTTTGGCCTGGGGGATAATCGGTTTTTCGTATGTATGGATATAGATTATCATTATCGTTATCATATAAAGGTATAATTATTTATTCTTTATTTAGTGTCTCTTAATTTGTCATGAGTTATTAACACTTTCTGACGATTTTTAACAAAAGACAAAAAGTTTTTAAGTACCGGTATCCTGGGGAAAACTTTGTCAGTAATAGCATTTGCTTGTACAACATCATTAATACGATTAAAAACAAAATTACAAGATTTGTGGGGGAAATTATGAATCTACTTCTTTAATGTTTTTAAATGTTACGTTCCATTTGTGTTATATTGAGAATATATTTAAAACGAATTTGATCAACACGTTTAATATTTTCGGTTGAGGTAGTTAAGGATCGACGAAGTAATGTTTAATTACTATAGTAATGCATTACATATTATGCATGCTATAACATATGTATCATTGCATTTTTATTGATAATATAACAATGCGTGAAGTATGGCAAACTTAACATAAAAGTTGTATGATGTTTCTTTTTACGTGTTATAAACTTTAGTACCGAAAAATATAAAAAAGTATTTATTACTTCTAAACGGTGCCAGTCATATACTTTTGTGGTTTCCTAATAGTTGTATCAACCACTCATTCATTATATGTCTTCGACATTTTATTTTAGAACTTTATGTAGGCCTACAAACATTTAAATACCTGTCACACCAAAGGTTAAAAGGATGATTTTGCTCAACAAAACATGATTAAACTGTTAGCAGCAAACATATTTATAACAAACCTGCATTAGGTGAAACTCTTATTTTTTTATTTTTCAGAGTTTATTCTGTATGTCACGTCCTGGCTAACGTATATACTATGCCCCTTTGAGACACACCTATGCCCCTTTGATAAATATTAAACACATCTTTTTTCCACGTTATTAGAAGTATACTCTTTCCTTATAAGTAGGCCAATTAGGATTGTTATACAAGCTTTTTTGTAGGTGACAAAAACACCCTAAAATTAAGAATTTGATACTATTTTTTAGATTTGTATGCATTAGTTTCCATTATAAGATTTAATTTAGGAATGTAATTAAAGAATTTAACCATGTTCTTAAATAACGAATTCTAATGTTGTCGGTAAGTATTGTGTCAGTTCTAAAGTAAATTTTCGTAAATTTTATTTTCTTCGAACTACTTACTTAACGGTTACTAGTATCGTATTAAAACGCTCTAATATATCTTATATATCTATAATAATACATACAGTGTGTAAAAAAGTCCGTCCCCCCCTTTACTTTTTTTGTTTGTTAAAACAAACAAATCACCATTGGGGAACGGTACTAACTTAACCCAAAGTATCTTTTGACGTTATCGAACATTTTGAGTGTCCCCCAAAAATGGAAGATTTTGGGGGCAACTCAAAATTTTCAAATGTAAACCCCTTTTGAGTGACCCCTCATTTTAAAGAGATTTAAAAATAGGCGAATAGTAGAGGTTGGAGGTCTGTAACGTGTTTCTATCCAAAATGGCAGCTTGTCAAAGTTTTGAATACAACTCATGCTTGAAACCTGGTGTCTAAGAATTTTGGAGTTTTAATTTCACCTTTGGTAAAACTGGAACGACTCTTGAATAAATGCTATTAAATGAAGAAGTGGTCTATTTTGGTGATATTTAAAATTTTTAGTGTCCCGCCAAATGGGGGATTTTGGGGGCAACTCAAAATGTTCTGATGTAAACCCCTTTTGAGTGACCCCTTATTTTAAAGAGACTTTTATACCTAGGTGAAGGGTGACAGTTAAAAGTAAATTCAACCCCTTCAAAAGGGGTATACATTAGGAAATTTTCAGTTGCCCCCAAATCCCCCAATTTTGCGGGTTCTCAAAATTTGAAATATTACCAAAAGAGACCAGTTATTCATTTAATAGCATTTCTTCAAGAGTCTTTTCAGTTTTAAGTCACCAAAGGTGAAGTTAAAACTCCAAAAGTCTTAGATGCCAGGTTTCAAGAATGAGTTGTATTCAAAACCTTTACACGCTGCCATTTTGGATAGAAACACGTTACAGACCTCCAACCTCAACCATTCGCCTATTTTTTTAAAAGCTTTTTAAAATGAGGGGTCAATCAAAAGGGGTTTACATTTGAAAATTTTGAGCTGCCACCAAAATCCCCCATTTTTGGGAGACACGCAAAATTTCCGATAACGTCAAAAGATACTTTGGGTTAAGTTATTATCGTTCCCCAAAGGTGATTTGTTTCTTTTAACAAACAAAAAAGAATTAGAGGGGGGGACGGACTTTTTTTACACACTGTAAAATAATATAATATATCTCTTATATAGAAACTGGCTACATAATATATATTTCGTTAATATATATTTCAGCAACGCATATTTATATTTTAAATCCCTTTTAAAAAATACGCTTAAGGGGATTTTGTATTAACATAAAATTATAATTGTTACGCCACATGCCAATCTACAGGCTAGTATTTATATCTTTAGAATATACTTAGGCTTATTACATTTACAATGGGCCTTGCTTATGTAGTAAAGAAATAATTAATGGAGGAATATATGCTATAATGGCAACTAGCATAACGAGTCGGAGGTCTAGATTTTACTGAAGAATATGCTTTTATACTTAGAGTTTCAGGATTAGGCAAAATGATCCTGCTTACCTAAGTCAAAGTGCAAGAAGCTAATTGTGAGAAAACAAAAAAGTTGGTAGTAGCAGACAAAATGCCAGGATTCTCGGTTTTCAAGAGATCTTGTTCCAGAGAAACGAGGAGGTACCAAGGTGAAGGGGAGGATGACCACGCTGGGCGCTGGATAGCCAAAAAAGACTTGCAAATATTTTGACGCCTTCTGTTTTACCTTTGAACCTCTAATTACAGTTTACATCAAAACTGTCATAGACCAGTCGGAGAGCCGTATAGTAATAAATAAATAACGTTAAGATAAAGAAAAATATAGTATAATGATGCAGTTAGCCTAAATACTCTATTTTAAGTTCGTTAATGGTAGTAAAAAGACACTTAATTCACTTCAAGACTTGACGACAAACTGAAAACACGTTAATTTAAAAAATAATGTTATCAAGAAGTTTGTAGAGTTCTAGCCTTTTTGCAAACTTATTTTTTGCCTGTTCATACGACTATTTATATTCCAAAGTTTCAAGTTCTAATATGCGAGCGCAGATTCGCTTGCCTAATCATTTTCAACTTGTATCTTACCAGTCTTCTTCAAATGCTGGAATTAACTAACTCATGCATGGCTTTAAGATGTATTTTAGACAAGACCCACATCCATAAAATATAAATTTAAAAACTACAAACTTAAAACTTCGGGGTTATAAAGTTTTTAAATCAAAACAAAATAAATACAGAAGGTTTTTCAAAAACATCCAGACAACTGCCAAAGTAACAGCAGCGAGTTTTGTTAATTAAGCAGACATATCATAATCTAGTCAAATGGGAAAGTAAAATGCACAAAGAAACCAATCGTAAAACAGTTTTAGCACAACTTATAAGCATAAAACACAAATTAACATTAATAGCTCTTCTAACAGATTCTATTAACATATAGGACTGTTTATAAAAAAACACCTAAAGAATCATCCAGTTATTATAAGTTGGACTGGCAAAAAACGGGATCAGAAAAATGCGACTGACCACAGTAATTCTGCTGTTATTTTTTGTTTTGTTTATTAAACAAAGTGGCTCACTTTAATCGGAGCAAACCCCTGCCCCACAGGTACCTTGTTATTTAAATGACTGAGCTAACAACAAACATTGAAGTAGGAATAGAGAATCTCACTTAAAGCTCTCTTTAGTGACACTGAAATTTGAAGGAAACAACAATTACATACCACAAGAAATTTTGAACGAATTTTGCTTACATTTAGATGTCCACTAGAAAAAAAATATAAATAAATAAAACATACAAACAGAAGAGTCGTCCTTTTGTAAAAATATATTCTGCTTTTTAGCAGGAGATTTTATTATTTGTTAACGAAGTTGAATATAGCAATCAGTTGTATGCTAGTGTGGATGGCTTTGTTATTTTCTTAAATAAAAAAAATTAAATACGTGGGTTTGAGGGACTACACAAATCGAAAACCACTCAGTCATTTTTAGTCGATTACTGTCGATTATTGGTTGGTTTACGTTTTAAAGATGTCATAGCCATTTATGAACATTGTAGTCTATTTTTTGTGCCATACTTTTGGATAAGATTTATAACTTTTAAACTTTGGGCATTCATATTTTCAGGCAATTTTTCTAAATGGATGAAAATGCAAGTTGTATGGTCACTTGCAGAAAACCATATGTTTGAGTTAAACGTGTTCGACTACGGTTGATACGTATCCTATACAAAACTGCAATTCAGTAGAACAATAGGCCAGCCGGATTATCGGGGTAGTAAATCAAACGACCATCCGTGATCTATTGTTTCCTCTCAGTCAAACATAATTTAATACGTACCCTGATTTACTGAAGCGAACTACATTACCATACCAACATGATATATTTTGTTATTCTCAATCTATATACAGGTTGTTCAGAAAGGGTCATTACAAACTCCGAGGGCTAGTAGTACTTATTAAATTGAACAACAAACTTAAAATCAACATAGGTCGTACAATTTTCCGTTTAGCCGCTAACCATCATTTTGTTTTTTAACAAACAAATGATTATCTCGAAAATAAATTAAGCTACAGAAACTAAATTTTGCAAGTACGTTGAATAGTTAAAAAATGAAATAACGGGACATAATTATTAAAATCAATCAAATGTTTTCAAAGTGGATCCCGTTTTAATATTTTAAAGTCAACTATAAAAATAACCATACATTTTATAAAAATTTTACAAGATGCAAAAGTGATAAACGTTTTTATTGTTCGACCTATTTTAATATCAAATTGTTTGTTCAAATTTATAAGTACCACCAGCCCCCAAAGTTTGTAATGACCCTTTCTGAACACCCATGTAAAAATTATTCATGTTTGTTTCTCTGTTAGTTTGCTTGTTTATCGTTTATGAACCCCTATACCACTCATCCGATTGCGATGTAACTTTCCATGGTCATTCAGGTTAACCTAGGAAAGGTTCTACCCAATAATCAAGGTCCTAGGACTTCAGGGCTTCGCCCCACTGGACTTTGAAATTATCAATGTTAACCTTATGGGGTAATGATTTTATTTAAGTTTCAATGGTAACAATATTATTTGTACCAAAAGGAAAAGAAGTAGGAATCAATGATATTCAAGAACCTCACCAACGAAGATATGACGGGTACAGCTGGTATTTTGTAAATATTAACGTTTTGAATTTGTACTTGATCAATACTAGTAAACTATTATTATGATGAATAGTTGCTAAAAAAATCATAAGAATTAAGGGAATAAAGCAACAATTCAGGAAGAAACGTAACAGATTTGTATTAGCAATTCCCAGATCTCGGTTAAAGAATGTTTTTAGAAATAAGCTAAAATCAGAGGACTTACTAATTTAGGTTATTAAAAAGTGTTTGAATATGTTTTGCTTCCAAGACATTAAACACTACATGGATTTGGAGAGTTTGTTGCTAAATATTCGTTTTTAAGTCATGCCAAATATAATAATATAAATTTATGCATAACACAATGTTGGCGGAACGTGAGGTTTGGAACAGAGGACAGAGTACAGAGTACGGGGGGCACTCAAACACGACGATATTCAAACAAGAGTTGAATAGACGAAACTCCTCATGGACCCCTTGACCACTTCTCTAAGTTCATTAATAAGCAACAAAACTGCACTTTAACATGAAAAATCTTCATTTTTATAAAGAACACTAGAAAATATAGTTAGCAAATTATTAAATTGCCTATTCATATTGTGGACTTAAAACAATAAATAAATTTGTATCTGCACACAATGTTCCGAAACAGTGTGAAAGATTTAAATCACTTCAAACATGCTTTATTCAGTATGTTGATGAAAGATTCAAATTAGGATAAGCATAATTAATAACCATAGATAGTTAAACTATAGACCTTTTAATTATATGAAAACGAACACGATGTTTTCACTTAAGTATCGCTCTCAACAACATTGTTATTTAAGTAATTCTTACACTACTTATATTACGATTACATAATGTTTAAGTTGCAACCTGTTCATTGTTCTTAGACATAATTAAGGAACCTACTAAACCATCTGTATTTTAGCTAGTGAAATAGGAAATTTATAACGGCAGTACACAACATATTCAGAGCTACTTTGAGTCTCCTATACTGTATATAATGTACAGAGTGTCAGAAAAGTTCGTCACCAAACATAATAATATGGATATTTGGGTCAAAATAAGTAAAAAGGTTCCTATGATCATAGGTCCCATCTCACTTCGTTTCCCGTCTTTCTGTCTGTGTTTTTTAGTGAATTTCCTATGGAAAAGTGAACTATTAGCAAGCGGTGACGGTGAAACTTAAGCCCGGGACCACAATAGAAGTTCCTAACGTCACCCCCTAAACACGTTTTGTGGTGTCGCTAAAAACTTTATATATATGTGTATTCGAACTCTAGCGGTCGCACTTTTTGCCCGATTTACTTGAAATTTGGTAGTAACCTTCCCTCCTGTAAACGGTTAGGGAAGTTCGTTGGGCAAAACAATCTGACAACTCTATCCTCCTTTTTTGGGGATTTTAATTTTTCAAATCTTGAGTTTTTGGGCCCAAAAACGGTCAGACAATCCCCATTATTGTATATTAAATTATTGTACGTAAAATTCCAAACATTTTAAGCCCTCCCTCATCATTATATCACAAGTATGCACAGAGTTATTAAAGTAGATGTTAATTGTCTCAACACAGCACGTTGTCTTATGGGAATTTTATACTGGAAAAGGCTGTTTTTCATATCTTTATGTAGTTTTATCACCCCTAATACCCCTAAACCAACTTGTTATCCTGACTATACCTCTTCCTAGCCCTATAATGTACAGCATTGCCATCCTAATAATCAATTTAATTATAACCAGGAGCATCAGAACAGCCAGTAATAACATTTTTCAATTTTCCAAAAAATTGTTTCTAGTGTTGTTTTAAACAATTATTAGATTTGTTTAAAGGTTTGAATGCGGAAATTCACTTTCCTCACGTCAGCGTGCTGCGTGCGATGTCGTTTTTACTTAATACGTCATATCTTAGGAACATCTGAAGATATCAATTTCAAACTTGGTACATGTATTGCATTTAATAAAACCAATTTTGGAATGGAATATCAAGTTTCCACTTTGTACCATTTCAAAATGGCGGCTATTTTAGTTTTTCAAGGCTAAATATCTTAAAAACCAAAATATTTAGGATAATTCTGTACGCAACAAAAAAGTTGTGTAATTTTCTCCTAAAAATAATTATATGAAGATTTAAACCATAGGATTTTGAATAACTGAGTAGTTGTGATTTTTAAAAGTTAAAACATGATGTTTTAGTCCAGAAATGGCAAAAAAACATGTCTTAACTTGTAACAATTACAAATACTCAGTTACTAGTGAATTTCCTATGGAAAAATGAACTACTAGCATGACCCGCACGGTGAAACTTACACCCAGCACCGCCATAGAAGTTCCTAATGTGACCCCTGGACTCGTTTTGGGGTTTCGCTAAAAAAAGTTGTGTGTGTGTGTGTATGTGTGTGTGTGTGTGTGTGTGTGTGTGCGCGCGCGCGCGCGCGCGCGCTCTAGCGGTCGCAATTTTTACCAGATTTACTTGTAATTTGGTAGGAACCTTCCCTTCTATAAATAGTTGGACAAGTTCGTTGGGCAAAACAATCGGACATTTCTAACCCCCTTTTTTGGGATTTTAATTTTTCAAATTTTGAGTTTTTGGGCCCAAAAAGGGTCATAAAAGCCCCGAATGTAACATTATTGTATAAATTACTGTACGTAAAATGTCAAAAATGTTAAGCCCTCCCTCATATTTCTAGCACAAGTATGTACCGAGTTAGTAGAGGAGAACCCAGAAAGAGAAGCCGTAATCGGCGCTTTTTTCCCATGTTATTCTTATGGGGAGCCGTTTTTGCACCGACACCAGCTCCCGCCTTACACAAGTTTCCTGTACTAATACCCTTGCCACATTTTCCCCATCCTCTATATTAAAAAAAACTTTGGATTTGTCTGCAATTTATCTAATGCATTAATAAATCCCAAATTAACTATTACAGTCGAATTAAAACTGCCAACTTACTGATTAATTAAAACACACACGCAACGATCCGCACCGCTGCTTGCACACGCAACGATCCACACCGCTGTCCACTGACACACTGACATACTAACACACTAACGCCAAAGTCGGTCGTGTGCAAGCATGCGTCACATTGACTAGAATTAGCTATGAGGTAATTTCCTGGTTAAATTGAAAATCCAGCCTCTCAATGTGTATATAAGGAGCCACCAACAACACACAGCTCTATTGTTCTACAAGACCTCTCACCACTGACACGACCCCGAGGCGGCCACCGGCACTAGATGACGTCACCACGCAGTAGCACTGGACTCTGGCGTCACGGCTCCAACATCACCGGACGTCTCGCACCTAGGACTCCGACTATGTTAGCTGATAATGAGGGAGTGTTAGCGACGGTAGTTAGTTGTAGCTAAAGTGTATATGGTGTCTTCAGCGGAGGACAATCACAACTGACTGTTAATCCATCACTATAATCGCTCCGAAAATTGTGAAATAGCTTTCCTAATATTTGTGAATCATACTTCCAATTCACCATTTCCAAATTAAATTTTAAAATAGGTTTCCATATTTAAATATCCATTTGTAAATCATATTTCGAATGTGACTGCATTTCCAAATTAAATTTTAAAATAGATTTCCATATTTAAATTCTCATTTGTAAATCATACTTCCAATTCACCATTTACTAATTTAATTCTCCATTTCAAAACTGTAAAACATAAATATTGAATTGGGAGATACAAAATTACTAGTGATCTAATAGTCACTCCCATCACCAAATGATCCTCTTAGGATGCTTTAAGGATATTAGGGCGCAACAATTATCTTACACTTCAAAGTTAAATGTGTTTTGAAAATTATTTGTACTTTGATCAAACTAAATATTAAAGTAAAATATGTTTTGAATTTTAGACTTTAAATATTAAATTATCTGTTCTAATTGAATATGTAGATTGATAGTTTCAAAATGGCAGTTTTATTTATAAAATGATATTGTACAGTGTGAATACGTATCCAGTCCATACAGTTCAGCCGCACTGACGCTGGTTTCACACATCTTTAACTTCGTGTTTTAAATTAAACTTGTTAAAGTATATAATTTAAAACCAATGTTAAATGATTTTGTCTAATTTAAAATTAAAATGGTAATTTTTGAACGCTCTAGCGGTCGCAATTTTTACCAGATTTACTTGTAATTTGGTAGGAACCTTCCCTTCTATAAATAGTTGGACAAGTTCGTTGGGCAAAACAATCGGACATTTCTAACCCCCTTTTTTGGGATTTTAATTTTTCAAATTTTGAGTTTTTGGGCCCAAAAAGGGTCATAAAAGCCCCGAATGTAACATTATTGTATAAATTACTGTACGTAAAATGTCAAAAATGTTAAGCCCTCCCTCATATTTCTAGCACAAGTATGTACCGAGTTAGTAGAGGAGAACCCAGAAAGAGAAGCCGTAATCGGCGCTTTTTTCCCATGTTATTCTTATGGGGAGCCGTTTTTGCACCGACACCAGCTCCCGCCTTACACAAGTTTCCTGTACTAATACCCTTGCCACATTTTCCCCATCCTCTATATTAAAAAAAACTTTGGATTTGTCTGCAATTTATCTAATGCATTAATAAATCCCAAATTAACTATTACAGTCGAATTAAAACTGCCAACTTACTGATTAATTAAAACACACACGCAACGATCCGCACCGCTGCTTGCACACGCAACGATCCACACCGCTGTCCACTGACACACTGACATACTAACACACTAACGCCAAAGTCGGTCGTGTGCAAGCATGCGTCACATTGACTAGAATTAGCTATGAGGTAATTTCCTGGTTAAATTGAAAATCCAGCCTCTCAATGTGTATATAAGGAGCCACCAACAACACACAGCTCTATTGTTCTACAAGACCTCTCACCACTGACACGACCCCGAGGCGGCCACCGGCACTAGATGACGTCACCACGCAGTAGCACTGGACTCTGGCGTCACGGCTCCAACATCACCGGACGTCTCGCACCTAGGACTCCGACTATGTTAGCTGATAATGAGGGAGTGTTAGCGACGGTAGTTAGTTGTAGCTAAAGTGTATATGGTGTCTTCAGCGGAGGACAATCACAACTGACTGTTAATCCATCACTATAATCGCTCCGAAAATTGTGAAATAGCTTTCCTAATATTTGTGAATCATACTTCCAATTCACCATTTCCAAATTAAATTTTAAAATAGGTTTCCATATTTAAATATCCATTTGTAAATCATATTTCGAATGTGACTGCATTTCCAAATTAAATTTTAAAATAGATTTCCATATTTAAATTCTCATTTGTAAATCATACTTCCAATTCACCATTTACTAATTTAATTCTCCATTTCAAAACTGTAAAACATAAATATTGAATTGGGAGATACAAAATTACTAGTGATCTAATAGTCACTCCCATCACCAAATGATCCTCTTAGGATGCTTTAAGGATATTAGGGCGCAACAATTATCTTACACTTCAAAGTTAAATGTGTTTTGAAAATTATTTGTACTTTGATCAAACTAAATATTAAAGTAAAATATGTTTTGAATTTTAGACTTTAAATATTAAATTATCTGTTCTAATTGAATATGTAGATTGATAGTTTCAAAATGGCAGTTTTATTTATAAAATGATATTGTACAGTGTGAATACGTATCCAGTCCATACAGTTCAGCCGCACTGACGCTGGTTTCACACATCTTTAACTTCGTGTTTTAAATTAAACTTGTTAAAGTATATAATTTAAAACCAATGTTAAATGATTTTGTCTAATTTAAAATTAAAATGGTAATTTTTGAACTCTCATATTCGTAAATTTGTTAAAGTATATAATTTAAAACCACTGTTAAATGATTTGTATAATTTAACATTAAAAATGGTAATTTTTGAACTCTCATATTCGTAAATTTGTTAAAGTATATAATTTAAAACCATTGTTAAATGATTTGTATAATTTAAAATTAAAATGGTAATTTTTGAACTTTCATATTCGTAAATTTTTTAAAGTATATAATTTAAAACCACTGTTAAATGATTTGTATAATTTAACATTAAAAATGGTAATTTTTAAACTCTCATATTCGTAAATTTGTTAAAGTATATAATTTAAAACCATTGTTAAATGATTTTTGTCTAATTTAACATTAAAAATGGTAATTTTTTGTTTATAAAAAACAGAGTAATGTCATCTCAAAATTTATTTACATCAAACATGTTGTCCTGTGCAATCTGCTCCGTGCCCTGCTCCAAAAGAAGTAATTTAATCAGACACTATCGTAACATCCACAAAGTTATTCCTAAAATTTGTAAAATATGTCATCAAATATTTGACAATTGCAATTTTAAAATGCATATGCTAGAGAACCACAATACTTGTAATGTGTGTAAGAGAGTCATCACTCGGAACAAACCCCGCCACCACCTACGATGTGACAAGCGACCCTATAATGTGTTTAAGTTTCAAGGTGAGTCCGTGGATATATTAAACACCCTTCAATCATGTCCTTTACCAATAAAATGGATTCTTATTAGGAGAGTGAAATTTATCAAACACACAGTTAGTAAGAATGGCGAATTATTAATTGATAAAGAAACTATTGCTAACTTTCGAAGTTTAAATAATTTATCAATTGAGAAAGCACAATTAAAGACACAAATTGAAAATTCACTTTTAAAAATCGACACATCTTTACACAAATTTCAATCAGAAGGCAGTGGATGGATATATGACCATACTAAATACTGGCAGCTGCATGTTTACAAGTATAAACCCCTAACTCCCAAGTCATACATCCCCACACCAGAAAATATAAAATCAAAACACGCTGTTTTAAATATTAAAAATAGTGATAATAAATGTTTTTTGTGGAGTATTTTAGCAAGCTTAAAACCAAGGAATTGTATAAATGAACATGCAAATCAAGTATTTTACTACGAACCCCACATAGGTCAGTTGAATATGTCAAATATAAAATATCCCGTAAAATATCCGACATTGATAAATTTGAAAAACAAAATAATATAAGTGTTAATGTATATGGAATTGAAGGACAATTAATATATCCATTGAGAATAACTAAACTAAATAGTAATACGCACGCAAACCTGCTGCTTTTACAACAAAGCCGCAAATCACATTATTGTTTAATTCGTGATTTTGATAAGTTAATGCTACGGTCTACAAAAGATAACCATAAGAAATATTTTTGCAAGTTCTGTTTGCAACATTTTTACACTAAAGATATATTGGAACGTCACATAACATATTGTAAAACCTTTGTTGCCCTAAGAGTACAAATGTCTAAAAAAGATACATTACAATTTACGAATTACAAATATCAACTTAAAGCTCCCTTTGTGATTTATGCAGATTTCAAATGCTTTATAAACTGTGGCAAACACACCCCGTCTGGATTTGCTTATGTTGTAGTGAGAGATTCTAAAATTATTTACGAAGAGTTGTACAGTGGTGAAAATGTAATGGATGTGTTTTTCGAAAAATTATTTAAAACTTATGACTTTATTAAAAGTCAGATGGGAGTATATGTTCCCCTTGTAATGACTCCAGAGCAAGAGACGTTATTTCAAAACTCTACACGCTGCCACATATGCCGCCAGCCGTTACTGTGTGATAAAGTGCGCGACCATTGTCACTTAACAGGTGAGTTCAGAGGGCCCTCCCATAACTCTTGTAATTTAAACTATAAAGTAACCAAGAAAATTCCAGTATTCTTCCACAATCCTAAAAACTATGATGGTCATTTAATAATGCAAAACTTAGGAAAATTTAATCGCAAATTGAATTGCATAGCCAAAGATATGGAAACGTATATTTCATTCTCTGTTGATGATTTAGTATTTTTGGATTCCTACAACTTTCTGTCCCTTCCCTTAAGCAAATTAGCTTCCAATTTAAATACATTTAGATTTATAGACAATCCACTACTACAACATAAGGGCGAATTTCCGTACGAATACATGACAGGACCAGAAAAGTTTTTAGAGCCTCTCCCACCCATAGAGGCATTTTACAGTAGTCTAACTAAAGAATGTATATCTCCTGCACAATATGAACATGCTAAAAACGTATGGAATCATTTTAATCTAAAGAATTTAAAAGAATATCACGATTTATACCTTAAAACAGATGTTTTGTTATTGGCTGATGTGTTTGAGACATTTAGGGACTTATGTTTAAAGGATTATAAACTCGACCCTGTTCATATGTACTCACTGCCTGGACTAACATGGGAGGCATGTCTTAGAATGACCGGCATAAAATTACAATTATTTCGTGACATTGACATGCATTTGTTTATAGAACATGCCATTAGAGGTGGTGTAAGTATGATTTCCACGCGCTATGCTAAAGCCAATAATAAGTACATGGGCGAATATTATGACCCAAATCAAGAAAGCACCTATCTTGTATACTTAGACTGTAACTCGCTATACTCTACAGCAATGTGCGAGTCGTTGCCCGTTGATGGCTTTAGATGGACAAATGAGAAAGATTATAAATACAATCAAAATGAAAACTTTGGATTTATTTTGGAAGTTGATTTAAAATACGATAAAAGTTTACACGATTTGCATAATGACTACCCGCTCGCACCAGAAAAAATGAATGGAAAATTAATACCAAATTTAAATGACAAAACTAAATATATTTTACATTATAAAGCACTAAAAAAATACGAAGAACTGGGTTTGGTAGTTACAAAATACCACAGAATTTTAAAATTCAGACAATCAAAATGGCTCGCACCCTATATTAATTTTAATATTGAAAAGCGACAAAAAGCTAAACACGATTTTGAAAAAGACTTTTACAAACTGTTAAATAACAGTCTCTTTGGTCGAACAATTATGAACCAACGCAAGTTTCGTGATATACATCTTGTAGACGAGTCTAAGTTAACAAAATACGTTACAAAGCCAAGGTTTGACTGTAGCAAAATGTTCGATAACAATTTGCATGCTGTACATTTAAATAAATTAATTGTAAAGTTTGATAAACCAATATATTTAGGAATGACTATTTTGGATATCAGTAAAGTAATAATGTATGATTTCCACTATAATTATATGTCAAAATTTAAGAATAAAAAGTTCTTAATGACAGACACAGACAGTCTTGTTTATTCTATAGTAACAGAGGACTTTTACAAGGAAATACAAAGTGACTTGGACTGTTTCGACACCTCTGCATATAGTAAAGACCATTTCTTATACTCTGATAAAAATAAAAAAAGTTACGGGCAAGTTTAAAGACGAATTAAATGGTCAAATTATGTATGAATATTGTGGTTTAAGGCCAAAATTATACTCTTTCATTCCTTTACAATGGTTATACGAAAAAGAAAATCAAAATGAGCTAGAGGTTAAAAAGGCAAAGGGAGCTGACAACGCTACAGTTAAACATCTCTTAAGACACCAACATTACTTACACTGTCTTGCAACCGGGGAAGATTACTATGAGAATGTTACAAGAATTAAATCCACAAACCACCATCTTCAAACATTAACGATGAACAAAAAGGTACTCTCTTTTGATGACGACAAGAGGTTTATTCTGGATGGCATCAACACTCTTGCCCTTGGTCATTATAAAATTGGTCAAACATAAATCTATATTTCCCATTATTCTTTGGCCTTTCCTTGTCTATTACAAAAAAGCCATATTTATACCTATCCCAGCATTGATGGCAGAGATTTCTAAATTGGTTAAATGAAAAATCATTTCCCACATGATTGTTATACACATGTTTTAAATTTAAATCGTCTTGTTTAAATAATATTAGGGAATTAACATTGTCACGTAAATGTTTGTTTACTTTACTGTAAGATTGACACAAGTAAAAACTGTTAATATTTTTTTGTCTGCCCATTGAGAAATATTGTGTGATATTTGGACTATTTATGTCGTCAAATACAACTATTGAGTGTGATTCTACATCATTTGGTGTGATTTCACAGTTTGAATATGTGTGTAATTTAACTTCATCACACAGACGGAATATTTCAATTATTTTTTTATATTTTTCTTGTTCTAAAGATTTGGATATTATGTATAAATTTGTAAACTTTAATCCTTGCTTTTTTACAATTAAGTTATAAATTACAACGTTCTTCCCCGAACCGCTAGGCCCTATTATAAGACAGCGAATATTATTAGGAAATAGACCCAACTTCTTTGGTGTATTTTCTTTATGTGCTATTTTAAATTTGTTCTTTTGTTGAATAAATGACATTTTTTATATAATAAAAATGGCAAAGAGAAAGTGTAAAAAGGTCCAAGGTAAGGGATTATTCTTAAAGCCATATAGAGGCCGTGGCTTGTTAAATACCCTTATAAACAACCTTCCTTTCCCTCTCCACATACCTGGAAATTATAAATGGTGTGGACCTGGAACTAACGTGCGTGAAAATTTAGCCAAAAATGTATCTCCAAAAAATAAGCTAGACTCTTATTGTAAAGAGCACGACATATTCTACATGAATAATCCTGATACAGCCGCCCGGAACAAGGCAGATATGAGATTAGCGGACCAGGCTTGGACTAGGGTTTCGGCAAAGGACGCCAATCTGGCCGAAAAAGCAGCAGCTTATGCGGTGACAAATTTGATGAAGGCCAAGGCAAAAATGGGAATGGGATTAAAATTTAATAAAAAAGATGGACAACTTTCAGCTGTTAGAGGCAGCAAGAGACGTGCCTCACTTTCGAGGAGTGTACCTAAAAAACGAGCTAAAACATCTAAGGCCAAAAGTAAGAGAATGTGGAATTATTAATTTAGACAGTGACAGGGGCACACATTGGACAGCATATCGTAAAAATAAAGATGTTGTAATATATTTTGACCCATTCGGAATACAGCCTCCAAAAGAGGTAATTGAATATTTTGTACCATCTAAAATTTACTATACAACTGATCAAATACAAGATTTAAACAGTTCCATTTGTGGAATTTTACGTTTATCATTTCTGAAAAATTTTAGTTTATAAAAATGGATTCATTTACTATAACATTTACGGGTACAGAGCCAGAGTTGAAGTCGGTGTTCTTTCCTCCTATAGAATTAAATGGTGATTATGTAATTGGACTGGTAGATTTTCAAAGTTATAATTCTATATTTAATGTTAAAAAACCTCTAAATACTTTGACATATTACAAAATGCACAAAATTACAACCCCAAAAGGGGAGGTCACAATTGACTGATTAAACCGGGCATTAGATGGTAAAGTTGAAGTTATTATACAAAATAAAGTAGCATTAATTAATACAAAAGTCAAACTTATATTTTACAAAGGGCTAGTTCCAAAATTAAATAAACTTAAAGACACAAAATTAACTATAGACGAGGGTGAGGATGTGTATTATTACGATCACAAAGCTCCAAATGTAATTGAAATTGCTGAAGGTACATACGAAGTGTTTGAGCTTGCGAAGGAAATTCAAAAGCAACTCCCAGATTTTGTACTTATAGCCGATAATAAAACTATGAAAGCCACATTACATTCTAGCCATGTGTTTGATTTTACAAAACCGTGTTTAGGGTCTGAATTATTGGGATTTAAAGGATTTTCTACTCCAGATATTGCGTTTAAATCCGTAAATAAAATCAACATAAATAATGTAAATGTGATTAGAGTAAAATGTAATATTGCGAATGGGTCTTATTTAAATGGTGACAAATCACACACCATACACAGTTTTTACCCAGAAGCTCCCCCCGGCTACAAAATTATTGAGGTTCCCAGAAATATTATATACTTCCCTGTAAATAAGAGAAGTTTAGATGTTGTTAGCATTACATTTGCAGATCAACACGACAAGCCAATTGACTTTAATAAAGAAGAAACTACAATTACTTGTCATATAAAAAAGATATGAGAATTTACAAGAACGGACTGAGTGTGCAAAATGCCAGGTTTCTGCGATCAATTGGGTTGAAGTTAAAATTTTCTATTAATAAAAATGGAAGATTTTCTAGACGTTACAGGAAAATTCCAATACGACGATAGCGTGGTTAAAATTACAAATTACTCCTATGTTCCACACAACACTTTAGCAATAAATAATTCCGATGAAATTCGAATATGCATAAATAATCAAGATTTACTAACACTCCCATGTAGGAGTTATCTGTATATTAAAGGAGAAATAGAGAATCATGATAAAGGACATTTTATAAATAATGCATTTGCATTCTTATTTGACGAAATTAGATACGAAGTTGCTGGTAAAGAAATAGATATTGTAAGAAATCCGGGAATTTCCAGTCTTATGAAAATATTGTGCTCTTACAATAAAACAACTAAATTGTCAAATGTAGCATTTGATTCTGATGAAAATTTAAAGGAGTTCCATAAAAGCGGCAAGTTTAGTACTTGTGTCCCGTTAGAGCTGTTAATGGGTGTGTTTGAGGATTTTAATAAGGTTTTAGTAAATGTTAAACAAGAATTGGTGTTGAAAAGATCCAAAAACGATTTAAATTGTATATTATCAACATCTAATGCTCCAACTGGTGTCGATCCTATTCCTAAAATTACACTTAAATCGATTCAGTGGGTGATGCCGCATGTGGTGCCATCTGATGGGGAGAAGCTTCAATTACAAAAGATGTTATTGCAAAATAAAAATTTGCAAATTGCATTTAGAAGTTTGGAGCTACACGAACTCCCATCATACCCCGAAACCAAGAGACATACATGGTCAGTTAAGACGTCTTCGAGTTTGGAGAAGCCCAGGTATATTATATTTGGTTTCCAAACAGGTAGGGACAACAGTGCACGAAAAAGAACTGATGAATTTGATCACTGTAAATTGAAAAATCTCAAAGTGTTTTTAAACTCTGAATATTATCCTTATAGTGATTTAAATCTCGACTTTGAAAATGGAGATGCCTCTAAAGCTTATGAGATGTTTGTGAGGTTTAGGGAGAGTTACTACAACACCGTCCCCGATCCTATGTTTAACAGAGCTGACTTTATAAAGAAATATCCTCTAATTGTAATAGATTGTTCTAGGCAGAATGAATCGGTCAAAGAGGGGGTTGTAGATATTAAATTAGAAATTGAAACTGCAGAAAATGTCCCTTCAAACACATCTGCATATTGCCTAATAATACACGATAAAGTGTTTGAGTATAACCCTTTGACAAATGAGATAAATAAAATGTAAATAAAATGAAAACAAATATTCAACAAGAATTGGTAGAGTCTGCAAAACAAATAAGAGAAAAATATAGGGCGTTAAAACGTGGTAAATTTCTAGAGGCTGAAGAGAGGTTCCAAACATTCCAACCGTTAATAGAGCCTTTGCAAGAATTAAAAAATTTAGCCACAAAAACAGAGAGGCCAGTTCTCCCAATGATTTTAGAAAAGACCCCGTCTAGAATACCAAGAATAACACAGATAACACCGCACAAATTAGATTTTGGTCTTTTAGCATCAGACTATTTAGGAAATTACCTTAGTAGAAGTAGTATGACAGACACCACATATGGTATTAGGCGAGAAGGAAATAAATTTTTTATTGGGAATCAGGAAGTTCAAATTGCCAATGATGATGTTACAGTTGGAGAAACAATTTATAAGGGGACAAAGGGATTGTGGGAATTGTTAACTTTAAAAGAACCCGTAAACTATAGTCAGGCTGATTTGCAAAATTATAAAGAGATTTTGGAAGCTACAAATGCACATTTAAAGGGTTATAAAACAGGTGCGGCGATGTCAAGTAATAAACACACTAAATATCTTAATATAATTAAACCCCTGTTTAAGACTGTTGGTGAAGGTTTAAGGCAGGTAACTGGTAATAAAATAGACTATGTTTATTGGGACGATCCTAATGAGCTTGTAGATAGGTTAAGACTGCTTTGGTTAAGCCGATTGGCGGGAAATTCTGGAGTGGATAATGAGATAGATTCTATCATAGAAGAATTGAGGGAAAGTGGAATTGTTTATTAAATAAAAAGATGATAGATAAATTTTATCGCGTATATAACCCGTATAGTAAACCAGAAGCTAGAAGTTTTAAAGAAACTACTTTAAATCTAAAAGATGATGGTTGGAATGCTTTAAATTATAAAATTAGTAGTGTTAAAGGTGGGGAGTTTACTGACGATGTATCGACTTTGGGGCAGACGTTAACCAGGAAAGGTGATGCTTTTGTACAAGGTAATACTAAATATAAGTTTTTAGAATCCAAGAGTAATAATTGGAACGCTAATAAACGCAAAATTACTAATGTTAAACGAGGTGAAAGCTCAACCGATGTACCCACATTAGAGCAAACTTTAATAAGAAAAGATGGTGTCTTTGTACAAGACAAAAATAATTATGAATTTTTGGAATCGGAGAATGGTATTTGGAATGCCAAAAAGCGAAAGATTAGTAATTTGTTGGCTGGTAAAGAAAGCGATGATGTTGTAAACGTCTCTCAAGTACCAAAAATGGATCTAAACTTTTGGGATTTTAATAATAAAAGGCTAGTTCGTGTTAAACCCGCTGTTGATGAGAACGATTGTGTTATAAAACATCAGACTGTGACTTTAGACGGTCTTAAATTTGATGGTAAAAATAAGCAATTAACAAACATTTTACCTGGAACATTGCCAAATGATGTGGTTGTTGTTAAGCAAATATTAACAAAAGGTGAGAAAAGCATAATAAAACAGGGGGATAAATATTATAATGTATTAACATTAGATAGAGATATGTGGGATGCAGAGGACAAATTAATAAAGAATGTACCTGAAGGCAAAGATAGGAGTGATATTTGTTTAATGTCGCAGGTTTTTAGGTATGACGATAATATTAAAACTTTTAGACAAGACAATATTAAATTTGATATTTGTTTAAAATCACATGCATTAAGGTTTAACAATAAAACTAATAAATTTATGCAAGACAATAATGAAATCGATTTGATGATGTACAATCCTAAATTGTTGGTTGCAGACCCTACATCTTTAAGCGGATTTAAGACTTTAGATGGAGGGGCATATTTGCCAAAAAACTATGTATATCAAAGAATGAGTGATGGTATGTTAATTGGTAGCAATGGAGGTGTTTTTGAAACGACAGAGACTGGCAGATACGTTAACATTAAAAATAAAGAATAAAAAAATGGAAAAAATTGCTTACGAATTGCATAAGCCCGCGAGAAAGAACTTTGTTAGAAGGTCTTTTAAGGTGTTGGGTATAAACGAAACTGTTCAAATAGATTTAATAGATATGCGGAATTATGCTAGAGAGAATTCTGGGAATAAATATATTTTAACTTTAATAGACACATTTTCTAAAAAAGCTTATGCTGCTCCACTAAAGAATAAAACTGGATTAGTAGTCACAGAAGCTATAAAAACTATTCTCCCAAAGGGAGTTAAAAATATTCAATCTGATAACGGAAAAGAATTTTTTAATGAACATTTTACCAAACTAATGAAAATTCTAAATATTAATCACTACCACACTTACTCTACAACTAAGGCGGCTATTGTGGAAAGGTTCCAGAGAACTTTAAAGAATTGGTTGTATAGAGAGTTTAGTGCACAGGGGAGTTACAAGTGGTTGGATTTACTTCCAAAGTTAATAAGGATATATAATAATAAAGTACATAGATCCATAGGGATGAAGCCTAACCAAGTAAGTGCTAAGAACTCTAAAGATGTACATGAAAGGTTAGCATCTAAAGTACAAGTTAAAAAGCCAAGATATAAGGTGGGGGATAGTGTAAGGATATCTAAATATAAACATGTATTTAGTAAAGGATATACCCCCAACTGGACGGGAGAGCTTTTTACAATAGCAGAAGTTAAGAAAACAAAGCCTGTGACTTATATTTTGAAAGATGAAAATGGCAATATAATCAAAGGAGGATTTTATACAGAAGAATTGTTAAAGACTAAATATAAAGACATGTATTTGGTAGAGAAGGTAATTAGGAGGAGGGGTGATTTATTATATGTCAAATGGCTCGGGTTCCCAAGTAGCCAGAACTCGTGGATTTCTGCAAAGGATGTATTAAAATGAATGCAAATTTTAAAAATATGGCAAGGGTCAAAACGAAAATTGGGCCGGTGCAAAAATTGGACAGTAGGCAGTTTTAATTCGACCGTAATAGTTAATTTGGGATTTATTAATGCATTAGATAAATTGCAGACAAATCCAAAGTTTTTTTTAATATAGAGGATGGGGAAAATGTGGCAAGGGTATTAGTACAGGAAACTTGTGTAAGGCGGGAGCTGGTGTCGGTGCAAAAACGGCTCCCCATAAGAATAACATGGGAAAAAAGCGCCGATTACGGCTTCTCTTTCTGGGTTCTCCTCTACTCGAGTTATTAAATAAAATTTTAATGGTCTTAACACAGTACGTTGTCTTATGGGGATTTTACACTGGAAAAGGCTGTTTTTCATATCTTTATGTAGTTTTATCACCCCCAATACCCCTATACCCCTATTAGTGCGTGGAACAAGTGTAAAAATCTTTCAATTCCGGAAACCAGCACTATACTTTGGGAATTGACTAAATACATATAAAAGAGTATAAATCAGCCGGGAGGCAAGCTTAAAAATAATTACGTCACGAGCAGTGACGTCATCAATATGGCCGCTCAGCCAATTCTAATATGTCTCATATCTCGGAAACCACATAACCGATTTTGACATTTGACATCTTATTTAAAAGGTCTAATCATTATCTATAATAAAGGTTATTACATCTTTAGCGGTAAAAACAACGGTTTTTGAGTATTTTGTAAAATATACATATTTTTAAATATTTGTAATTTTTTTGGGGAAATGTATTTTTGCTTGGTTGGTTAGACTGATCACCCATGTGTCATCTGACAGTAAACAACAACTAACAGCTGGATGGGTAATTTGTCACCATTGTTGACTAAGAAACTTGATATATCCTTGGTAACATGTTGTTTTTGTGTTCTTTGTGTTTTAATTTTTCTAGTTATTTTATTGTAGGCTAAGAATTTGTTTGTGCTGCCGGTACTCAAAACATAGTTCTAGATTTTTTTAAATTTTGTTTAGTAGTTAACTGAAGAATAGTATGCATTACAGGCACACAGTGGTATAGCATGGTGGTATTGGTGGTATAGTGGTTAGTGGTATGGTACTGTGGATTCCTCATTGAAACATTTTATTACATACGACTAGACTGTTTATTTAATCTTTGTAGTTGTTAGCCTAACTGAAGAATAGTATGAAATGCAGGCTTGGCGTCTCTGTTAATTATTTTAAAAAAATTTTACTATTTATAATATTTAATATAATACAACCAGAATAGACATGGCTAAAAAAGAGAAGCGAAAGTTTGTATTGCTTGATGCAAGCCTCGTCACACCAACCATATCGTGGGAGAAATGCATCCTTTGCCAAACTGAAAACAAAGAGCCTCTCATTTCACCAACAGAAAGTGGGTATAATTCACTAAGTGAACATTTAATTGAGTATGCTAAATATGAAGCCCTTCCATCACACTTGCAGCTGGAACAAATTCATCAGACTATTGTTGAAAATAGTGCTAAATATCACAAAACCTGTAGAAGCAAATATAACAGTCGCATGATTGAACGACTAAGAAAAAAACCACGCCTTGATAGTATATGCTTGGATGAGAATCTGCCCCAGACAAACCCTGCAAAAATAAATCCGTTGAACTCATGACCTCATTTACAAGATCAAGTTGCACTCTAGTTGATATAAAATCCACCTGCATATTGTGTGAACTTAAGGATCACAAGGAAAAACTTGTGTCTGCATCAACGCTTGGGATTGGACCAAATATATTTGCATATGCGCAGCTAATTGAGGACCAAAAACTTCTTTCAAAGTTGCACTCAACAGATTTAATCGCTTTAGGAGCAAAATACCACAAGTCATGTTACACAAAGTTATTCAATAAAGTTCGAAGTAAGAGTAGGTCACAGTCTAAAGTAAATAGCGATCCTTCAAAAACTGCATATGGGTCGGTTGTAAATGAACTAGTGACTTACTTGCAAGATATGTACGTCTACAATGATATAGTTCCAGTTTTCCGGTTAGCAAATCTTGTGAAGCTTGTTGATGAACGGCTTGAACAGTTGGGTTTCACAGATTTTTTGGTGAATAGCACACGCTTAAAAGATCAACTAATTGCTTTTGTACCGGGTCATCGTGAAGACAGAGTTGGTCGAGACGTTTTTCTTACCTGTGAAGGAGATGTACATAATGCCATATTTGATGCTTGTAGTTACAATTCTTTAAGTGATGGAATGTGTCTTTCACGTGCTGCTAACATTCTTCGTGAAGATATGTTTGCCGAATATCCTAAGTTTGACGGTTCTTTTACAGAACCATTTACAAGTGTGAACTGTGTGCCTAAGAAATCGATAATGTTTTTTAGAATGGTATTAGAAGGAATATCTACTGGAAAACCAATAACTAGAGAAGAAGCATCGTTTGAAGAACAAGAAAAAGTACCTGCTGCAGCTGTGACTATTGCACAATTGGTCAGATTTAATAGCATCAAAAGAAAACGACAACCCGATGCTAAGTTCATACGTCATAACATAGACCAAGAAACTCCTCTACCCTTATATTTAGGGCTAATGATTCACAATCATACAGGGGGGGGAAAGATCATTAACAAAATGTATCACCTTGGCTTAAGCGTATCCTATAAAAGAGTTCAACAAGTAGAGAAATCTGTTGCCGCTAGTGTATGCGAGTATTACAATCAGAATAAGGACATTGTTTTGCCACCCAATATTACACAAGATGCATTCACATGTGCGGCGATAGATAACATAGACCACAACACATCCTCTAATCAGTCACTCGACTCATTTCACGGTACAAGCATATCACTAATACAATATCCCTCAGACCACAACAAGAAAAACTCGATGAAATCGCCAAATCACAATGTACACAACAGTAAGATTTCTCTACCTCAGTGGTACACTTCAGTTCCACCAACAGCTAAACGTAGCTGTGACAACCCTTTACCCTTGATTAATGACACATATGGTAATTCCAACTTCAATGTTTTTGAGGAAACAAAAGAATGGATGGATCAAGTTAAATGCAATGCTGAAGGGGACATTCTACCATGGGCTGTATTTTACTCTCGTAAGGAAGAAAACGCTGATATCAACAAATCAAAGTGTACATCAATTCTGCTTCCACTCCTAAAAGAGGACATTAACTCACCAGCTATGGTTCGCCATTCTATGAACATTGTTGTAACTTTGTTGAAAAATATAAACTCAGATCAAATTCCAGTTATCACGGCAGACCAACCGGTATATGCAATCGCAAAACAACTTCAGTGGAGGTATCCCAATTTATACGGAGAAGACAAAATGTTTCTAATGTTAGGCGGACTTCACATTGAGATGGCCATAATGTCTATGATTGGTTCATGGTTAGAAGGCTCTGGTTGGACTGACAATCTCGTAGAAGCCAGTGTTACAACTTCAGGAAGGGCTGAGGGCATCCTTAACGCATCTCACGTTAAAAGAAGTCGGTATGCTCATGAAGTGAGCTATGCATCCCTTAACATTCTTTTGCAGCAAGCATACGACAGCAATGAAGCTACATTAGCAGAAAATAAAACTGAGCGGTGTAACCGGATGCAGCAAGAATCTGTTCAGTTCAAATACTGGCTAACAACTATACAATTAGAAGGTCTTCTTTTAGTTTTTGTTCGTAGTCAGGGAAACTTGCAAGATTTCATTTCAGTACTTGAAAATATATGCCCTTGGATGTTTGCACTTGATCGTGTAAACTATGCTAGATGGTTGCCTATTTTTGTACACAGTCTGTGGAATTTACCAGAGCTTCACCCGACAGTGTATAATGAATTTTTGAAAGGTAACTTTGTAGGCTGTAAAACACTGCGGAACTTCTCATGCTTGTCTCACGATCAAATTCATGAGCAAAACAACAAACTTGTGAAACTTGATAGTAAAAAACTATCCCTACTGAGCAACAAAGATGCACTTCTAAAGTGGATGACTGCTGGCCCAGAAATTTCACGGATGAACAGTGACTTTGAAGATATCAACAACTTGGATAAAAAGGCTCCTCTGGATTCAGGTAAACACCACGAAGATAAAGAATCATTTAAGCTCCGCTTTCAGAAAAATGTTCGTGATTTAGTTCAAGTGTACCAGGAGAATGGTAATCCATTTGAGGAGAAAGACCTTACAACCGTAAACAGTAGTAAAGTAGTCATGAGCGATATAGCCGCAAAATCTGTCCTTGAAGCCCACGTCACAGGACAAGAACAATATTCCACCTACGTAAATGATCGTATAGTTTGTAGAAAAACATCTATTCATGATGTAATAAAACGGAACAACCTTCTTTTGTTCTCTAAGAAAAAGGTTTCCCTTAAGTCGAAAGAAAAAAATCAGGTGGCACATTTGAGAAAGGATTCCAATGTATTTTGCCGGCTTTACGTTGCAAGCCAAGTTAGACAAGGAGATGTGGAAGAGTTTTTTTCTCATGAAAATAGTACGTATCCCCCATCTATTTCTGAGTCCGGTGAGCTTCGACTCCCTTCATGTAAATCTGATATTGTGTCCTGTGTTAAAAAAACATGCTGTTTATCAAGCGAAGCTACAGCCCCTGTCCAAACACCAAATGTGTCTGCCCTAATAATCGACGGAGCTGCCCTCGTTCACATGTTGACACCTGGGGTTGGAATTACATTTCAGCAATACATTGACTCTGTTGTAATACCTTATGTAAATCAAAGGTTAGAGGCTGTCAGTAGATTGGACCTGGTGTTTGACCAATACAGCAAATGAAGTTTAAAGTCCCAAATTCGCCAGTCTAGAGGAAGTGGTCATCGTATAGCGGTCAAACCTGGAGTAAAGATACCACGCAATTTTAAACAATTTTTGTTTGAAGACAGCAATAAGGAGGAATTGTTTAGTATGCTGGCAAACAATATTGTTGCAATAGACAGCCCTGGCAAACAAATATTTTGCACTTTGAAAGATACTTTTGCATATTATCATCAACCGGTCAAGAGAGTGTGCAATCAATTTCTCCATCTTTGTTCGAGGAAGCAGATGCCCGACTTATTTTACATGCACATGATGCTGCTATGCATGGACACGACAAAATTGTTATTAAAACAGTTGATTCTGATGTAATTTGCATAGCTTTATTTGCATTTCCCTACATTACACAAGCTGAAGAACTATGGATTGAATATGGAACAGGAGAGCATTTACAGTATGTGCCTATTCATGAATTACATTCAAAGCTTCCCACTGGTATGTCCGAGCTTATACTATTCTTCCACTCATTCCCAGGTTGTGACACGGTGTCATCGTTTTCTGGCGTTGGGAAAAAAATTGCTTGGAAAACATGGATGGCATTTCGTGATGTTTATGTAGCCTTCAAAGAGTTTTCAAATATTTCAGCAACAACAGTTACGACCGACAGCATTGCATTTTCCTTACTTGAACGTTTTGTGGTATTAATGTACCACACCGCATGTACTGCAGAACATGTAAACCACGCACGCAGAATACTTTTTACTCAAATGAATAGGAACATAGAACATATCCCACAAACGGCGGATGCGCTATTGCAGCATTTAAAACGTTCAATGCTTCAATGTAACATTTGGAGAAACTGCTTAACAAAAATCCCTTCCGTGATCGATCCATGTCAGTGGGGCTGGAAAACCGATGATGGCACCACGTTCACACCTCTCTGGACAACAATTCCAGACGTTAGTGTACACTGTCAAGAACTTGTTTCATGTCAGTGTAAGGAACGATGTACTAAGTGCCGCTGTGTGAAAATGGGATTTCGGTGCACTCTATTATGTTCTTGTGAAGGTCATTGCTCAAGAATGGACACATAGTTAGCTGTGTATATTTACATGAAATATATGTTAACAATAAATATATCCTTAGTTTTACCTTGTATTATTATTAAACTAAATTTAGATACATAACATTTTAAAATATTTAAAAATATGTATATTTTACAAAATACTCAACAACCGTTGTTTTTACCGCTAAAGATGTAATAACCTTTATTATAGATAATAATTAGACCTTTTAAATAAGATGTCAAATGTCAAAATCGGTTATGTGGTTTCCGAGATATGAGACATATTAGAATTGGCTGAGCGGCCATATTGATGACGTCACTGCTCGTGACGTAATTATTTTTAAGCTTGCCTCCCGGCTGATTTATACTCTTTTATATGTATTTAGTCAATTCCCAAAGTATGGTGCTGGTTTCCGGAAGTGAAAGATTTCTAGGTAATATGTTGTTTGTTCCACGCACTATATTACTTAATACGTTATATCTTAAGAACTTCTTAAGAT
Organism: Allygus modestus; assembly: GCA_963675035.1. Taxonomy (NCBI): domain Eukaryota; kingdom Metazoa; phylum Arthropoda; class Insecta; order Hemiptera; family Cicadellidae; genus Allygus; species Allygus modestus. The sequence goes on along the minus strand of OY776111.1, from coordinate 179,007,194 downwards.
ATTGACTTCAAACTTAGTACATGTATTACATCTAATAAGACTCATTTAGTTATGAAATATAAAATTTCTACTTTGTACCATTTCAAAATGGTGGCCATTTATGTTTTTCAAAGGTAAATATCTTAAAAACTGTAAAATTTATGAAAAAACTGTAAGAATCAAACAAATTGTGGCATTTGGTCCTAAAAGTAATGATATGAAGATATTAACTGTAGGATAATGAATAACAGGGTTGATGTGATTTTTATAACTTATAACATGATTTGTTGTGCATATGTTATAAAAATTATAAAAAAGACTTGTATTAAATATTGGAGTTTTTGCTTTTATCAAACTTAATCCTCCCAACGTGTAACATTTAGGAAACCATTATTACTGTAGGTCTCATTATAAATTATAAATAATTCCAGGACTATTTCACTGTTGACGTCCCAAGAAGAATCAAAAACACCAATCATTCATATTCGTATTATAAAAGTATATTAGATACTACTTGATGATACTATATGCAGTTTTATGTACTATGGATAGTACATAGCAGATTTCTTCAACAGTGATATTTAAAAATTACTTTCAAGTAATCAAAATTGTATTGGACTTTTAAAATTACATAGCCTACATACAATTACAATTACATTCATCAATAAATCCTATTAAAATATAGGTTTATATCAAATACAATAGTAAACAAAATGACAACAAATTCGTGTGGGTTATTACTGAAATTAACAATCAATTCTATTTTTGAACTCGGGAAAACAAATTATTTATTTATTTATTTATTTATTACATCACATAACATCTTATTGGGAATTTCCCTTAGACAGGTGAAATTGTCAAAGTTTCCTTATACTAAAATACATAGACCTAACAATATATACAATACATTCGATGATCAATCAAAATGTAAATAAACAGTACAATTAAAACAAACAAAAGTCACCCGTCAACAAATAATGCTAAAAACCAAAATAAAATTTATAACTATAATGACAGGCTGTTAAGGTAATCATTGACACTATAAAAGTACTTTGTTTTTAAATACTTTGTCACTTCTGCTTTTAATTTTGTTATATTGGAAATGTTTTTGATACTCTGAGGGAGTTTATTATAAAATTTGCTACCTGTGTATAGAACTGATTTTTCAAAAGATGATGACTTGTGTGCTGGTATTTGTAGTAAGTGTTTATGTCTAGTGTGATAACCATGACTTTCAATTTTGGAATTGAAGTGTGAAGCATTCAATCTCACAAATATGACAATGTTTAGGATAAAGACACAAGGTAAGGGCAAAATTTCAAAAGTTTTAAATATATTACGGCATGAAGACCTTACACGAGCACCAGCCATCACTCTCAGAATTCTTTTCTGAAGACGGAACACTTTTAGGCTTTCAGAGGAACAACCCCAGAATACAATTCCATATGACAAATGTGAATAAACATAGGCGTAATATACAGCCTTAAGAGTAGATGTGTCAATCAAATGTGAAAGTGTTAGCAAAACATAAAAAGCCTTGTTGAGTTTTGACTGAAGCTTGGTTATGTGTTCGGACCAAGTAAGCGACTTATCAAGCATTACACCAAGAAAATTAATAGAAGTGGATAGATTGATTGATGACTTAAAATATTCTGCCCGAGCTCTGCTACTATTGCTATAATTTGGATGAAAATTTAGAATAGCGGTTTTTTCCTTATTCAGCATTAATCCATTACAAGAAAACCACGAGTTCATGTCTTCCATAGCCTCGTCCAACATTTGCCCAAGATCAACTCCATTGCTACTCCTCAAGAAAGCCGTAGTATCATCAGCATATAGAATCACACTAGAGTTTCTCACATTGCAAGCCAAATCATTTACATATAAAAGGAACAACAAAGGCCCTAGGATAGAACCTTGTGGAACACCTGCTAAAACCTGCTGGTATTTTGACTGATGATTAGAGATGCCAGTGCACTGAAACCTATTGGCAATATATGAATGAAGCAACTGGGAGGTTTTTCCATTTAATCCATAGTACTCAAGTTTTCTTAGCAGGAGACTATGATTGACGGAATCAAAAGCTTTTGTGAGATCACAGAATACTCCAACTGCAAATAATTTCTCATCGAAGGCATCAAAAATTTGCTTAGTTAACTCAAAAATTGTGTATATTGTCGATTTATTTTTTTGAAAGCCAAATTGATTGTCATATATTATATTGGAATTAAGAAGATAATACTGAAGCCTATTGTAAATAGCCCGCTCAAAAAGCTTAGAAAAGGCAGGAAGAATAGCAATAGGTCTGTAATTGTCAGCAGAAGATGAGTCACCCTTCTTTTTATACAACGGCGTTATACGAGAAAATTTTAAGAGATGAGGAAAAACACCTGTTTCAAAGGATGCATTGATAATACGTGCCAGAGGCTGGCTTATGTGTTTAGCACATATTTTAACTATAAAAGGAGGGATATCATCCCATCCAGGAGACTTTGTTGGCTTCAGATCTCTTGCCAGGGCTTCAATTTCTTTAACTGTGACTTGTGGAAGAGTTGGTAACGATGTGACTGGTTTATCAAACCTTTCCAATAATAAATGTGAACTTTCTTGGTTTGAAGTGAGATTTAAATGTGTTGTGGTGTTCAGGAAGTGTTTGTTAAGAGTTTCTGCAATATCTGAGGGGTTTGTGAGACGATTTCCTTTATCAACTAACAAGTCAATTTGAGAACATTTTTGTTGTAAAGATGTTTCTTTTTTTACCACATTCCATGCCATTTTTGTTTTATTAGAAGCATTCATAATTAAATTTGAATTGTATTGCATTTTAGCTCTTTTCACACACTCCCTGAAAACCTTTTTGTATTTTTTAACACAGGCTACAAAATGTTTGTCATTACTATTTTTACTTAACATGTGTAGTTCCCTCTTTCTTTTACTGGAAATAACAATTCCAGGTGTTACCCACTTTTTTGACTGTTTCAAATTTGATTTAACTTTTATTGTTTTCACTGGGAAGCAAGCGTTAAAATGAAACTTAAATATCTTCAGGAACAAACTATACAATAAATTCACATTATTAAAATTTTCAGACCAAAATGAGTCCCAGTTTTCATTCTCCATTAACTTAACAAAACTTGAAATATTATCATTTGAAAAATCTCTTTGTGAAAGTGTCTTATAAGTATTTTCCTGGAACCTGTTTCCAAATTTTAAAATTTGGAAAGTATGATCAGAGAGATCATTGTCAAATATACTAAGCTCACAGTTGGACAGCAATACATTAGTATAAACATTATCTACACATGATTCTGAAACCGAGGTAACCCTAGTGGGTACTGAATCGTTAGGTATATTTAAGTTGTATGAATGTAACATATTTATAAAATAATTTACATATTCCTTCTTATCAAGTAAATTAATATTAAAATCTCCTGCCAAAAACAACAGATGTTGAGAGTATCTCTTATTAACATATTGTAATAGTGAGTCAAGTGATTGAAAAAATGAATCAAGCCCTAATTTATCAAAGTATGTTGCCCTGTAGATACAAATTACAATAGCTGGCTTATGCAAATCCAATTTGACTCCACAACACTCAAAATAATATTCTTTGCAAAACCTGTCAATATCAACTAAAGGACTAGCTTGCAACTCATTCTCTGCCAATATGCACACACCACCTCTTAACATCTTCAATCTAGAAAAACAATTCACAATTTTATATCCCACAGTTTGATTTAAAATAAAAACATTGTTATCATTCAACCAATGTTCAGAAATGCAGATAATATTTGGTTTTTTATTAAAAGATTCTAAAAATATACTGAATTCCATTGCTTTGCCTACTCTACTTAAACCTTGTATATTATAATGCATGATTGAAAATAAATTGTTTCCATGTCTGTTAGTTGTGTGCATATTTTCAGATGACTCTAATATACACTTTAAACTATCTGATCCTCTAAAAAAACATCAGTTTCATTATGCATTAATGAAGCAATATCACTGTTGACACCTTGCTGTAGCTCCAGTACTTGCTGCGCTTCCAAGATAGACTCGTCAGAGAACCCCACAAGTTGAGATGCTATGGAGCTCCTCGAAGAAGCACCTTCCCAAATACTGTGTAATGCCATGGTCTCTTCAGTCGCCTTAAGTGTGCCAAGTTTAGGATTTTTATGCTTCTTAATGTAGTCTTTCATGATTGTGTCACTCAAAGCTTGACATAGTTTTCTTTTTCCCATAAAATTTAGGTGAAGTCCATGTCGTGTATGGTCACTTCGTGCTAATTTAAACTTATTCACTGGTATTAAATTTTGAGTTTGTTTTGTTAGATCAAACATTTTGTTATTAAAACGATCATTCAAGTCTTTGATTGTAGCGTTGAGTTTAGGTTGGTCGAACCGCATGAATATGCCTGGGGAAACCACATTTGTTCTTTTTGTTAGATTACCTAATACACCAAAATGTTTATCAGAGTCAAAGTCTTTACTCTCCATCATATCATGGACGTCGTTAGTACCTCCCAATACTACGACATAATCCTCTTCTGAGAAGTCAGATGTTAAGGCATCCAAGTGTTGAGTTACCTGATGCAACTTTGCGTTAGGTTTAACTATAGAGCTTACATCAAACTGTTTATGTAAATGATCACTTAAAAGTTCACTACAACGCCGCCCATGGCTGTCTGCTGCAAGAAGTACTCGAGGTTTACATCTTCGTTGCTTAGGTAAAAACTCTAAGTTAAATTTTTCTTGTGTATCTTGATTAGTAGAAAGAGGAGGGAACTCTGACATCAGGCATGAGTAACGATTAGAACTAAATGTAGATCCCTTTGCCTCACTGTTTGGCCTGGATTTCACGGTGTTGTTTTTTCCATTGTAACTTTGTGCCATAGGATTTTTATTTTTGTTTTTGGAGGTAACAATCTCCCACTTACTTTCTTTATAATCATTACAAGGTTGATTTTTACCATTAAATGAGCTTATCAGAACTGGCTTCTTTCTCAGCATTAAATCACATAACAGTTCAGCATTAACATTTAACTTATTGTTCAGTAAGTAGGCTAGAGTGGCCCGTTTTACAATTAGATCACTCTCAGAAGGATTCAGATTCTGTAATTCTTCTACGTACACATTTTGTACATCATTTACATTTATTACTTGAGAAACAATGGACTCTATAGCAAGTATACTATAAGTGCCGCAATCATAACTATTTCTCTGCTGCGGGCCTTTTATTTCAACAATGAGGGGATTGCTGGTCTGGCCAGTAATATATGTCAACAATTTCCTGGCAACAATCTGAGCAGAGTGGAGATTGTGTCTGTTCAAGGAGTCAAAGTGATAAAACATATTTGCTTTTATCTTAAAAATGAGGGTACTCCAATGAGATCCCTGAGATCCAATAGGATACAGTTGCTCTGAATCATTTATGGGAATAATGAGCAACTCTTTACCACTGATTTGTTGCGGATCAATATAATGACTAAAGTCATCAACGCTTTTGATGGCATGACTAGCAGTAGGGTTGAAAATCAAACAAGATTTTTTGTCCAACATCGTATTATTTAAAATATCAAAGTATTCAAATAGAGTCTGATCTGTTAACCAATTCTGTCCCAGTAGTTCATTTGTGTTTTGGATATTATTGAAACAAATATCTGTTTGTATGGCCATATTCTTTATTTCATGGTCAGTTTGAATGCTAGCATTTGATTTATTGCTAACATGAGCTTTAATATTTGTATTAGATGAGAAGCTCTTACATTTGGGGACAACCGGTGATTTTGATTTGTTATTTATTACTTTACTCCTTGTTATAATACCAACAGGTGATTTTACTTGGCTTGGGCTGCTAGTTTTGCAAGCAGTATTTGTTGATTTCATTTTGTTATGCATCTCAAAATAATATGAATAAAACAATCTATAATCACCAGTTTTAATTTAATTTAACCATCATGAAAATAAATAAATATCAATTTTATAGTGTTTAAAATTAATATTTTCACTATTTATTACTATTTGAATATATATTTATCCAGTCATATTCTTGAAAATTAAATAATATAGTAAAATAACAGATGATAGTAAGTTTATAAACAAAAACAGCCAGGTCCAAAATGACAGATAGATTGGTCTGGCCCTTATTATCAGCTGTTTGACCTGTGACCAGTATATGCAGGTAGACAGTTCAATGTTCAATAGTTTGAGATGCCTGGTACAGGAAAACCCCAGTTTTTACCTTTGGATTACGATCCCATCAGTTAGTGTCCAGTGTTGATGAATAGTTAATAGCAAAGTTCGTACCAATAACACATCAAAAAAAGTATTTATAAAAACCAACTGTAAGTAATTTACACTAAATTTCAAGTTTAAAGCGCACTAAAAATAAGGAGTATTTTAACCATCCGCCATATTGGATTCTCATCGCCAAATTGTGATGTGAATTCATAGATATCCTCAAAAATAAACTAAATGACCACAATTTCGTGTAGATTGTTATGATATGAATATTATTGAAATTAACAAATAATTTTATTTTTGAACTACACAAATTGGAACACAAATTTCGAGGGGAACTCATACAAATCCTCAGAATATTTCATGTCCTAACGAGCTTGTAATTGCCTTTTGATAACCTTCCAATCGATCACCGCATTTCACCTGAGGACCAAACGTTTATATTCACCTGGATAACAGGCATCCATCATTTTCAACTCACATTGTTGCGGTTTTCAACTACTCATTTCACCTTTTTAGATTTATTGAGTTATACAGTTTTAAGTTTATCGTAAAGCTGGAAGATTACGAGTCAAATCCCAATTATGTTTCCATCCTCCCTGTATAATTATCGTATAACTTTACCATTGGTGTTGCATATAGAATTGTAGGATTTGTGGGGTGTAGGGGGTGCAGCAATTTGTATTGATACTTACGTTATTAGCAATAATTTTCCCCCACATTTTATGAGTTCGCTCATCCAGTTACGGAAATATTTGAGCCTACTGCTAGTATTTAAAGTACGAAAGACAAATTTAAAATTATTTTATAAAGCATTAATCATTTCCCCAAATAGTTGATTATATTAGAAGTGTAATCATGGGATTTGTATCGATGGAGATCTGATGGGGGAGGTACAGCCACGAGCCACGTCGTGCACATACCTGTTAGGGTTTATACATTACGCAACAATTGTACGTCTTGTAATATAGATATGTAGTTATGTAGTTACTTTTCCGTCCCGATAAATTTGATTGATCTTTAAGTCTAATCAATCTGTAATTTTTGTATTTTAATACTGTCTATAATTCAAAAATTAATTTAAAAACTACTAGAGCACCAATTTCCAGCTTCTTTATTTACTATAAGATGTTTTGATTTTTGGAATGCAATAGGTCCGACCAGTACATGGATAAAGATCCACTAGTTCTACCAAATTGATAGAAATTGAAATCACTTCGTTCAAGTGATAAATATTAATCCCAAAATACCAGGTTTGATGTGGATGATTCTAATTCGATGTTTATTTTATATGTTCTTGTATAAGACTAATTTATGTATAAATTCATATTATTGTGTTTCATCCTTTAAACAGTGACAATAGATATATATATATATATATATATATATATATATATATATATATATATATATTTATTAAATACGCATTGCGCATTGTACAAACTTCAGTGGGTATAAAATATATCAACATATTGCATAGATATTAGTATTTAAAAAAATAGTGGCTGGTGTGTGGGGATTTGTGTAGGACGTTAGGATATCACTGGAAAACTAACTGGATTAGTCATAATTAAGATGTACAACGGGTCATGGGTTACAGGGAATTTAAATCTGGGCTACGCATTAATTTTACCCATGTTCAGCACGACTTACACGTGTCCCCAAATGAGTAAAATATGAGTCAGTTAACCTTGTCCCAAGTAAACCTTTACATCCTTCTGCCACAATTTATGCACAGCTTCATGTTTAGCATATTTTAACCTCATCATAACAAATTGGGGCTTTTCTGTCGCTTTTGTGTTTATGTTTTACAAGTTCATGTTATAATTTAACATTAAACTGTGATAATTGTTATGTCTAGGGACGGCAAAATTATTTAAATTTGGAAGGTGTAACAATCTGTTTGTGAGAGTATAATATAACAGGATGACCTTTAAAACTAATATTCGGTAAAGTAATTTGTTTCTAAAATGTAGACAAATTATCAATTTTATTTCAAAGTCTTTGTCTAGTCTAGTTTATTGCTTAAGGACCTCCAGTGATAATGACAGAATATATAAAAAGTAATCCAATCAACAAAATCCGTGGCAACCCTCCACCTTGTATTCAAATTAATGATTTTGAACAGATCTTTACAAACCTTTACAGACCTGTTACTTGTTTCGCGACCCTTTATCATATATGTAAGATAATTGATAGCGGGTAAATAAATAGTGAGAATCAAGCGAATAGGTCCAACAGTTTTGGAAAAGTTAAAAAGAGAAAATTTGGCATGTAAATAAACTCATTCGGTAAACTAAACAAAACACTATTATTACGGGTTGAAAATAAAAAAAATGTGAGTGTATTTTTGTACTTCTTTCTAATAATGTTTAAGTATATTTTTAATCAAATGTCATTAGTGTACATAATATAAAACATAATTGCATATCAGCTATCGCAAAAGATGGTCGCGTTAAACAAAAATAAAATAATATAAAATAATAACCCACGTCACCAAATAATACGGTGGGTATGTTTTCAGAGATATAACATTAACCCAATGTTGTTGTCAGCTGTGTTGATTGGATCACCATCACTACTGTGCCGATAATCAGATCACATTGTGGCCTCTCAGCGTTGGTTGCTTGCATACAAATTGCCTCTGACTGTTTTAGTTATATTATTTGAATAATACTCAACATTCAACAAAGGTTTTGCTTTCAGATAAATTACAAATGTTTTATCAACCAAATAAATTTGTTTTAAAATTCAAAATAAATGTATTTAATGACAAATTTTCCTGCAAGTTTTAGGATGTAATTTTATAGGTTCTAAAGGGTAGTGCAACAGGCATGGGCTAGGCTTCAGGATTTTTCTGTTATGCTATTAAATTATAGGCCTATATTGGTGGGTTGAGTTTGAAAAAAGGTTTTAAAATATATATAGTGTATACTAAGGAATTAAAAACATTTGGTTTTCTATAAAATAGATGTAAAGTAAGTAAATTAACATGCATATTTTTACATCTATATATGTATTCAAAATATAGCTCGATATTCTATATATATTTTCGTTGGTATAAATACATTGTTGATTTAGCCTTACCTAATTCATAAAATCTTGAAAAACATTAAATAGGCTTTCTTTCTCGAGTTAAACTAATTGTTTCAGAAAAAGGACACAAATGCTTCACACATTTCTCTATCCATTGGGAAGGAATAGATTCAACGAGAAATTTATGTGTTTTCTAAGAATAAATCGGTTATCGATAATCCTGCAATATAACTTGTCGGAAGTGGATACCCTCGCCAACACTGCATCCTTCATCTGATCTCTGGAACATGCATAAACTTAATTAGCATATTAAGTTGTTATTAAAATAGTCATTAACCGTAATTTTCTGGCACTGTTCATAATCTCTACTGTTTTTAAATTACACCAAACAATCTGCGGCACTAACCTCCAGCCAAAAAGTGAGCTAGAATCAAGTTACTGCTCGTCTTATTTTGTTAATTTGGTTAATCTTTACTGGTTTGTTCATACAAGATTTAACAAATATTATAAGATTTCAAATTACTAAAAGGTGCTGTAAATTTGTATCATTACTTTCTTAATTGTAACGAGTTACAACTCCTTACCCAAAGCTAGTTATAAAAACGTAAATAATATCGTATTTTAAGGAGTTAAAATTAACACTATTATGTAATATGTCACCATAGCTTCACTTTTGATTAAATCAACCTCACAAAAACAACGAAATTAAAAAGTAATTTTAAATGAATATTCAATCAGTACTCCAAGTTCTATGTGGAGGATATTTAGTTATAAAGTTGTTGATTTATTTGTAACCATTTGTAAAGTGTATTGGGTTATTTTTGGTATTAAACATATATAATACCAAATATAATAATTATAATATATATAATTAGTTATGAATCCCTCAGTTACAGTTATTTAGATTTAAGTAATGTTATAATAATTTTTAATGTGTATAAATAACAGGAGTGTTAGGCAAACTAGCATTATTGGTAGGGAGTTTACTATTGATCACTGGAATAAACTATGTTTATTTGACACCTACCAATGATTCACAGACTGTTATAAGCACCTCACAATCAGGTCTGAAAAAGGTAGCACAATGTACCTCATAAATTATTAGACCAGTGAACGCCTACAACGAATGTGCATATTTTAACTAAATACTAAATTTTAATTTCCCCTATTTTTTTTATATTTGTTTAAACCAGGTTCGATAGCAATATATTGCGTTTACTAGTAAACTATTATTATTTATATCATGTTTTACCCAAGGTCACTTCAGCCAACAAACTCAACTTTTTCTGATGAACTAATCAATTTATCGTTAAAATTGAAATTCATTTCAAATCACGCTTAAGGAAACCCCGTTAACTCAATTAACTTGCCCACTGAGCATATTAAAACACTGACATTAATTGCCCAAAATAAAATCCTATCATTACTACAAGTAAAAATAATATACCTTCCTCTCTCTATCCCTCTCTCAATATTCTCTTGAACGTTATTTGAAACATGTTCGTATGACAGTTCATATTTCAGTAGTATTTCAGCATATTTCCAGAGTCGATGTAATTATATCTTAGATTACACACAGATATACAGTATACATTTAAAACAGACTTTTTAAGATGTAATTATACTTTTGTAAGTATACTTTTTATTTAACAACAAATATAACTTACTCCTATTTTATTCTAAAAGGCAATATTTATCGACTGAACTGGGAGTTCTATCCAACGTGAACAAACAGCTAAGATGAATATTTACGCTTGATGGCAAACCTCTAATTAGACTAACTTTACGTTTTAGGACATTTTTTATTGGTTGTTTTAATTTTAAATATTTTTCACGCATTTCCTAATACAGGGACCGAGTTAAATTTGTAAGATAAAGTGCATTAGCCCGTTAGTTTGGTAGGTGTTATTCTAAAGTGGTTTACAATGTTTGTTTATAAACATTGAAAAATTGTCCTAGATTGTATAAATGTGGCCGTTGCCACCTCATAGATTTCCTGAGTTTTGGGTGAATATAATTACTATCACTCGTAATTAAATATATATTTTTTTCTATTTGCGATTTGTCTGTTAAAGGGGTTTTATGATTTTTTTATTTTATGGAAGAATTGAAAATCGTTGCTATGCTTAGTATCTTACCAAAGTATAATAGAGATTTTAAGATTCTCAACACAAATATAAAAGTTCAGTTAGGCAGGTTGGGGACCACTCTAACCACACATGGTCAGTTCCTAATATCTCCGTTATTGCAAACGTGACTGTCATTTGTCTTTTATAAAAAAATATACCTATAAGGTATAAAAGGATCAGTATTGACTCGAAAGATAATTGATGAAATACAAATAAAGAATACATTTTAGTTTCAAAGTGACGTGTTACTTTATATTTACATATTTAGCCGTGGTCAACTCGCTAAAGAGAGGTTTTTTTTAAACAAACAAAAGATTCCCATATTTACAAATAAAGACATAAGTTTAATAAGAATTGTATATTACTTACTGGTAATATTAACTCGTAAAAGATTGTAATAAGACATAATATACCTAGTTGCTAAACCTTTTTATTAATTTTAGTGATGGGAAATAACAGTTCAGCTTATGTAGAGTACATAGAGTAGTAGAGTAGTGTAGAGTAGTATGTAGAGTATGAACAATGTTCGTTTTTATTTTAAATACCACTAATCCAGAGAAAATAACACCCAAACCATTATAACATTAACAAAATACATTTTTACAATTTTGATTCTATAATAATTATATTTGTGTACCCAACACTCTGGACTATCGGTACTTTGGTATTATACGGATGGTACTAACCTTATACCACCCTTATACCACACCTTTGGTACCACCCTTATACAGCGCGCTGCGGCAGTTATGGGTTATCATAAAAATGATTGTAGGACTTTCCTTGTTTCGTTACAAATCGAATAATACCTTATGAGTCATACTTCCGGCCGCCAAACCCCCTCCAAATAGGCCAAGGTCAGGTCGTTGACCGGAGCGCGCGCATCACCTGTCACCGCCTGTATCTGGGTCAGTGTCATGAGTGATTTATTGCCGTGCACTACGTTACATTTGTTTTCATAATGAGTGACGTTCTTTTGGTGTGGGATACCTCGAAATGAAGAGGAAACCGTACGTATTTTTATGATAACCCATCCTATACATAACTGCCGCAGCGCACTGTATATTTGGCGGAATACATGTGGCGATCGTGTGTGGCTGCTAGCGGCGGCGACGCATTCAACACGATCCTAGCGGACACCGCTGCCTTTTGGGAGGCACAACACAAAGACCGCTCACCAGAATGATGTAAAATGTTTACAGTAAGTCAATAAAAGTACGTTTTTTCGAATTATGTAGTTATCCTTTGTATCCGGTAAAAATTAACCTCCAAAAATAGTGGCATCCGTATAATACCAAAGTATCGGACTATCTCCCCAGTGTTATCACCTGCAGATCTTGGCTGGATTTCGATTTAAATAAAAATAGTAAGGGAAGAATCTGAAGCAACAATAAAATACATACAGAAAAGAGATTAAAAGTACATGTGTGGAAAGCTTTGTTACTTGGCTTGTTTATATGTAAACAAGGTCACGTATAAAACAAATCCTACACCACTATTAAATAAACAAAACATTCCTTCCTAATCCCTCGTCAAACTCACACAGCTTAGAGATGGAACTTAAATTTACTTACATTTTGTGACCTCTACATTTCTTCAATATTCAAGGCATTTAGTAATACTTTTCCTAATTTTGTACAATTAACAAAAAAAATCAAAACTGTTATAATTTCATTACATGACATGTTTAAAGGGGCATATCAGTGTACATTATCCGTTTACACCTGTTCCAGTAGTGTCGTGTATGTCTACAGAGCGCGAGCGGAAAATGTATCTCGACATCAGTCTCCGTCGGATACAACACATTTGTCACTGTCGTTTGATCGCGATAAAAACTTTCGCTGCTAAAATGTAATTTGTCAACTAAAGAACATTGCTAATTTACTTTCCTGGCGAACACCTTTGAGAATTACTATAAAATTGTAGAATTAAAAAAAACTTAAAAATTAAATTAATATTCGTTTATTATTATTATGATTACCAGATAAATTTATCGGTTTGCTGCATTCTTGCATCGATAGTCCTTACTTTCTGATGAACCAACAGAAAATTGTATAAATTGACCAACTTTTCAGGGGCAATTGATCTCTTTCAATCTAGTTTAAATCTCTTTAAATTAGCCATTATTTTTATACTTTTACACATAACAACAAACAAATATTTTAATAAGTGTAAATTATTATGCTATCATTTTAACATGCGTCACGAATTAAACATATCATTAGTATTGGTTCTCTAGAATATGTTAAGGTGCAATGAATTTCTATTTAATTCCTTAAATACAGAGGTAAAACAACATAAATAGTACTTTCAAGAACATTTATTGATTCCGCATCACATTTTCCTTATAATTAGATTTGTTTGACCATTTTAAAACTTTTCTATAATCCACATCATTATCCTGCATCCCCACAAAAAAAAGCTTTACTAGCTTTACTAGTTTCCATTTAACTATATCTTTAGACTTTGAAACGTTATTTATGTAATTAACCAAACAAATTTTCTTTCTTGGAGTAAATGTGTAAGGCGTGTCTAGGGATTTTATATTATATAGAAAATTTGGCCAACAAATAAATAATCAAAACTAACCAGTACTCAACCGGTATTTTTTGTATAAGCCAAAATACTTAAATGTTTAAATTTCAAAGTTATTTTTAAACAAACCCAAGTTGCCTGAACTCCTGAAGATATTAATCATATCCATGTATATTAATCATATCTATGTATATTAATCATATTCATGTATATTAATTATTTTAGCCGGATTTATAATTAAGTAGTGCCGATCTTAAATGGCCGGCATTTGTGTGTTTTAAATGGATTTTAAGTTGGATATTCGGTAAATCTACTCTAACTGATGTTACACACATACCCACCAAGAGGGTAAACTGTATAACAACGTGCACAATTGTGTAAAACATAATATAAATGTGCATAAACGAGGGAACTAAGTGACATGTCACCGCATTTTGGAGGTTTTTTAAACAGTATTTAGACTTACTGGTCAAAGGTTGTCTAATAAAATCATATCAATCCAAAAATAAACTAAACAACTTGTTACTGAAAAATATGTGTATTAATGTGAAAATATATAGTGTTATTTCTATTCTATAGAAGTTTGGTAATTTTGTATTGAAAGTTATGTTTTGTTCTGTGTATTGCAGTTTTAAACTGATGAATGTGAAACTAATTTGTTTTTTATATTTAAATTGGCTTTCTTTCTCTCAAAAGGCATCTGCCGGCTAGTAAGTATTTCACTGACCGTGTTCACTAAGTGTTTTAAAGGAGGTTAAATTTATACCATACTTGTACACCTGTCTTATTCACAGGATGAATTAAGAGATCAATTTGATTTAATTAAGAAATATAAAGTAGGAGTCAGTCATAAGATTAATCTTAAAACCTAAAAAGACAGATACATAAACCTAATATAAGATACCTGTTTTATCTTGCTATTTAAAGGTGTTAGTAGTACAGAGATAACACCTAAGACCTAAGGTTTTAAGTTCAATATCGATAATTACTGCATGATATAATAATAATAGCTTCTTCCCTGTAGGGGCGATTCGGAATAAAAAAAGCCAATTCGGGGTTAAAAGGAATAAATAAGAAATTAACAAATATTACTCATAGTCCAATAACTATCTACACGAAACAGTAACCAATTTTTTAAATAAAACTTCATAGGGAGCTGTATTAACTATATCTAAATTCTTGGGTAAACCAATAAAATGCCTGGAAATGTAAGAATGATACTAAAACATTAATTTATGTTGCTCATGTCTAAAGTATAAGTTAGTGTCCAGAAATATAAGTCCCCAAATATTACATTACACGTTACATATTTTAATAAATTATAAATCGTACGTGCAATTGTTTTTGAAAAAATCTCAGTGCAAAATTTACATTTTAAAAAGTACTTTCAAGCCGAATGTTTTCCAGCTTATATGCAAGCTAAACGTTTAAATTTTATTTTTTTAAGTAAATATCTTTCCAAATGTGTAACTTACAAATTACAGGCAATATGCAGTATTGAAAACTAGGTTTTAAGTTCAACCTAATTTGAAGTTTGTTTAGCGAATTTCCTCTGTAGGGAAGAAGCTGTTACCGTAGGTCTCATGGTAAGACTTAAGCCCGAGACCATGATAACTTTTAAGGTCCCCAAATGCCAGAAACACTATTCGTTCAAATTTGTATACATGTATGTATCTATATATGTGTCCGTTAACTCAATAACTTCAGTAAAAACGTCTGATTTTCATGATACTTGGCTCAAATTTTTAAAGTGACATTTATGACTTTAAGGTCGAAAACCTGAAAAAGCGGACCATGGGAAAAGAGGGTTTATGGGAGTTTAAATTTTCCAAAAATCAGTTTTTTGCACTTTTCACCAAAAAATTTGTAAAACACTCAATTTTGATTTTGAGCATTTTATAGAGCTTTTAACAACAAATAATATAGTATTTTAAATTATTAACCTAGGTTAATTGGTTGACGAGGAAATCCAAAAAACCTGCTCATAAAATCTCCCATGTTAACCTTATGGGAAAAAGGTTTTTGGCTTTTCCTCAGTTCGTTTATTTGCTTTTACCAATATATTCAGCTCTACAAAACAATAATTTTGGTATTTAAATTGTGATTCTACGTCCAACCGTTGCAGAGATATTCAAAGTGCTAAACACAGTACCGGTACGTTGTCCGATGTTATCCTTATGGAGAATAAATCAAATTTGATATCTCGATTATTCATGAATGTATATTGATGAAACTTGGTATGTGGCTTCACGTAGTACTGTTATATTGATATTAGCATGGCAAATTTATTTTTTTACCATCCCAGTAGCAACAAACCTGCATACTCAGCCGTAATGTTATTCTTATGGAGAATAAGTAAAGTTGTTTACCTCCCTTAATTATAAACATAAATTAATAAAACTTAGTATGTAGCTTCACCTGGTTGAGTTATATTGATAATTGCAAAAAACGTGTTTCTTCTTTTTAGTGAATTTCCTTTGGAAAGTGAACTATTAGCATGACCCGCACGGTGAAACTTAAGCCCGGGACCACCATAGAAGTTCCTAACGTGACCCCCTGAACACGTTTTGGGGGATCGTTCAAAATTATATATATGTGTGTGTGTGTGTGTGTGTGTGTGTGTGTGTGTGTGTGTGTGTGTGTGTGTGTGTGTGTGTGTGTGTGTGTGTGTGTGTGTGTGTGTGTGTGTGCACTCTAGCGGTCGCATTTTTTGTCCGATTTACTTCAAATTTTGTAAGGACGTTCCTTTCTATAATCTGTTGGACAAAACAATTGGAAAACTCTAAACCCATTTTTTGGGGATTAATCTTTAAAATTTCGAGTTTTTGGGTGCAAAAAGGGTCGAAAAAGCCTCGGATGCAAAATTAATGCATGTTAAAAGATGGGAATTAGAGAGGCGAAAGTGTTAGGCCCTCTCTCGTCATTCTAGCATAAATATTTACCGAGTTATTAAAGAAAATGTGTATCGGCTAAACACAGTACGTTGTCTTATGGGGGTTTTACACTAGAAAAGCCTGTTATTCCTTTGTTAGAGTACTTTTATTATCCCCAGAAACCTCCCGCCTACTTTCAAGCCTGTCTGGACCTTCTCCTAACCTTATAATGTGCAAAATTGTATTCCCAGCTTTGCAAGTAAATGAAACCAGGAGTATCAGAACAGCCAAAAAATCAATGTTTTCAGATTTCAATAAAAATTGGACAAATTTTGTTTTTACACTGATTTTGAGTTTTAAAAGTTGTTATGTGGAAATTCACTTCCCTTACGTCAGCGTGCTGCGTGCGAACTCGTTTCTTTTTGCAGCAATCCTGCGTAGTACTCAGCCCTAATGTTATTCTTATGGAGAATAAATAAAATGCCATAGATCACTTACTTATTTATGTATGTTTATGAAACTTGGTAAGTGTCTTAATGTAGATGTGAGAAACATATGCATGCATTGGAAATTCTCTGAGTACGCAGGTTGCTGTGACGGGGATTTTTTTTAAATACATTGTGTAGATCTAAATGCTTAAAATAAATTACTGTGGCATTCAAGAAGTATCAAAGACTCCCCGCTGTGAGTGATGATGTTAACTAATGCACTTTGTGTGTCACACTGGCGTGCTTTACCTGCGGGTCCTCAAAGCTACACTGAATAATTGAGTTATTACGTAATATACATCTCCTCATTCGTACCGATAATGATTTCCTAGCAAATATATTTATTTATTAGTGAGCTGTAAATACTATTGCCCCTATAATTCTTCTGCTCGCTCTCTTCTGTTTTGTGTTGTATCTGCCCCCAGTCCCTTAGGCCTGTTTTTCCATCATCCTACGATTTCCCAAACGACCACAATTTTGTTTAAAACATTTATCTTGCTAAACTAATATTATATATTAATTTTTTAGATAGGTAATGTATTAAATGTTTAAACCATTTTTTTCGATGTATTAAGACAAACTATGATAACATTTATATATTAATGAATAATTGTGATTTTTACAACGGGTTTTCCAATGCTTTACGTTAAAATTACCTCGATTGTTATACGAACTTAATCACATAGGGTTTTAGTCAAGATGGTTACTCGCTGAATGCAAAAAAAATAAAAGCGATTGAAACTAAAACATTACCTATTCATGTCATATAAATTGTTAAAAAATATTATCTTATAATGTTACGGTACCCAAGTTTATACATGGCATTAAATGGAAAAGTAGAACGTTATTATGTTGAGGCTTTGAATGTTATTTCAAAAAATAAAAGTTAAATATATTGAGGAACCAATAAATATGTTTAAACTTTAAAAAAAACTTCTTATCAGGATATAGTTTATGTAACACTTATAATGTATACAAATCCAATTTACGGCGAATGAAACATGTACATTTTACAATATCGCAATCCTGGGAAACTTACTGATATTACATATGAAAGATCCCTAAGATTTTCAATTCCCTAGCTGCGGATTTGGCACCCTCGCCGACACAACGAGAACTCACGACATCTGATCACTACATCCATGGTACAAATGACCTGTATTAAAAGAATCAAATTGACCTGCAATTGTTTTGGTAAAATTAACGATTTTCGGGAAATTTGGCGTCAAATATTTAAAATAGCCGCCACTTTGAAACTGACAAAGAGTTTACATTCACATTTTGCACAAAGATAGCGGCCAATATGATGAACATTTGTGCAGAATCTCAACGCTGTATCTCAAACCGTTAAGGAGTTATGAATTGTTTTGTAAAAAAACCATACAGACAAACAAACTCTAACCGAAACGAGAAAGGACATATGTTTATGTAAACCTTTTTGCTTATTTTGACCCAAGGAATCACTACGTAAATTATTTACCCACTTTTTTCGGACACCCTGAAAATACAGGCCAAATACAGAATAGTTTTAAACCCCACTTTTACATGCCTCTTCAAAAAAATAAAAATAAAACATATGTTACGAACTCAATAGTGTATTTCAACACAAAACAAATATAAAAAAATATCGAGGATTTAATAACTGTAATAAACTCTGGTAAAATGTTTACTTCGAAACACTGTGTAAAAAAGTTTCACATATTAATAATAAATTGTCAGTATTGATCTAAATTCATAGTATAATATATTACGTTTCATCAGTTAAAACTATCAAATCAAATCAAAACAAATATTTATTTCCGTTCACAATTACAACATGTATAAATTTACCTTAAGATAAACCCCCAAATAGACTAATAGTCTTTGAGTGGGGGCGAGTCCGTAATAAAAAGATATATAATGGTATTTAGAAAGGAAATACATATCTGGTTAAACCAATTTTAAAAAATATATAAAAACTAACTTTTTCTTGTGGAATACTAGATACAAATCAAATTGAGGAAGGGGGTTTCAACAACAAAATTTTACTACAAATAAAATTACTCAAACTGACCTGGCTTATTGAGGAGTGTGAATTTTATAATCGGTAAATTTACATTAATTTGCAATTTAGAGAAAAATAATATATATAAGTTTTTGTTATTTTTCTTATGTAAAAAAGTTATAATCTTTAACTGTAAATAGACCTTAATAACCTATCCCTTTCATCTATGCCAATATTTTTTAACCAATATACAAATAGTGTTTTGTATGTATCAAATTTACACAACGAAAAGCCTTTTAATTCAGTGGGTAAGTTTCTATATAAAATATGGGCAGAATAATATGCGTTAGCGGCAGATAATTTTAAATTGCTGCGTGGAGTATTTATTCCAAAATTCATCGTGCTACGAGTAGGATAATTGTGAGTTGGTTGTGAAAAAATAGGATTATGATTGTGGAAAATATAAACTAGCAGGTTTTTATATAAAGCTGTCAGACATCTAATACATTGATTTATTTGAAGCGGTCATCAGAAGGTAAACGTCTATTATTTTTTAATGCACACTTTAAAATTGACTTTTGAGATATCAACAACGGCTCAAGAGCGGTCCGGGTGGCTCCCCCCTACGCCAGTATGCTCCCTTCTAACAAAGACTGAACAAATGTACAGTATATATTTATAATTTCCGTTAGCGTTACTCTCTCATTCGCAAAAATTAATACTTTGGCCTTCTAATCTTGCCTTTAATATACACTATGTAATCAATTTCAATTCAATCAATTCAATTTAGAATCAATAATCACTACTATATATTTATGGTTTTCGACGTTCTCTATAATGGCACAGTTACAATGGATATTTTCGGGATCCATACATGAATGTAATTTCAAAATGTTGATGTAATTCACCGCCACATTTATAACCAATACATGCCTGTAAACAAAGAAATATATTCATTAGTATAATAACTACAAACACATGTTAAGAGGGTCTTATGTATTACAATCATGTCAGGTTATGGGTGAAGCTTATTATCAATTCAATCTCAGGCACGGTTCTGTTAATTGGAT
The DNA here is from genome assembly GCA_963675035.1 of Allygus modestus. Taxonomy (NCBI): domain Eukaryota; kingdom Metazoa; phylum Arthropoda; class Insecta; order Hemiptera; family Cicadellidae; genus Allygus; species Allygus modestus. Next base: position 178,986,864 of record OY776111.1, on the reverse strand, counting down.
TACTAGTACACTTGTACTGTTAATTATTACCACCACGACTAAATTTCAGGCTATCAGTTTAGCTGGAGTTATTAATAAATAATTTAAAGTCTACGTGTTGTGTTTTGCAACGCAATGTTTATTTGAAATCCATGGTTATTTATGGCCTACGTTGAACCATTCTTTATTGTTGAACAATTAAGTAACGTAAGCGAGAGGCTATATAGGATGATATATTCAGTGGCTTAAACACAGTACGCTGTCCAATGTTAATCTTATGGATAGCAATTCAAATGTTGTATCTTGCTTATCAATGAACTTATATTGATGAAAATTGGTATTGGCTTCATATGGTTGGAGACGATTGATATATTCATACCATACTAATTTTTTGCAGTCCCTGTGGCAGAATACCTTCGCACTCAACTGAAACAATATTCTTATATAATAGAGTAAGAAAATATTTATATTTTGCTTGTTTATGAACATGGATTGTTAAAACTTGGTATGTTGCTGGTTGTAATCAATTGATATTTACATTTAAAACCCAATTTTAGTGGTCCCTGTTACAGAAAACCGGCGAGTTCAGTCCTACTATTTTTCTTATGGAGAATAAATAAAATGTGATGTATATTTTATGTATTAATATTTTTGATAAAACTTAGCAAGTGGCTCCAGGTGGTAATGAGATACCATTAACAATTCGTTGAGTAAGCAGATTTGCTGTGATGGGCTCTCTAAATAGTTATTACAATGCCAAGTTAATTCGGGATTTTAAATTAATATTACAATTATTAAAGTACTTACACAGATTGAATATTGGGAACTTTTTTATTTCACAACCAACAATTGTGTCTACATTATTTAATACTTTAATCTGCCAAGTCAAACCTAAAAATTTTAAAATATCAAATACAGTATAACTAAAAACATCCACATTCTCAGTCATCCACCCCTCCCCCCCTTATTTACGTTAAACACACTATGTAACAGGGAAACCATTTAAATGTGTCATATTATTTCCTAAAACCTTTTAGTATAATTTAATAAAAGCTTTATTTTTCTACAGTAAAATGTAATGTTGTTTGTGTATACAGATAACAATTATAATTCTCATATCTTAACGCTTGATTTTCAATGTTTATTGTGCATGTATACTCAAATCTCTTAAAATTATGTTGAAAGCGAAAAAGTAAAACTAATCAGTTTTAGTAATGCTTTATATGTAGTCATTCGTTATCCTAATGACAAAATCCAAAGTAGTGGGCCAAGTAATTTACTAAAACGTGGATTGATTTTCCATTTACAATATAAATCAAGTTATAGTAGAAGTAATTTACATTTACTCACGATAACAGTATGTTTAAGGAGTTAGTTTGATTTATTAAAGAACATGGTGACAGAGATTTGCTCGAAAAACCAGTCAGTTTGTTACAAATGCCTAGAGTACTTATATTCACGATTCCTCTCCAAGGCGAGCGTATTTGCTTTGCTTATTGCGTATTGCTTGTTTCTTTTCATTTTGGGCATGTCCGTTTTACATTCAATCTTCAGTTTGAATGGTTCTCGCAATTTATATAATATAACCCAATCATGCATGTTTAAAGTTATGTACACATTGGTTCCAATCACTATTCTCACAAAAATCACATGATACTTTACCAAGTGAGTGTTATTCTAACAATTGAATGGTTAGTTTTGAACAGCTGTTATGATTTTTTTGTTTTTATTTACAAATCTTAACCATAACCCCAATGTTAGTTTTTTTTAATAGGTATCTTTCTTTTTTTAACTTTATTTTATTTATAATCTGTTCTACAAAATATTGAACATTAAGTAAATTTGATAAAATAACAAAGCATTAGTCAGTCTTCATCCTTTGAAAAATCCAACACAAACACTGAATCACATAATACAAATTTAAACTAAAATATAGTTCTTTACTTAAAAAACACAATACTATATTTTTCCATGGATGAGGTATGATTCAAACACATTTATTACCCAATAAATTCAATAGTTCCAACATTTGGTAGAGAATTTTTGGAGGAGGAGTAGGCAAAGGTTTATTCTGATGTATTAACTATCCTCCTAACAAATGTATGCTCAATCGGTTCAGTTAACTACTAACTTCAGTAATCAATCAGTTAAAATGTTAAAGGCTAACGGAGCAGATAAGTCCCAAAGGGCATACAGGATGGAAGTATATTCCTGATTCAAATCTGGCTTATAAACAGATAGACGGATTAACAAATGTTTACTCAAATTTCAATATCTATTCATGAACACCACAACAACAACAATAACACACAACACAATAAACACACAACAACAATAAACGCACTGAATATTACATAATGCTGAACAAATATTGAAAACAACACGACAATACGACTACAGATACTGAACATTTACTGAAAAATTCACAAAATAACTTGCTTTCATCACAAGATCAATCTGAATCCTCAGATCAAAGTTTCATTTTCCTCTTCATCTTCCTCTTCGTCAAATTCTTCAACCAGTTCATTTCCACTGCGACTTTTCAAACTTAGATTATCTAGCAGTAAGAGAAGGTTCAGTGTGTCACTGCTAAATGGTTTCCTCTTTTTATGTGACTTTGGCCGTGAGCTGCTCAAAAATAGTCACTACTTAACAGGAATCTATTTAAAACGACTCTATTGCACGCTTCCCTGCACATTTTCTTGAAAACACGGATCTGTACAATCTGAAATGTTTGTTTTTTCCTTCACCTGCTTCTTCAGAAAGCAGCCCAATTGGGACAATGGCATTCTTTATTGCTGTTGCTCCATGGATCAGGACTTTATGCAGTGTTGGGGTCATTGGATGCCACCCATAGAGACTAACATACAGTCTTGCTGTGTCATTGGCATACTTATCAAATTTTTCTTTGTCGATGTGGTGTTCACTAGAAATCACTTCCAAACTTACTTTTAGTCTTGTAATTAATTCTGGATTCATCCCAGTAATTTTAGCGGATGCTTCAGGGTAAAAAGGTCTGACGTATTCTCATCGTTCGTGTTTAGGAACGTTAACAAGTAGTTCTATTTTTTCTTTGAACTTCTGTTGAATTCCTTTTTTGGTTTCTGAAACTATTATTTTTCTTTTTCACTTATTGTTTGCCACTTTTGAATGGGGAGTTTGTACGATAAGTGGAGCAAAGATTAAAAAAAACGTATCCTAGTGTGCAGTGTCGATAGTCCAAATCTAAGAGCTTCAGTATTTTCTGTAAACTTCATTTCCAGTTTGTTGAAATCCTTCGAAGTTAGTCCACATATGTAACACCACTTTGTTGATGAAGTCCCGGTCGCAGCATTACTGACCTTCCCGTCCACCATAGTCAGTAACAGCTCGTGCTTGATCTTCACAACATCACCAGAAGTTATAACCTCTGTCACATTCAACGATTTTATTTGACCTTCAATGTGTTGAATTTTATCTAATGTAATATCCGTTGTTTCGTGAACAAACCTAATACGAATCGGCCTGCAGAATCTGGGTGAGGAAGGTGTCGGGTTTTTCCAGATTATTCTTTAGTTCTCACCTACATTAGATATTATCATAAGGAGTATCCTTAATCTATGATATTATCTGAAGAGGGACACAGGAGCTCTGGAAAGTATTGGAATCTCTATCAGTTAAGTTTTGGAAATGTTTCTTAAACTGAGCTTGCTGAGATACATCGCACCCCATTTGGTTATCAGCTGTAGGTTGTGCTTTTCTTCTGAAGGTAAAACTGCTAATACGTCCTCTAAGTGTTTACATAACCGAGTGGAAGAATGATCTAGTAAGGCTTGTAGATTTACTTCTGCCATCGTTTCTGTAACAGAGATTGAGTCTTCTATCGGACAGCAATCATGCTTGGTTTTTTTAACAAGGAGTAACACGGGTAAACATCTGTATTTGAAGCCTTGATTACTTCGTATTGTTTCCTAGTTAGCTCTGCATCGACAAATATTTTTGGCTTGTTCTGGGGTGATTTTAATAACTGTACGTTTCTCGGCCATTGCCAGTGTCTTCTTTACCTTTGATGCTCTTGTAGGAGTCTCTGTAACTTTTTTATTAGTTCAGCTGCTGCAGTGTTTCCCGATGCTCTTTGGCTCATCGAAGTGGCATACGTTAGCTTGGAGGCATACAGTTTTCTTAATTCCTCATTTTTTCTGCGCTTACTTCTTTCACTAGCATCCTTAAAATCCTTCTTAGGGTGGCCAGGGTCCGACGTAGTTCCCCTGAAACTAGGTATTACAACTATATTGGACAGCCACTCTAAATTTTGTTGCAGGAATCTTTCTTCTTTCCTATATGCTGACGCCCACCTTTTTCTAACATCTGATTTAAAATGCCCTAAAGCGGAACTGAGTGAGCTCCTCTGATCATCCGGACAATTAGTTATATCTGCTAGTCGGGTTTCCATACACTAGAGCTTTTCGTCGATTAATTTGTTATTAAATTCCTTCAACAGATCGAACAGGAATTTTCTTGTAAATTATTTTTCCATTATTTGTTCCTGAAAAGAAACATTTGCCTTAATATACATTATACAGGGTGGAAAAAAGTCTGGACACGGTGTAATATCTTTAAAATGATTTGAATAACAAAACTAAAACTTTGCAAAGTGATTTAGGGTCTAAAAGTCTATTTTCCAAGGTACATATTGATATTGCACCTCCAAGGGGGAATGGTCCATAAGGAGTAAGATGCAAATCTTAAATGTAAGCATAGGTAAATATGTACATTATTTTAAAGGCCTAGTCTATCTGAGTTAAATGCCGCAAACCGCAATTCAAATGCTTTATTCGTTACAAAACGGTGGCTGTCTAAATATTTTTTTTAAATAACTATAAAATAGTCCAACAGTTTTACAAATTATTTAAACAGCCGCCATTATGTAACAATTAAAGCTTCTTAAGTGCGGTTTGCGGTATTTAACTCAGCTAGACTAGGCCTTTAAAATGATGCACCTATGCTTCCATTTAAGATTTTCATCTGACTCCTTGTGAACCGTTCCCCTTGGAGGTGCAATAGACCTTTAGGAAAATAGACCTTTAGACCCTTAACCATTTTGCAAAGTTTTAGTTTTCTTACTCAAATAGTTTTACAAATATTCAACAAATTTTCAGATTTTTCAACCATCTTGGGGTCATTTTACAGCTTTTTAACAAATATTTAAACGGTCGCCATTTCGTACCGAATAAAGCTTTTGAATTCCGGTTTGTGGCATTCAAATCAGCTAGACTAAACCTTTAAAATGATGTACCTCTTGACCTATGATTTTATTTAAGATTTTCTTCTGACTCCTTGTGGACCGTCCTCCACTGGAGGTGCAATGTCAATAAGTACCTTGGAAAATATACTTTTAAACCCTAAATAATTTTACATAGTTTTAGTTTTGTTACTCAAATAATTTTAAAGATATGATACCGTTTCCAGACTTTTTTCCACCCTGTATAGTTAAAAGTATATACCTACAAAATATGTAAAAGTAAGTATATGTAAAATATGACCTAAAAACTGCAGAAGTATCATTATCATTCAGTGTATAAAAAAATGAAAATGCATTATTTTATCACTTTCACTAACTTGCTATGAAAAAAAAAACAATAGACACTTGTTATGCTTAAATTACCGATACAGATCGCTGCGACTTTTATCTTGCTACTTAATTACAGTATTCATGTCGAATAGTTCTGCTTCTGCTTCTGCAGGCATCAATAACAGTTTTAAAACACAAACATGTTTCTAATTAAGTTAACCCAAAACACTCAGACTAATTTTTAAACAAAATTCCCGATTTTCATTAAATTAAATTTTACATTAAAATTCACTGAAAACTAAGTTATGCTATTTAAACATAATATTTAACGAGGGAAAATGGCAATATATTTATATCAGTCACAAAGATATACATACATATATAAATATTTGAATAATATGACATAACTATTTGTATAATATACGACATATAATCATATTTTAGTTATAATGATTGATTAGGGCTACTAATATTATTAGATGTATCTTCATATTTTAAAAAAGTACCCTTATTTTATAAAAACATTTTTATTTCAGACTGACATGTTTCGTGCGCTTAGTCCATTATCAAAGTCTATAAAAATATAACTTCACATTTAAAATAAAATAAATATTAATGATATGTTAAAATTAAGTATTTTAAAGCTGCATATGATTTGTTTGTCATAATCCATAATATATTTTATTTTCTTCTGTTATTTTCTTGTAATACTGTATTACATGATTTTAATACGTCCTTGTTCTTATTTTTATCTGCCCAAAAATATATATCGAGGGATACGCCAGCTTATCAGCTGTCCAGAGATAACATATTTAATCGTATGAACTGATTAAAGACAACTTTTTGCCCAGAATTTTGATATAAATACTCTACTGTGGCGGGCACCTGTTAAAGGATGCTGTCCTTGCGGCCGATGCTTTAGGCAAGCGGGAACGGAGCCCAAGTGAGACCAGCCGAAAACGGGCAAAAAGAAGAAAAAGAGGAAGAAAATAAAAGTTGATAGAACCGTGGTGGAGGTTCCTTCGGCGGTGCCGGTCGCGAACCCAATCCAGGGGACGTAGTTGCAAAACCGAAGAGGAAATCTGGTCCATCTTCTGTCCTCATGATAGTGGCTGGTGGCCAAACCTTCGTTGGTGTTTTGGGGAAGATCCGTAAGGAGAGACTGAGATTTCCGAAGTCGCGGAGGATTTGGACAATGTTTTCGGTGAGTCCATGGACACATGAAAGGTTACTGTAAGCCCACCAAACAAGCGGAAATTGAAGATGGTGGTCCTTGACCTTTTGTGAGGGAGAGGTCGCCAAGCATCTCAAGATTGGCCATGCTCAGGTGGGTTTTGACAGCTGCATAGTGCGATTGAGGACCGTAGTTCTACGGTGCTTCGAGTGCCTGGGCCACGGGTACCGAAGCAGCGAGTGCACTGGGGTGGATCGGCCCACTCTCTGCTTCAAATGCGGAGAGTCGGACCATCAGCTCAAGTCTTTACAGCAAAGGGCCTCACTGCTTCCTCTGCACAGAGCTCCAGCCAGGGGAAAAGGCCGACCACATACCTGGGTCTGGGGCATGCAGTTTTCTTAGGACTCAACTGGAAAATACTAAAAGCGCTTCTAGAAAAGGCTAAAAATTATGAAAGGAGACTGCCAAAAGCAGCGCCATCCAAGAAAAGGAAGTACTTCCTTTCTCCCAGCACTATGGAGCTCAGCACGCCAGGTCAGCAGCACGGGTCTCTCTCCCCGAAGTAATGTGATAAGCAATTCCGGGAAGAGAAAATCCTGGCATGGAAGGTGGGTTCAGTAGGTAGGGTTTCAGCAAGTCCTACACTTTGTCCGTAAACGGAATCAAACCTCTTTGGGAAACAAACATATAACTTATTATATGTCCTAGTTAGTTATTTAAAAAAACTATCGTTGATTTCAGCACAAGATCCAATGCTGATAACATAGTTCTTCTTCAAACTACAGTTTATAAAACGATATGACAGATCAAGTAGACGTTCATTTATAAAGTCAAAAATATTTCGAGGAACAAGTTGATTGTGGAAACATGTACGTAGGTATATTATAATTTAGTGCATGGGAATGTTGTGTTGATTGGATTAACATTCCTAACGCGGTGAATCAGATAATCAGATCTCTGCTCTCCTACAGTAACTCATATGTAAGCTATGATCAACTAACAAAATTCCGAGTAATGTTTTTACTTACCCTTAGAATTATATTAATATTAATTTACTTCTCAATGTTGCGAACAACAAACAATTCCAAACATAAAAATTAGTAATTATACTTTTGAGCAAGCTTTATTTATTGCTTAGTCTCGTTTTGGTCTATTGAAATTTGTACAAACTATTTTTTTGCTGATAGTTCCAAAAGCAGCAGACCTGCGTACTCAGCCCCCATGTTATTCTTACGGAGAATAAGTAAATTGGTATCTCCCTTAATTATGAACATAAATTAATAAAACTTGGTATATGGCTTTACCTAGTTGAGTTATATTGACATTTGTATAAAAACTCATTTTTTGTGTTCCTTATTTCAGCAAACCTGCATACTCAGCCGCCTTTTTATTCTTATGAATAATAATGGAGATTTTGATGAAATTTGGTACGTGATTTTATGTGGTATTAAGACACATTTATATCCATTGGAAATTCACTGAGTACGCAGGTTTGCTGCGACAGGGGTATTATTTATTTTAAAGACTTATCTAGGATATAAATTTTTTTAAGGTGATATGTTTGGCTAATGACAATTATTAAAACTAATTTATGGTGGTAATGTAATTATGGTTTTTAAATCAAAACAAACGTACACAACTTAACAAACTAATTCTCAAAACATTTTTGCGTTTTGACTACCTATTCAATAAACATGCATGAATATACTTTTGTGTTCATTCTGTTTGGTTGTGTTTTATTTAAATATAATTTTGAATCACAACCTTGCCTAACCTTGCTTCAAATGAACTTATTGATTGGCAAGCTGGCGCTGGTCGGCTCGTTCGGTAACAAAACCCTCACCAATGCTGCGCTGATAAGATTATGGCGATTCTTCTTGTCACCACTAAATGTATTACAAAGCCAGGTTAATTAATGTGAGATTTATTGATGCAATAATAACAATGCAGAATTGAAATGTAATTAAAGAAAAGTTTAAGGCATGCTGGCATGTAGTTGATAAATCTAATAGTTAATATAAAAACCTTCGTTGCTTCTTCTGGTTATGGTAATCTGTTTGGCTATCGCACTTGGTGAAATATAATAATTGTGTGAGCAGTTATATACCTTAGAAATTCTGATTGGCAAGTCTCAATTTTACTGACTGCTTAACCAATTTCTAAGGTACTGCGCGCAATAGTAATGACATGTAAAATAAATGTACATGCATCTCAAGTGTAAAACGTATTGACTTAAGTTAAGTAAAAAGAGTGATCAATTCCACGAAATATTTACGTATCTAGTAAAAATTTTGTTACATAAATTGTTTAAGGGTTTAAAAGGGTACTTATAACTAGGAGTTTTGCACTGTCTCAACGCATTAGTTTTGAAGACGCTTGATTAATCTCTTTAGCGAAGGACCGCGAAATACCGAGGGTGGGGACGTTTCTCTCAAGCCTCGTCAATGTCCGTTGAAAATACATTTACCTCCTTAAAACAGCGTGTGGAAAACTAAATTACCTTATTAGGAACAAATTGTTTCTTACCGGGTCCTTTTCTCACACCAGTTAAACAGTAGCAGTTTTTTTTCAGTTATACAATCTTATGTTACTCATTTTGAACAATTGAAATTAGATTGTTATATTTGTCAGAACCTCATTAAATATATCAATGGAAATATATATTTATATGTTAAATATTATTTATACGGTTGAATGCTAAAAGTCATGAAGTTTTCCTGTACTAACAAGTCATAAAATATTAGCTAATGAGCTAATTTGGGAAACTTAAAAATAATTTTAGTGTGTGCAGAAGGTCTTTAAACTACATTGGTTTAAACAAAGCTAATTTTCTTTGACCGGATGTAACAAAATACAGTGGTGTAAAGGTGTACTGCGAGTGAACTGAACATGCACAATGTTTAGTAAATAAACATTTCGGGTATTTTAATGATCGTGAATGTATATGAAATGTTTCATTTATCTGACAACTTTCATCGTACACAATCGAACCGTTGTATATACCATATTATGTACTTGCATACCACATACAAAGGGTACGTGTACCAAATATAAAAAATAACCTAGCAAAGGTGAACGAGCAAGCATCGATTTGAATTGTCCACCAAATGGCTTCAACTATTCTAGTTTCCATGAAACGCCATAATGGTATTCGATAATCAAAACAGCGATTTTGTCTCTTGACTGGGCTTTGAAGTGATTTCTCTGGTTGTTCGTGTTGTTGTAATGTGTCTAGTATGTTTTTCTGAATAATGTCTAAAAACAATTCGACTATATGTTTAAATTATTAACAGTATTATAAGAACATTTAAGCATAAATAAAGAAATAATATTCATTTGCGGATAATGTGGATATGATTGTGATTTGTTTTATTATTTATCCAGCTAAATTAATTGATAATATTTTCTCCACACAAAACTGAACTCCGTCAATTATATCATACCAAGCTAAAACCATATAACATATATTTGGTCCCTTATAATCTAACAAAGTATTGTACCGATTTGAATTTTTTAATTTTTTGTTATATATGTGTTGTGTGTGTGTGTGTGTGTGTGTGTGTGTGTGTGTGTGTGTGTGTGTGTGTGTGTGTGTGTGTGTGTGTGTGTGTGTGTATGTGGGCGTGTGTATATGGTAAATTACCTTAAGAGATATAATGTTGTTCTGTTGGTGTACCTGTCAATTAGCTAATAGAAGTTCGAAACGACAGTTAGTATAGAAGGGGCACTAAGTAAATTACTACTCGTGTAAAAAAATAAAATAAAGAATCCTTCCAAAATGACATTAATATATTAATTAAATACTTCTGTAAATATCTCTGAGATTTGGAAATGTTTTAAACATAAATCAACTCTTTTTTCATTGTATAACTTCTTTCAAATATAACATTTCAATCTTATGAGCATGAAGGATTTTGTAACTTATTTTGCAAGTTAAAACAATGTTTCAATATTTATAATTTACTATTACATTTATTTACTTGTTATGCATTATTTACAGACCAGACGAGTGCCAGTAATATGGGCTAGTGCCGATTCGCCCCTAGAAACACAATTAAGTTTATCTAATTAGAAAATATATTCCCTTGTCACAACTATTGATGATTTGTGTTCTGATATCAAATTATTTTTTATGAAGAAATTAATTTTATTTGTAGTTTGAAATGTTGGAGTTCACATATTTGACTTCCTAACCACATTGCCAACTATATCACAGGCTATGTGCAAAGCTATTTTTAAATTACAATTCTTATACCTAATTTCAATTCCATAGGTGTACAGTATCAAGGGGCAAAGGTATCAAAGAAAGCTGGCAAAGACTGGCCTTGTTGGCAATGTAGGAAATGAGTGACTTGCTGAACTGTCAAGATAAATTAAATTCTTAGGAAAAGACTGTGTTTCTTAATAACTAAAAAAGGATAAAAGATTGACCTATATATGAAGCTAATTGACACCGCAAATGAGATGTGCTAATACACAAGACCAAGATGAAAATGTAGAAATCATTAACTACCCACCTATGTTGAGTGTTCTTCCTTTCAAAAATAAGGTTGTGAAAGAATCGGTGGCCTGTCAATAAGTTATATCAAACACTTTTACAAGTCAAAAATCATCATTCAATTTCAAAGAAATTTTTTTAGTCAAAGGCATAAACTATAGGGGAGGAAACCCCAATCAAAGTAAATAATAAGTACTATTCACCACTCTAGAAACCGTTTTAAACTTCAAGCTATTTCTAGAAAAAAAGTAAAACCAAGCAAATAACAAAGAATAAAAGAAAGAATGAAAGAAAGAAAGAAAGAAATACAAGTTAAAACATCTTTAAGCGCCAAGGCTGACAACAGATAATTATAAAAAACCATATCATAAATGTTCTGTTAAATTACAAAGCGTTACCTAACGAAATTCCAGATAGGTCTGCTCATTTCTTAGGCCAGTAAAGTCAGGTTTTGTGGTGGAAAGAGTTGCGAGCAGAATTTGTTTGCTGGAAAATGTGAACCAAGGTCTTTTGATTTAAATTTACACTTCCAAGCAGGTGATATTTCGCCACCATATTGTGAAGTGGCGGAAGTGACATGAATGTTTTGTGCCATGAAAAATTAACCTCTCATCAGATATTGTTTACAATTTTAAGAAATATGTAAGTATATTATACCTTTAACCTGGTGTCTATTTAACTTGAGCATTTACACACATGTTACATTGCAAATTGTATTTCTGTGTGTGTTTTCAAGAAGTGTTTAAATTTGTTTCTAGAAAAACACTTAATTTTGTATTAATGTTGTGGAGCTTTTAAAACAACCAATTTAATATTTCAAATATTGTTTTATCTCGAGTACTAAATGTAGTAAGTTGCCCATCATAACGTAACTGTTTTGGGGAATTATTGTTTTTTTTTTATTTATGTCAGTGACTTAGTAATTTCTTAGTAAAAATAACAGTATGTCTAAAAAACAGTTTGAGGTACCCAAATATAAATCGACGACCAATGCAATAGGTGATGTGAATAAAGCCTAGCAAACGCTTTTACTCAATGCTAATTAAATAGGAAAATTAAATGCTATTTTTTTTATTTACATCACATCACCACTTAGTTTCAAGCGTTGTCAAAGCGACGGATGGTGGTGAGAAGGCTTTCAGTTTCTTTTTTGACCTAAGCAAAACTTTCGACACTGCTAACCATATCATTCTTCTTCAAAATTGCTAGCCTGAATCGGTCATCTCGGTAGCCTAATTGTTAGCGCATTGGACTATGGTTCAAGGGGTCACGGGTTAAAATCCCTGGGCGTCCATAAAAATTTGAGGGGTTTGGACCGCTTTCCCTAAAAAGCGTTTGTGTACTCTATTAACAAAAATGCCGTTGGCTTTGAAACTAAGAGAGTATTTGAGGTGAAAGCAGTAGATGCTCAAGCTGCTTGAGATAATTTAAACCACCTAAAGGCAGGATTGTCAGTGGAGTGTCTCAGGGGTCTGTCCTCGGTCTAGTATTGTTTCGACTGTTTGTGAATGACCTTCCATCCATCAATACATTCTTAAAAGTGAGTGGTGGCAGTGATTTGATGAAAATCTTCTCAGGCTAAATCCAACTAAGAATACAATCGCACAACAATAAATTTTCCATAACGATAAAATACTACCAAAATAATTTTATTCTAAATGAGGACGAGCTAGAAGCCAGTGCTTAGGTGACGTGTCTAAGTCTGCGATGAGAATTCGAGATGATGATTTGATGAGGATGAGGGTCAATTTTCTATTTAGTTTTAAAACAACTTGTATATAATAACCTTGTCTGTAGATATTATAAATAAACCTCTTACAAATTTCAGATTTTAAAATGATTATCTTAATTACCAGTTGTGGAACAAATGCAACTGGAAATTTACTAAAGTGGTGGGGAAGATTAAAAAACCAGATTTTATATTATATCGACGAATTATTACTACGCCCATTAACTTTGTAAAATATTACTATATATTTTAATCTAAACACGTTATAGTCAGAAGTTCTTTGTATCTTTATTATTAAAAGAATTTCTTGATTTTTGTTCGGCGATTTTCGACCCCTAAAAATATTATTTTATTTACATATTTGGTATCGACTGAAAGGGTTTGACCTCTAGATGTGCCTTTTGAGGATTCCATAAACTCTCAACCACGAGGCTTTGCCCCATGAGCTCTTAAAGTTTTAATGTTAATCTTATGGAGTTATATTTTATTTACTTATTCAGCTGATTGTTATGTAAATCTGATATATTAATTCGCTAAGCCGATTTTCGTTAAGAGAACTCCTCCGTTATTTCTGAGCCAATTTTAACGATTGAGGTATCACAAATTTCTTCCTGGTTTTTAGTTGTGCATAACGGATTTCATTTTTCGATAGTATTAATCTGAAGAGCACAGGCCCTCCTCAAAGTTTGTTTTTTGTCCATAAGATTAGCATGGGGAATAATTTGGAGGGATTTGAATTTCAGTGTTAATACATTGTGGGCAGGTTATTAGCAATACCAGATTTTTCAGGTAAGTAATCTATTTCACTATATAAAAGGTTATTGGTCTACATCCCTTTGAGCAGTAAAATGTTGAATGCAACGGAGATATATATTTTTTTATTGTTTTAAAACCATAAAATATGGTGCACTATAGAATGCACCATATTTGTTCTAATGCAATTAGTCTAATTATATTTGAATACAGAACGGAGGAATACGGAGGAGGAATCACGTCTGCATTACTACTCTACAAAGGTATAATAAACCATATAAATAATGGCACGGCAATAAATCATTGGCAACAGAACACATAAGCCCTTGCAACATGGTATTTGAAGCTCAGTTTTTCTTGGCAGCCGTTGTGATTATAATACCGAATATTTTCTTCGTTTTTAAGTCCACCTTCAATACATCCAGGAGTTATTCAGCAGATACTATGAAGAAGATGGGTCATAAAAAAGACATTTTAGGGCTTATTTCCGTTCCAATGAGGCTTGTCCTTAACGACCTTCAACATTTCCATGTTAATTATATACTTACCAGATCGACAGCAAATTATTTGGTAAAAAGACAGCAGGCAATGCACTATAGTCAGAAACAGGCCTATACTTTCTATCCTGTATGCTCTTTGGGACTTATCTTCTACGTCAGTCTTTATAATTTTAATTTATTCATCACTGATGTTAGTAGTTAACTGAACCCATTGTGCGTATATTTGTTAGGAGGATAGTTAATACATCAGAATAAAAACTTTATCCACTCCTGCTTAAAAAATGCTTTACCAAATTGGAACTATCGAGTTTATGGGTTTTATATGTTTTATAATCTGGCCTCATCCATGGAAAAATAAAGTATTGTATAGAAAAATATTCGAAAAAATTAACATTATGGTTGAGATTTCTAAATAAAAACAAAAGAGTAATAACAGCTGTTCAAAAGCAACCATTCAATTGGAAAAATAATACTCACTTGGTAAAGTATAATATGTGATTTTGTGAGAATAGTTACTACAACCAATGTGAAAATAACTTTAAATATACATGATTAGGTTATTTATAAATTGCAAGAACTATTGAAACTGAAGTTTAAATATAAAATAGACATGCCCGAAATGAAAAGAAACGAACAAATAAGCAAAGCAAATACGCTCGCCGTGGAAAGGAACCGTGAATATAATAAGTACTATAGGCATTTGGAACAAACTGGCTGGCTTTTAAAGCAAAGCTCGATCCCCAGGTGCTTTAACAAATCTAATTAACTTGTCAAACATAACATTGTACTGTGATCGCGAGCGAAGCCATGACGGGCTACTAGTTGTCAGTTATTTGTTCCTTTACTTGGTTTAAAGGGTGTTTATGGCCTGTTTATCCCTACATTCAAGAATTAGTTATCTTCTTTCATTTTAATTTGGTCTTTGTTACTTACTTTTGTTTCCTTTCTTGTAAATTTTAATTTGTGTTTTACCTGCCTGTAATTTGTATGGCCGATATTTTATTTTTAATTGTTTATATTGTTTTTGTTTTCTTGTATTCATTGGTTGTTTTCAAAGTTTTCAATTAAGTGTTTTTTGAGTCGTTTTCCTCTAGTTGTTTTTCTTTTAAAATAGTGTTTGAGGTTTCAGTTTTACATTTAAACTACAACCTTGTTGTGCGTAATGTCCAAACACGGTCGTAAGGTAGTGTTTTGAATAGCCAAAGTAAGGAGGTTCACTGACTCCATAACAGACTCTGGCCCTCTGGCCACTCGGAAGGCTCAGAAGACGACAATTTATTGCTAAGAAAAATACAAGGCCTGCATCAAAACTATAAATATTCTTTGAATTTGTAAGCAATTAAATAATATATTGTTATACTTTGTATCTCTTTTATTTTGTAATAATATTCTGTATGATTTATCCATATTTTTGGAGGGTTGGTTCTTAATTTGGGTTAATTTCATGGGTTGCTGGCTGACTGCTTAACCCCTTTATGTTTGGGGATCTTAAAACAAAACAAAAAAACGTAAATTGACACCAATGCATAATACTTATTAAAATGGGGAACATAATCAAACTTTTCATTTCATTTCACATATTACTTATTACGTAATTTATTCTATTTCCTTCTTGGAAATGGCTATGCGAGAAGAACACTTTAAATTGTTGACCAACTATCTGCTGAAATATTTCCGTTGAAAAAGTAAATTAAAGTTAGGGATAAAAATTTGGTATGATTTTTGTTTATTCTAATGTTTTTAAGTGGTCTATAATACCAAGGAAATAAGAAAGCTGTCCTAATGTTGTGCTGATAGAATCAACATAATTCATGTAAATGTTTTCTCAAGATACACGAATTGCGTTGCATATCGCCTAAAACGTGCTGAAACTGATTAATATGTCGACCCTTTAATAGCTTACCCTACAAATGTAAATAGGGTCAGTTATACTTTGTAAAATATTAAGATTCTGTTGAAGTTTCAATTTTTTAATGATATACAGGATAGAGTTTTATTTCTATTCTTAGGCAATGTATTTACAGTCTATTTATCAATGAAATCGTTTAAATTTCAAGAAGTTTATACGTGCAAATTTTCCTGTTAACTCAGTAAAACTAATAAATAAAATCAGTACAAATCATAATTTAGCATGATTGCAAACATAAACAGATGGGTATATCAAGTTCTTCAAACATGACCCAAAGTACGTAAAAGGGTAGTAGTTTGTTTGTTTGTATCTTCTGTCAACTGAAATGCCTCCAACTCTACCTCTGGTAGTCCCATGATTGGTAAAATCAAACAATATTATTTCATCTCCCATTATGCTATTGGTACCTAACGACAAGTAATGTGAAATTTGATAACAGTATGGCCCTGTACAAATATTTACAGATATATGTTCAAAGTCAACCAATATAAAATTACATAACATTTACATTTTTACCATTTATTAACTTTTCCAAACATTTTTTCACGAAAATTCTCACATTTTGCAAAAAATATGTGGTTTACAAGAGTTTGGAGGGAAAAAATCGCTAGTAAAACAATTACTATTTGAAACCACTAGTAAAGTTTACTTACGGCTATGTTTATCTAAGTTATTAGTCACAGAATTACAATTTCTTCAATCAAATTGGAAGCAAGTAAATAATAACAAATAAGTAAAAATTGCCATCAGATTAAATGTGTGACATCTTTTAGGTGTTAAAACAGTAAAATTACAACGTGATTGAATTTACTATTACAATTCGAGTCGTTAATGAGACTGCAGAGGATTGATGAAATTTGTCACGTAACCAATAACGGAGTTACGATGTATAAATCCAATAATGCGGCCACATCCAGCCTCGTGCTGTGTACCGACCCGCACAGCGTCATTAATTCTTACTGTTATACAACTATTGAATTCAGTAACAAATAAGGGCATGTTGACAATTAGTTTATTTTAGTTTATTGAGGTACAAGAAAGGTAGGTCACTTATTGTCATAGCAGTGTTATATTTATATAACTCAATTTTTATTCATGGATGTTAAAACTAATATTATAATAAATCTAAAGATTAACTAAACAAGTGTTATGCATTGCTTGAAGTGCATTAAATAATAATTTTCAAATGTTATCAAGCCTTAGGAGGTCAAACCAACGGCCAATAACACACCGTTTATTCCTATACTGTGTTCTGAATACCAAATTCAGATAATTTATTTTCAACTATATATACAACAATTAAATAAAACAGACAAATATTCCTTGGAAATGTTCCCCACAAAGATTGTTCGTCTGTGTGTGGGGAGAGTCTTCACTGTCACTCACTTGTGTTTTAGTATCATTTCCACTGTTGTATAAAACTTAACTACTTTTACAGAAACTTAATAACAGTCTAACGTAATGTAAAATAAATAGTTTTTTATATTAAAAACTACAACAAAATCCTTCCTATACTGGGATTGGATCATTGCATCTTCATCACTAAGTTCCAACAGCCACCGCTCTACCCTCCCCCTAAAACCCCCGACACTCTCCTCCTCAAATATGGTTTGGGAGATTACTGTATATGATATGGGTTGGGTAAAATGGGTTTGATCGTTCTGCTTTATTAATTATTTAATTTTAGAATATTGATGCCTGGATTAATCTTATTTCTAGAGTAGGGGGCATTAGAGGGTTCAAAACCAGCAAAGGCGTGCGAGGAGGAATGAGGAATCGCCCCCCCCCCCGGTGACGTCAGCCCCCCCCCCGTGACGTCAGCCCCCCCCCGTAACGTCAGCCCCCCCACCTTCCTCATAGCCAACCTCGGCCCCCGACCTTCCCCATAGCCAAGCTCGGCCCCCAACCTTCCCCATAGACAAGCTCGACCCCGACCTTCCCCATAGCCAAGCTCGGCCCCCGACCTTCCCCTTAGCCAAGCTCGGCCCCCTCGGTCACGTCACCGAGGCTTTGCCTATTAGTTTTATTATAAGTTTTGTTTTGTTTGTTTTTTTTTGTTTTTTCTTTTTTTGTTTTTTTTTTATTTTATTTTTTATTTTATTTAATATTTTATAAAAAGTGTAAAAATGAATAGGGATAAGGATAGGGTTAGTCGTTTATTATTACATCCAACCGTCGTCGTCATCGTCGTCGATTAGCTCGACGTCGGAGCTGGAGTCGTTGGCGGCAGCGGCCTCCTCAGCTTCTTGACGCCGCCGCTGCGCGTCCTCATCCAGCTCCCGCAGGAGGCGTTCGCGGGCCTCTTCCATTTCCCGCCTTCTAGCCTCCCGCTGCTGGCGGTCCCATAGCAGCTGCCACTCCTCTTCCTGAAGCCAATTTTGGTTTTCGTGGACGTGAGGGAGGACAGCGCCTGTAAGGGAGAAGCCAGTGATTAGTAATACTGCTTAGTGCGTGAACTATCAAGACCCTAACCCGTCCCCAACCCGTACCTACGATACTTACATACGGGACGCTCGACGACCCGCTCTGACGTCTGGGTGGATGTGTTGACGGTTTCTTTTATGTCGGTCTGGGTCGAGGTGGAGGTGGAGTCGGAGGTGGACGGAGGCGGAGGCAAGATTATGGCTGGTTGTGGAGCGGACGAGGAACATGGTTTTGAGAGGGTGTCGAGGGTGGAGGATGTGGTAGACGTATGAGTAAAAAGATGAACCCTTAATTTATCCCGTCTGCGGAAAGCCCTTCCGCAGACGGGACATTGGATGAGTTCACCTCCCTCCTCATGCGTGGACCGGAGGTGGCGGGTGAGGTGGTCTTTGCGGACGAAGGTGGCGGAGCAGCGAGGGCATGGGAACATGGTGTTGGTGGTTTGGCGGTCAGGGAAGGAATGATGGTCCGACCCAGAGGTATAAACAACAGTAGGTGAAAGCGGTAGACTCCAGAGTAGTCAACAACGTAGAACGTTCCTCAGAGGTGTAAACAACAGGTGAAAGCGGCGATATTTAGACTCCAGAGTAGTCAACAACCCCCGGGGTGAAAGCGGTAATCCGTGGAATCGTAGAACGTTCTCCGTCTCGGAAAGTTCCAACGAGTGGGTCCCTAAAGCGAAGTGATTGGTACAGCCAAGCACGGCCCCCGACCTTCCTCACGACCAAGCTCGACCCCCTACCTTCCTCATGTCCAAGCCCCCCCCCGACGTCAGCCCCCCCCCTGACGTCAGCCCCCCCCCCGATGTCAGCCCCCCCCCTGACGTCAGCCCCCCCCCTGACGTCAGCCCCCCCCCTGACGTCAGCCCCCCCCCCTGACGTCAGCCCCCCCCCCGGCTCCGCGGAGTCACGTTTCGAGGCGCGTGCTAAGGGCTACGTGACTGCCCGGGGCTGTTTTCTCATCAGCGGTTCCGGGAACAGTTTACTGCTTACATTCCACTGCGAAGCTCCTATGGGTGAAAGCAGTGTTCGAGTCAGTCTTGATCAGAGCCGCTTTCATAATGGACGTTCTTACTGTAGAAATTTTTATCAACGTTCCCAACATCAGCCGCTACCTCTTGCTTGGACCGGAGTACCTCACCCCTACAAGGACTCGGGTTGAGGAGGTGATGAGGAGAGGCGGTCACGTCTTCCTCAGGCCGGGGCGGTGGAGTCCGGCCAGTCCCGTGATGTCCTCTCGTCGTTACGACCCGGGAGACCCAGCGCAGTGGAACGAGGTTCTGCAAGTGTTGCAGTTAACCTTGAACCAAGGCAGCATGGCGGTGTTGGACGTCCAGGAAAATTATAGAAGGCCTGGACAGTAATCGGTTAAACCCTAAACTGGTTACTTTTACCCCAACCTAAGACCCTCTGTCCTACCCCAACCCAAGACCCTCTGTCCTATCCCAACCCATAATCCTATTCCCATCCCACCCTAATAAAATTAGCAACGGTGGAGTGAGGACCCACCGGAACATCATACAGGTGAGGAGCGTCACGTTTCTGGAAGCTTCTAGAAGGTTCGCTGGAGCGCACGACTCGGCTATAAAGAAGCTTCTAGAAGGTTCGCTGGAGCGCACGACTCTGCTATAAAACCGAGGCAGAGCCGCGCGCGCGCGACCTCAGTGTTGTTCGAGACGTCACCATGAACGGAAGCGGAGTCAGCGCAGCCGAAGTGGACCAAACGATCCGCTCCTTCCTAGAGGAGCTGAACGCAATGAACGATGAGAACGCCAACACACCGCCAGTTCAGCAGGGATGTGCGTCAAAGAAGAAAAAGCTCGATGGGTGGACTGTAAAGAGGAAGGAAGTGCCTATCGATTCCCCGACACTGTGCTGGTCCGCTGGCGGATATCAGTACACTGTGAAGAACCCTACTAACAGCGGTAACGTACTGTTGAAGATGAATGTGTTCAAAGGAGGTCGCCCCACGTTCAGCTGCGGCTTGTACTTGGACGAGGAGCGAAACGATGAAATCTGCATATGTCTAGAGGACCTGCTATCCAGATTGCAAAACCTATGGCTGGCAAATAGCGAGACGGGAGAGTCAAGATACGACGGGATCACTAGGACCGCTACTCCTCTACCCACTTGGCGAAAGACCGATTGCATCATCTCAGGGAAAACCAAGAGGAGTGCGCACTCCAAGCGCGCTACCCAGTAAACGAGAGAGCGTGGAAAATTCCACTAAGCAGTTAATAACCGAGATGCTTCTAGAACAATCCACTTGTTTACGCAGTAAAGCTTTCCATTACGTCAGCCTTCCTGGAATTGAGCGTGGAAACTTCCACTAAGCAGTTGATAACCGAGACGCTTCTAGAACAATCCACTTGTTTACGCAGTAAAGCTTTCCATTACATCACCCTTCCTGGAATTGAGCGAGTAACTATGTCATCATGTTGTTGATACGCGTGAGTCGGCACGTAGACACCGCCAATAAAAGGCGACTCGGTGGCGAGAGCCGGTCATTCTGCATCCAGCCGCTGCGCCATGCTCAACACGGACCAGAAGATGGACCTCAGGACAGCCCTCAATAGCTGCAAGGCCGCGGGTTACACTCGCATCGCGGATCTGCGGGACAACGCGGTGTACCCGATTCGCTCATTCGAGCGGGTAGATACACCGTACGGCGAGGCGGTGATAGCCACCTTGGAGGGTCTCGTCGGCGACGACCCGATCCGGATCTACATGCCTCGACGGTTCCTTGCAGTCCTGGACGACAACGCCATCTCCCAGTACAACGTTGGCGTGGGGCCGAGGACGAGCCTTGTAAAGAGAAGCGGCCCTCCTGGCAGCAAACCTCCTTTCCTGGAATTTGTATAAAATAAACGGTATTTCCTATTCCCTTATTTCCTTCCAAAATTGAAAAAATCAAATCAAATAAAAAAGAGCAAGAAAAGAACCTTTAGTTACAAGAGCCGAGGTGGCGGTGCACGGCGGTCAGTAGACGCCATGGACTTGAGGTGGAAACACCCGTTCACCGCCATCGTGGCCGGGCCCTCGGGCAGCGGCAAGTCGCACTTCGTGGCTCGCTTCATAGAGCACGCCGACCGCATGTGCGATACGCGGTTCGCCCGCATCACTTGGCACTACGGCAGCGGTGGTGGCAAGAGCCGTGCGGACTCTGCCGTGCGCTACGTAGCCGGCCTGCCAGACCTGGACGACTATGACGGTAGCGAGCCCGCCCTGGTTATCGTCGATGACATGATGCGCGAGGCTGGCTCCGGCGTGGCGGACCTGTTCACCAAGGGCTCGCACCACCGCAACATGAGCGTGTTCTTCATCACGCAAAACCTGTTTCACCAGGGCAGGGGCCAGCGCGACATATCGCTGAACGCCCACTACATAGTGTGCTTCAAGAATCCCAGGGATCGCGCTCAGATCAAACACTTGGCTCGCCAAGTATACCCGGAAAACCCCAAATTCGTGGAGGAGGCTTACGCGGACGCCACGCGTGATCCGCACGCCTACCTGCTCATAGACTTGAAACAGTCAACGCCTGAAGAGATGCGCGTACGTTCAACCATTTTCCCAGACGATCCGGTGAACTACGTGTACCTGCCCAAGAAGAAGTGATAAATAGGCCGAGCGCGCGCCAGCGTCAGTCATCATGTCACACCGTGTGAAGAAGGACGCGGCGCTGCTGAGGGCCCTAATACACGCTACGCCCAAAGAACGCAAGGCCCTGTTAAAAGCGTGCGACAAGAGTCGCATCAAGTCGTTGTGCGAGTGCGCGTATAACGTGCTACGCGGAAACGTACCGCTTTCTCCCTGCCTCAAACGCAAATTGAGCAAACACAAACAGGCGCTCAGACGGCTGGTGAAACGCGGCGAGGGCTGGGCCAAGAAGCGACACTACCTCGTTCAACGGGGCGGAGGGATCCTCCTACCTCTACTGTTGAACGCTGTTCTGCCCGTTCTAGCGCAGAAGCTAATCGGACATGGAGTACGCTAGGAAAATGGTGGTTGTACCGCAGGAGCTCATCGAGAGATTGCGAGAAGGAACGGGACCAGGGCCGGAGCCAAGAGGAGGAGCAGGTAGCGCCAATAAGCCAGCCAGCCTGGACGCTGAGATGCATTGCATATTGAGCGACAAGCGGCTGGACGATACGGAGAAATGGAAACAATATCAGCAGGTGTTACAGCGGTTCCTGCACTTTTCCGCGGCTAAACGTCAACCCATAGGTCTGTCAATCATCGAGGGCGAGGACAGGGAGGAGGAAGCGGCGGGGGGTCCGAGTCAGATGAAGCGCGAGTCTAGCGCCTCGGCGGAGGAGGACATTGTGGAATCGTTCTCAAAAATCTACAGGTCGGTGGCGCGCAACTTGTTGCGATTCATGACCCGTCAAGGCAGCCCCATCGCCTGGGACGCCAGTGGGGCGGTGTACGTGAACAAGGTGAAGATCCCCGATTCCAATATAGTGGACATCGCGCACAGCATAGTGAGAGCGCGAAGGGCGGACCGATTGCCTACCGGCTGGCATCAAGTGATGGCCGCCTTGAAGGACATGAACGTGCCCAAAGAATACGTGAGCAATCCCACGGCGTTGCGTTACCTAGGCGTGGGACTGGACTCGGCATCGAGCCCCTGGGGAGACACAACGGCCTCATCGACACCCCTCTCACCGAGGTTGACGCCGATACTGGACCGCTTGAGACCGCGACCCCCAGCGGCCAGGAGAAGGATAATAACCGAGGAACCCGACCGGGAATCGTCATTGGACAACTGGGAGCAGTTCACACCGTAATGGAGAAGTTGTACTACGACCCGAGCCAGCCCGGTTCCCTCGGCGGGGTGGCCGCCCTGGCCAGAGCCGCGCGCCTACCGAAACGTCGGGTAGCCGACTGGCTGCGCGCCCAGGACACCTACACGTTGCACAAGCCTGCGCGCAAGCGGTTTCCCCGCAACCGCTACGCCGTGTTCGGGCCCCGGGAGCTGTGGCAGGCGGACCTGAACGACATGCGCGGCCTGAGCCGGTACAACGACGGAGTCAACTACCTGCTGACTGTGATAGACGTATTCAGTAAGCGGCTGTTCGCGGTACCACTGAAGAGGAAAAGCGGGCCTGAGGTGGCTGCTGCGTTCGAGGGAATATTCGCTGAGGCGACTCCCCGCTGCCTACAGACCGACAAGGGGACGGAGTTCACCGGGGCCGCGACCAAGAGAGTGTTCAAGAGTCACGGTGTCAACTACTTCACCACGCAGAACCCCGACGTGAAGGCGGCGGTGGTGGAGCGAGTCAACCGCACGCTCAAGACCCGCATGTGGCGCTACCTGACCTACAAAAACACGTATCGCTACGTGGACGTGTTGGACAGGCTTGTGGACGCCTACAACCGCAGCCCGCACAGGAGCCTGGGTGGTCTACGACCCGTGGACGCGGACAGCGGCGATGGTCAAACGGTGTACAAGGTGTGGCGTCACATGTATGGAAAGGCGATCCTGCGACACAAGCCCAGGTTCGAGCCTGGTGACACGGTGCGCATAGCCAAGGAGAAGGGCACGTTCGCCAAAGGTTATGAGACCAACTGGAGTAAGGAGCTGTTTGTGGTGGATCACGTATACGGGTCGCATCCTCTACCATTGTACGTGCTGCGAGACCTGAACGGGACGCCGCTGGAAGGGCGCTTCTACGAGCATGAGATGCAAAAGGTAACGATGGCCCCGGACCGCCTGTACCAAATAGATAAAATACTGGACACTAAAGGGCGAGGCTCCAGTAAGCGCTACCTAGTCAAGTGGGTCGGTTACGGAGAGGACTTCAACTCGTGGGTACCTGCATCTGAAGTGCAACAGCTGCGATGACGAGGCACGACCAGTTTTACCTGACGTTGCCCAGTAACAGTTCAATGAAGTACTATCCCAACAACATGGTGACAAACTACACGACCCATCTACCCTCGACCGTTGATCTGTCAGACGGCGAGTGGGAGGTCGCTCTGGCGGAGGCGCACTACCCCTTCTCTTTTCTGACCGTCGGTGAGGGAACCTACATCAAACTAGTGCTGGGAATGAGGGACTCTAAAGGCGGGTTGGCCGTGGTGGACAAGTTGTTAATCAAAGTGGAGCCGGGCAATTACAGTAGTACCGAGGAACTCGTGCACGCAATCAACAACCACCCTCAAATGAAGAGTAACCTGTGCACCTTCTCGTATGACGAGAGGTCCTCCAGGGTGGAATTGATGTCGACGTCTTCAGCCGTTCAGAGCCTCAAACTGAGCCCCAGTTTGGCGCTACAGTTTGGCTACGAGGTGGATACGGATATCGTCAAGCGTCACAAGTCCGTGAGGCCGGCTAACCTCTTCGCCGGTCTGCCATCACACATGTACGTGTATTGCGACCTGGTGGAACCCCAACTGGTGGGCGACGCTTGGCGCCACTACTGAAGATCCTCAACATCGACATCAGGAATTACACGTACGGTGCCAACACGACAGTGTATATAATAGACCCGCACTACGTGCCGGTGATTAAAACCTCATTCGAGAGCGTGGAAATCGATTTAAGGGACAACCAAGGGCGACACTTGCCATTCCACTTCGGGACTAGGTGCATGAAGCTTCATTTCAGGAAAGAGAGGCAGCGGCAATGAATCCGAGCGATCCCTATCTGGCGTATTACCGCCACCAGCAGGCGGGCCATGGCGTATCCTCCGTATTCAGAGGAGCCGCTTTCCAACGCGGACACGGCATCGGCAGTTTCCTAGGCGGGCTGATGCGTACAGTGGTCCCTTTGATCAGATCCGGCGCATCGACGCTGGGCAAGGAGGCGCTGAGGTCCGGTGTGGGCTTCTTGGGCGACGTGGCAGCGGGCACAGCCGACCCCCGAGTCGCAGCCAACGCCCGACTCAGACAGTTTACCGGGTCGCTGAAACGCAGGGCTGATGAAAAACTGGATCGCGTGCTGAGCGGTGGTGGTGCCTATAAGAAGAGGCGTGTACAGCAGGTTACTCCTCAGTCTCTAGCGAAACTCCTCGGAGCGAGGAAGAAGAGCGCTGCCCCCAAGAGGAAGCCCGCAAAACGTGTCGCTAAGAAGAGGAGAAGCAAGAAGAGCAAGAGTACCGTGAAGGACATTTTTGGATAATGGCGTTTCTACATCAGAAGTCGTGCGAGTGTGTCAAGACCGAGTTGGACC
This sequence comes from Allygus modestus, assembly GCA_963675035.1. NCBI lineage: Eukaryota > Metazoa > Arthropoda > Insecta > Hemiptera > Cicadellidae > Allygus > Allygus modestus. The sequence continues at coordinate 178,961,174 of OY776111.1, read as the reverse complement.
TGTTCTCGCTACCGCCCACGCAGACCAGTATAGAGAGCGGTAAATGGGTGCAGTACAAGCCCATCTCCTCCCTGACAGACGACTCGCCCGTGGAGTTCATAGTTCCGGGTCACGGGGACGAGTACACGGATCTGTCACAGACGCTACTGCATGTGAAGGCTACCATTAGAACGGCTAACGGAGGCGCTGTAACGGGTGATCAAGCGATAAAAGAGGTGGGTCCGATTAACAACTGGCTGCACTCGCTGTTCAGTCAAGTGGACCTGTACCTGAACAACAAACTGGTGTCTCCTCAGAACAACACGTACGCCTATCGCGCCTACCTGGAGAACCTGTTGTCCTATGGCGGTGATGCCAAGACATCGCACCTCACCGCGGAGTTGTTCTACGAGGACTATGCTGGGTACATGGACAATACTGAGGAGGATAATGCCGGGCTCAAGAACCGGAGGGAGTTTGTCAAGGGCAGCCGGTACGCGGACATGGTCGGACATCTGCACGTCGACCTGTGCAACCAGGAGAAGTTCATGTTAAACGGCGTGGAGATGCGCTTTCGCCTGATCAGGTCAAAGAACTCATTCTCCATCATGTCCAAAACCGTGACAGACTACAAAGTGGACATCGCCGAAGTCAACCTGTTTATGCGCCGCTGTAAGATCAACCCGAGCGTGCTGTTGGCTCACAGCAGGACGCTGGAGTCGGGCACAGCCAAATATCCCATTACGCGCGTGGAAGTCAAATCCTTCACACTACCCTCCGGTATCAGCAGCAAGACTCAGGACAGTGTGTTTCTGGGTCAACTGCCGAAACGCGTTATAGTTGGCCTGGTCAGCAATCAGGCGTTCAACGGGGACTACAAGAAGAACCCGTTCAACTTCACCCACAGCCACGTGAACTTCTTCGCGCTGTACATAGACGGTGAGCAAGTGCCATGTAAGCCGCTTCAACCGGATTACACGTTCGGTCAGGAGTTGTGCGTGCTCGCCTACCACACGATGTACACTGGCACCGGCATCAGTTTCTCAGACTGTGGTAACAAAGTCAGTCGCAACGAATACCCCTACGGATACTGCCTGATGGCGTTTGATCTGACACCCGATATGGCGGCCTCTCAATCCAGCCACTGGAACCTGGTGCGCAACGGTAACCTGCGCATAGAGATTGGGTTCTCCGAAGCCTTGGCGGAGGCGTTCAACTGCATAGTGTACGCCGAGTTGGACAACGTCGTGGAGGTGGACCGTCATCGCAACGTCACAGTCGACTTTGGCGGGTAAACGAGTTGCCGCGCGCTCAAGGTCACCGCGCGCGGACCGTTAGGTTTTGGCGGGTAAACGAGTTGCCGCGCGCTCAAGGTCACCGTGCGCGGACCGTTAGGTGATGGCGGCGCGCGCACCCAAGGTTATCCCGCTAGGCGCGCTCCCGCCAGCGCTCAGTCGAGTTCAGTCAGCCGTACGGGATGGACGTGCCGCCACCGATCTACAACGAGCCACCGCCAGCGCGCTGTCATCACGGAAGCGTGGTGCTGGATATGCAGTGTTTCAAAGACAGTGATAATGACTTTCTACTGAAAGAGGTTTGCGTGGTGGACGTGACTACCGGCACGCTGCTCCTACATCACATCGCCCGCCCGCCCTTCAGTAAGGACCTCCTGACTTCCGAGAAACAGCGCGAGAGCGTCTGGGTCACTCGCCACTGCCATGGCTTGGAGTGGGACCAGGGGGAAATCGCGTACGTCGCCCTGCTGGACAAGCTGCGCTCCTGCCTCATCCACCGTCCCCTGGTCTACGTCAAAGGATCGCAGAAGAGGGACTTTGTACAACGCCACCTCATAACCGAGCCCGCCGCCACCACCGCTCAGGACATGGAGGATCTGGGCTGTGGGTCGCTCAACGGTCCGCCCACCTACCGGACCCTGCGCTGTCGCCACCATAAGAGCTCCCACAACCGTTGCGCCCTTCATAACTGCATAGTATTGCGGGACTATGATGACCACGATGAATACCGTCCAGATCAGAGAATGCCTGGCGAAGATCCCCGGACTGAGGAACGTTGCGGTCTACGCCTCTGACCAACTACCGGACGTGCCGGTCAAGCCTCTCACCGCCATCGTGTCCAACACGGTAGCACACACCGAGGGAGGCGAACACTGGGTGGCGTTTTACTGCTCGGAAGAGGACAGACTCGAGTACCTGGACAGCTACGGAAGGCCGCCATACCAGGCCGACTTTCAAATGTTCCTGAGGCGCAATCCTCATCACCGCCACTATGTCTACAACAGGTATCGGCTCCAGGGCTACGATACTTCTGTTTGCGGCTACTACTGCCTCACTTACCTGTACTGCCGGGCTGTTCTCCGCACGTCACTCAGCGACTACGTCCAGCTCTTCGACCCTGCCGCTCCCGCCGCCAACGACGCTCTGGTCCGCAGACTCTTCCACTCCATATTCGCTTAAAACTAATTTGTAAGGTTTTTGTAGTATGTGTATGTAACCTTATTACTGTACAATACATGCCTCATAATGATAAAGCTTGTGTTTTCATTTCTCCTTTCTCCTTACTAAATTTAAAAAATTAGCAAAACTGAGGCAGCGGGGCTGGACCTCAGGTTTATATACCAGCGGCGCGTGTCACTGGCTGAGCCCCCGCCAAGCGGCAGTGAAGGTCGCCAAAGAGGGCGCGTCACGAGACCCCTCGGACATCAGCAAACCGCTGAATAATTCGAGGGTGCAACCTTGAGCGTCAGCAAACCACTTAGCAACTCCTTCCTGGGCAACTCCTTCAGGGCCGTCCCCGACACGCGCCGCCAACCGCTCCCGGTTGGCGGGGGCTTTTTAACCTGCACGGCTCGGGCCAAACGGCCCATAACGCCTTTCTCACACACTTTAAGCCTAACGGCTTTTGAGTGAGCAAAGGGGAGGAAATAAACAACTCAGGTTTGTGCTGTACATAAAGCTATTATATTTTCTTACAAATACTATTTACAAATTTTTCTTAAAATTAATATTAAAACTAAACAGGGAATTCCTCTTCCTCGTCTTCGTCCTGGCGCTCCTCCTCCTCCTCACCGTCCACCTCCATCCGTCGATCTCCTCTCCTGGCTGGCGGTAGTGGCGGGACGTCCTTGTGTCCCCACGGCAGAGTGTGGATGCCGTCGGGGAGGACGCACCGCTTGTCGTCGGTCGGGCTGAGGCTCAGCTTGTCCACTTCCACGGTGTAGACCCGGTGCAAGTGAGACTGGAAGCGGACGTTGGTGGTGCGCTTTTGGACCCCGTCAAACAGGCACTCTCTGTAGTCGTCGGGGGTGAGGACATTCTTGACAACGCCCTTTGCCACCCCCTTGGCCCGCTTGAGAGCCTTGCTGCTGCCTGTCGCCGCGTCCTCAATGTCCATAAAGTATAATTTGGACCGCAGGCCGAGGTACTCGAATAAGGACAGGCCGTTGCACTCGTCCTTAAACTTTCCAATGACCTTGGCGTTGACGGGGCTGTAGCAGGGGTGGGACCTCGGATAGCCGCTGGTGTCGAAGTCGTCCAGGTGTTCCTTCATCTCGGCGTAGACGTCCTGGGACACGATGTCAAAGACAAAGCTGTCTGTGTCCATGTAGTCCACGGTGAGGCGGTCACCGTAGCGCTCCTTCATCTTGCGCAGGAAGTCGTACATGAGCCACTTGCTCAGCTCCAGGACTGTCATGCCTACGTAGACGGGCTTGTCCAACACGATGTTGACCTTGGACAGATGCACCAGGGCCACGTCCTCCGTGTAGTACGTCCGGTCCAGGAAGTTGGATCTGGCGACGTACTTGGAAAACTTCTCCGGGGTGCACACCAGCTTCACGTTGAGGCGCTTCCGTACATTCTCGATGGTCTTGCCAAAGACCGCGTTGTTCATGAGCTTGAAGAAGTCCTGTTCAAACTTCGTTTTGGCCTTCTTCCGCAGCTCCGTGTTCATCAGGATGTACGGTTCCAACCACCGCGACTGGCGAAAGGAGATCGCCCGATGCACCGCGACCAGCTCCAATCCGTTTTGCAGCGCCTGCTGCAAGACCCTGTAGTGACAGATGTAGTGTGTCTTGTCGTCCAGGGTCGTCAACAGTTTGGGGAACTTCCCTGTTGGCGGACGCTTCGTCTCGCAGCAGTAGGGAAGGTCCTTGTGCAGGTCGTGTAGGCGCGCAGGGTAGTGGAGGTCCACCTCCAAGATGTAGCCTCGATCGGCCTCCGCGTCTAGCGCCGCAATGTCCAACGCCTGTATTTCCTCACGGCTGAGCCACTGGAAGTCTCCGGTCGGCAGGCGCTGGGACATGGCCCAGCCGTAGAGGTTGTTGGCGTCCAGATACAGGAGGAAGCGCTTAGGCTCGTCCGGGCGGTAGTCCGGGCACCTGTCGTGGTTGGCCTTGGCGTAGCGGGTGATGGCCTGAGAGATGCCTCCCCGGATCCCCTGCTCCACGAACAGGTACATGTCAAAGTCCTGCAGCGTGTCCAACTCCACGTCGCAGGTCTTGAGCATTACGTCCCAGGCGTAGGACGGCAAGGTGTAATAGTGGGCAGGGTCCAGCCCGTACTCTGCCAACGAGGTGTCGCGGAACTGCTCAAAGACATCGGTGAGCAGGGCGATGTCACATCGCAGATACTTGTCCGCATAGTCCTTGAGGTTGTGACACTCAAAGGCTCGCCACACGTTGAGGGCGTATTCGTATTCCTCGTCCTTGACGTCCTCCAGGGTTATGGAGTTCCTGAACGCCTCCTTAGGCGGCAACTCCCTGGTCCTGTACAGCGTGTCGTAGGACGTCACGAAGTCGTAGGGGAACACGCCCTTCCTGCGCACCAGGTCGAACAGCCGGTCGTCGGGGAAGCGCTTCCTCGTCTCATGCATCCTGTCCGTGGGGAGTCCCGCCGCCAGGTTGGCCAGGCTCATGGACAGGAACCTGTAGGTGTCTAGGAAGCGCACCGCGAAACTGCTCTGTCGTTGGTTGTCCCCGGGCTGACCAAAGTGGAATCGCTTGGTAAAAGCGATGTACCGCTCCTCCGTGTGGGCCAACACGTCCACGTCGCCGGGGTCGATGGCCAGCTCGCGCACTACGAAGTGGGCGTCGTAGTTGGACAGGTTGTGGAAGTAGCAGTTGATGTGTCGCTGTTCCCGGTACCTGAGGTTGCACGAGCGGTGGGCGGCTCCTCGGAACTCGTAGGGCGGGGCGTGATTGTGGTCCCGCACCTTGACGTCCTGGTTCGTGAACTCCTTCCCGCAGAGGTAGCAGTGAGTCGCTGCCAGGTACTCGTCCATCTCCTGCCGGGTCAGAGAAGGGTGCAGAGCTCTCATGCTGAATAGGAACTCCCACAGCGCCAGCACGTCCATCTTGAGCCTCTCCATGAAGACCTTGGACGCGTCTGCCCCGAAGTAGACGCGGGGCTCGAACTCCTCCAGGCCGAGCGAGTCCACGATCTGGTAAGCGAAGGCGTACGGGACGTGCAGTTGCAGGGGCCTTGTACCAGGCGGCGCTTCCGCAGGGTCAGCGGCGACGGGCTGCAGAGCACACTCAAAGTCGGCATAAACGCAAAAGCGCTCGCGCCGAGTGTACTCGGGGTGGGCGAAGCGGATCTGCTGCTTCTTCGGTAAGTCCAAGCGGAGGGGAGCCTTGGCGGTGCAGTATCGCATGTGCTCCTCCAGACGCTCGGCACCGGACAGTTGCAGCTTGTTGGGCTGGTTGTCGAAGTAAGCGAAGCATCGCTTACACACGTAGATAGCGCTTTCGCGGGACGTCAGCTGGGCTCGCACTAGCCTACTCATGTTTGTGATGTAGGCGTAGTGACTGTCCCCGCCAGTAGTCACGTACAGCAGGTCCCGGTGATCCTCCAACTCCCGCTTGCAGATCTTCAGCGGGAACACGCGATCCTGGAACTTTGGCGATCCGTCAGGGCGTCTCCCCACCATAGCACGCTCGATCCCGTACACATTAACGCTGATGGCGTTCCTCCTCTCGAAGACCTTAATGTCCTTCACAGCCACGGGGAAGCGTAGGCCGACCCAGTCGTAGCGTGCCATGACGTCCGGTGTGTACGATGCGGGCCTCTCCGGGTGTTGCGCGACGAACTTGGCCAGGATGGCGTACGCGAAGCACATGTCATCGACGTTTTGCACGTTGATAACGGCACGCGTCTCGCAGATGGTCCTAGGAAGCTGGACGAACCTGGCTCCGCGTTCTCCCAACGGGGTGTAGAGGTTGACGCGGATCTCCAGGTCACGTATCCGGAGATAGCTCCACCCGCTACCCACTAGCAGGCACTGCTCCTTCTCTTCCTCCAACTTGTGGAAGGACGCTGACAGGAAGTCCTCCAAGTTGGACGCAGCGGTGAGAGGCACGTTCTTCGTCTTGAAGGCCCGCAGACAGGTGGCTCCGTGAACGTTGGCGAATTCACATTCCAGGAACATGTTGACCTTGATGTTAGGGTGTCGAGTCCTGACGTCGGCCAACAGTTCCAGGACGCTGTCGAACAGCAGCACCAACGCGTCCTCCACGGCCAAGAAGTCCTCCATGGGCCGGGACAGGCCGAAGGTCAGAAGCCGTCCGCGGAACGCCCGTTGGATGGGGCGAAACGTGGGTAGTCCGCCACCACCCACCATCCCGTCGGGTGCCGTACTTGGTCCGGGCTGGGGCTCACGGCTGGGTCCGGGCTGGGGCTCACGGCTAGGTCCGGGCTGGGGCTCGCGGCTAGGTCCGGGCTGGGGCTCGCGGCTGGACCGGGGCTCGGGTGACAGAACGGGCAGGCGCGGCATCTCGTCCACAACGAGGTTCCTCACGATGGGGCAGTTGTGGGCCTCGTGCTGGTCCCGGTTATAGCGTCGGGTGAAGCCTCGGTCGCAGTAGGCACACGCGAACCTCATACCGCGGTGGACGCTCTCCATGTGCCGCTGGAGATAAGCGGCCCTGCGGAAAAGGGCGCCGCACTCGGTGCAACGGGCCTCGTTGACGTGCACCAGCTGCACGTGACGCCGGAGCAGGTCCTCGCGGGAGAATCGCCGCCCGCACGCGTCGCACTCGGGCCGTGGGTCTCTGAAGGGTGGTGTTGCAGAGGAGGAGGAGGAAGTTGAAGCAGACGGGCTCGCACCGTGGACCGCTTCCATATGGTGGCGAAGATCCTCGGGACCCGCCAGGGCGACGGAGCACAACGGGCACGGATGGCCTGCGAACAGGAAAACAAGTCCTATTAGTGACCCCGATAAACACGAAGGTGAGGAACAGGCAACCTCTTTCTCATCTCAATCACCAGTTTGAGCCCAGTAAATACAAGGGTGAGGAATTATATAGAGGCTTGGCGACCTCTTCCTCATCTCGAGCGCCAGTTTACCTGGGCCCAGTAATACAAGAGTGAGGAATCGCACAGAGGCTGGCAGCCCCTTGTTTACTACTTGAATCTGTTTACTCGACTAAAGCCGTTTACTCTCTCTCGAAAACAAGTCATTAGTACTGGCGGTTTCTTGTTTAACATAAAAACCATGCCTGACGCTTGATCGTGAGGATGAGTGAGGAACTGTATAGAGAACTAACGACCTCTTCCTCATCACAATCGCCAGTTTACCTAGGTCCAGTAAATACAAGGGTGAGGAATTACACAGAGGCTAGCAATCCACCTAGTCTTGTTTAACATAAGAACCGTACCTGGCGCTTGGTCGTGAGGAGTGAGAAGATGAACTGTGGCGAGATGGCGTCGCAGGTTATCGCTTCGCCCGAAGCGTCTACCGCAGACGTCGCAGTTGAGATGGCGGTCGCTGTGAGCGGCTCTCGTGTGGCGAGTCAGGTTTCCGGCGTTTGCGAACACGCGGCCGCAGACCACACACATGCAGGGACCAACCATCTACAAAAACATCGGGTATCTGTATTCCCCGTCCGCTACAAAGGCACAATTGTCGCAGCAAAAACACTTTGGTAGCGATACCCCTGGGAACGAGGCGAGTCTAACCCTTTTAATAATGTTAGATAGAAATAGATGGCATGAATCGCTCGTATGACATTCCCAACACTGGTACACGTCTTTGTCTTTGTTACGCTCACACATAGCGATTTCGCCCTCGTCTATAATTCCACTAGGCACTTGAAAGTTCGATTTAAAAGCGAAACCAAATTTTATTTCACTCAAAACGTTTTTAAGAAGGAGTGGAAGCGAGTCTATTTTACTTTTTAAATTTGATTCGTTAACTTTAATCGTTAGAAAACACAACTGTTCCAAGGTCATTACAGTTTCACTCATCTCCATCTGAAAAGAGACAAGGACAAGACTCAGTGTACCGAGATATTCAAAACATTAAATATTAATTTTAACTAATAAGATTTTAGAGCATTGGTAAACTTTCTGATGAAAAAGTAAATTACATGTTACTTACGTTAACTGTTACGAGAATCCAAAGGCAATGAACAGCAAGTTGTGTAGGTATACCGCAGAGACAGCACTACTTCGTCCGCACAGTAAGAGCTCCAAAGACAAACTGGTGAAACCTCTGAAGACGTGCTCATAAATAGCACTCCGGTCGGGAAGAGAAATCGGTCGTGGAAGTTTCCACTGAAACCGCTAATGGGTAAACCGACTGTGGCGGTCACGTAGGCGGAGGATGACGTCATGGCAGTTTCGGTGAAATCGGTCGTGGGACTTTCCACTGAAACCGCTAATGAGTAAACCAACTGTGGCGGTCACATAGGCGGAACAGTCAACGGAACACCATGTCGGACACCATGTACGTCTTGTGCTGCCCCTGCACTGTGGCCATTGCGTTTCAACGGATAGAAGAAGAAATGTATCATGGATTAATAATCCTCCACCTCGGCTCGGTAGAGGAAGACGGAAGAGTACACTTCTTCCCCCGTTGGTTCACTGCCAATGTGCCGGTGGAGCTGAGCCTAGTAAAAGAGAGGGTTAACGGCTTCCTGTCCAATGGTTTCACAGCTGTCATAAGCTATCGAAGGGTTCAACTTCAATAATCTATTATATTCGTATTTGTACTTTTATATTCGTATTTTATAATATTATATTAAATTATTAAACTAAACAAAAAAAAAAAAAAAAAAAAAAAAAAAAAAAAAAAAAAAAAAAAAAAAAACAAAACAAATTTATAATACAACTGGTGGACAAAGCCTATGTTAGGTTTATGTCGGGTCACGTGACGGGGGGGGGGCTGACGTCGGGGGGGGGGCTGACGTCACCGGGGGGGGGCTGACGTCACCGGGGGGGGGGCGATTCCTCATTCCTCCTCGCACGCCTTTGCTGGTTTTGAACCCTCTAATGCCCCCTACTTTCTAGCTTGACATGTATGTTGATTCTAGTAAATATATTATTTTTAATAAAGAATCAAGGATTTTAAATTAATTTGTTTTACATTCAGCACGGGAACATTTTTAAAAAGAAGATTTGAAGGGTATCTCTGGTATTTCCTAAGAATTTGATTGATAATTGTTCTCTTGGTAACCGCTAAGGGCTCAAGGACAGAGGCAGACACCGCCCCCCGCGCCAAGACTCCGCAATGCAACAGGGATTGCACATACGCAAAGTACACACCCCTACAGTGATCCAAAGACAGCACTTGCCAAAGCTGTGAAAAGGCATAGATCATTATTCTTAATCTGTTATTAATATATTGTACGTGTGGTATCCAACTTAATTTCCTATCGATGATCACTCCTAGGTATTTATATTGTGCCACACGTTCAATAATTGCGCACCCGCACACAGCCGTCCGCGGATCACCGCAGGAATATCCTCCGATCTGAATCACTGCCTTGTTTAAAATATATCGGTAAACACTTTGTCTTAGGTACTTTTAATGGCAATAAGTTGTGGCCAAACCAATTCTTTAGCTTGGCCAGGTCAGCAGGCGCATGGCTGTACACCTCACTCCAAGTAGAGCCAGAGGACACCAGAACCGTGTCATCTGCGAATAAAAACAACCTTACTCCAATGTTAAATTTTGTAATTTTATTTATGTATATTACAAATAAAAGCGGACCTAATGTACTACCTTGAACTAACCCATAACTTATAAATGTGTTATCGCTATTAACCCCATTAATAGAAACAAACTATTTTCGATTGTCAAAATAATTAATTTACGAACCAATTTAGGGATGTACCTTTTAAACCTAAAAAAAACTAACTTTTTATTAATATTTTCCTGTGTATCGAATCAAATGCTTTGGCCAGATCTAAGAATGTCAAATAACTTTGTTATTTTTCCAATTTCGTTTGAAATTAATCTTGTAAGATCAAATAGTGCGTCTCATGTATTTTAATCTCTACGAAACCCGTATTTATTTCCTATGAAAATGGTATCATGCTCTAAGTAATTTGTTAGTTGCAATTTAATGCATTTCCCTAGAATTTTATCAATGATAGTTAATAATGGGATTTATCAACTAAAGTTATTTATCAACTGTAAATAGTTGTAAATACTGTAAATAGTTCATAAAGGCGAAATAAAAGGGTTCATAAAGTGAATAGCTTAAATTCACTTTTAAACAACAACCAAGTTTATATCACTATCCTGTGTAAAGTTTAATTAAAAATTGGATATCAATAATTTGATTTATAAATTGAGTTAAGCTAAAATAATGCATTACCATTTTTGATAGAATTTACATTTGCATCGATGAAGGAAAAGTCTTCGCTAACATTTGTAAGTTAAAAAACAATGACCGTTATACCAGCCAAACATGGGTTTAGTAAATATTCAGTTACTCTCCACTATTTCGGGGCTACAAAATGGCCAAATATAAGTTTAAAGGAGATAAAAATGGTATAAAGGAGTTACATATGCTTAGCTAAATTTACTGAAAGTTTAAAATGAATTACAGCTTTAGTGTTTATCTATTTGTACAATGATACGACTTTTTAGGTATTAACCATTGGATCGATTTTATAGCCTTTAGATTTTTAGTATATTACTTAGGTTCCCTAATGGCTTTGTTTAAGTTAGTGGCTTGTAGTTCCTATTCATTTTAGTAGTATTCATAACAGTTATTGCTATTAGTTTTATAGTTTTTTTATAACTTATTAATGTGTGTTGTATTTATATTTAAACACCAACATATTTTAAAGGAAAATAATGTAAAATAATTTGAGATTGGTTATATATATATATATTCTTCTCCTTATTGCTCGTATATTCTTGTACATAATAAAGCCGCTATTTTACTAAAATATCAGTACAATATATTTTAGTACTGAGTTTACCAAACTGTAGCCTTAAAAAGGTATGTTATTAATTTTAAGGCGTAAAATATACTGTAAATTTTAAGCTTTTCAATTGATCTTTTTTATGGAAACGTTTAAAAGGAAAAACAGTATTGAACTGTACCAGCTATACCGCCAAGGCTGCCACAACTCATCGCCAGCAGCTATTACCGGCTGATAACTCCCTCTGTTGTGTCGTTACTGTGATACATGGCAGGAAATGTGATGCAAGAAAATTAGGCATTTTACTAATTAGGCATTCTAATTGAATCTAAGAATACAAAACGACTTTTTGCATTAAGTAATTTCTTTACTACTGTCATTTCACAATCATAGACACTATGTACTTATCAGTCACTTGTATCATTTAAGGTTTATGTGTTTTAGATGTTATTAGCTTTAATAAAGCTAAGCTTTTATAAAGCTTCAAATGGCCAAGGCTTAGTTACCAATAATATTTATCGAAAAACATTAGTTAAAACATCTTAATTTATTTAAACATTAAAGTGTGACTATTACCAAGCAAAGGAACATAAATGGTATTCCAATAATACACTTAAAGTTTACTCTTAAAATGAAGAGCACCCAAAAGATTCTTGCTGTCATAAAACGAATAGTAATTATTAAATAAATACCTAAAAAAATCTTTGGTATTGAGTGCAAAACGATATACTATACTATACTATACTGGTAACAAAATGCATACTTCATAGTAAATTCTACTTGTGTTGTATTTTAATTTAGCCCCACTAAATTAAGTTGAAGATAAACATTTCTACACAAAATATACATGCTAACTCTTTTAATTTGTATTTTGATAGATATTTAAAGTACTCGATATAAACATAACCGCGTTTACTCCTTATTTCATTAACAGGATATCAATCTTGTCCCTAGCTCCAGGGATATTGCCGGTTGAAAGGTATTTGCCCGATAACTCTCGATTAGCTCAACTGGCACTGCTGAGCTAAACACAAACATTGCTTGATTGGTTGAATACATGTATGTTGCCAAAATATCGAAAAAGTCATAAATATAATTTTGTTAGTGAATATGAAATAAAAAATGAACAGCACAAAACTACTTTGTAAATAAGATATTTATGTTGGAACTAGAATTGTTTGCTTCTTTGGGGCACCCCCGGCTCTAACCCATTATATATTAAACTATTTTTACAAAATATTATATAAATATAATTTTGACTAGATGTATTAGGAAGGATCAGATTTACAAGGAATTTCGATTTAAGAAGACATAATGTAGTATAGGTATTATTGTTTTATGACTTTACATGTGTATGCCACGGAGAGGGTTGGCACAGTAATTTGGTATAACTTCATAAACAAAAATATGCAATAACCCATTATAGCATAATCAATCTATACGTAAATAAAATGCAATTTATGATTTCACTACAGCGATTAAACAAAACAAAATTACATAATATAGCCTATGTAACATTATTTCTCATTAAGACCAGTTATTTAAAGCAAACATACAGGAAATTATTATACATGTTACCACAAGACACTTAGCTCTAGGGTATATATGGAAAACTGAAAACCGAGCGGGAGGAAATAAAAAACACGGAAAATCGTTTATTAATAAAAATTGGGGAATAAATAAAGAGACAAATTCCGTGAAAGCCAGAACTGTATTGGTTTAACTTCGTATTACAATAATGAAATTCGTACAGGGCTGGGACGTAGTCAGAATTCATCTCTAATGGTCCCCTGTAATTAATTTAGAACAGAATATAACAATGTCAGAATCGCACTTGCAATCTACACTGACCATAACGTTTAATGAGTTAAAGTTAAATATGTATTTAATTTGTTCCTTTTGTAAGTAAACTGATCCGTTGCCGAGTTGTCCTTCGGGATGGGACGAATATAAATTAATTTATTAAAATAAAATAAAACCTTTAAGAATATTAATAATTGTTATTGAAATATGCAAATTAAATTAAGTAAGATTCCCATTTCATGGAAATCTAAAAATGTAACTATTTAAATAAGTGGATTGGTTAGAGTAATTTGTAACTGGTAAAAAAATCTGATATTTTATTATTCGCTAGGATATTGAGGTTGAAGCGCAACGACAGATTTATGTGTTTTCAATGGATGAATCTGTTATCGATAATCCTGTAATATAACATGTGAGTTGAGGGCTCTCTTTCTCATCCTGCATTTTTAATACAAACTTGGATAAACATTAAATCTATATTACAACACGTTTTAAGAAGAAATTAGTAAAGTTAGAGGAAATTCGTATGGACACTGCTTCCCATCTGGTTCTGGCGAATAAGCAATTTAGAGTACTATATTTTAGCCAAAACACTGACTTATAATCTGTTGTCAAAACTAAAAGTTAGGCTTTCTTTTCCTGTTCTAAAGCACATCGTTACAGTAAATAAAATAAATCACCTCATCATTTTTCATTAAGTTTAGTTTTTGTACCATTGTCATTTTTACAGATGTTTCACCTTGTTATCATAAACCTGCATAGGTTCAACAATTTAGTATCGCTCTTTGGCCTTCAAACAAGATACAAAGAATAAAAGAACAACCTTCCACCATATGTTAGCTAGAGTTTAACCAGTCTTGCTGAGCATAATGGGTATACATTTTTAACAATCTCTTTCACTTGTTGAAAATCTACAAATTTCAATTTGTTAGGAAGCCATATGTTATTCTTGGCAGCATATAATATTAATGTTTAACCATTGTCTCGTATAATTAAATCATGAAATCATTGTCTAAGACGCCGACGCAACTAGGGCGTATTTTAAGGCGAATATGAATGAATGATGAGTGTAGAATGGGTGATATGACTTGTATAAATTAGTTACACGACGTTTTTACTTTTGTTTGTTGCTATTATTTATGGTATTCAGCAATTTTGTGAAACTGACCTTTTTTACGAAGCATACCTATCAGAAGAAGGTAACAAAGTAGACGTCCTGATATGGAGTAGTAAACCGTTGTTAATGCTTGGTTAGATGTCAACAAAACAAAGGGTCTAATCACTTAAAACATGTATTAACTATAATATGCGCTAGCTTTTCTGACTACTTTAAATTTGCATCAACAATGTTTTGCTAATATAAGGATAGAAATTTTACACTACATAATGTTAACTCTTTAGTAATTTGTTTTGTTAAACAATTATATAAAAACGAAACAGAAATATTTTAAGGAATGAAACCAAAACCTTTGAGTCACAAACCCGTTTTATTGGTGCATGTTTTTTCTTGTCACGGAATTTATAAGAAACTGCAATGAATTTCTTTGTCATATATTTTATCAGAACAATTATCATTACCACCATTTGTTACAACATCTAAACTTATAAAAGTTTAAAACTATATTTTTAAAAAATAGATCGTTGAGTCATAGAAAAATCGCCTAAATTTTCATTTAAACAGTTATTTGATTAAAAACCCGTAAATCGTATATAGTTACAATTTAATCATAAGGTCTGCGGGATATTACCGAATCCTCTGAATCAAGTCCATTCATTGCCCGTAATAATTAAGAAAATAAAAGTAATAGTAGGGATCTTCTAATTTTCCAAAATAAAGGCAGCATTATTATTATTCTGTGTACACTTAGATCAAAGTCTATAATTTCAAGTAAATAAGGACTCGATTGAATTACTGCATTCAAACTGATTTTCAATCGGATAGATAGAAACATCTATATTGTAAAAGAACGGATACTCGCAGCATGATAATTGACAGTGGCAGTAGTGGACTGGACACTAATGACCGATGTGAGCGCCGAGGCAATCAACACTGGGAGCTTTGCTCATTACTGAACGTTGTGTCTCCCGCAAATACTGAGTGGTGTTGTAAAATCCGAAAGCGACAACAAGGCTGACTCATAGTGGCAACTGAAAGTAACGTTATAGTTGTGCAGCGATGGTGGTGGACTGGACACTAATGACCGATGAGACCGCCGAGGCAATCAACACCGGGAGCTTTGTTCATTACTGAACATTGTGTCTCCCGCAAATACTGAGTGGTGTTGTAAAATCCAAAAGTGACAACAAGGCTGACTCATAGTGCCAACTGAAAGTAACGTTATAGTTGTGCAGCGATGGCGGTGGACTGGACACTAATGACCGATGAGACCACCAAGGCAATCAACACCGGGAGCTTTGTTCATTACTGAACATTGTGTCTCCCGCAAATACTGAGTGGTGTTGTAAAATCCAAAAGTGACAACAAGGCTGACTCATAGTGCCAACTGAAAGTAACGTTATAGTTGTGCAGTGATGGCGGTGGACTGGACACTAATGACCGATGAGACCGCCGAGGCAATCAACACCGGGAGCTTTGTTCATTACTGAACCTTGTGTCTCCCGCAAATACTGAGTGGTGTTGTAAAATCCAAAAGTGACAACAAGGCTGACTCATAGTGCCAACTGAAAGTAACGTTATAGTTGTGCAGCGATGGTGGTAGACTGGACACTAATGACCGATGAGACCACCAAGGCAATCAACACCGGGAGCTTTGTTCATTACTGAACATTGTGTCTCCTGCAAATACTGAGTGATGTTGTAAAAACCAAAAGTGACAACAAGGCTGACTCATAGTGGCAACTGAAAGTAACATTATAGTTGTGCAGCGATGGTGGTAATAGTAGTAATATGTCTGTTCTGGCACAACGAGGGGGGTACGAGGGGTGCTAGGGGTACGAGGGGTACGATCACTTGACCTGGATGACGTCATATTTTGACCTTTGACCTTGACTTTTGACATTTGACCTTGACTAAATGCTCAATTTCAAGGATTAAATGCTCAATTTTGACGATTTAATGCGAATTTTGAGGATTAAATGGGAAGTTTGAGGATTAAATGTGAATTTTGAGGATTAAATGGGAGTTTTGAGGATTAAATGCTCAATTTCGAGGATTAAATGCTCAATTTCGAGGATTAAATGCTCAATTTCTAGGATTAAATGTTCATATCACCCAACCCAACTTAACCTAACATAACCTATTTCAAAGGTCAAATCGGCAACGTTCAAGCCGATTTGAGTGGTCAAAGGCCAATTCAAAGCGAAAAATCAGCGTTTTTCGAGAATTCGGGGAAAAAATTAAAGTCGGAAATAATTTTATTTCAAGAATTGAAAAAAAATGTGATGTTAAATCTTTGTTTTACATAATTTTCATGTTAAAATTCAATAAATATCGGCCAATTCACAGCGTCAACCTGCCTAGAGCTTGTTATTTCGAGGTCAGAGGCAAATTTCATGGTGATAAACAGTACATAATTATATTTGTCTATACTTTTAACATAAAAATGTTCAGTTTTAAATTATATTTTTTGAACCCAAAATCGCTCCAAAAGCGTCATTTTACCCTCAAATTCGACCATTATCATGTCTGTATTGGCAATATCAATTTCAAAATTGAAAAAAATATAAGCTATATTTCCGTTTTAATACAATTTGTATAGTGAAATTCAATAAATATCGACCGATTCACAGCGTCAGCCTGTCTGGGGCCTGCTACCTCACGAATGGAGGCCAATTTCGCGGTCATATACAGAGCATATTTATATTTTTCTATACTTTTAACTTAAAATGTTCAGTTTTAAAGGATATTTTTTGAAATTTACAGTTACAAGAATTAATTACCTATAAATACTTAGTTCCGACAAACATTCCGAAAACACCGGGAGCTTTGTTCATTACTGAACATTGTGTCTCCCGCAAATACTGAGTGGTGTTGTAAAATCCAAAAGTGTTAACAAGGCTGACTAATAGTGGAAACTGAAAGTAACGTTATAGTTGTGCAGCGATGGTGGTAGACTGGACACTAATGACCGATGAGACCACCGAGGCAATCAACACCGGGAGCTTTGTTCATTACTGAACATTGTGTCTCCCGCAAATACTATGAGTGGTGTTGTAAAATCCAAAAGCGACAACAAGGCTGACTTGTGGTGGCAAGTGAAAGAATGTCTTTGAGGTGGGAGAACCCAAGTTAAGTTTAATTGAGTTATAATTTGGCTTAGAAATGTTCATGGTATATCAATATAAAACAATTGGATAAAGGATTATCATACTAATCTGTGAGTCCAGCTGTCATTAGGAAAATATGACGCATGATCTTAAATGTATGTGTACAAAATGTAATATATTAAATTTAGCGATATTCCATTAAATATAAATAAATTACCGTTATTGTATTCTTTTGGCGTGTGATGTGATTGCTTTGCTTGAAGATTCTCTACTGTGACTCTTTATCATACTTGTTGTCTTATCTCTATTTTTAAGGCACAACACAAACACAATTATTGAGGGATATTAACAATTTAGACATTTTAATTATGCTGATATTTTAATTTGCAAATTATTTTATGTTGAAGAATGTGTGATTAATTCAAGAATACTCAGTTCATTGACTTGCTAGAAATGATAGTATTACATGTCATATCATTCATTATTTAGTGTTAATTTGCCCATAATACGATATTTATCCCCCATGAACACCAACAATTCCCCCATAATGTGCTATTTAATATTCAATTTCCTTAATAAATGTGTCATATAATTCATTTGCCCCATAAAATGTGTGTTACTTATATTTTAATATTTTATCTTGTGTTAATTGCCCTGTGTTCATTGCCCAATATAAATCATCCTTTCCACCGCTGCTCAGAAATTCATCCCCTCTCCATGTTATATAACATTTATTTATGTGTGTATTTTAAATAATATGTATTTCATTAATTAATCACTAATAATCACCCACAGCCTATCCACAACTAATAGCCTAATTTAATATATTCACCAATAATTTATTTTAAATATAATTAATGTAAGAGAGTTGTAATAGATTTAAAATTTAATATAATATGATTTTCAAAATTAATCCTTAAGGAATCAAAATTACAGTGACCAGTGTTTTACGATGTGTTTGTGAACCCTGTGCTAGCCAAGAGCAGGAATTGCTCCAAGACCTGCACTTTCTCCTAGACTCCTTCTTGCTGATCCAACTGTCCTTGTGTTAAGAACTAAATTTTGTGGTAGGACATCTATCCTGTAAATTTCACCCAGTATGACCTAAGTTTTTAATTGCTTTTAGGGACATATTGCTCATCTAATACCACATTTAACTTCAATCCTTTTTATTTGTTTTACCCCAGATTGATATTTGAGTGAAGAATTTATGTAGCAGCTTGGTAAACCACCTCCATTTTAGTATTCTGCATAGGGACATTTGAAATAATACAGACATTTTATAGAACAAACACAATGTTCTGAGATAGCATAACTTCAAGAGAAATCTACCTAAAGTTCAACTATACTGTTCTAAATTTAAATTGAATATCTTTAATCATTATTTAATTCAGTGAAAACCATTGGACCACACCAAAACTTCTCATTGTTACAATTTGTAAACAAACTCAATTTGGCTAGTAAATATTCTTTCATTTATTCAACGTTATTCAAGTCAGCACGAAACTTCCCCCTGAGATTAAAAATCCTCATTTATAAAAGAACCATGAACATTTTAGTCATAAGCACCTATTTATTGTTGTAATCCCATTAATAGCCTAGGCCAGAGTCACATTCCCCTATTCATTGTAACCTAATTGTAATTCCCCTTTGTAAAACATCCAGAATTTAACTTATTTGTCCATAAGATAAATAAATACGATATTGTTCATTTGTAAACTGTATTTCATTGAATTAGGTAAAAGAATTCATGTTAAAGATACACCTACCTTCTGTGAGTTATCCTGTCATTAACTGCAGTAAACAACTCTGCAGCCACACACTACAACAAGGAAGAAAACCAGAGTAGGAAATGTGTTTATTGGGAAGAAAGAGGTGTTTAGTGAGCTATTTTACATAGCCCAACGAATTTTGTAGGGTATTTCACCATTTGTTGTAGGTTTAAAGGTAGGCTTGTTTCATTGCAGCCATTGTCCACCAACGAGTCCTTTTCACAATCACCATTCCCCGACCCCACTAGAGCATATAGTTAGTGTATAAGTTTATTTAGATCCAGATTTAATTAAAGTAATACATCAAAAAGTAAAGAGAATAATATAAAAAAATTAAATGGTAACAGGCTGAATTATTCACTTTATTATCAATTTATATGTAAATTTATCTGATGCTATCAATATTTAAAATCGTAAAAACTTTCCACAAAACTAATTCAACTAAAATAGCTATAGAGAGGATAAAATAGTGTTACAAATAATGTAATAGATTCTACAAGTAAGTTGTTAATGCCAGTTTATTGTTGTCAAGGTATGTATGGAGTCGGGAAAGAATAAATTAACTTATTTCATCCTAGCATAAGTATTTAGATGAATGCTGTTAAAAAACAACTACAAATAAGACAAGTATATTACAATGGACAAATATGAACGAAAAGTAGTTATATTTTGGCTTCAGGCCTGACTTGATTGCAAAGCAACTTGATTTGCAAAGTACATGAAGAACATTTGTCGAAACATAGGACGTTAAACAATATACAGGGTGTCACAAAAATGCGTAGCGTGCCATGCAGCACCCGATTCTCCATACAAAAACAAGCCATGGCTCATCACCAAGGCAAACACTTAGTAAACTATCATTTGGACGTTTCCTAATACAAAACTCAATAAGAGTGGTCTTTGAGATATTTTCTTTGAGTTGGTTTCACTCTACCCAATCAAGGAGACAATTCCCCTGTAAGAATGTCTCAAATTCCAAACAATCTCTGGAAGGGTTAGAAAATGTGAGGGAAGTGTCGTCTGCATAAAGACAAACGTTTGGAATATTTACACTCTGATGAAGATCATTGCCAAAATCTAAAATAGTACAGGTCTGAGAATTGATCCCTGTGGCACACCCCTCTTAACGATCCCCTTCTTTGAAAACCTGCTACATTTGGTTCTTGATTGATCTATACAGGTCACTTTGACACACTGAGCAATGCCTGTGAGATACGATCGAAACCATTCACGAGCTTTACCGCGGACACCCATGTTGTACATTTTGTTAAGGAACAGCTCTTGGTCTACGAGGTCGAAGGCTTTACTGAGATCAAATAATAAGCCAGAGGAAAAGTCACCCAAGTCCAGCGCATCGACAATATTTTTGACAACAGAAAACATAGCATCAGCCGTACTTTTCCCCTTGACAAATCCGAATCGTTGAGCGAACAACGACCTGTAATTATCAAGGAAATTCAACAGCCTATTCAAAACAATTATTTCACACACTTTTGAAAAAGTAGAGATGATTGAGATTGGCCTGTAATATGAACAATGTAGTGTACTACTCTTTTTATGTAGTGGTTTAATGATAGCAAGTTTTAAGGAGTCTGGAAAAGTACCCGTTGAAAAAGATTCATTTATCAAGCTACAAAGTTGTTTTGCAAGTTCGAAAGCCACCTTTTTCAGTAAAGCCGATGATATTCTGTCCACACCAGAATTCAACTTACTCTTTAATGAACGGATTGCGTCTATTACTTCTCGAGTAATGGTAGGAAACAGAAAAAGAGGATTCAGTGGAGTTGAACTTCTGTTTGAGAATAAAGTGTTGCTAGGGACCCTGTTACAATCATTTCCAACATTGAGAAAGTATTCGTTAAAGATATTGCCAATATCAATACGATCCTTCACAACATTGCCTGCCCGTGTCATAATCGCCGGAGAGTCCTCCTTACGGACGTCCGCTAAACCTCTATTCTGGTTAACGATTACGCAAAGAGTTTTGGCCTTGTTAGAAGAACTTTCAAGTTTCCTCATCACATGATTAGATTTGAGCTTTAGAATTAGGTTCCGATACAGCTTTTTGAGGGAAATATACTTTTTCCTCATTGGATGGGACGAAAGCAGGTCTTTTGAGTTGATATAGGAGTTCCTTAGTTCTTCTCTAACCTTCAAAGCCTCACTACTCAGTTTGACTTTATGTCTGGAATCTTTTCTGAAACCTGAATTTCTTTTAACTAAAGGGAAGCAAATACTGAAATAATAGTCCAGGTTCTTAACAAACAAGCCAAATCTGTCATTTACATCGGTCGAAGAATATACTTCAGCCCAATTTTCTTTGCGAAGGAATAATCCAAAGAGCTTTATGTTGTCTTCCGAGAATATTCTTTTGTAAAGAAACAAAATTGAATGAGGCGTAGGGGATGCTTTTTTTACCCAAAACAGCAACTTGAGCGTAATGATCGATCAGATAGGATACCAATACAGAGCTCCAAAAGTCACTCTCAGGGAAATCAGTGAAGACGTGATCGATTAAAGTTCTAGAACCTTTGAACTCTCGTGTATAGGAGCGTATCGTTTGTCGTAAGCCAAAAGAAGACATATCATGCTCCAGCATTTCTGAATCGATTGATGAAACGGCCAGGTCAATATTGAAATCTCCAAGACAAACTGTGCCACGGTTAACCTTCATGATACTCGACAAATACCCACGGATATTTTCGAAAATACTCGCCGTTGGAGGCCTATAAACCCTGACAATATGGAACCTCATTCCTAGGGGAGCCCGGAGGGGTCAAACATTTTTTTTTTTTTTTTTTGTGTTTATTTATACTTTGAAATGTCCTCTATTAGGTAATGCCATTAGTTTTAGCCACAAAGAAATAAAAATCAGAATTAAAGGATAATTAAAGTTACATATTACATGTTTTTGAGAGGCTTTTATTTCATGAACTGTAGCCATTCTCTCATTTTTGATAATCCACCTTTTCTTTGCCTCGAGGTTTAATTTTTACCAGTTGGCCAGCCTGCTGTGCGTCAACAATAACACCACAGATTCCCTACTGTTAAGTGCAAAGTTTCTTGGTTAGGTTATTGTTTATTATTGTTTACAGTTAGTAAAAAGTGTTTTCTGGCAGTGTTTTAGTGGAGTGTTTTTGTTTGGTATTTGGTGTAAATATTACCTTTCATATCGTAAACAATGCCTCGTATGGAAGTGTCCTACAAAAGAAAAAGCAATTTCCATGGTAACCGGTACACTAAGCGACCAACAGTGGATGAAAACAATAGTAGGCTTAAACCAAATCCAAGATTAGTTTTGAAACTTACAATGAATTTCAGCCTAAAGATAATGGAAACTGTATATTTTACTTGGATATTTTGAGTAGAGTGATCAAAAGTTTTGTTCGTTGTAAGCACTGTGATGGTGATGATTGCATTGAGCTCCAGACTACCGAATATGATAGGCATGGCCTAGCCGTAATAGTTTTGTTGGAGTGTATATTATGTGGAAACAAAGAAGAATTCAGAAATTCAGCCCTTAAAACTTGCAACAAACATGACATTAACTTCAGGTTTATTTATGCGCTAAGGACCATTGGCAAGGGTCCTGCGGCTGGCAGTGTCCTCTGCACCCTTCTAGATTTGCCCTCACCCCCTCAGAAGTATGCTCCATATACCAACATTTTGTCTTCAGCTGTAAAAAACTGTGCAGAAAAAAGTATGACAGATGCTGTCAGTCAAGCAGTAAATTTTAATAATGGCTCTACAGACCTCTCAGTAGCCGTAGATGGCTCGTGGCAAAGGCGAGGCCACTAATCGCTAAATAGTATTGTGAGTATTACATGTGTGGGGACTGGCAAAGTTCTAGATGTGGCCGTTATGTCAGAATATTGCCAAATATGTACAGAATCTGAAAATAAGAATTAAAAGCCCAAGTAACATATTTGCACACAGAATTACAGTGGGACAAGTGGCGGTATGGAGGTGGCGGGCGCGGTAAAGCTTTTTCAAGATTCTGTTAGTAAAGGTGTGCGATATGTAAAATACTTTGGACTCTTGGGAGATGGTGACAGTAAAGGCTTTCAAAAGGTAATAGATTCAAAGCCCTATGGAGAGGATACAGCAATTGAAAAACTAAAATGTATTGGACATGTCCAAAAACGAATGACAACTAGATTGAGAGCGATAAAAAGAGACATGAAAGGCCAAAAGCTGGAAGACGGAAAGGGGATTGGTGGGAAAAGTAGGCTGACAAATGCTGAGATTGATAGGCTGCAAAATTATTACGGTTTGGCAATAAGGAGAGCAGTGTCAGAAAAGGAAAGTTCCTGGACATGAAAAAAAATATTTGGGCCACGTACTTTCACAGACTGTCAACTGACAAGGAACCTCACCATGGACTTTGTCCTCAGGGTACGGAATCATGGTGTGGTTACAACAGAGTAAAGGCTTTAAATATTGAATACAGTCACAAAATTTCCCTTTCAGAACCTGTACTGTTGGAAATCAAGATAACGTATCAGGATTTGACAAATAATGTCCTCCTGTCTAAATGCCTACACGGCCAAACGCAAAATATAAACGAAAGTTTTAATCATGCTGTGTGGTCAAAAGTTCCTAAAACCACTTTTGTGAGACTTCATTCCCTACAGTTAGGTGTGTTTGCCAGTGTACTAGCATGTAACCAAGGGCACAGTGGGAACTTGGCAGATTTTAAAGAATTGGGCCTGAAACTGTGTAAAAAATCGCTTGAAACGATAAAAATCTTTGACGCAAAAAGGCTTCAAAAAGCCGAGAAAGCAGCTCAAGAGATGAAAAAAGCAGCAAGGCAGGAAAACAGGGCAAAAAGGAAGCTAATAGAAGACCAGGAGGAGACAGAATATGAGCCTTCCTGTGGAGCAGGACTTTTTTAAACAAAAATTATATGTAAGTAAATTTTGCCGTCCGTTTTCCGAAAAATCACATTTTGATATACAAAGGTACATTTTTTCAGAAATTTAAGCTAGGCTCTTGACATTTTTGTTGGATACTTGTGGTACCATCCCCATTATACACCACTAGAATTGTTTTGTTTGAACTAAAAATAAAAAAATCATAAACAATTGAAATAAAAAAATAAATATACAAATTTTAAAAAAAGTATACATTTTATTTGTTTGTAAAATTAAATAATTTTAGTGACAGAGACTCACAATGAGTAGGTGAATCTGTGTAAAAAAATCAGATCCTTAACTTAAACAGTTTCTGAAAAAATGTATCTAAATATATGAAATTTAGCATTGTGGAGATAGGGCCTACCGGCTCCCTTACAGCAATGGCTACCAACTCAAAAAGACCTTCTACACAATATTCATTTACATCAATAGAAACAAACGAGATATCTGGTTTTACCAATATTGCCACTCCGCCCTTTTGCATTTTAGATCTACAGAATGCGCTTGCAGTCACATAGCCATCAATCTGCAAGGTGAGTAATATGATGTTCACTAACACAAATCACATCCGGACTTCCTCCAGAAAAAGCTTGAAAGCGTCATAATTCGTAAACAAACCACGTATTTTCTGATGTAAAATCTTATCAAACGAGACATGGGAAGAGAAGGCTGGAGTACTCATATAATAAGTAGGACCATGCACCACTGTTTCACCGTTACATTAATATAATTATTAAAATTTTCCAAAAATATTTAGCGTCAAACTTATCACATTTAAAAATGGCAGCTATTTAAAGATTTTAAAGTCAAATTCCATGAAAACTAGCAGGTAAAACAAAATTTTACTAGAAATCAAATTTTATTGCTCTTTTTGATTCAAATCCAATAATTCTTTAATTGTAAAAATCTATTAATAAACAAAAAGGTTTTGGTAATTTTGCATAATGAATTTCAAAATGGCGGCCATTACAAAATTTCAAGTTCAAATTCCCCAGTGCACTTTACCACCTAATTACATGTGCTTTAAATTTGATGTCTTGTAACATTTTGTTTTAGTTGCTAGTTTTCATGGAACTTGACTTTGAATTTTTTTAAATTAATTTATGTAATTTAATAATACAATTCTTTTCGTGTTTTACTTCAGAATGGCAGCTTGCCATGTTTCTACGAATGAATATCACGGAATATCTTTAAGCCATGCCTTTCGTAGTGATTTATTAGGTTACTGAGCTGCCAAACAGTACTCTCTGTCACTGTTTTACTTGAAATTATTCGTCCTTTTAATTTCCCTCATGTCATTCGTACCTCGTCACTTGCCAATATAAAAATATCAAGGATATTTTATTAATGCATTACAAACGGTAGTAAAAAATAGCAGCCGAACATAAAGATAAGCAAACGTGGCGTCTATTATAAATTAAACCCCTCGTTGCAGCAAACCTGCATACTCAGCGAATTTCAAATGGTACTTCACTAAGTCATGAAGCAACTTACCAACTTTCATCAAAGCATATTCATAAAGAAGCAAGATATGACATTTTATTTATTCTCCATAAGAAAAACATTGGGACCTAGTATGCAGGTTTGCTGCATCATGGACCACAAAAATCTGGTTTTTATGCAAATACCAATGAATCACCACTAGATAAAGCAACATACCAAGTTTTACCAATTAATGTTCATAAACAAGCAAGATGTCACATATTTCTTATTCTCCATAAGAATAACATTACAGCTGCTGAGTACGCAGATTTGCTGCCATGGGAACTGCAAAAAATGGGTTTTGTTTGCAAATATCAGTAAACCCAAACCATATGAAGCCACATGTAACGAGCCAAAATTTTAGGGATATATAATTTATCTACACAGTGAATATAAGCTGTCTAACTAGGCCTAGAATTAACTGTTAAGGTTACCTGGCATAGCCTTGAGCCTAGGTCATTACCAGTAGGCTTAGACCTCGCACGCAATCCTGTTACTAACATAGCGTCAAAACACTCACTTTGGCAATCATTTCACTTTTAGTTATGGAGCACCAAAGGGAGTGAAATAATTAAACTATTGGTTCGGCAATAGGGCACTAGTCGACTAAATAACCCCTTGGCTAGGTTAACCTTGGGCATTCACCGGCAACCCGAGCAACACTAGTGTTGAATAGGTTGACGGATACAACTTTACTAAACACTAGTGTAAACTCCAATAAGCGAATTTATCACCCCTAACAGGTTACATAAGACGTAGCACGATATCAAGAGTGTTATGAACATTGAAAACGTATGTTCGTAAACAGCAAACATAACCTCCCCACTCGCAGTTGCAGACAGCCACCTGTGGCGTTGTGTTTTAAACGCCACCCAGACAGCTGATCAGCGGTGTCGTTGATTCTTCCAAACGAACCCAAACCGCTGGAAATTATGAACAGCTGTTTATCCCTTCCCCTCGGAGGGGGACAAATAGAGGGGTGGGTGATAAGGTAACCGCGAGGAGATCATTGGTTCTCTACGTTTTGTGCGGACAGGTCGGTTATTTCCGTGCCTTACGTTTTGTGCGGACCGGTCAGTTGAGTAGTGATTCCTCGGGTTGTGGGTACTACTGCGAACTGTGATTACAGATACGACCTGCGTTTCTTATATTTAATTAAGTTTAACTGCAGGACATTTTTTTATTCGTAATTATTGTCTTAGCCAAATTATCAATGCCGTATCGCACTTGGCATTAATTAGTAGTTTAACCTTGTGCCGTATTGCACGTTTTAAATTACGTTAACTCCCGATACAGATCACGAGTCTGTACGGGGTGTTTCAAGCATAGAATTGGATTAGATTACTTTTGATACTTTTAGCTTTTTTGAACGATTTGGATTGGTGTTGTTAAAACCGCCAGTTGTGAGCCGACGAGGTGACCTTTCTGCT
The DNA here is from genome assembly GCA_963675035.1 of Allygus modestus. Classification (NCBI taxonomy): domain Eukaryota; kingdom Metazoa; phylum Arthropoda; class Insecta; order Hemiptera; family Cicadellidae; genus Allygus; species Allygus modestus. The sequence continues at coordinate 178,934,391 of OY776111.1, read as the reverse complement.
TGGGTTGCACGTCACAACAGGTCTGAACAAACCCATTCCTGCAGAAGTAGTTGGTTGAACTAGGGTTGATATATTAAAAACCTTACTGGGGATTGGGAGTTGTAACGCGTGAATACGTTAATTGAGTTAAACTTCCACCTTCTAAATGATTTTTTTTATAAATTTAAATTTGTTCTTTTTTAATTGGCATTACCTGCAGGTGTGAGCGATGATGATGGTACAGTATCGTTGTGTTTGCCGGTACTGAGTTCACACCTGACTTTAGGTTATAATTTTATTTTTTATTAATCTAAACCTGTACCATAACTAAATTCAATTTGAAAGAACCCTGGACAGACCCAGCACGCCAGACTTGAGCGAATCCGCTGGCTAGGTCTGAGACGGCTTTCTCCCGGCTTAAAGAAAAAATAATTTTGTTTCTTTTTCGAGAAAGTCGTCACACACATACTAAGTTTCATTAATTTACATTTATTAATAAGCGAGATATAAAATTGTACTTATTCTCCCATAAGATTAACATTGGACAACGTACTGTGTTTAGCACTTTCAATATCTCAATAACCAATTGACGTAGAGCGATGATCAAAATACCGAATTGTGTGTTTTTTAAGGTGAATTTAATGGTGTAAACAAAAATGTGGGTTTAAAATTATCGTTATAAGCCTCCTTACTTAGCCCTTTGTTATAAATATGGAAAATATTACAAACTTTACTTGTAGTACTAGTTTATTCTTGTATACGTTTTAATAAAATTTGGTAAATAGCTTCATTTGGTTATTAGACAAATAAGTATTAGCAACCGTCTTTACAGGAGCTCGATGGCTGTGGTCAAGTATTACATTAAAATTGAAACATGACGGAATTATTTATATTAAAGTAATAAGCGCGTTTGGTAATAATACATTTTTTATAATCTGTTTCTGGTTATGTAGATTAACCACTTAACTTTTATTTCGAACAAATTCTGTATCCCTTTCATGATCAAATTACATAATAAATAAACGGTATCAGGAAACTGACACATACTTTCTCCCTTTTAGCCAAACTTTAATGAAACAAATATTTTTTTATTTACTAAATATCGAATATGAAGTACAGATAAATGTACAGAAAATTTTCTAAAATAGTTGGTTACAGAAATATCCACCCAAATACCTTTCTGGGAGGCAGTATAGAGTCCGTTACTACACACAGTGGTTTTGAGAGGGTAAATGCCCCCTTTCCCCCCACAGGGTTAAATAGCAACATATTTCGAACATCCTCTGTTGGTCAATGTAAACTTTACCTGCATATCAAGTTTGAATGAAATTGATCAGTAAATAAGAGATAAATAGTTATTTTTGGATTCCCCATAAGAATAGCATTGGACAACGTACTGCCTTTAGCTCTAAATGAAAATTTCAATTTTTTCCGCAACTAGCAATCGTATAATAGTAATTCAAGATACCAATTTATTTCGTTTTTGAGCTCTTTTTAATCGTGAATAGTAATATTTTTTAACATTTATAATTTTTTATGAAAATCCAAAAAAACTTAATTTTGGATGTTTTAAGTCCTGTAACTTCTGAACCCGAATTTTTCCAGAAATGTGGGTGGTGTAATTTTGTTGGAAACCGAAAGTTCTACAAGCCACTAAAGTTTAATCAAAATCGTTAGAGCCGTTTTTGAGAAATTTGGATTTTACATGTTTTTTGGCGATTTTTGGGGGATAATTACTCTTAAAAATAAAAAAAATCAATAAAATGAAAAAAAGGACTGGAGATATTGAGGATTAGTACCTACATTCCAAATTTAATAAAAATCGGTCAATAGGTTAGGGCTCTAGCTCTGTCACATCCACACTCCACACACACACACATACATGTATTCGCTCAATTGTGGAAAACACCCAATTGTAGCATCTTTAAGACGAAAGATACTGCGTTATCGACAATACTGTGGACAGTATGTTCCACAACTCACTTTCCCGATACACACCGTTTTTAGCCCTTACACACTAGAAAACAATTGTAGCAACGTGCCACAATCGTGCAAACTCCAACTCTGGTGTGTACTCCCCACCACGTCACCCCAGCGCTGTTGCCAGTTCGTGCCGGTGCGGCGGCGCGCGGCGCGGTGGCCAGCTTGATGACTGGGTAACTTGCCTCCACTCCGTGATCTTTGTTGGCTCAGATGTTCGTTTTTAATGCTCTATTGATGCTTTTTGATAATTTGGCTGCATGTTGTATATCATAATATATTGTTGAAATCACTGTATGTTAAATTATCTCTGATTTAAAATAGAAACCCATTTTTACGTAAATTGAACAGTAGGCCCTAAAACTAGTTAATGTAGTATGGTATATATTACATTATTAGTAAATGTCCTTTGGAAAGTGAACTATTAGCATGACCCGCACGGTGAAACTTAAGCCCGGGACCTCCATAGAAGTTCCTAACGTGACACCCTGAACACGTTTTGGGGGGTCGTTCAAAATTTTATATATATATATATATATATATATATATATATATGTGTGTGTGTGTGTGTGTGTGTGTGTGTGTGTGTATGCACTCTAGCGGTCGCATTTTTTGTCAGATTTACTTCAAATTTGGTAGGGACGTTCCTTTCTATAACCTGTTAGACAAGGTCGTTGGGCAAAACAATCGGAAAACTCTAAACCCATTTTTTGGGGATTAATCTTTCAAATTTTGAGTTTTTGGGCCCTAAAAGGGTCGGAAAAGCCCTAGATGTAAAATTAATGCATGTTAAAAGATGGGAATTAGAAAGGCGAAAGTTTTAAGCCCTCTCTTGTCATTCTAGCATAAATATTTACTGAGTTATAAAAGAAAATGTGTATCGGGTAAACACAGTACGTTGTCTTATGGGGGTTTTACATTAGAAAAGCCTGTTATTCCTTTGTTAGAGTACTTTTATTATCCCCAGCAACCTCACGCCTACTTTAAAGCCTGTCTGGACCTTCTCCTAACCTTATAAGAAGTAAAATTGTATTCCCAGCTTTGCAATTAAATGAAACCAGGAGTATCAGAACAGCCAAAAAAACTATGTTTTCAGATTTCAATAAAAATTGGACAAATGGATGTTTTTACACTGATTTTGAGTTTTACAAGTTTTTATGTGGAAATTCACTTCCCTCACGTCAGCGTGCTGCGTGCAAACTCGTTTATTAATTAAAATCATTGTAGAACTTTTATATTGTTATTAGTATTCGGTACTTATTTTAGCGAATTTCCCCTATAGGAAAGAAGTTACTACCGAAGTCGGCATGGTAAGACCTAGGCCCGGGACCATGATAACTTTTCGTTTTGAGGTTCCCAGATACCAAAAAAATCGTTTGTTCAAAAATATATTTATGTGTGTACGTGGGTACGATAATTCTAAAAAAATTGTCCGATTTTTACGAAATTTGATACGGACATTTAAAGCAACATTTATGACTTTAAGTTTGAAAACCAGAAAGATCGCTCCATCCAAAGGGGTATTTGGGGAGGGAGGGGTTTTGTACCCCATAAATTTTTTTTTAGTTTTTTATACATAACATTTTAGTTTTGACTATTTAATTCAGCTTAAAAAAACAAATTGCTATTTTGATAATTTTTCACAAAAGCAGTTTTGTTGCCGATAGTTCTCGTAGCAGCAAACCTGCGTACTCAGCCCCCATGTTATTGTTATGGAGAATAAGTCAAATTTTCTCTCCCTTAATTATTAACATAAATTAATAAAACTTGCTGTGTGACTTTACCTAGTTGAACTATATTCATATTTGTATAAAAATCCCTTGTTTGTGTTCCTTGTTTCAGCAAACTTGCGTATAAATGTTATAAATCGCTTATTTATGAATGCATATTGATGAAACTTTTTATGTGACTTTATGTAGCATTAAGACACATATACATATGCATTTGTAATTCGCTGAGTTTCCAGGTTTGGTATGACGGGGGTTTGCTACGACATCCATTTATATGATATAGATGTCTTGATATGCATAAGGTGCATTTAAATGCTAAAATATTTTCAATCATGAGTAATGAGCGTAAAATTTGAATATAACTCAATAATTGTAAGTAAATAGTAAAACTAGTTTGTTGATTGGTTATCTGATCGCTTTGAGATACCAAAACAAGTTTATAATTCTCATGCCAATAAACAAAGGTGCAAAATGTGTTAACACCGAATGGTACGGATTTGGAAAAAAAAATTCCTCATACTTGATCAAACATTATTAAAAAATATCAAATTAAAACAGATTTGATTAACTTTGGAAACTCTGATCAAGCAAGCTAACAAGTCAGTTCAATCAAATTTGATCGACTGTCTTGATCAGGCCTGATAAAATGTGTCCCGATCTAACCTTAGGGGATCTAACCCCAGGCATTGTTAAACTCCCCATGTTATTCTAACTGTATAATAGAAATCAATTAAATTGGATATGTCAATAAAAAAAAACAGTACAAAACAGGATAACTACGGGATTTTGATTTTGTTTTCGCCTTTAGGGCGCTCTGCCTCACGGGTGATCATGGGATGAGCATGGGCCCAAGCTAAACTTATGGATATTAATGTTTACTCAACTGTTTAAGCTAAAATTTGTTAGTTGATTAGTAGTTGCTATTATTACTGACATAAACCTTCAAAATATCTAAAAAAAATCTCTTAGGACTTCTCCCATTGCCTTTGAAGATTAGTTATTACTGAGGCCATTGAGATGACATATTGGGAGGGAGGTAAGTAGTACAGTTATGAATGACATATAACTACTCACAATTTAAGTACTCTTTAGGGCTCCGTCCTACTGGTTTAAAAGTTCTCAAATTAGGAACTACTGAACCAATTGGGTTGCAATTCTGGAGGCAGATTGGTGTTAGAATAATCATACTCACACAAATCCGCTCATGACCTAAGTGCCCTTTTGGGGCACTAGCTTTGGAAATTATCGAATTAAGTATTACTGAACCAATTGAGCTGAAACTTGGGACGGAGATAGAACTGATACATACACACTGACTCATTCTAAAACTAATTCATTGTAATTAATTCATTGTTGGTGATGGCGAGGTCATGTTATTTCAGGAGTTATTGCAGACATTTTCAATTACTTATTAGTAAATGAAAATTAGGAACTGTAAAAACGAGTTAGAAATTAAGTATGTGTTAGTTTCCTGATTCAATTTATTTAGTTTAGACGCGACTATGTTCGTGTCCTTGAATTGTCCCCCAATCTACATACTGTTATGTCCATGCTATCTTAATATATAAAATTGAATCTATGTTCCCTATGGACTATTAAGCCACTCAACTGAATTTAATGACATTTTCATTATTAATGTAGCATTGGGTCGGGATGGTTCCTGGAAAGTTTATTACAAATTTAATAAAAAATATAATACAACAAGCATATTTTGTAAATCTCATAAGAAATACAGCAGCGTACGCCAGTTACCACTATTCAATAATAAAATAGCTAACATGAAATGAAAGCCAAATAAAACTCGAAAGTGAAATAAAAATAACATTAACTAAACTAAAGAGAACGTGAGAATCTAATCAATAATTATCTCCTACCAGTGGCTGTCAAAGCAGAGCCTAAAACGGTGGGTCTTGATGACTGAACTGTAGCACACATGTACTTTACTCAATATACATGAGCACTAATGATTTCAAGAAATTTCCATAGTGCTTCACCCTATCGATTGTCAAATTTTAAAAGTTATTCTTACGGACATTCATGTTAATTGACTACTTAATAGTGTAAGAAATATTACATCTTTGGAGTTGTTCATTATGTTAACGATAGAATACAGCACAGCATACACCTGTTCATGTGCCTAGTTCTTTGATAATCTTAATTTTAAATGAAAATAACTGATGGATAGAGAAGTTCACATCTTGTAGCCTTGAAAACTATTGTTTAATAAACTAGTAGCCCGTCGCGGCTTCGCTCGCGATCACAGTACAGTGTTATGTTTTAGATGTCAGTTTCATTTGTTAAAGCACCTGGAGGACCCAGGTTTTTTCGGAAAGCCAGTCAGTTTATTAAAAATTCCTAGAGTACTTATATTCACGATTCTTCTCCAAGGCGTGCGTATTTGCTTTGCTTATTGCGTATTGCTCGTTTCTTTTCATTTTGGGCATGTCCGTTTTATATTAAATCTTCAGTTTGAATAGTGCTCACAATTTATAAATAACCTAATCATGTATATTTAAAGTTATGTACTCATTTGTTCTGATCTCTATTCCCACAAAAACCACATGATACTTTACCAAGTGATTGTTATTTTTACAATTGAATGGTTGATTTTGAGCAGCTGGTATGATTATTTTATTTTTATTTACAAATCTTAACCATAACTCCAATGTTAGTTTTTTTAATATATTTCTATACACTACTATATTTTTCTATGGATGAGATCTAATTAGAACACATTTATTAACCATAAATTTGATAGGTTTAACATTTGGTAAAGATATTTTGGAGCAGGAGTAGGCAAAGGTTTTATTCTGATATATTAACTATTCTCCTAACAAATATATGTTCAATCGGTTTAGTTAACTACTTACATTAGTGATGAATAAATTACAATTTTAAAAGCCGACAGAGCAGATAAGTCCCAAAGGGCATACTGGATGAAATTATAGGCCTGTTTCTGACTAAAGTGCATTGCCTGCTGTCTTTCTACAAAATATACGCTCAATCGGTCTAGTAAGTACATAATTAACATGGAAATTTTGAAGGGTGTTAGGGCCTAGCCTCATTGGAACGGGAATCAGCCCAATCTTTTTTGGGATGAACTTCTTCCAAATATCTGCTCAATAACTCCTGCAGTTTGTTAAACTTATTGAAAGTGGGCTTAAAAACATAAAATACTCGATATTATAATCACAATGGCTACTTAGACAAACTGAGCTTTAATAAATACCATGTAAAGCTTACGTGTTCTGTATAGCCAATGATTTATTACCATGCCGTTACTTTAAATGATTTAGTATACCTATGTAGAGTAGTAAAATATCCATTCTTGTTTTCTTCATTCCGTGATAAAATATAATTAGCTGACTAAATGCTGATTATAACAAATACAGTGCAAGCTGTAGTGAAATATTAAGTAACCTGTACCCCTAGGATCGACTTTGTAGCAGTGCCGGTCAAAGGGGCGTAACCGTAATTACTTACCATGATTTAAAACAGCCAAAAGAGATTCCTCCTCTACACGAAAACAGGCAAATTATTTAATTTCATTGAGTAAATTTTTTTTGTGAAGCGCAGAAAAAATCTGGCTTATAAACTGACAGACGGATAAACAAATTAAATATCTCCGTAGCATACAACATTTCACTGCTCAAAACGATGCAGAAAAATAACTTATTTAATTTATATATAGATAAATTAATTCCTTACATGTATAATCGGGTTTTCTAATAACTTGTCCATAATGTACTAACAGCTGCAATTCAAATCAAAATATTCCTCATGTTAATCTTATGGGATAAAAACGAACTATGAAAGCTCGTGGGGCGAAGCCCCGTGGTCGAGAGTGTATGGAAACCCTACAAGACACATCTAGAGAGTAAGAGCTGTCGATTAATACGAAATATGTATATGAAATAATATTTTTAAGGGTTGAAAATCGCCTAACAAAAGTCAAGATATTCTTTTAATAATATAGATTATTGAATGTAGAAATTATATATCTTTAGCGGAACTGATGAAATATTTGCTTTATATAGGTTAAGACTAGTGGCTTGAAGGGGCGATAGCCCCTAACCTTGCTCCAAGTAGGAACACATGTCAGATTGTAAACAAAGTAGACACTCAATCACATGTGTTATTGTAAACAAAGCAGACGATTTAAATTCCCATAATTTTCTTATGGAGGGTGTTTTACGTTATTTATCGTTTGCTCCTAAATGTTTGGAAACACAGCTGTTTTTCCCGAGTCCCTGGGATCAAGACCTTTAATTTGAACCGTCTCCCATCATCCTTCGATTTTCCAAACTCCCACAATTTTGACGTAAAATATTACGCATACAGAATTATATATAACTAGGCTTATCGCCGTTGGAGGCTTCGCCCCCAAACCCCCTTTTGGAGTTCGCTTCGCTCACTTGCATTCCTCAGTAAACTCAAGTTTAAATCAAACTCGTAGTTCATTAACCAAAGAAAAATTACAAAACAATGACCTTTGGTGAGCACCTACACAGGCGCTCCCGTATCGTTTCGGTATCGAAACATTTTATCAACCGGCTGCTTGTTCGTTTTATCGAATGAACTCCCGACTACGATGGTTGTTTCGAGGTGTATAAAAGCAAAAAAAAGTACTCACTCAATCATAGTCAATCGGATATAAATAAAAAGTTGTGGTTACAATGTTAAATTGGAGTTCTACAAATGGATTTACGTGTAAAAGATAACAACAAATTAGACATAAGTTCACGACAAAATGATAGTAACCTAACCTAACCTAACTCCACAGAGCGCTGTACGGTAGCTGATCGTTGAGCAACATAATTACAAATAAATGAATTTGTAAAAACAAAATAAAGTCAAATAAACATAAATTGCAGACCTCAAAAAGTAAGCATCAAAAGTAGGATTCAAACCCGTGACCACTGATCTTGAATCTTCTGACAACATATCCACTGGGCTATTGGGCTAAATTCATTCCATAGAACCGGTAGAATCGGTTTGATTACATTTTCCATTCTCGCAACAAACGATATTCGCGACACTGAACCTCTTGTGTAATGTGCTTAACATATTTTGTAACAGCTGATTTATATACACCTCATGTGAGCAAATTAGTATCGCCTACACTACTAAATAAATCAGCAATTGTTTATTTAAATCAGCTGATACAAACATGTGGTATTAGCCAAAGGTAGTGTTCTTTCATTTAAACAGCTTTCCAAAACTGTACACATTTAAATGGGCCAAAATACTCAAAATTCCTCCTTCTACGATAAATTGCGGCTAAACAGATGATCCGATCTTAAATCTGACGAAATATCGTTAGTTGGAAATTAAATTGTATACAACTTTTGTATTTAACATTTTTTGCCATCTCTTACCGTTTCCGTACAAAACGCGCTCAAAGTGGAAAAATTGAAAAAGTGGAATTTTCCCCGCCCCATAAATGCCTTAAAAACTCAAAAACGTTAACCTTTAGCAAAATTTCTGTCAGTTTCTCGTCAAGAGCTTTAACTCAAGTATGATGTTGAGGGAGGTTAGATTACGGGAAGTGCCTCATAGTTTATGTCAGTGAATGAGTGAACCCGTCTAGTTTTATATATTATAATATTTATATATAAAGACTAGTTTATTTTAATGACGAGGATGATATGTACTCTATGTGCAGAGTGATTCAGTGGCGTAACTTATTAATTTCAACCAGGGAGGTTTATTGTATAACTGGAGGTAACACTGCTTAACGATTTTGGTCAAAAACGCGAGCCGGTGATTTTGTCAGGTTGGTACACTTGGTGAAGTAAATGTATCCGTTCTTTGAACTATCCTGATTGGTTGTTTTATTCCAATAAGTGAATCTACTCATGAAAATCATTGGAATAAAAGTAATAAGAGTTGAAGTAAATTCATATTTTCGTTTGATTTATGTATCTAATCTTTCCGTGAAACATAATGTATTATGAGGAAATAAACAAATACAAGTATATTGTGTTTAAAATCATGGATAGGTACTTGTTTGATTCACTTTGTCGACTCGTCCGATTTCAGCGAGTATAGTTCTTTGCTTCACCAAAATTTGGAAAGAACGGCTCGCTGGTTTGTTCATCAGTGTTACCTCCATTTATACAATAAACCACCCTCATTTCAACCTTAGGTGCGCTGAAGCGAATTAAAGGTTTCAGTCAGAGCGCTCCGAGTAATAATTTATTTATTCGTTAGGACTTTATTCTTCGGATGGCAGCTTGTGTCATAACTAACTCATGCTCCACTGAAAAAATCAAGATTTTGATCAACAGCGTACTTAGATAAATAACTTCTAATAATTCATGCCTCAACTATAACTTGGCTTTTAATGATTAGGGAGTAGAGAACAAAATTGATTAAAAAATGAATTTTAAGTAGACAAGTTTGAGTTAGCCATCTCCTTTTGTATATATATATATATATATATATATATATATATATATAAAATAGTATATACCTATATGTAAAATAAAAACAAATAAATTATAATAATTGTATTTGTAAAACACAGGTGATGTTTGCAAAATCCTGCAAACAAAGATAGTAAATAATTATGCCCCAATTAATTGCAATAATATCGTTCTATTAAAACAAATCTTTCAGTTTACTGTTGTGTAGCCTGACATACATAATTAGGGTGATACAACAGTAAAGTAATATGACAAAAAAAACAATATAAGCAGAGTCTTCTAACAGTAAAAACCAACCAGCAACGGACGCCGCGAACATGAAATAACGTAGCGGCAACACCGCACGGCCTTGCCACTAGTTATACGCTGCTCCGCTAGGATCGCTAGTGAACGATAAGCCAGCGAAATGCCACAATCCAGCGAATTTCGGTGTTTCTTACACACATGATGGAAACTCAAAAGTGGCAACTTGAGTTAGTTTGACTTATTTTGACATTTTAACCTCAAAATTATCGATAAAAATTGTAGCATCGTGTGTAAGATGCCACAATTGGATCACGATGCCACAGTTTGGTTGTGTGCATGTCCATGATGCTACAATTGAGTAAATACAAACACACACACACACACACATCACGAAACCACTTTTTTGGGTTCAGGGAGCACCAAAACAAATATTTCTACTAACAACTCAAATTCGAAAATGTTGACGAAACCAATTAATACTTTCCCCATATACTATATGGGGTGAAAGTAAAAAGTGCTAAGTACACAGGTACTATATTAAAGTACTAAGTAGTTGTGAATTTCTTGAATTTTTCCGTTTACATTTAATTGGAGACTAGGGTAGAGAAAGTTTTTTCTTTGTGTTTCATATATGTAACGGAAACAACCCTATGGATAATCTAGTAAGTAACAAAAACTAAACAAATTGCAAATTACAAATTGCTAATTGTTGCTTTTTGAGCGAACACAATTTCTGCCATTGCGTATCTGGTAGGGATAAGAGCCTTCCACGAAATACTAATTAACCATAATTCCAATTACATTGTGGTTTCCTCAATCAGCCACTACCTTAACAGGTGTTGCGAAACAATGCTTGTTAATGGTATCCTATCAATTAATGGAGTTTTATGTTAACAGTAAAAACAGTTTAGAATTGAATAAATATGACATCAAGCAGACAATTGTATAAATCATGCACTTACAGGAATCAAACAGAGAATTGTAAAAATATGAAAGTGTAGTGTAACTTTGACCTAATTAGACGCGGAAGACATGTCGATCAACTATGGCGTTACGAGATGAAATAAAATATGCCCCTGTTGATTGTAAGTACAAATCTTAATATTCATAATATATTAATCTGGAGGATATCTTCTTGTCTAGTCTTTTTTATTCAACTATGTAAGATTTTATAAATTTCAGCTATTTATATATTATATATATTAAATATGTACTCATCCTTTAAGTACGATTCATCCTAATCCTAAACTACAAGTATTTGCTATTGTCTTAAATAATGATATAGTAATACAAAATGGCGTGTATTATGCCCCTAAACAAAGTTTTGGTATTATCTCGTATAATTCGATGCCAAAATTGAGTAACTAATAAATTACTCTGTTTGGTACGTAAAATAATCTCGATGCATAAATGCATTCAACTAAATAATTCTAACCATAAGTTAACAATTGCCCATTTTTTTGTCTATGTGTATACCATATTTACTTATGAATGTGTCCCAATTATTCTACCCAGCATTTTGTATATATACTATACATATATATACTATACTTGGTTGATATTTATTTTTTTAAGTATCTTAGTATCTTGTAGCCTAGTTGACATACAAATGTATTTCTGGATTAGCTCTGTAATGCCTAAAGGACTATCGTTATAAAAACCCATCGAGTATCTTTATTTGTTAATAAATTATTTTTGTTTTGAATTTGATTAAACATTTAAGAGCTTTTGATTTTCACTTTATTACAGACTTTTTAAAATTAGTAATACAAACAAATGATGTACTGTCTAAAAGATATAATAAATTCCTGCTTAACATACACAGAATTTTGCATATGTACATTTATGCATTATCAAGCGGAAGTTGTTGGCATTTAGGTATATCGTAATGAAAAGTTATTATGACACTGAATTAATCTTACTACGAGACGTATGGTAGCAGCTTGGCAACCGTCTTGAAAACGTTTTGAATGTTTTATCCCGGAAATCAGTAAATGGTTATATTATGCCTGAAATAGTACATTATATTCCATAGTTTTGGCTTATAGTACCTTCCATTATGTCCTAAGTACGAAGAGATATAACAATATCAATCAAGAACCTCCGTCCCTCCGATTGTTGACGTAACGCTTGAAAACTGACAATAATCGTCTTAATGATGAGATCGGCTCGTCAGTGCAGGAGAGAGCTTATTGCTTTTCGTCTGTAGAAGTGATCTTGTTTGATTGAAATGTGTTCAAAGAAAGACAACTCGGATACGTTTACTGACCGTAACTGTAAAAACCCGCATTGGATCCTTAATATTTAGCTTCTGAACGCGATTCACTATTTTAAATTTTCTTTCCAAATTTCACAACAAAATACATTTTGCCCCAGTATTTTTGTTTATAAGTGGTATTTTCTACTCTAAATGTTATTAGTTTACTTTTTACTTTCTCCCCCTATACATACTATATGGAGAAAGTATTGTTTTCGTCAAAATTTTCGAATTTGAGTTGTTGGTGCTCAAATTTTGGTGCTCCCTGAACCCAAAAAATTGGTTTTTACGTGATGTCTGTGTGTGTGTGTGTGTGTGTGTGTGTGTGTGTGTGTGTGTGTGTGTGTGTGTGTGTGTGTGTGTGTGTGTGTGTGGATGTGGACAGAGCTAGAGCCCTAACTAATGGGCCGATTTTTATGAAATTTGGTATGTAGGTACTAATCCACGATATCTCCAGGTATTTTTTTCATTTTTTTGAATTTTTGATTTTTAAGGGTAATTATCCCCCAAAAAACCGCCAAAAATCATGAAAAATCAACATTTCTCAAAAACGGCTCTAACGATTTTGATTAACTTTGGTCGTTTGTAGAACTTTAGTTTTCCAACAAAATGACACAACCCGCATGTCTGTAAAAATTCGATTTCAGAAATTACAGGACTTAAAACATCCAAAATTCAGTTTTTTTTTATTTGTGTGTGTGTGTGTGTGTGTGTGTGTGTGTGTGTGTGTGTGTGTGTGTGTGTTTTCAAGTACAAGCAATTTTATTCATGACAAATTATTGTTTATTACAAAATCCCATGTGTCACATAGGACACGCGCGGGACAGAAAAATATACATTTTCTTTAATACATTAATTTTTTACTGACAGCTGTACAGTTCTTTTACACTTCTGTCACATTCTCAGGAACAGTTCATGCATTAAGATGACAAATTTCAGAATTTTTTAAATCACAGACAACGGCCACCACTTTTATTAATCATGCTCCGATAACAAAATTCACCAGTATAAATATGTTACGTATATTTAATAATTTAAAACAAAAATACTAATCTCTAAATTCATAACAAGAAATAGACTATATTAGATACAATATTATCAGGCTTCCATAACAATTCATGCAAACTTATAATGCTAGCAAGTGAAAGATGAAATGACTAGATTCATTAAGTAATCAAATATTCAGGCAGAAAACTAAATTAACAACAACAAAATAAACAAAAAAATTAAAAAATATTGACAACTTCACTCAATATGATACTGCATTGAATATTGCAAGGCTTTAGATTTAACTACAGACAGAGTTTTATACTGAATTTCATTTCCAAAATATTTTACAAAATCATTAAAACATTTAGGGCCAAGACAGCAAAATTGGTGTTTACTCATTTCTTTCCTAAAAAAGCCTTCTTCAATCAATGTGTGTTGGGCAGATCGTGTCATTCTGTTTACAGGTTTTATTCTAAACAAACTCTTGTATTTATAAATAAACATTATCATACAATAAACATGCAACTGATCAAACGTAAGAATTTTATTCTCTCCAAAAAGTTAGGAAACTCTATCATTTCTTTTTAAATTAAATATTGTACGGAGGGCATTTCTTTGACACACAACTACCGGTTTTAGAACAGTGGAATATGTTCCTCCATAATGTACGATTCCATATCTCAAAACACTCTCAAACCAAGAAATGTACACTTTTTGTAAATACTCACTCTTAACATTATCTCTCAAATGATACAGTGCATAATTTTTTGTTCTTAGCTTACTCGATAAGTGATTGACTTGCTGCTCCCATTTAAAGAATTGATCCACATACAATCCAAGATACTTTACACTTTCTACTACATCTATGTTACTACATGAGTACTTATACAGACAACAATGTTTATGACACAATAACTTGAACTCATTCTTTAATTCCTCTTTCTGTTTGCTGCAATCAAAAAACATCAAACATTTGGACTTTGAACAATTGATTAATAATTTATTAATGATCAGCCAATTTGATATTTTATCTAAATCTCTACTTATTTTTAATTTTAATGATTCTCTATTATAAGCTGAGCAGACTAGAGCGGTGTCATCGGCATAGGCAAATATATCAGAATTCAATCTAAGTTCAAGTAAATCATTAATATAAATCAAAAATACGATAGGGCCTAACACCCCTCCTTGTGGTGTGCCATAGTGCAATTCCAGAACCCCACTCAAAACATTATTAACTTTGACTGCTTGCTTTCTTTCTTTACAAAAAGATTGCAACCACTCCAATGCCTTACCACCAATACCATATTTCCTAAATTTTGAAAAAAAGACATCGTGATCCAATACATCAAAGGCTTTTTGGAAATCTAAGTATAAAGACAAAGTATATTTACGTTTATCAACAGCATTAGTAAGTGTAGTGACGTGTCTTTCTAGAGCCAAATCTGTACCTTTGCCTGGTAAAAAACCATATTGATTTCTTGAAAACAATGACCTTCTATCAAAATACTCCAGCAATTTTTTTTTAAATTAAAGATTCAAATATTTTGGCTACTGTATTAATAACTGAGATGGGTCGATATGATGAGATTTCTGACACACTAACTGACTTATAAATTGGCACTACTGAGGCTATCTTAAAAACTTATGGATAAACACCTTGATCTAGAGAAATTTTAAATATTTTACATGGTAAGGGAACAAAAACTTCTAAATTTTCCTTAAAAACAAAAATACTAAAACCATCTACTCCTGCACTACGTTTATTTTTCATTGCCTTAATAATATCTGTGTGTGTGTGTGTGTGTGTGTGTGTGTGTGTGTGTGTGTGTGTGTCCGTACGTGTACGTGTGTGGGTGCGCGTGCATGTTAGCTAACTAATCCCCAAACCTAATACTCTTAAAAACCTAGACATATTATGTTTCGAATTGTCTTGAATTATGTCAGACAAAACTGATTCTCCCAGAAATTGTGGTGTACCCTTTAATTTAAAATAATTTATGGTATTTAAATTTTAACTCATAAAATTCCATAAACTGATTATTTTTAACAATTTTAATGTAGTTTCTGTGAATATTATATTTTATTTACGCGGTTTCAGTGTGACATTCATTTTACACTAGGAAGTATTAAATATCAGCTTAGTGTTGAATACCAATCTGTAGCAGCTTAGAGTGGTGTGTAATGATAAGACTAAGTGATCCTACAGTATTAGGTAAGGAGATTCATATGCGTCGTGGAATAATCACTTGCGTTCACATAAATATATTGATTTAGCTTTAATTTAATTTAGTAAGTTGTTAGAATATAATTCTTTATAATTAATTTCTAATATTTTTTTATTAAACAAATCTGTCTATTTTACAACTGTTTTAATAAAGATTTATACAGTTATGTGTTATTTTGCGTGACATCATAAATTCTAGTATGGCTCTCTAGAAATTATAAAATAATACTCTTATGTTCAAACCTCATGTCAGTTACTAGTACGATAATAGACTACCGCTTATATTTAATGAAGATCATTTTGCGGATGTTCAAGTTCGAAATAGTGGTTTCTACAATAAGTTATCCTATGTTTACAAATAGCGGTCATCATTCCATGT
This sequence comes from Allygus modestus, assembly GCA_963675035.1. Classification (NCBI taxonomy): domain Eukaryota; kingdom Metazoa; phylum Arthropoda; class Insecta; order Hemiptera; family Cicadellidae; genus Allygus; species Allygus modestus. The sequence goes on along the minus strand of OY776111.1, from coordinate 178,918,175 downwards.
ACTTTTTCTGCATCAATTTTGAGGTAATTTTAATGCATAATATGTACCATAACTAATTCATAATTGACTAAATTCATTAGAATATACGTTGAAAATAAGATAAAATTCCTCCAATAACAGTAATTTTGGACTATTCAGGTCATAACTGAGACTCTATTATATTTATTTTTATAGTTAAGTTTATTTTTTTAGTTGTTCTTCTTCTGAAAAGTGTGCTCTATTGCTCTAGTCACTGAGATTTCCAGTTATCAAATTGAATTACCCGAGTTATAATTAGATTTATTATTTCAATTATAGCTTTCTAAAATGAGTAAATCCTGTTAGTATTACCTATGCACCCTCTAAGCGATTCATGGCTGAAAGAGAACGTTGTATGCAATAGAAGCTCTCAAGTCCGGCATTATACGGTTCGGGACATCCTGTAATCCGATTGAGCCGCCGTACGTTGACTTTGTCCGACACGTCCCGCCACTGCTCTGGCCGTACCTACTTATTTATGTCGTCTGCAAATTACGATAGAAGGAGTTAGAAAGTGCGTAAACCGTCGTAGTTGTATTTGCAGCTTTAGTATTTCCATTAACGTAATTGACGTTCGATAAAAGGTAAAATCAATACCCCCCTCGTAGCAAACCTGTGAACTCAGCGAATTTCCAATACATATATATGTGTCTCACTACTACATAGAGCTACTTACCAAGTTTCACAAAAGTAAATTCATAAATAAGTGATATATAGCATTTTATTTATTCTCCATAAGAATAACATTAGGGTTGAGTACGCTGGTTTGCTGCAACGAGGAAGATAATAAATGTGTATTTTTGCATCTATCGATATAACTCAACCAGGTGAAGCTACATACCAAGTTTTAGCGAATTCCCCCTATAGGGAAGAAGCTATTACCGTAGGTCTCATGGTAAGACTTAAGCCCGAGACCATGATAACTTTTCATTTTGAGGTCCCCAGATGCCAAAAACACCATTCGTTCAAATTTTTATATATATATATATATATACTAACACATTAAAACAGATAGATATAAATAATGAGAAAGAAGTTTTTTGCGAATTTTCGTTTATAATACAAACGTTTTCAAGCAATAAAGGAGAAAGAATGGAATTGAACAGTAAATAAATATAAATAAACAAATATTTTACAACTGACTTTTAAAAACTAAAACATGTGATTTTAGGTACAGGTAAAAAAATAAAATTTAAATTAAAGTCAGCTGAGTTGAATTATTGTAGACTTAAGAAAATATTACCTGAGATTTAACCCAGAAGGAACCTTGGTCTTCAATACCAACTGATGTGCCAATTCAGAATTTCTTAATATCAGTTGGTTATATTTTGGATTTTGATGTGGTTTAATTTTGTGAAGTGCTTTTAGTTCATAGCACCCTTCAAAATTTTGGTTGTGGTGAGTTGCGTTATTATAAATTTGTTTTCGTTTGTCTTTATGTACCACATCAAAACGGTGGCCAGTCATACGTACTCGCAAGGAATTTGATGTCTGACCAACATAATCTTTTGGGCAGTGTTTACAAGATAGTTGGTAAATCACATTGTGGGTGTCACAGGTTGATTTACCAACTATTGGGTAAGTCTTGTTTGTGACACTGCTTTTAAATTCAGTTGTATTACACATAATTTTGCAGATGCCACACCGAGGTTTGTGGCAAGGTTCGCAGCCGTGATTGATTTCCAAATTGTTTTCAGGCCGAGAATTTTGATTTTTGGGTCTCACCAACATATTTTTCAAATTTTGTGGCCGTTTAAACACGACACGTGGTGGTCTGGAAAACAAATTTTCTGTGGTAGGGGATGATTTTAAAACATTGAAAGCTGCTTTCATTATATTGTTAATTTTTTGAAGCCCAGGAAAATATTCTGTGATAAACTTTGGATCGTTAGAAAAATGTGTGTTTTGTACAATATTCTTTGGTTTTCTCATCTGATTATCTAAAAGTTTTTGAGGATAACTTCGGTCAATAAAGCAGAGTTCAATTTAGATATGTATTTTTCAAAGTCAGAGCTGTCACTACAAAGAGATTTTGCACGAATTGATAAACTTTTTGGAATAGACTTTTTCATATACATAGGATATATACACATATATATATATATATATATATATATATATATGTGTCCGTAAGCACGATAACTCTCGTAAAAAAGGTCCGATCTTAATGAAATTTGGTACAAATGTGTAAAGTACCATTTATTTGAACGAGTTCAAAAACCAGACGAATCGCACCATCCGAAGGGGGGTTTTTGGGGGGTTTTGTACCCCGAAAATGTGTTTTTTGGGGTTTTCACATGTAATTTTAATTTAAATGAAATTTTAATTTATACCATTAAGTTCAGCTTAAAAAACCAAACAATTTGGTATTTTGATCATTGCTCTACGTCAATTGGTTACCGAGATATTGAAAGTGCTAAACACAGTACGTTGTCTAATGTTATTCTTATGGAGAAAAAGAAAAATTGTATATATCGCTTATTTATGAACATAAACTGGCGAAATTTGGTATATGGCTTGATCTGGTTGTGGTTTATTGTTGTTTGCACAAAAAAACAATTTTTCGCCTATGGTTCCTGTAGCAGCAAACCTAGGTACTTGGTCCCCATGTTATTCTTATGGAAAATACTTAAAATGTTATATATCAGTTATTTATGAATGTATATGGATGAAACTTGGTATGTGACTTTACTTAGATGAGTTCTAATGATATTTGCATAAAAACCCATTATTTTGTGTTCCTTGTTGCAGCAAACCTGCGTACTCATCCCCAATGTTATTCTTATGGAGAATAATTAATATTTTTAATATCGCTTGTTTGTGAATATATTTCTTATGACTCCCGTTAAGTGTTAATGTGTTATGTTATACATCCATTGGAAATTCGCTGAGTATGCAGGTTTCCTGCAACGGGGGTATTATTAATTTAGGCTCATAACTAAGGGAGAGATAAAACCTTACTTATTCTCGATATGAATAACATGTGGGCCGAGTATGCAAGTTTGCTGCTATGGAGAAAATCAACAATAAATAAGTTTTTTGTGCAAATATCAATATACCTCAACTAGTTGAAGACATATATCAAGTTTCATGAATATACATTAATAAATAATCGAGATATAAAATTTTATTTATTCTCCTTAAGGATAACATTGGACAACGTACTGTGTTTAGCACTTTGAATATCTCTGTAACGGTTGGACGTAGAACAACGATTAAAACACCAAAATGTTTGTTTTGTTATCATGGTCTTGGGCTTAAGTGTTACCATGCCTCCTACTGTAATAGCTTCTTCCCTATAGGTGAAATTCGCTAATAACAAAAGTGGTCGTGAATGTGCCAGATTAAACAGCTTCTACTGCAATTAAATTAGTTTAATAAAAATCATTAGTTTAATTTAAGACTTCTGTAAAAATAATTAATAAAGACCTTACCAGCATTTATACAGATAAAATAATCAAAAGTTTTTGACAATGACTTGATTTGTCTGGACCAAGGACAAATAAAACAATTAAATTATTCTATTCTTGTGCAGGTAATATAACTCAATATAAAATATGATGTAATATTGTACAAATAATATTAAATTCAATTAAAATCGAATACTTTATATTGATAAAACTTTCAAACTTCCGTTGGTCCCTCATCCTGCGAATGTAACTCGTTAGCTGGTGGTCGTGTAACCGTCTAGTGAGAATGGTTTCCTCGGACTAGTGAAACCACGTGTTCTTGGTTTATCGAGCAGAAACTGCCTTTTAATTAGCCCACTTTTAATACTCGAGTTGCTCCGTCTAATCAAAGCACCTTAATGCTTATGACTAACTAGACTAGCTTAAATTAATGTAATCAGTATATAACACGTATGACATTCATTAATATGTCCCCTTTAATTCTTCAAAAGGTAAAACAAGTACTTACTATTATAATACAGAAATGGTGACCGAAAAGTAATTCCCCCCGCTTACTCTTTTGTACATTTCAAGATATTTAACATTGTTAGCGTTAACTTTCTTACACAAAGCTGTTTCAATTTGTTTACCCTTAGTGGGAGGGGGTGTCTGAAAATTAACAGAAACGATGTTAAAATTAAACTCATGTTTTTATTAATACGTTATTTGCATGACACAAAATATAAAGTTCATAAATGCACAGTTATTCGTACAATTGTTGAAATTGAAGACAAATCTTCTTAGTGTAAGAGGCTTATTGGGAAGTTAAGCAGAGGAATTCTCTCAACAATGCAAAGGCAGAGAGATGACTCTCAACATTGAGAAGATACTTCAAATAATACAAGGTATTATTTTTTTTAGTTTAAAAATTGTTTATAGTAAAAGATTAGCGCTATCATTGCAGTTACACACACCGGGTGTAAACAAAATCCGTACCCCTCGACTTATCATGTTTTTTAATAAACAAATATCCTTTAGCTAATGTTAGTATCTTTGGTGTAGCATATTTTGACATTGTTAAAATTATTGAGGATGGGGAATTTTTTGGCAACCTAACTTTGTTAAATGTAAACCACCTTTGAGTTACGCGTCATTTTAAAGAGCTTAAAAAATATACAAATGGAAAAACTAGAGATCACTATCACTTTTCTAACACAAATGGTGGCCAGTCAAAATTCATAAAAGTTCAGGAACTATGATCAACAGAGAAAAAAGGATGAGCGCATTTAAAACGTTAAAAATTGATGTTTGGCATTTTAGAAATAGTAAAGGAGATATATTGTTTAGGGTTTACCTAATTACCACAAAAATAGGATTTGATTTATTAAGTTATTTGATGGTATCCGCTAGCAATGCTAAAAGTCTATAAAAATCTGACTATGCAAAATGCGCTTTTTGGCCGCCATATTGAAAAAACTTGAAAATTTAAAAAATCTCAAAAAGTCATGTTTGATATCAAATTAAAGGATTTTATGCTGAAAACGAATATTAAATTTGTGTTTTGGCGTGTTTGAATTTAGTCTTACATAAAGGATGTTAAAAAAATCATCGTGACTGCGGAGAATAGATCAGCTGATCCGATCCAGCTGTTACAACAAAGGCTCTCTTATACAGTTTGAAACAACTGTACACACTTAATCTCACTTCTGGTTAACATTTAACAACACCTAACAGGTATTTAAAATCGAGTTTCTTAAATTCTTTCTTGCAAAATTATCGTACGATACCGTGAGAGATGTATTTGTTATTTGTAACTTATCTATACTAATAAAGTTGTGCGTGTGTGTGTTTGGGTCCCAGGTTATTTCAATAACGGCACCTCTACACTGCTCCCGTTCCATACCACGTTGTAGAGGACCAAACAGTTTTAGATTAGTTTTTAGCGAATTTCCCCTTTAGGGAAGAAGCTATTACCGTAGGAGTTAAGCCCGAGACCATGACAGATTTTTGTTTTGAGGTCCCCAGATGCCAAAAACACTGTTCGTTCAAATTTATGTGTATATATATATATATATATATATATATATATATATGTGTGTGTGTGTGTGTGTGTGTGTGTGTGTGTGTGTGTGTGTGTGTGTGTGTGTGTCCGTTAAAAAGATAACTTGAGTAAAAAACGTCTGATTTCGACTAAATTTGGCTCAAATGTTTAAAGAGACGTTCATGACATTAGGTTCGAAAACCAGAAAAATCAGACAATGGGAATGGGGTTTTATGGGGGTTTACAATTTTAAAAAAATCAGTTTTTGCATTTTTTACCAAAAACTTTTTAAAATACTTAATTTTGGTTTTGACCATATTATAGAGCTTAAAAACAAATAATATGGTATTTTGAATCATTAACCTAGGTTAAGTGGTTGCGGGGAAAATCCTAAAAACGTGTTCATAAAATCTCCCATGTTAATCTTATGGGAAAAACGTTTTTAGCTTTTCCTCAGTTCATTTTAATGCAAACCTCACATTTGCTTTTACCAATCAGTTCAGCTCTACAAAAAAATCATTTCAACCATTGCAGAGATACTCAAAGTGCTAAACGTTTTCCAATGTTATCCTTATGTAGAATAATTAAAATTTGATAACTCGATTATTTATGAATGAATGTTGATGAAACTTAGCATGTGGCTTCACCTAGTACTCGTATATTGATATTTGCACAAAAAATAATTTTTGCTGATTTTTCCCGCAGCAGCAAACCTGCATACTCATCCCCCATGTTATTCTTATGGAGAAAAAGTAAAATGTAATGTTTCCCTTAATTATGAACATAAATTAATAAAACTTTGTATGCAGCATCGACTGCTTAAGTTATATTGATAATTGCGGGATCGCTATTTTGCCACTACTCCCAAATTATGTAGGGAGATAGATATTACATCAGAATCTAACATAGGCATTCTCCCTTTCCGAAAGTTCTCCCTTTCCACCCTACTTAAATTCATAGTTATGTCTATCATCACGTGCCTAATACTGGCATGATGGAACTGAAATTCGATAGGAAGATTAATACAATTAAAAACAAACCTAATACCGTACTGAAAATCTTTTGGGGCTCCATACTACTGGAATTCCAAGTTTGTATGTTTTAAATAATCAGTATAAACTTTATGGATTAATGATTATATTTAGTTTTTATGGTAGCAATATTTTTAACAACGGCAACAGCAACGGGAATCAAGAGAGAGACCACGTGAACCGAGTCGTGGGGACCAGCTAGTGAGATATTACTACCATCGTAACCAAAAATATTTGTTTATATAAAGGTGACATGTCCAATTTCTGCCTACCACGAGATCCACGACACGGTGTTCCATTGTACTCAGACTCTATTCAGTCGGCGATGACGGTAATTGGTATTTTCTGTCAGTGACACCGCTAAAAGCTTCTTTTCTATTCATGTCAAGTCTATTCACAAACATTTGATTTTTCAGAAATTATTTTACACCAAATAGAAATACATTAATTGCATCAAAATTGCCACATTGCATTTACGTATTTGAACGTTTTATACTGTTCGTGCTGATAAATTGAGGTCAGCCGTTTTTCAATTATTAGTTCGTAAGAAGAATATCAAATCTAAATCGAGTAAATTATTGCATGAAATTGTTGTTCAGAGATCTTTGACTTTAGACTTATTTTACAATTTGCAGATCATAAGTAAGTGGGTTATCATTCTTTAGGTGTGAAATAGTACTAATAGAAGCATTAATACGTAGTGAACATAGTGTGGGTTAACACATGCATAGGGTATTAATAACCCCGTCGCAGCAAACCTGCGTACTCAGCGAATTTCAAATGCAAAATATATGTCTTAATACCACATAAAGCCGCATGCCAAAATTCATTAAAATATATTCACAAATAAACGATATATACAATTTTAATTATTCTCCATAAGAATAACATTGGGGATGTGTACGCAGGTTTGCTGCAACGATGAACACAAAATAATGGGTTTGTATGTAAATATCAATAGAACTCATCAAAGTGAAGTCACAAACCAAGTATCATCCATATACATTCATAAATAAACGATACATAACATTTTAATTATTCTCCATAAGAATAACATGGGGATCGAGTACCTAGGTTTGCTGCCACGGGAACCATATGCGAACAATTTATTTGTGTGCAAACAACAATAAACCCCAACCAGATGAAGCCATATACCAAATTTCGTCAGTGTATGTTAATAAATAAGCGAGATATAAAATTTTGATTTTTCTCCATAAGAATAGCATAAGACAACGTACTGTGTTTAGCACTTTCAATATCTCAGTAACCAATCGACGTAGCATAATGATCAAAATACCAAATTGTTTGTTTTTTTAAGCTGAATTCAATAGTGTAAATTAAAATTTCATTTAAATAAAAATTACATGTGACAACCCCAAAGAACCCATTTTTGGGGTACAAAACCCCCCCAAAACCCCCTTTGGATGGTGAAATTCGTCAGGTTTTCGAACTCGTTCAAATAAATGGTGCTATACACATTTCTGCCAAATTTTATTAAGATTGGACCTTTTTTACCAGAGTTATCGTGCTTACGGACACACACACACACACACACACACACACACACACACACACACACACACACACACACACACACACACACACACACACATATATATATATATATATATACATATATAAAAATTTGAACGAATGGTGTTTTTGGCATCTGGGGACCTCAAAACAAAAAGTTATTATGGTCTCGGGATTAAGTCTTACCATGAGACCTACGGTAATAGCTTCTTCCCTATAGGGGAAATTCGCTAATACGGCCACGATCCAATGAAATCAAATTCTTATTAAATGTAATACATTTACTTCTTTATTTTACTGTGTATCATAAAAATATTACAATTTCAACTATTAAAATGCACTTTTCTTTTACATCATATTTATTAAAATAGCTTTGTTAACTGAACACTATAAAACTTACCAAAATGATAGCTAGCAGTAGGTAGACAATTCTAGTAATTATAAACATTTTAGTTACCTAGTAAAACAAATATTATTATTTGAAAATCGCTAATTAAAGACCTTATTTATTTTATTTATTTATTTAGGTAATTTTTGATTGCCAAACATAACCATTTCTCCCAGATAGATGGGCACTTACAAAACAATAAGCCCAGAACGGAAACTCAACGATTGATCTGTTACATTTGATCTCATACATAGTTGTTGTTTTTACTATAAAATATTTGAGACTAATTTTGATTATAAATGTCCAAAAATGATCATAATCAAATCAGAAATCTTGCTTAAGCTTAAGTAAGAACATAAAATTAAGCCAAAGTTTATACATACGAAGAAACGTCAGCAAACAAGGCTTTGGTTGTGTATATATTAATGGTACGTATTTCCGTCATAATAAGAAAATCGAACACAACCATAAGTCAACTTAAAGTGAAAAATAAAATATTTTTCTCTGACGTTATTGGCAAACTAATCTTACAAAGGCTACCTTAAAATTCTAGGTCAGACTTGTAGATTATATAGGTCTAATTAAACCTATTGTAATATTATTCTAAATATACTATAGGTTATCAACTGAAATATAATATAAAATTACTATTACTATGTGTAATATGTACGAACGTATGTGATTGACATGTCATTGTAAACATTAGTATAGTAATATGTACGGTTTCCATTTCAACAAAAAAAAACCACTTAAATGCCACATAGAACATTTACACGAGATGTACCACAATACTCATAGCTGTATTCATGTTTTGATGTCAAACTATCTCTGAAATGGCGGTGCAAATGGCGAGTTATCAGACAGTAATGGCAGTGTGCTGGGCCATTCGCGATGACAATGACACATACTTGTTTACGTGATCCTTTTTTAATACGTCCTGAGAGAGAATAACTGTACAGTAGTGTCTCAGTATAAAAATAATAGCGATTGATATGGATTGCTATTGATTAGGTGGCAATATAGACTATTGTTTGAGGATGAACATTTTAATTACTATATTATTGACTAACACGTTAAAATATTTTAAAATAGCTACATTATAAAATCATACACAAGTTTTTGCGCACATCTTTGGAAAGTTTAGCTAGAAAACAATTTTCTATTGCGAAGTATAGCTTATTAAATCTTTAAAATACGGATGAAGCCACTTTAAGCTATTCTATGGTATTTTATTCCTTTTTAGAAGACATTTACGCTGCCAAGAGTAAGAATGTGATTTATTTACTCTAATTAGTAGTCGTAGGTAAATAACGAGGGTAACTTCCAAATATAGTCGAAATTATTTTAAACAAGCTAGCATATATTTTTATTCGTCCTTCGGTGGTGTTAGAAGCATCCTGTACTATTTTTAGCCAACATCTTTAAAATTAGCAATGTGTTAATGAATAGATACGTTACCGGATTTCACTTTCTGTCTACAAAGGAATAGAAAGTGTAGAATTCACGTTAGAATAAGTATTTTAGTTTGGGGAGGTGGAGTGGAAATCTACAAATCTTCTAATACCGTTTAGCAAATGTAGAAGTAACTAAGTTAAAGCCATTTAAATAAAATACTAGTAATATAATTTTCTTTAATAATGGACAATATTACCGGAAATAATAACCCAGCTATACATCAATACGTAAAGATTGATGGACAATACCTATTTTTCTTTGGACAATACCTAGAGATTGCCTCATCTTGTGGTTTTAGGTCCTAGTGATCCTAGTGATCTAATTTATGATAATACTGTCGTCTTGCCCACTATAGTTTACGAAGTCACAGTGTTTCGCCTTGTCAGGTAGAGCAACTCACGCTACGGGATTTGTGGGGTGAGAAAGGCAATACTGTATTGTAGACATGCTGAAGTAGTGCAGCTTTAAACTTGTGTCAACGATTACACACATTACATTGTGTTATACGATCGTGTTATAGCAAGTTTGTATCTCTATAAAGTAATTTCCTCTCTCCGTTATTGGTGGATGAAAATATTGAGTGACCACCAGTTGTAAGTGGGATTAAAATTAATACTTCAAATAGTACCTAAAAATAAATTACCTAACTAATAAAACATGTGAAAAGTATTAAAAACATGTCTGAACATAGCGTTTAAATTTGACTAGATGACGTGTGGATTTAAACTTTGCAGGAAATATCTAATATTGTGGAGCTTCAAATGCTATTACCACACTACTAAATTTCACATAATCTTTTTAAAAACTTAAAACATTTCGATTTGTATTTTTAAGTTTATAAAACTTCAATAAAACAAATTAAAATAAACATTTTAAAAGTACTACTTTCATTTTAGTACTGTGTGAACTTTCTCAGTTAAAATTTGTTTGAAATCTTTAAATTTATCATAAACTTACTCTGATTTAAGTTTTTTTTACTTATTAAATGATTTAATTAGTAAAGCTAATATATTAAAGTCTGACCTAGAATTTTAAGATAACCTTTGTAAGATTAGTTTGCCAATAACGTCAGAGAAAAATATTTTATTTTTCACTTTAAGTTGACTTTTGTTTGTGTTCGATTTTCTTATTATGACAGAAATACGTACCATTAATATATACACAAAAAAGCTGTTCTTGACACACGTTACCAGCTCAACGGGAAAAACCAATACAAAACTAAAAAATGCCGACCAATATTCTAGATTCAGTGGCTTGGACTGGTTTATTCGTTTGTTCAACTGCTCCAGTATGTGCGGTGGAAGCAGTTATATGACTGTAATAACCTAATGTTCCAACTGAGCGCTTACTGGGCACTGGATTATTGTCTCGCTTCGCGCAACTCCCCTTCACTTCAAGGGTTCCTCATCGAGCAGTGTGGCTGCTCGTGTGTTGAGCTGGATTACTCTCTGTTAACCTTTTGACACCTATTAAGGATACTCATGCCAAACTCTCTTTTCCAATTATAAGTATATTTCTAGTCCAATGAACCGTACTATTGGTGGTTTAATGTAATATTATCTATTTACTTTGATGTTACTAAACATATTAGTTTGATAATGTCGAAACAGCGTAAGTATTAAGCGTAATTATGTCTCTGACAAAGACTTCGATATTTAGTTCTATTCGAAAGCACATTGACCCAGAATTTGACAAATAATAGGACATATAATTTGCACAAGAATATTCTAAATAAGCATGCTAACTTTTATTCATTTACTAACAAAAAACTGTAATAATGGTTTCAGTTATAATATACTGTACAGTATACTGTACAGTGTTAGATTTAATACTTGATTAAGTCTCATAGACCTAATCAAGTCTAGAACATATATAAAGGCACAGAACATATGACAGATAGTTTGTCAAAAACTATAGTTTCACACACAAACACCCTAATTCAATAAACAACTAATTGAGGGGAATTGTTAGGTTTTTAAATCAAACTAATTACCTACAGAATATCTGAAGCTGAACCATTGGCTTATATTAAACCAACTGATCAAACTTCCCTACTGCTGACAAAGTTTCAAGGTAAGTTTGATACATTATATTCGCTGTAACTCGTCGTCCTTATAACTTTAGCAAGAAATATTTACTGATCTGTGATCTAATATTACTGCTTTCGCTCACGAATTTTCTTTGTAGTTTTTGTCAAGTTACCGACGCGACGCGACGCGACGCAACGCGACGGAGTTGGCTGGCTACCAGTCACACGTAAGCTATAAAATTGTTTGATTTATTCTAATGAAAAGGGAATTCATTGTGACGACAAGTGCGATCGCTGGTTCTATGTGGAATGTGTTAACCTCAACATCAATGTTCCATGTAGGGATGACACTAAGAAATGCTTTACAACCGGACCGACCGCATGGTAAAATACCCCTTGCAAAGCTATTACCAGTCAGCTGGTCCTATTCAAAGTGTTGCTCAGGTAGCGACTGAAGATGACGTTAGTTATATTAGCAATAGAATCAATAAATTGAGGAAAACCATGACAGTCTTACTAAAGTTGAGTCTCGTGTTGATGACCTGGAAAATAAAGTAAACTCCTTGCAGAACCACAAACGTTAACGGCCTACTTTGTTACTTATTTATATCTGTATTCACTTTTGTATATACCATGGACACCTCTGAATAACCTTTGTAAAATAGTTTATTGCCGTGCAAATATATTCATCTATTGATTATTAGGGTTACAAATGGTTGTATTAACGCTCAACATTTAATAACGTTAACTCCATAAAAGAAAACATACCACATTAAAATTTAGATAGTCTATAAGAAATGGGTTTTTATATTTTTCACACTTTGACCTGCCTTTATAGACTAGTTATTTATTATTATTTTCTAATCGAAATAAACAGTATTCTTCAGCCTCGTAACTGATAAATAATTGTTTTCAGTGTTGACCAGTGAAAAGCAAAGGCCAGTGGAAGGTCGATCACACGCCACAGGAGGCGGACGAGTTATGGATCATTGGAAATCTACGTCACAACTGTTATTGAAACCGTGACTGATGTTAGATATGTTCCGTTTGTACTTCAAGTAACTATTTATACCTGATTATGTACACATGGCTTTTTGTACCGTATAATTCATAAAATAGTACAATTCTGTAGGAGTATTTTTAATGTACTAAGTTCTTACAACAATACTAATTTCTAAGAACATATCTTAAAGTTAACTTAAAGCTGTTGTGGAAGATTTTATAAGTGTACTAGCTGATGCCCCGTTCTCCGCACGGGAATTTCGCAGACGCGATCAGATGTTTTGAAATGTTTACATTATATTTATCTGACTACTAAATTAAACTACTCCATAAGATTAAGATTGGATACTTGAATGCCTATGGGGCAGAGCCCTGAAAGTCGAATGTTTCCAAACCCACAAAACAAAACATCTACATAGTAAGAGATTAGCTAGATGGTAAGATTTAACAGCTAATACGTGTTTTTGACCCTACAAAAGATTTTTTGGATTTTCATTTTCATCTTATAAAAACCTATTCAATTATATCTGGTTTTTATTGGAACGTGGGCTGTTTTGGTAGAGACCTTAGTGGTAGGTATTCCTATATTGTATATGTGAATTAAACTAAGGTTTATGTAACACCACAATATTCCTGCTAAGAGTACCTGCATATTATTTTTTCAAAGACATACAAACATCACGTTTTACCTTCCAAGGTCAGTTGTATGAATGAGTCATTTGGCTTGGAAGACTTTTTCGTTATACTGTACAGTATATTGTGTTTGACCATGCCAGTCTCACCGAAGCACCCACCTTTTACGCTTGTGCATTAGTGTTGTCTCGTTTGTGTGTGTTTTTTATGTGTTCAACATTTGCGTTTCTTTTAGTTTTTACTGCTTTTACAGTTCTCTGTTTTAGTTTTTTTTTCTCCCAGTTTTTCTCGGATTGTGCCACTAATTTTGTTATGACCCTTTTCACCTGAAGACGGGTCCAGACACCAAATCCCGAAAGCCTTAAATATTCTTTTACTAATCACTGATGGAAAATTTTCGAAATAGTTTCTTAAACAACGTGAATTTACCATCACCAAAAATGAATATTAATCAAAGTACTGTTATATTATATCCATTTGCATACAACTAATGAAATAAAAGTATTTTTATAAAATGACATGACTGATATTCACAGATATCGAGGTAGCGGGCTCCTTACTAATCGGTGATAGAATAACTGACTTAGTCGCTCGATAGCATATACAATAAAATAGAGAGCTTCTAAACACAAAAACTTAAAAGTCAGGTTGAGCACCAGTATTATCATAGCTTGTTATTGCATATTTATTTTCGCTAAAATAAATCTTGTCCCAAATAAATCAACTTAAACTAATCCCTCTAACAACACGGTTTGTGTATTCAACCAAATTATTGTACTCTCAATTTTGAGTAACTGAGACAGCGATTCCAAACACTATGAAATTATCTACTGAAAACAAACACGTTAATGAACTTTAAACGTGCATGCTCATCACGTAATTTAGTAAAAACGCGTAACTGACAAAAGACTAACAAAAAAGTTGTATTCTTAAGTAAGTTGTTAGTAGCAGTTGATAGTTAAATACTGATAATTTTCATAATAATAAGGGAGATGATGGTTTATCTAAAGCGTCAATTTGGTTTTAAAATAGAGAACACAAAATCCAAATTTATAATTTCGATAAAACTTTTAACCATAATAAACGTAATTTCGTAAATGATTTCTAATATCAACAAATACCAGTAGGGGTGTATAGCCAATAATGTGGCAGCAGCAAAGTTGGGGTGGATCAATCCACATGACGTCATCCCCCCCGGTGACGTCATCCCCCCATTCCCCCATCCCCCATGGTCAATTTCGCAATAAGGAAAACAATTTTAAACATCCCCGTCGCAAAAAACCTGCATACTCAGTGAATTTCCAATGAATATATAACATAACACAATAAACCCCTAACAGGATTCATAAGAAATATATTCACAAACAAGCAATATTTAAAATATTAATTATTCCCCATAAGAATAACATTGGGGATGAGTACGCAGGTTTGCTGCAACAAGGCACAAAAAATAATGGGTTTTTATGCAAATATCAATAGAACACATCTTAGTGAAGTCACATACTAAGTTTCATCCATATACATTCATAAATAAGCAATATATAGCATTTCAAGTATTTTCCATATCAATAACATGGGGACCAAGTACCTAGGTTTGCTGCTACAGGAACCATAGGCGAAATTTTTTTTGTACAAACAACAATAAACCACAACCATATCAAGCCATATACCATATTTCGCCAGTTTATGTTCATAAATAAGGAGATATACAATTTTTCTTTTTCTCCATAAGAATAACATTAGACAACGTACTGTGTTTAGCACTTTCAATATCTCGGTAACCAATTGACTTAGAGCAATGATCAAAATACCAAATTGTTTGTTTTTTAAGCTGAATTCAATGGTATAAATTAAAATTTGATTTAAATTAAAATTACATATGATAACCCAAAAAACACATTTTTGGGTTACAAAACCCCCCCCAAAAACCCTCCTTTGGATGGTGCGATTCATCTGGTTTTCAAACTCGTTCACATAAATGTTACTTTACACATTTGTAACAATTTTCATTAACATCGGACCTTTTATACGAGAGTTATCGTGCTTACGGACACACACACACACACACACACACACACACATATATATATATATATATATATATATATACACATGTATAAAATTTGAACGAATGGTGTTTTTGGCATCTGGGGACCTCAAAATGAAAAATTATCATGGTCTCGGGGTTAAGTCTTACCATGAGACCTACGGTAATAGCTTCTTCCCCTTAGGGGAAATTCTCTAAAATTAATAACGGGCCTTATTCATTTACATGACCGAGCGATTTATATTATTTACTGACCGAGCGTGACGGGACTTTCGTTAGATGGTAGGCCTCATGCTAAGAAAGCGAATGACGAAAGAAATTCGAAACTCGATCATCAAACAAACAGGCTATTAATTTCTAAACGTATTTTACTTATGGGATCTCAGCTGTTTACCGGCTGATTTCGATGGACTTTCACCGTATGTTAGGTCCTAGCTTAAGGATGCTACCGCCAAAAGAAATTTGAAAATCGATCGGAAATCAAACCCGCTATTAATTTTCAAACTTCTTTTCCTTATGGGGTCCGCTGTTTACCAGCAAACCAAAAATCCAGCAGCAAAGTTGAGCTGGATCAATCCACATTACCTTGGCCTTGACCTGCCCCCACCCCCTTGCGTAACAGTGATCCCTGTTCGAGCACCAGATTCCAAGCCACAATACAAAACCAGCAGCAAAGTTGGGGTGGATCATCCAAGCCATAATACAAAATCAGCAGCAAAGTTGGTGTGGATCATCCAAGCCATGATACAAAATCAGCAGCAATGTTGGGGTGGATCAATACACATTACCTTTAACTTGACCTGCCCCCCTTTCACTCCCTTGTACCCCTGTCCCCCCAGCATCATGATGTGTAAAACATGTTTACGACTGGCTTAACGACTTGTTTTCCAAGGAAATCCCCTAGAACACCTAATCTAAGAGTTGTTTACCACCTCGGGCGCATGCTTCTCCACCGATGCTTATATATTCCGCTGTTATTCGTGGATGTCATTAGGTTCTTTGTGGACGTACTACCGAGTGGAAGCCAATTAGTGTGCTCTTCGCCAGTGATTTCTTCCTACTTTGATTATTTACAATATTTAAACTTAAGTATAAATGTTTTATTAAAATAAATGTTTAAAGCTTTCGTTCTTTTACTTATCAACTTGTTTTGCTATAAACGAATATAATAAACAAACAAACAAATAAAAAATCTGTGTACCAGCGCTAGACGTGTCATGGTTTTTGACTCTTGTCTATCACGAAACGAATCAAGTATGTTTCATTCACCTGTGTTATGCCAACGGTGAAGTGTTTTTGTTGCGATTAATCCGCATTTGCAAATGAAAGAGACTTGGTGTATCAGTTGTTGTAGATGAACAATCAATATCTGTGCCGGATCTGTGGTCGAACCTGTACGGAAACCTGAGGCAACACGCAGAGTCTGCCCACAACGCCAGACGTCACGATTGCCACGTCTGTGATAGACACATCACACGGAGCGACTCCCTTCGCCACCACGTCGCTACGGTTCATGCTGCTGCTGATGAACCACGAGGTTAGTAACATCGATTACTTTTGAACTTGTTCTTACACGAACTTCTAGTAAAAGAAAATGCTAAACACTTCTTATTCATGGTTATTAGGTTTATAGCAAATATTCTTCGTAATGGTATTTGTTATGAATCCTTTAAAGTGTTTACATTGTTAACCATTCTTATTAATTTAATCTTTATGTAAATTGTTTTAAAATGATTTCCACACTCTTCCAAATTTGTAAACAATACTTAGCTTTGTTACTGTTTGATTAGTAGGTTGGCCTGGGGCATGGGTTTGTTAAAATCGAATACAATTGTATTTTTAATTGTAATTTGTCTTTAGGACTTGGGATCTAGGGTTTTGTCATGCTGAAAATCTGTTCCCATTAGTTTTTTTTCTTAACTAATCGTAATTATGTGTTATGTGTATCCCTTTTGACTGTTTCCGGTCGCTTTCTTGAGTCTAGAGGACTTGCAGCACTACATGCAGGCGGTTCACTTGGCGAGCCCAGCAGCATCGACATCCTCTACCTCTTCCTCTTCAAGCTCTAACCGTCACAGAGTGCAGTGTGACCAATGCGGACGACGCTTCAAGCGGGGTGAACACCTACGACTACACGTGCAGCCGGTTCATGGGTGGTTACACTGCGAAGAGTGCAGCACCACCTTTCGCAGGGAGGATAGTTTGCGCCGACACGCCGTCAGGCTTCACTGTGAGGTTTCGAGGTTCCGCTACGCCTATTGCGACAAGGCGTTTAGTTGCCGCTTCAACCGGGACCAACACGAGTCTCACAATTGCCCTATTGTGAGGAATCTGGTTCACAATCGTCCACCCAGAGTGTCTTCTCCTCCTCATATCGCCGAGTCTCAGCCTAGCTCAGAGCCCAGCAACGAGCCTCAACCCGGACCCAGCACCAAGCATCAACCCGAGCCTCAAACCAGCGATGACGAGATGGAGGGTTCCGGTCTCCCCACGTTCCAGGAAGTTTTTGACCTGTTGACTGATGTTAGGAGCAGACATCCCCCAGCATAAAGGTGAACATGATCCTGAAATGTGAGTTTACCAACATTCACGGAGCCACTTGTGTGCGATCCTTCAATGCCGTTAACGTCCCGCTGACCGAGGCCTCTGACTTGGAGGATTTCCTGTCAGCGACCTTTAGCATGATCATGAACAATAAGGAGCAGTGCGAATTTATAGGCAGCGGGTGGACGTATCCGTGCATACGCGATCTGGATATCCGTGTAAACGAGAACACGCCGCTTGGAGGCTGAGCCTTTATTCAGCTGCCAAAGGCTATTGCGGATGCACACGCCGTCATCAATGTCCAGAACGCTGACGACATGTGTTTAATGTACGCCATCTTGACCAAGTTCACCCAGCAGGAACCGAGGAGAACCACATCTTATACCTTCCATATCATCACCCGGTATGACTGGACCGGCCTGCATTTGCCCATGGCTCCAAAGGATATTAAGATCGTCGAGCGTAAGAACGCCATCAGCGTGAACGTTTACGGAATCGAGTGCTCGATGGTGGAAAGGCGCCCCGACGGAACGCCAGAGTTCAAGGACAAGGTTTACCAGTTGAAAATCTGTAATTGGGAGCGTGAAGACCACCGTGACCTGCACCGTAACCTACGTGACCACTGACGGGTGCAGTCACTATGCCTACATCGCGGACCTAAGTCGGCTGGTCCGCCCCCAGCTCACCAACCACGGACAAATAATTTACGTCTGTAAGCGGTGCTTCCCTTACTTTGACAACTAGCCCAACAGGACTGACGGGCACTCAGCGTCTGGAGGAGCACAGACGTTACTGCTACGCCAAGGCTCCTCTCCGCTTGGACATGTCAAAGAAGGAGAATATCCGGTTCACGCATCCCGAGAACACCCTACGAGAGAGGTTATGCATCTACGTGGACTTTGAGTGCTCTCTTCAGCCTTTCGCTGACGACCCGGCGGAACCACCTCCCGGCACCAGACCCCTTCGTATGCACGTCCCGTAAGCCTTCGCCTACCAGATCGTCAACTCGCTAGGCCTAGAGGAGTTTGAACCCCGGGTCTACTTCGGGGCCGACGCGTCCAAGGTGTTTACGGAAAGGCTGAAGATGGACGTGTTGATGCTTTGGGAGTTCCTGTTTAACATGAGAGCTCTGCACCCTTCTTTGACCCAACAGGAGATGGACGATTACCTCGCTGTGACCCATTGCTACTTCTGCAACAAGGAGTTCACCGAGCAGGACATCAAGGTGTGGGACCACAATCACGCCCCGCCATACGAGTTCCACGGAGCGGCGCACCGGTCGTGCAACCTGCGGTATAGGGAGCAGCGTTTCCTCAACTGCTTCTTCCATAACTTGTCCAATTACGACGCCCACTTCATAGCTGGCCACCGATCCCGGCGATGTGGACGTGTTTGCGCACACAGAAGAGCCGTACATCGCTTTCACCTGACAAGATGCGGGAGACCAGGGAGACCGGATTTTCGACCTAGTGCGCAGGAAGGGCGTATCCCCCTACGACTTTTTCACGTTGTACGACATGTTGTACTCCACCAGGGAGCTTCCGCCCCAGGCGGCATTCAAAAACAGCCTGACCCTGGAAAGCATCGGGGACGAAGAGTACGAGCATGCCCTCAATGTCTGGCGAGCCTTCGAGTGTCGAAACCTCAAGGACTACACCGACAAGTACCAGCGCTGTGACATCGCCCTGCTCACCGACGTTTTTGAACAGTTCCGGGACACGTCGCTGACCGAGTACGGAATGGACCCTGCCCATTATTACAACCTGCCTTCTTACGCCTGGGACGTCATGCTAAAGACCTGCGATGTGGAGCTGGACATGCTGCGGGAATTTGACATGTACCTCTTTGTGGAGCAAGGTATCTGAGGAGGTACCTCCCAGGCAATCACCCGCTACGCCAAGGCCAACCACGACTGATTTCGCCAGAAAGACCTACGCCCCAACGAGCCACCTCGACGCGCCACCTCCTGTACCTGGACACCAATAACCTCTACGGCTGGGCCATGTCCCAGTTTCTGCCCACCGGAGATTCCCAATGGCTCAGCCACGAAGAGATTGACGCCTTAGACATCGCCGCGCTGGACGCAGAAGCCAACCTGAGCTACATACTGGAGGTAAACAACTTTTTGATTAGCATATTACGTGTTGTTTTTACTTACGGGATGTAATAAAAAACGTCTTACAACACTTAAGAATATATTTACACTTATACTGATTCACATACAGACGGTAAAAATATATAAAAGATGGTACAAGGCTATCGATTTCGACTAGTCACACCGATCATCATCAGGCCAATGAGATAACTGACAGAATCATAGGAACTGATTGATTCTTGGATTCTGTCAGTTCTCTCATTGGCCTGATGATGACCGGTGTGACTGGTCAAAATTAATAGCCTTGTGCCATCCTTTATATATGTTTACCGTCTGCATGTGAATCAGTATAAGTGTAAATATATTCATAAGTGTTGTAAGACTATTTTATTACATCCCGTATACTGGAAGTGGACCTCCACTACCCCGCTCACCTTCACGACCAGCACAAGGATCTTCCCTACTGCTGCGAGACCAAGCGTCCACCGACCGGGAGGTTCCCCAAGCTAGTCACCACCCTGGACGACAAAGAGCATTATATTTATCACTACAGGATCCTGCAGCAGGCGTTGGAGAACGGACTGGTGCTTGCAGCTGTACATCGGGCGATCTCGTTTCGCCAGTCTCGGTGGTTTGAACCTTACATCATCATGAACACTGAGCTGCGGAAGAAGCCAATAAGTAGGGTGGTCTTATAGCTTTTCTCTGTTTAATGAAATCAAAATTGTGGATATCATATCCCATCTGCAACGCTAGAGTGGGGCTCAATTCCAGTTGCTCTATGGTTTGATCTATTGAGATCAATTCCACCTCTCCGGTTTCCTTGTCATGCTCAAACTCACATTGGTACAATTTCAATTTTGGAATGGCATTGATCGATTTTAACAATTCGTCTATGTCTTTATAGCTTCCATATTCCACTTGTACTGCAATCAGTATCGACTTGTCTGTGTCATCTTTCGCGTAGAGAAACATGCGAGCTTCTTTACCTACTGTAATGAACGAGCATGGATAGTGAGCTTCTACTAAAGCCCACTCCCATTTGCCACCACTCAATTGCATGAAGAACGGTAGATGAGTGGTATAATTAGCCACGGTGTTGTTTGGTTTGTTCATAAAACTGATGCTGGGCAATGTCAGGTAAAGTTGGTTGTGTCTCGTCATCGTAGCAGTTGTTGTACTTCGGATGCAGGTACCCACGATTTGAATTCCTCTCCGTAACCGACCCACTTGACTAGATAGTGCCTACTGCGGCCTCGCCCTTTAGTGTCCAGTATTTTATCTATTTCATACAGGCGATCTGGGGCGGTTGTCATTTTTCATTTCATGCTCGTAGAAACGACCTTCCAACAGCGTTCCGTTCAGGTTGCGCAGCACGTATAAGGGCAGAGGATGCGATCCATATATATAGTCCACCACAAACAGTTCCTTACTCCAATTGGTCTCGTAACCTTTAGCGAACGAACCTTTCTCCTTTGCTTTGCGCACCGTGTCACCCGGCTCGAATTTGGGCTTGCGGCGTTGGAGCGTGTAGATATCAGTGTAAGTATAGATACATGAGACGCTACACCTTGTACACTGTTTTCTTATCGCCACTGTCCACAACCACGGGTCGCAAGCCACCGCCGAAGCTCTTGTGTGGACTGTGGTTGTAGGTGTCCACAAGACTGCCCAACACATCGATGTAGCGGTATGTGTTTTTGTAAGTCAGGTAGTACCACATGCGGGTCTTGACCGTGCGGTTGACTCGCTCCACCACGGCCGCTTTCACGTCGGGGTTCTGCGTGGTGACGTAAGTGACACCTCGACTCTTGAACACTCGCTTCTTCGCGACACCAGTGAACTATTTCCCCTTGTCAGTCTGTAGACAGCGAGGGGTCGCCTCAGCGAATATCCTCTCAAACGCCACTGCCACCTCTTGTCCACTTTTCCTCTTCAACGGGACCGCAAAGAGGCGCTTGCTAAATACATCGATCACAGTCAGCAGATAGTTGACTCCATCGTTATGCTGGCTAAGACCGCGCATGTCGTTCAGGTACGCCTGCCACAGCTCTTGAGGCCCAAACACAGCGTAGTGGTTGCGGGGAAACCGCTTACGCGCTGGCTTGTGCAGTGTGTAAGTGTCTTGAGCGCGCAACCATTCTACCACTCGGCGTTTCGTTAGGCGTGCGGCTCGCGCTAGAGCAGCTACCCCGCCAAACGAACCCGGATGATTCGGATCGTAATACAACTTCTCCATTACGGTGTGCACGGCGGCTCCCAATTGTCCAGTGACCATTCTTGATCAAGTTCTTCAGTTATTATCTTTTTCCTGGCCACTGGGGCTCACGGTTTCAGGCGATCTCGCATCGATGTCAACCTCATTGACATGGGTGTTGATGTGGCCGTCGTGTCTCCCCATGGGCTTGATGCGGCATCCAGCCCCACGCCTAGGAAACACAATGCTGTGGGATTGCTCACGTATTCTTTGGGTACGTTCAAGTTCTTCAACGCAGTCATCACTTGATGCCAACCGGTAGGTTATCGATCTACTCTTCACACTCTCAATATGTCGCACACATTGTCCACTATATTGGAATCGGGGACCTTCTCGTTGTTCACATACAAAGCCCCACTGGTGTCCCAGGTTTCGGGACTACCTCGACGGTTCATGAACCGCAACAAAACGCGCGCCTCCGTCTTGTGGATCTTTGGGAACGTTTCCACAACCTCCTCCACCAGGGCGGCAGACTCGCGTTGTGCGCGACCCTGCCCCTCACGCGCTTATTCTTATTCTTCTTCGATGATAGATAAGCCTACCGGTTGCCGGTTAGCTGCGGAGAAGTGCAGTAACCGTTGCAACAAGTTGTTTAGTCATTAGGTGATTCCAGGTTATTAAGGTGTTTATTTCTTGCGCTTTGGTATGACGCAATCGCCTCCGGCCTTACGTTTCCCGCAAACGGGGGGCTTGCGCCAAGCGGGCAGTGGAGTTATGGTCCTGGTTACTCCATCAGTTTTTGGCACTCCGGTATCACTATCCACCCACATGTTTTCCAACCTCGTCAGCAGGTCCGTGAGAAACAGGCAAATTTCATCGTCTCTCTCTTCGTCCAGGTACGGGCCTCAACTGTGTGATGGGCAGCCACCATGAAACCGACATCTTAAACAAAATGTTGCCAAAATTGGTGGGGTTCTTTACTGTATATTGGCATTCAGTATCGCTCCAACTGGATTCTGTAGAACCGCTAGGCACATCCTTCTTCGCCGTCCATCCAACGGGCTTTTTACTCTTAGGTTTGGCAGGCGGCATGACGTTCTCATCCATTGCATTAATCTCCTCCATCAGACAGCGGTGTGTTCGGTCCACCTCGGTGCTGTTCATAATGTCGTCTCGTAATGAAGCCCCCAGGTTTATATACCGCAGTCAGCACGTTCTAGAACATTCTAGAAGCTTGGAGAAGCCAAAGGTGATTAACATGGTAAACAATTATCGCGGTTATTTTTAAGGTGACGTTGGGGATTTTCATGGAAAACAAGTCGTTAATGCGGTCGTGACAGCCAAAGAGGGTGTCTCGTGACGCTCTCATGGGGTTTTCCATGGGTTTTTCCGGGTTGTTCGTTAATTAGTAAACAGGTTGAGTTGCTCTAAGCTTCAGTCAGAGAGTCAAACTATTGACATCAGTATGGGCGCTGGTAATGTATGGGAGAGTAGCATTCCTGATGAGGAACTCCTCGCTATCATTGATACGGTAGAGGAGGAGTAGCTGCTCAACTCTGGGAGCAGCAGCAACCACGTCCCTACGATGAAATGTGTAGAGAATACGAAGAAATATGGGAAAGAATTAATATGTGTTGGTGCTCCCAGCCAACATGTAATGAAGAGTGGGAAAAATATCATGCAGACTGGAAGAGTCTGCGTTTTCTTGATATTAAAATAGAGGAGGCTAAGATGAAAGAGCTGAAGGCGAAGGATCTGGAGGGGACGGAGCTGAAGGTGACGGAACTGGAGGCTGAGACTTCACGTCAGTAATTTTAAGATTTTGTTTTAGTTTGAAATAAAGATTAAACAAAAAACAGTAATTCAATAGATAAATTTAGCAGGTCAAGTTCAAGGTCATGTGGCAAAAGTTTCGTAGACGAAAACTGTCGGGGGGATTACTTCATGTGGATTGATCCACCCCAAATTTGCTGTTGGTTTCTTATCGTGGCTTGGATGATCCACCCCAACTTACTTTGCTGCTGGTTTTGTATCGTGGCTTAGATGATCCCCCCCAACTTTGCTGCTGATTTTGTATCATGGCTTGGATGATCCACCCCAACTTTGCTGCTGGTTTTGTATTGTGGCTTGGAATCTTGTTACGTAAGGGGGGGTGCGGGTCAAGGCCAAGGTAATGTGGATTTATCCACCCCAACTTTGCTGCTGGTTCTTTGTTTTGCTGGTAAATAGCGGAGATCCCATAAGGAAAATACGTTTGATTTAATAGCGGGTTTGATTTCCGATCGATTTTCAAATTTCTTTTGGCGATAGTTTCCTTAAGCTAGGACCTAACATACGGTGAAAGTCCATGGAAATCGGCTGGTAAACAGCTGAGATCCCATAAGGGAAATATGATTATAAATTAATAGCCTGTTTGTTTGATGATCGAGTTTCGAATTTCTTTCGTCATTCGCCTCCTTAGCATGAGACCTACCATCTGCAATAACAATTCTTTGAGGTTAAGCCTCCACTGACATTTACTGAAGGGTCTAACAGCTGTAACTGTAGATAAGAAGGGGTAACATTGCTGGCAAGGCTATATACGGCTTATAACTGGCAGATATGTTTTATTCTGCTACCATTCTGGACCAATGAAAAGTGGTTTTCCTATTCTGGACCAATGTAAGGGGAAATTGGGTGTTACTAATAATTGGTTGAGGTTTAATTGTGGTGAATCAATATATTGAAACTATTGAATTATGTTCCTGTGCTGGGCTAAATTGAATATATTACTGAACCGGGGGACAGAATGAATTAAATTGAATCTCTGCTACCATGGATTAACTATTTGGAAAGCGTACTTGGCTATTTTGAAGGACTGAATTACCCAGAGCCCGATCGATCTGCCAGATTAATGCCTTGCCAAAGCCAGCCTTAATGAGTTAGTTAAACATCTAGATAAAAATGATCTGACGAACTGCCGGATTCCCTCAACTACTCATTGTTCTGAGACTAAACCTTAAATAACCCATAAAGCTAACTAAATATTCCTGAACATAGACATAACTAGAAAAACTAAATAATAATAAATAAGCACAGATATTTAAATAGTACTGTTGCAATCTTGTAGCGTGGCGTGGGTAGCCCACGCCACGAGAATATTCCTAATATCACATGCCTGAATCTACTATTCCCTAATTATATTCATTATAGATTAGACTGACTCGCCCTAGCTTCCCTCCCCTTACTGCTAATACTTATCTAGCCATCGCTAGGCGATGGTTCCGGAAGAATATTCGGTTGACTGCACCGACGAATACGGCGTCTTCCTAGGGGAGCGGGGGACCAAAGATGGACGCTCACCCTCCTTGCTGGCGGAAGGGGGCAACAACGGTGACGTCACCCCACA
The DNA here is from genome assembly GCA_963675035.1 of Allygus modestus. Taxonomy (NCBI): domain Eukaryota; kingdom Metazoa; phylum Arthropoda; class Insecta; order Hemiptera; family Cicadellidae; genus Allygus; species Allygus modestus. The sequence continues at coordinate 178,892,385 of OY776111.1, read as the reverse complement.
TCCGGACCAGCCTTCTGCGAAAGCGAGCCAGTTACCGGGTTGGCAAAGACGAATATATATATATGAGGGTGACGTGACACGGCACAGCCACCCTCCCAACTTTGAAAAGAAATTGCGCCTGCGCTAGTGGGTTGCGGAATTGGAGTTTCAGGTTTGTTTTGGAGGTTAGAGTTAGTGGATGGTTCCCTATGCAAAGTGGAAGAATTTTGGTAGAGTAATGCCTACCACTAGTCAAGCCAAGAACTTAATGTGGGACCGGTGCCAGGAATGGTTTCATCTTGAGTTGCGGTGAATTGTGTTGTGAACAAAGGGGGAACGAGTGGCATGATAAGTGGGTTCGGCTTAACTCTCTCCTTGGTTTGTCTCGCACCTGGATCCGAGATCTTACCAGGCTCCCAAAGGAAGCCACCTCCGTCATATTTGTAATCGGTCGCTGAGGTCTAGTCAGAATTCGGGCTCCTCCCCCCCTTACGAGAAAAAGACTTGGTGAGGCCTCAGAACTTGTACCTGGCTTGGGTGGTGTGGACCAAAGGTGGTCTTTGTGGAAACTTGGTTCCTTTTTGAAGAAAAAAAAGGGGTTTGTATCTGCACGCACAGTTTTTTTTTTTTTTAAACTTGTTAGTTTGCAGTTGTGGCTGTTACGATTGCTTGGTTTGCTAAGGCTAATACAGCTGAACTGTTTGTTGGCTTTTGTAACCGGTGTTTGCATACTCTCAAGAGTGTTTTACTTATAGTTTGGCTGCTTTCTGGTTTATGAGTTGGCTCTGGTCAGACTGGTTTGCAGATTGCCGCAGATTTTCGAGATGCAGGTGGTCTCTATCGTCTTGCTTTCTGCTGTAATATTTATTTTAAAGTTGCTGAAGTTCGGAGATTGTTATGGTTTTCTAGTTGCTGAAGGTCGGAGGTATTGTTATGGTTTTATAGTTGCTGAAATTCGGAGGTTTTGTTATGGTTTTACAGTTGCTGAAGTTCGGAGTATTGTTATGGTTGTATAGTTGCTGAAGTTCGGAGTATTGTTATGGTTGTATAGTTGCTGAAGTTCGGAGTTTTGTTATGGTTTTATAGTTGCTGAAGCTCGGAGTATTGTTATGTATGGTTGTATAGTTGCTGAAGTTCGGAGGTATTGTTATGGAGTAGCTTTCAACATCATTGTCTAATATTGTCTCGTTGTAGAGACTTGGTACAATGTATAGACTGAGCGCAGCATAATTGATTGTCTTGAAGCCTTTAGTTGGATATGTGTCACTTTTTAAATCTGTCTGGTACACGAGGTTTGTAATCAGTTTCTTATTGTTTTTTTTTTTTTGATTGTGCAGATACTTTAATGATTTTTTTGGTTTTGGGGAGTCTCGGTTGTGATTTTAATTGTTGGTAGCCAAGGTAGTCGTCCTGGTTAACCGATACTTAAAACCCAAAGTAGGATTGACCGAGAGCTGACTAGACCGAATAATTTTGGGTGGTCTGACCCGACGAGGTCAGCCAGTGCAGGGGTCAAGCGGTTTGCACCAGGTGCCATGGAACCCGACTCAGATCCAAGGTGGAGGATTCCAATTGGTGCGACAGTTCCCTACAGAAGGTTAGAGATAACAAATCTAAAGGTGGATGATGGTTGAGTTGTTGAGGAAATAAGTAGGGTGTATTGGGAATGTTCGATTTTTTGCTTTTTTTAACGAGAAAACAATATATGACGCATGCTTGATTGATTTTATCCCGAGGACGTGAATAATATTTCTCCCCGATATAACGGGAACGGGATCCCTTGAAAAACAACTTAAAACTAAATCTGACAACTAAATAACAAATAATCTCCTAATTTGCCATCTTGTGGCCCTAATTCAGATTCTCTGGTGATGTGTCTTGTAAATTGACAGCTCTACTGTGCCTAGCTTAATTGTATATACCTAAGGTTGACGGTTCTACTTAATTACGAAAATCTACCTATTCTTGCCTTAAAACTAGTGACTAGAGTTTAGTTGGTATACCTTTGAGAAGAGTAAAGATAGGGGAAATAGTAAAGACTAATTGACAGAGTGTCTTAATTAGTTGCCACACGGTACTCAATAAATTTCAGCTAGCAAACTGCAATCTATTGACATGTTTTAGGTGCATTCTCAGAAGCCCCTCACTTCAGGATTGAAAAATATAAAAAATAATAAAAAAAATCTAAATCCTGACGTGAAGTAAATTAACGTTACTGAATTCTCAAAAAGTAAAGACTTCCAAAAATGTTACGCACATGGGCCATTGGCAGAAAAAATGGGGAGGGGTGTTCCAGCTGTGCGTGGAGAGCGCTGTGTAGGCATACCCATCAGAAGGAAGGTGCTACCTTAGACTCACGCGCTGTATCTCCACGCGTGACTGGGTTGGAAAAGGAAACAGAAGAGTAGAAAAAGACTTAAACCTAATATCACTAGGCAAGGCTTTTCATCTGGCAGATGATCGTCAGGGTATGATGGGCTTGTAATGTAAAACTGGAGTAAGAGTGGATTCTTCTGGAGCACAAAAGCTATTTTGACTGTGCTGGGGGAGGGGATGATTTTAACGCCGGCAACGGCAAAAGATATTTCCCTATTAAGGGTATCAACTTCATAAATGCGTCGTTATTGAAATGAATTCCATCGTGACGCATTGAATTCCCGTAATAGGCATGAAAATACTGCGCTTCGTTGAGTTCCTGGGGAAGGTCTATTACCTTAACCAGGTCTGATCGCAGTGTGAGCAAAAAACTGTTTATCTGGTGCAAACGTGCAAGTGATGGAGTAGAATTGCTTATCCTAGGATAGACAGGCAAGGTGGTGAACACTATCACCATCCTGGGATAATTTCGACGAATAACCCTCAAAAAAGACATAAATTTACCCTTGAATGTCGTCATGTCGACGTTGGCTGAAAAATCATTTGTCCCTAGAAAAATCAGTAAGGGCATGTGCTGCTGCAAGTCGGAAATATTTAATTTGACAAATGCCTTGAGGTCAGAGATTTTTGCTCCAGAGATTCCTCTCACCAGAACCGGGTGTAAACTCCCAGATAATCCAGGGTTGCAGTAGAAAAAATTGTTGAATCGGACGGCAAATGAATCGCCCAAAACCTGTAGAGCCAGGGAGTTGGTTGTTTGGCACATTTAATGAGCAGGTGTTACATTTCCAGCCGAATTTAATCTGTAAACCTAGGAAGTCCCGGTTGGTAACCCCTCGGGTGGGAATATTTTGGAAGGCATGCTTGGGTCTTACTCACTAACAACGGTAAATACCAAATGCACTTTCAATGAAATACCTACTAATAAATAACAACAATAATAAAATTCTTTAAACTTAACAATTAACAATATAATTTATGTTATCACAGTGGCATACCTTAACTACTACTAAATCTAATTTCCCCAAGGGCAAAAACGCTCAGCTGTTTGCTGTGCTTGTGCCTTTAATTCAGGGGAGTTAGCTGGGCGAGTACTTTCGGCTTTCGAATTTCAATAAAAAAAAACTGAAGTTGAAATGCTTCTAAGTTTCTTGTCACAATAAATATCTATCAGTCTGAGACTGTCAAATTATTTATATCCTACTTCCATGGATGCTGATTTATATTTACACATCATATACTATAAAATCCACATTGGAAATTCCATAAAAAACACAAGATTCTTGCGCAAGAATACAAGGTGAAAAACAATTTTTAATGCAATTGAAACGCATTATTCACTCATAGGTTACTTTTAAACTACAGGGAACAATAAACAAGACAAAAAAAAACTATAGTGATAAAAAACATTTAGGGCCTATTTACTGTCAAAAATTCCTTCCAAGTTCTGTTTAAGTCTATCTTGCTAATACTTTCCATGAAACTAGCAATATCAAACCGAATGAAACACTCCTGCACACCCACTATTTAACTAAAGCAGAAGGTAATTGCTATTATAACCATTTATAATAGTTCAGTCCCAAACTGTAATCCTGGTTGCCTGCTGTAACACAAGTTCCTGGTTGCAGGTGAAAAACAAGTTTCCAGCTTAAAAATCACAGAATAAATTTATGGCTTTGGCTGATTAAGGTTAAGTAGTCCATATTGTACCAGAAAACACCTCAGCAAACCGATTTGTCCCAGTAATAAGACACCTAATACTAATAATAAACAGTACCTCCAATGTAACCACCACTGGGTGACAATCAGTAGCAAAAGTTGAATTTATAAAAAAATTACTAACAGAAATGAATGGAATGGCTAACCTAAGCAAATATACTCGTTGCCTACCTAAATATACCAAAATAATTTAATTTTTCAACCTGGAAGTGATAGTAGGCTATACACTTTCTATCTGCTGTACTGACTTAGGTGGCCTAATTCTATAGGTCTAATTTGTGTGTGAGACCTTAACTCAGTTTTGGGGTTGCTACATGCTAAAACTGATACTATCCTAACAACTGAAACAAAAAACACCCTAGCAATGCTTATATGGGGCCAAAATAATACAAACTTAAGTCTAAATATGCTGAAAAATGGTTATTAAGAGTTTAAATCACTATAATGCAGGTTACAGACATGGGTATACACAGGTTTTATTACAAGCTTATTTTAATATAGGTATAACACAATAACACCATCACTTATCACTCTTTTACTTGTCACTGAGTTTTGAAAAAGTAATAAATTACAAAAATGCTTCACTGTTAAAAAATGTATTTAAGTGTACCAAGAAAAAATGTTGTCACCAATGGATAGCCTTCAGGTAAAACCTGCAATCCATCACTTACCTTGCATTGGTGCAACTCTATTAATTAAATTACTGTGTATCAGTTAACTTTAATGTTTGTAAGCAACAAATCTTCTCCCTCATCTAGCTGTGCACTGGCTCCTTGTATATGATGTAGCAGATCAGCAAGGCTAAATAACAAACATACTGAAAACAACTTGGCAGGACCCATAAGCATTGCAGGACTGCAGAACTGATTGTAAATGAAAAAGGTCTACTTAACTACATGAGCTGTGTGGTAACTAAAGGCTTTGCCATCTAACTAAATGGAGGAAAACTATTTAAAAAAACATTTGCCACAAGTCCTAAATACTAAAAATAACTGTGGGAATCAAAATTGTACTGCTGCACATTGGTAACCTACTGCTTACCAGCATTTCAGCTAGGTAAAAGGTAATGCTTTTATTTGGTAGGATACTGTGAAACCGTGCCATAAGGGCTAAATATGTTGAAAGTTATTAAAACTGCTAACTTACTGAAAATGCTGAGTCACAGCTGGAAAGTTAAATAAATGATTTGCTAATTAAACTGCATACTAACTGAACACATTGCACAGAAACTAAAAGTAAACTGGTGACACATTAAAACTGTAGTAAAACTCTGAACAGAAACTACTTAGACATATAAACACTGGGACTAGGTTATATTAACCCTTTTCATTGGTTCACATCTAACGAAAGTCCCGTCACGATTGGTCAGTAAACAGGCTCGTTATTACTTTTTAAAATTGTTTTCCTTATTGTGATATTGACCACAGGGTGGATGGGGGGGCATGAGTGGCATGGGGTGGGCAGAGGGGGGTATGGTGGGCATGGAGAGGAATAAATGGGATGGGGGCATGGGGGGTGAAGGTAAAAGATCAGGGGGTGACATCACCGAGGGATGACGTCATGTGGATTGATTCACCCAAACTTTGCTGCTGCCACAGTATCGGCCGTGCACCCCTACTAACACATATTTTGACCATTTTACCATTTCACCGTTTTACCCCATGTTTTCAAACATATCAGATAACTTTTGTAACGTGTTTATTGTTTAATGTGCCTGAATACCCAATGAGTAAAGAGTATTCAACCAGGAGAATAATCAAAGACTGATATTAAAGTTATATATATAACTGCTATCTTGTGGAAGCTCGATCTACTGTTGTGGTAGCACTACTAGTGGTGGTAAAAAATAATCGACATCGTTAAAAGATGTGTTATCCACGTTAAGGTAAAACTTATACCTATAAAAGGTAAATTCATCACTCACTCATCACTAATTATCTAATTTCCAGGACTGCTAGAGTGGTGAAATTTAGTACATTGAATCTTTAGGTCGGAAATAAGAAATTTAAAACATTGTCACACCTATTCAACTATAGGGCTGGTCAATCACTTTGGTTTGAGCCAGCGATCATATAGGTAAAACCAATTGGTTATTCGGATTGAGCTTATGAAAACTCAAACAGCTGATCTTGATTCGTAGTATTTCCACGGGCTAACCTCAGAATTCAGCACACATGCATCTTGATTCGCAGTAGTTACACGGGCTAACCACAGAAAGCAGAACACGCAACTGTCATAGTTTACGCGGGCAAAGCCGCAAAGGGACTGCTAGTTATTAGTGAATTTCCTATGGAAAATTGAACTATTAGCATGACCCGCACGGTGAGACTTAAGCCTGGGACCACCATAGAAGTTCCTAACGTGTCCCCCTGAACACGTTTTGAGGGGTATCTAAAAACTTTATATATATGTGTGTGTTCGCACTCTAGCGGTCGCAATTGTTGTCCGATTTACATCACATTTGGTAGATACATTACTTTTTCATAATTAGTTGACAAGTTCGTTGGGCAAAACAATCGGAACACTCTAACCCCCTTTTTGGGGATTTTAAGTTTTCAAATTTTGAGTTTTTGGGCCCAAAAAGAGTCTGATACTCCCCAAACGTACACTTATTGAACATTAACTTATTGTACGTAAAACGCCAAAGATTCTAAGCCCTCCCTCATCATTCTGGCACAAGGTCTTACCAAGTTATTAAATAAAATGTTGATTGTCAAAATACAGTACGTTGTCTTATGGGGATTTTACACTAGAAAAGGATATTTTTCATATTTTAATATCGCTTTATCACCCTCCATACCCCTATACCAACCTGCTATCCCGACAATACCTCCTTATAACTTTATAATGTACAACTTTGGCATCTTATTAGTGAATTTAAATATAACCAGGAACATCAAAACAGCCAAAAAATAACATTTTGTTATTAAAAAAAAAACAGTGTTGGTTTAAACCCTTTATTTAATTTTTTAAAGGTTTTAATGCGGAAATTCACTTCCCTCACGTCAGCGTGCTGCGTGCGATCTCGTTTATATAATTAGGGGAATTGTATTTATACTCGTAAGCGTGGTTAAAACTAGATCTTTACATTCTTAAGAACTTAATAATTTTAATTACATTGATTAACATGTAATTGACACATGAATTGATTACATTCCCACACATAAGCATGGGGAAATACACATGTGTAATAAATGGAAAACTTAAACTACATAACATTATTTTGACTCCAGTATTCCAAGTAAGGGAAAACATATAACATTTTAACTGTCAGATATTTTAAGGAGTAAATCTCTAGATTAATTTTGCAAATAATTTATTATTTTTTTACGTTCCAATTTACATTTCTATAATAATGTTAGATGTGTTATTCATCTCAATACAAAGTTTAAATTTTCTATGACAAAAACCAATCCCTTAAAACATTTATGGATATAGTGTTTTATTGAATGGTTAAAAAGTGCACCTCCACTCTACGCTAATCTAAATTAAAACGGATATCGATTTAGTAGCAGCAAAGTTTCAATCTGCGTATATCCGCCAACTGATGTAAAAATAGTAATCTACTACGGGTTGAAGTTTCATAACCCATTAGTCTCATCATTAGCACTTCCTATGTTTTAATTGATATTGTCGATGCTGGTACATATAAGGATTTATTTATCGCTGTCTAAACAATTACTAACTCATTTGTTTGAACGATTATTCATTGATAATTAATATATTTGTATAGTAGATTTGAAAAGTTTATCGATTAAAACTAATAAATGTAACCTAAGTGTTGCGATGAAACGCATTTATTGTTTTATATTTATGTTTAATACTGGCTTATACTCTCACATATTTTTGGTCATTTAGCGAATTTCCTTATAGGGAAGAAGCTAATACCGTGGTAAGACCTAGGCCTGGGACCATGATAACTTTTCGTTTTGAGGTTCCTAGATGCCAAAAACACCATTCGTTCATAACTATACGAGTGTGTCCATTAATAAAATTGGCCGATTTTGATGTAATTTGGTCCAGAAATGTAAAGTTATCAGTTTATGTTTGAACACCAGAAAGATCACCTCCATCAGATCTGGTACTTTTTGGGGGTTTTGTGCCCCCATCATGTTTTTATTTTTTTACATATCATGTTTTTAGCGAATTTCCCCTATAAGGAAGAAGCTATTACCGTAGTCGGCATGGTAAGACCTAGGCCCGGGACCGTGATAATTTTTCGTTTTGAGGTCCCCAGACCCCAAAAACACCATTCGTTCGAAACTGTGTATATATATATATATATATATATATATATATATATATATATATATACAGGGTGTTTCAAAAAGAATCATCCGATTTTAAAGGTTTATAATTTCAAAACTAATGATCATATGGACATGAGGTTAATTTCATATTAAAGGACAACTAATAAAGTTTTTTTACATACCATTTACAGGTGCTCAATATGACCCCCTTTAGATGCACAGCATATGTCTATACGATATTCAAATTCGTCCCACACCTTAGCTAGCATATCTTGAGTGATGGATTCGATGGCTGCTCTAATGCGGTTCTTCAGTTCAACCAATGTTGTTGGAAGGGGAGGGATATAAACATTGTCTTTTACAAACCCCCACAAAAAGAAATCACAAACAGTAAGGTCCGGTGACCTTGGAGGCCAGTGACTTAACGCGGAATCATTAGGTCCAGTACGGCCGATCCATCTTTGAGGAAGCCTACCATTTAAAAACTCTCTCACATGAAGATTCCAGTGTGGTGGGGCACCGTCCTGTTGGTATATGAAGTCATCAGAATCTGTTTCCAATTGAGGGAAGAGATAGTTTTCTAACATATCGAGATATGTTATTCCCGTAACAGTGTTCTCAGCAAAGAAAAAGGGACCATACACTTTATTCCGTGAGATTGCACAAAAAACATTAACTTTTGGGGAATCTCGCTCATGCTGTACAATTTGGTGTGGTTGCTCGGTCCCCCATATTCTCACATTGTGGCGGTTAACTTTTCCACTCAAATGGAAAGTTGCCTCGTCACTAAACACTATGCGTGATACCAAATCTCGATCATCATTTTCCTCATCATCTACTGCCATCTGGCTTTGGATAAACTCACAAAACTGAACACGTCGTACTTTGTCACCTTCATGCAAAGCTTGTAGTAATTGAATCCTGTACGGTTTAAAACGCAAACGGCGGCGCAAAACACGCCATACAGATGTCGAAGGAATGTTAAGTTCCCTACCAGCACGGCGAGTGGATTTTTGCGGGCTACGGGTGAAACTCTGGTGGATGCGCTCCACGTCTTCATTGGACACACGGGGACGACCTGATGATTTACCTTTACAGAGACAGCCTGTATCACTAAATTGCTTATACCATCTTCTTATGCTCTGGGCTGTAGGAGGATCAACACCATATGTGGTACGAAATTCACGTTGCACGGAAATCACAGACTCGCATCTAGCAAACCGTATAACACAAAACGCTTTCTGTTGTGCAGACGCCATTTTGACAACTACTGAGCTGGGCGTTGACAGAAGCGCGCTACTGCTACCTGGCGGAAACGACGTTAAACTCCAGAGCTTCCTCTTTCTAACAGTACATTGTTCGAGCACATCGGATTCACAGATGAATAGCTATGATTTTTCTAAATCAGATGATTCTTTTTGAAACACCCTGTGTATATATATACCAGGTGTCCCACGTAAGGTGTCTCAAATTGATTACGGAAAACCGGCTTAACGTACAAGGATGAAATAAAATTATTTCCTGCTAAATCGACCCCAAGGAATAACGTAAAAATATTTTTAACTTTTTCCCCATACAGGGTGTGCCAAAAACTGAGGGCCACTAGTTCGAATCTCGGAATTTTCAAATGTAAACATATGTCATGCTATACATAATTTTAAAGGTATTTAATAGACAAACATTTTGGCGAAAACAAAAATTAATTATCTTTCTCCGTTTCAAAATGGCGGCAGTTTTTTTGGGAAAAATCAATATGTTTTTAATACTCTGTGTTTCCTATACCAATGCACATAGCCCTTCTCCGGTTGAATTTTCTTACTCGTTATGAAATTAGCTTTACTGTGATATGCTACAAGTAACGGTTTTTTGAAATAATAAAAATTCCAAAAAAATTTGATTTTTGAAAATTTGCAAATGCCCATTGTTCAAAATTTCTAAATAGCAAAATATGTCAAGTGGCACATCATTTTATAGTTTTTTTAATTCTTAACAACTTTCTAATTTACACTTACTTCGTATCTCTTTTAGTTTTTGTGTAAATAACAAAAACCTAATTTTCCTATATCAAATGCATGTTATTTGGGTTTAACACTAAACCTGATCATGGCCCCATTTCATTTAGTGTTAAACCCAAGTAACATGCATTTGATATAGGAAAATTAGGTTTTTTGTTATTTACACAAAAACTAAAAGAGATACGAAGTAAGTGTAAATTAGAAAGTTGTTAAGAATTAGAAAACCTATAAAATGATGTGCCACTTGACATATGTTGCTATGTGGAAATTTTGAACAATGGGCATTTGCAAATTTTCAAAAATCAATTTTTTTGGAATTTTTATTATTTCAAAAAACCGTTACTTGTAGCATATCACAGGAAAGCTAATTTCATAACGAGTAAGAAAATTCAACCGGAGAAGGGCTATGTGCATTGGTATAGGAAACACAGAGTATTAAAAACATATTGATTTTTCCCAAAAAAACTGCCGCCATTTTGAAACGGAAAAAGATAATTAATTTCTGTTTTCGCCAAAATGGTTGTCTATTAAATACCTTTAAAATGATGTATAACATGACATATGTTTACATTTGAAAATTCCGAGATTCGATTTAGTGACCCTCAGTTTTTGGCACACCCTGTATGGGGAAAAAGTTAAAAATATTTTTACGTTATTCCTTGGGGTCGATTTAGCGGGAAATAATTTTATTTCATCCTTGTACGTTAAGCCGGTTTTCCGTAATCAATTTGAGACACCTTACGTGGGACACCCGGTATATATATATATATATATATATATATATATATATATATATATATATATATATATATGTGTGTGTGTCCGTGGGAGCGATAACTCTCGTAAAAAAGGTCCGATTTTGATGAAATTTGGTACAAACGTGTAAAGCAGCATTTATGACTTTAAGTTCGAAAACCAGACGGATCGAGCTATCCGAAGGGGTATTTTGGGGAGTTTTTGTACACCAAAAATGGGTTTTTTGAGTTTTTTATATACAATTTTTGAAAAAGTAAAATTTCATTTTTTTCCATTGGAATTAGCTTAAAAAGACGCACAATTTGATGTTTTAATCATTGCTCTACGTCAATTTGTTACTGAGATATTGAAAGTGCTAAACACAGTACGTTGTCCAATGTTAATCTTATGGAGGATGAGAAAAATTGTATATCTCGCTTATTTATCAACTTATCTTGACGAAACTTGGTATATTGCTTCATTTCATTGTGGTCTATTGATATTTGCACAAAAACCCATTTTTTGGCCGATAGCTCCCGTAGCAGTAACCTGCATACTCAGCCCCATGTTATTCTTATGGAGAATAATTAACGTATTATCTCCTTTAATTATGAACATAAATTAATATAAATTGGTATGTGGCTTTATCTAGTTGAGTTATATTGATATTTGTATAAAAACCCATTTTCAGTGTTCCTTATTTTAGCAAACCTGCATACTCAGCCGCCATGTTATTCTTATGGAGAATATTTAAAATGTCATAAATCGTTTATTTATGAATGTATATTGATGAAACTTGGTATATGGCTTTATGTGGTATTAAGATGATATTATATGCATTGGAAATTCGCTGAGTATGCAGGTTTGCTGCTACGGGGGTATTTACATCTAACTTAGCTTTGCGCCATTAAATTAAAACTTAAAGAAAAAACTAATATTGTAAATTTTTGCTCATCCTCAATCGGTAACTGATATATTGAAAGTGCAAAACTCAGTACGTAGCCCAATGATATTCTTATGGATATTGGTATAATTTTATATCTTGCTTATTTATCAATGTATAGTGATGAAATTTGATAAGTGGTTTCATTTTGTTGTAGTATCAATATTTGCACAAGACAATATTTTTTTGATGGTATAGCAGCAAACCTGCGTACTCAGCCCTAATGTGAACAGTAAAATGCTATATCTCCCTTGATTGTGAACTTAATCAAACTTAGCGTGGTTTCACCTGGTTGAGTTGTATTGATATTTGCATAAAACCCATTTGTTGTCTTCAACGTTGCAGCAAACCTGCGTATTCTGCCCTAATGTTATTGGAGGATAAATACAATTACATAGATGTTTTATTTATGAAGATATTTTTATGAAACTTGGTAAGTGGCTTTATTTAGTAGTGAGGTACACATATATGAATATAAATTAACTGAGTACGTAAGTTTGCTGTGACGGAGTTATTTTTAGTTTTGTTTTTTGTTTTTAGCGAATTTCCCCTGTAGGGAAGAAGCTATTACCGTAGGTCTCATGGTAAGACTTAAGCCCGAGACCATGATAACTTTTCATTTTGAGGTCCCCAGATGCCAAAAACACCATTCATTAAAATTTTTATATATTTTATATATATATAATATATACATATATTTTTATATATTTATATATATATATTCTTCGGATGGTGCGATTCATCTGGTTTTCGAACTCGTCCAATCTTAATGAAATTTGGTACAAATGTGTAAAGTACCATTTATTTGAACGAGTTCGAAAACCAGATGAATCGCACCATCCGTTGAAGGGTTTTGTACCCCAAAAATGTGTTTTTTGGGGTTTTCACATTTAATTTTAATTTAAATCAAATTTTACTTTATACCATTGAATTCAGCTTAAAAAAACAAAGAACTTGGTATTTTGATCATTGCTCAACGCAATTGGTTACCGAGATATTGAAAGTGCTAAACACAGTACATTGTCTAATGTAATTCTTATGGAGAAAAAGAAAAATTGTATATCTCGCTTATTTATGAACATAAACTGGCAAAATTTGGTATATGGCTTGATCTGGTTATGGTTTATTGTTGTTTGCACAAAAAAACAATTTTTCGCCTATGGTTCCTGTAGCAGCAAACCTAGGTACTTGGTCCCCAAATTATTCTTATGGAAAATACTTAAAATGTTATATATCGCTTATTTATTAATGTATATGGATGAAACTTGGTATGTGACTTCACTAAGATGAGTTCTATTGATATTTGCATAAAAACCCATTATTTTGTGTGCCTTGTTGCAGCAAACCTGCGTACTCATCCCCAATGTTATTCTTATGGAGAATAATTAATATTTTAAATATCGCTTGTTTGTGAATACATTTCTTATGAATCCTGTTAAGTGTTATAGTGTGTTATGTTATATATTCATTGGAAATTCGCTGAGTATGCAGGTTTGCTGCGACGGGGGTATTTATGTAGTGCTACAATGCAATTGGACTATGTCTGCTTTGTAGTATGAAAATAAATAAATAAGGAAAACATATTTCCCTTAGTTTTCCCAAATACTAAAGAACAACGGCACCTAACTATGACTTTTTTCAAGTTCATCGAATTACTTCACAATATTTTTTTGCAAATTATGAATCTAGTTAGTACCCCTTCAATACAACTTACTTAGACTCATTTATCGTTAAAGGCAATTATAATTTATATTAAATTATATTTGATATTAATACTAATTTTCATTAGTATTTGGCAACAGATTCCATTACAAATTAAGCAATTACGCATAAAATTTAAAACTAATTGAAGGTAAACTAATTTGGTTATGCAAACTGTGTAATATAGACAGAAGAAAGGAGAAGTTTATAAATAAAGAGAAGATAAATAAACAGAAATCATCTTTGATAATTCAGGTGTTCAACCTGACTTTTAAGTTGTTTTTTTAGCGAATTTTCCCTATAGGAAGCTATTACCGTAGGTCTCATGGTAAGACTTAAGCCCGAGACCATGATAACTTTTCATTTTGAGGTCCCCAGATGCAAAATAAAACAATTCGTTCAAATTTTATATATGTGTGTGTGTGTGTGTGTGTGTGTGTGTGTGTGTGTGTGTGTGTGTGTGTGTGTGTGTGTGTGTCCGTAAGCAAGATAACTCTAGTAAAAAAGGTTCGATCTTTATGAAATTTTGTAAAAATATGTAAAGTACCATTTATTTGAACGAGTTCGAAAACCAGACGAATCGCATTATCCAAAGGGGGGTTTTGGGGGGGTTTTGTACCCCAAAACATTTGTTGGGGGTTTCCGCATGTAATTTTTATTTAAATAAAATTTTAAGTTTTACCATTGAATTCAGCTTAAAAAAAAACAACTTGGTATTTTGATCATTGCTCTACGTCAATTGGTTACCGAGATATTGAAAGTGCTAAACACAGTACGTTGTCTAATGTTATTCTTATGGAGAAAAATAAAAATTGTATATCTCGCTTGTTTATGAACGTAAACTGACGAAATTTGGTATAGGGCTTCATTTGGTTGTGGTTTATTGTTGTTTGTACAAAAAACAATTTTTTGCCTATGTTTCCCGTTGCAGCAAACCTAGGCACTTGGTCCCCATGTTATTCTTATGGAAAATAATTAAAATGTTATATATCGCTTATTTATGAATGTATATGGATGAAATTGGTATGTGACTTCACTAAGATGAGTTCTATTGATATTTGCATGAAAACCCATTATTTTGTGTTCCTTGTTGCAGCAAACCTGTGTACTCATCCCCAATGTTATTCTTATGGAGAATAATTCATATTTTAAATATCACTTGTTTGTGAATATATTTCTTATGAATACTGTTGAGTGTTTTAATGTGTTATGTTATTTATTCATTGGAAATTCGCTGAGTATGCAGGTTTGCTGCGACGGGAGTATTTTTTAAGCTCTGTTTTACATAGTTTTCGACTGAATTCTTCAGTCCTCGATTCACGAGGAACCTATTACTCTGATATCCATTAAACCATTTCCATAAATCATTAAACGAAACTGCGGACACTTCAATTACCTAAATAAATTGAATTTTGAAATCACCACCTAATAGTAGGCCTAAACTGAAGAGTTTTGATACCTTAGCTTCCTATACCTTACTATATTATAGTTTCAGTTTTAAAATTATGTCTGGTTTATTTGGGGTTCATTTTCAGAGATTTCTTTAATAACTCTCTGTTGTATACATATTTGGTTAGGTTTATTTCATTAACATTAAGGTAACTTTGATCATAAAATGAACGTGAGGACTAAGCAAACTAACCCTTTGCGTAACACGAGCGAGTAATAATGACACCGGGGTCTGGAGGGACTGACCCTCATTGAGGATCATTTGTGTACGCTGTGGTGCCTCTCACCTGCTGCTCTGTCATTATATTTCTGTTATATTATACATATTCACTGACTTTCTTACATTACAAGGTTCAAAATCGATATAATGAAACCATAGAATACAAACCCCTGCATGCCATGTCACGTATCTCATTTATACCTTTATTTCACAGTCAGTATATGTATAATTTTGCTAGCATTTGCAATGGTAATATCTACGCAATCGGTATTGTTAAGGCTTTTACGTAAGCTTGGTTTTTTTCATTTTTTTATCAAATATATGAGCTTACTGTATGCAAAGGTAAACTGAGTTTTTAAAAAAAACTAAGGTTTGACACCAATCAATCGTCAGTTAAAATAACACGTTTATTTGATCAAATCAAGATAAGATATTTGTTTTGTATTTAATAATTAGCAGCGAGGTAGAAACCATGGAGAGCTCGCCGAATGGACAGAAAACGGTCCGCGCATTGTCAGGCTAGACCAAAAGTGTAGGACACGGCAAAACTGAGTAATTCCGAGCGGTGAGCGCGTTGTCGTTTACACGCTCCTGTACATCTTAATAACAATAAAACTACAATGAAACTTATATATTCCTTTTCTGCATGAATTTCCGCATCGAACAGTATAAATACATTTTAATTTAAAATTATGTAATTTTTAATAATGAAAATATTAGAGAGTTGTAACAGCATGACATGAAAAAGTCAGTAAGCGAGGACTTTTTTTATTTTTGATGTAGAAGCAAACTTCAAGCGAGAAGGTTGTAGCTAATAAGATAATCTTAAATTTTCATTCATAACAGTTTTTGATAGAACTTATAGTTTGTTCAATAATCCGATGTAAATAACTGCTATGTTCAGTTCTACGAGAGCCGCCGTAGCGACCCACGGCTCCACGCTGTTCTACCACAACCTGCATAGTTAAATGCTCCTCATTTTACTTAGATCTTCACCTAGAAAATATTAATTATGCACATTTGACTCCATATTGAATTGAATTTTTTTTAACATAGCTTTCAATTTGTATAGAAAATTCAGTTATCGAGATGTAATTAGGCTCATGAGGACTCTTATAATTTTATGTGTAAAGTAAATTAGGCAGTAAATAATAAGAGACTTATTTGTTAGAAAGAATAAAACATTATATGATAGGATAAACATATCTGATATACATATCTGATAACTCGTGACGCAAAAACTTGTTTTGATCAATAATGAAATAAAATTCGAAAACATAACGTTGCCTTTTTATATAAACAAAACCTACTTAAACATTTCCCCCTCCAATTACAAAGGCTTCTTAGCCTAAATGAATTGATGTACTGTAGCTTAAAATGTAATTAAAATAATGAATAAATATATTTTATCATATCAAAACCAAAACTAATCCTCTATATATATCTATATAAATAAAGCGGGGTTCTTGTCTGTGTGTGAATCGCCGTACGGCTAAACTACAAGGAGTTAAGGCATGACATTTTCAGGGTAGGTATCTTTAGGTTACAGCTGTTGTACCGGACTCTCAGTTTCCTCTAAATTCTCTAGGGCTACTCCCCGTAGGACATCCAAAATTCCAATGTTAATCAAATGAGGTTATACGGTTACAGTTTTCTGCTATTTATTTAATGTTATTCAAATAAACAGTTGACATTAGTAATTTACTTTTTTAACTACATTTTATTCCCAGTGAAACCGGTATAATCAGCTAGTCAGCAATATAACCAAACCTATACAAATATTTTTGACTTTAAACGTAGAGGAATATATCAAGGAACTTAAATGCGAGGTATATTTATTAGTTAATAAACCTTTCTACCGAAAATGTTAATTAAATAATAAAGGATGAATGTATTTATGTCAAAACTCAAAACTAAGCCTCTCCGAATGCCTTACAATAATTGTTATATAGTTTGGTTTGAAGTCAAAAATTGAGGAGTTTATTTAGTAAAGCAAATATGACAGCGATTGAATAGTAAATTATTATTTTTCCATGAAAATCAAGGTCAATATGGCTAATATTGAAATCTACACGTGTTTTACGCCATAATTGTAGGTTAAATACATTTGAATTTAGTACCAAAATATAATGAATTTATTCAGTAATACGATTCCGAAAACCATTTTACAATAAACAAATTCCTCACGCCGCGCCGTCAACCTCATTTAACTGAGCACGTGTCACCAATAACCCATTAGTTGATGTCCTGAGCGCTGCGACGAGTCCTAAACTTTTGAGATGTGACCTTGAGCCCGGCCGGACCAAATTTTGGTCTATCCCGATTATGGGCGCGAGCTCTCCATGGTTTCTACCTCGCTAATAATAACAAACCTATAAACAGGTAACAACAACTTTAAATAATTTTTTTCTCAAATATTGTAAAATTATCAATTAGACATAGTTCTTCCTTTAACCATATACTAATGCAATAATTGAGTAAAATGTTTCTTTGCAGAATTATATTTAGAGTTTCACCGTCCTATTTTCATAATTTATGGGTCATTATAAATCTAAATTGGCCAAACAGCTATGATATTTAAAAACAAAATAAACCTAAAAATAAGTAAATGGAAAATTGGTTAGAAATATATTGTTTTGCTAAACCTAACAAAGCAGAGATTCAATATATCATTGGAATTCTCTAATTATGCATTAGAAACAATTACGAAAAATATTCATTCTATAGAATTAATTGAGAAAAATTATAAAGTTATCCTTCGACAAACATAGTAAATTCGTTACAAATACTGATATGAAATGCCGCAATAGTTTTTATAGAGACAATTCTTTAACACAACGGTCTTTATTACTAGTTCAACTATAATAATTACTAGTTACTTAGCTAAAATTATGCCTTTAAATTAATGCCAAAGGTAACAACTATTTCCTTATGATAGTCATACAAAGGTAGAGATATGATTGTAACTGTTTTGGTTCCATGTGGATAACCGAGCTATCATTAGTGAGCTGAACAATTTCCCTCTTAATTACCGGTCCTCAAATGTCCTGTTTATATGCATCATTGTCAGTCACGGCACTGCCAACCCTATTTCAGTTTATCAGTTAATTCTGGTTAATAATCATCTACTAAATACGTATACAATTCAAATTAAATGTAAGTAATGGGAGCTTATGTTTTTTATATAATTTCCGCGATATATTATATATAATACTCGTATTTTGAAGTGCCGATAATACCAATTAATAATCAAGTTAGTAACCGAAATATACAGGAAAAGATTGGTAGAAATTACGAAATGGCTTAACTAGTGAACTGCAAAATCAGTCAAACATTCAGTAAACACAAAACGGGAAAGTAAATCAAACGGAAGCCACACAACACTTCTCCATAGCGCAAAGACTCAGATGAGACTAACGCTTGTTTTTTTAATGAAATTTACTTCTTTTACGGTTACATTATTAGTTATTTTCTATATAATATAAGTTATATTTCTAAATATATAAGTATAAGTTTAATTGCATATCTCATTTTAACGTGACACAACATTTCCACTTTGTCCCAAAACAATGTCACAAACCCGACCTCAAACGGAGGATTGAGTTAGAAAAGGCAGCCGGTGGAACTTTCCATTTCAGCTCCACTACAAAAATATTAAAGTGCGAGTACTTCCAATTAAATTGTCCTACGGAGGTCTGTTTTCTGACATTGCATCGTACTACAACAAACTTTTCCAACAGTATTTCATTATTTGACTCCCCCCGCGCCCTTAAAGGGTTATTCATTAGTAGTGTGGGTTTGCCGGTTTTGGACCGGAAGTGACGTCATCCGGTCACGTGACCGGATGCGCTGAGTCATGAAAGACGTCATCTGAGGCTGAGCCAGTGACGTAGGCGGTTTTGTGACGTAATAAGGGAAAGTTTAAAGTTCAAGGTCACGGGGAGGTAATTTTAAAAAAGTACTACCTCGCACGCGTAAAATCTGATTGTGATTCGATAGTTTAATCGATAAGAAATATCGAATGAAACAATCGAATGAAGCAATCGGACGATACGAGTGCGAGGTAGTACTATTACAAATATTACTTTATTTTATTTACAATAATTCATGTTTACAATAGTTCCCCGTTGTTCGTTGTCATCGATGTTGTTGATCCGGACGAGTTGTGGCCATCACTTCGCTTTCTGATGAAAGACGGTAGATACTTCGATTCCTGCGCAGAGTCCATGTTGTTTTTTGATGCGTAAAGTTCCAAAGATAAATCGTAACCGGACGCAATGAGAAGTCTTAACTCTTCATTAAAAACCTCGAGGTCTTGGAAAGACGCCAGATGAATAGAGTCATAATGAATACACCTAATTTTGATGGACATTTTAACAGAGAGCTCGATGTACACTAGTCAAGAGCCGGAGGTGTACTGACTATTCGCTAGCTAGCGTTTTGGTATCAAACAAAATGGTGGGGGTAAAAGTGTGGTGGGGCGGAGCAGATGGCGGACGGCAGATGGCAGGCGGCAGATGGTAGGCGGCAGGTGGCAAGTGCGCGGCAGATGGTTGCTACTCCATTCGCCGCCAAAGTAATGCAAGCCGTCGCCGTAATTCTTGTATTTTATCTTGTCGGTTCATTTGATATGTTTTACATCTACATATGCAATAGCTGAAACACCTGCACTTACGACAAGCTTTCCCGTCAACTTGATCGCCTGGTATTTTAAAACATTGCAACTCGCAACAATATGTCTTCAAATTGTTATCGAATGATAAATTGTTCATCGGTGGCACCGACATGTTAGCTGCAGCGTGTGTTAGACAAGACTGAGACTAACTTCACTGCTCCCTCTCTTTTATACCTCTTCATAAGTTAACCCTGAATGAAAGTTCAAGGTCATCCGTTTGAATTTAAAAAAAAAGCAACACAGCAGTATATAAAATAATATACTGCTATGTTGCTGTTTTTTTTTGTTTTTTTAATCTTTCTTTTTTCTTTTTTTTCATTAATAAACAAACATTTTACAATACAATAAGCTTAAGTCTAACATTTATGACTAGAAATACAAACAGAGAAATACAAATAGAGACATTATGTACAATGATGCATGATGTGCAGAGTGAGTTCCGTCGAGTTGTTGCCGCTTACACCGTGTGATACCAAATACAACGTCCCCGGTTGAATATCTCGCAAGTCTTCATTTTGTAGCAGTTGAACAAATCGTTTTGGAAGAAATACTTGAAACTTCGGCTCATCTCCTGGAGTCATAGGTCCTTCGCACAATGATACTAGAATTGCTTCTCCATGTGTGGTTTCCACTTTCTTGATGCTATGAATAATGTAATGTCTTTGTTCTTTTAGTTCTGAACATTTTTTAGTTAGCAGAAGGTTCGATTTTGAGTGAGTGTTGAATTGATCAACCAATGTTTGTACATATTGTTGTGATGCCATCTTCGTCAGTGGTGGTGGTGTCTTCTGTGATGTTGCCTCTTCGGAGTCTCGAATAATACTCGTGCTGGAGCGGTGTTGTCTCCTCGTATTTATAGGCCCCACTACCCCCACCACATTTCTGTTCTCCGCTACCCCCACCACATTCCTGCGTTTGTTTCAAGTAAGCAGCCAAACGATATGCGTTGTACAATGCACAGTTTGTTTGACCGTGTTTAAGATCTTTTGCAGCGACACAAATATTACCGAGATTAATGTTAAAGTCCTTACTGATAGTTATATCGAAAACATTACCGTGCGTGTACTTTTGTATCCAGTTTTTTTTTTCTAATCCTCTTGTGTATATATGTGAATATTGTTTGCAAAAGTTAAACATAATACTGTGCAGATTACTGTAGCTTATAAATCCTTCATACCAATGTATGTGATGAAAGTAGTTTGTTATCCATTTGTTTGTACTTTTCGCTTTGGTGTTAAGTTTGTTAAAAGAAAAAGGAGCTTCAAACGTGAATGGGTAGACTACAAATGTAAGCAAGTCTAAAATTACTAATTCCTTGATAATAAACCTATCATCATTATTTCTAAATGCTTGAAATTCTATTACACAAGGCTTTACACTCTCTTCTTCATCCCCTCCGCTCATCATGGCACCTAGCGATCAACTAAACTGTTTTCCACACCACGGTAGGTTAAATACCAGGCTGTACAGTTGCAGGCGCGTTGGTGTATATTTAACGTGGGCACCGTCCCCAATAGGCCTATCCCACGTGTGTTCTTCTTTACTAAGTCAAACTTTAGTCTTTTTTAACTTTTTCTTCTTGTGTTTCGTTTTCTTCTTCTTCTTGTTTCTCCGTTTCTTCTTCCTGTGTTGTTTCTTCTGTAGCTTCTGTAGCGATTTCTACAAGTGGTTCAAAATCCTTTAACTTTCCCCACATGCAAACTTCATGAGGTATTCTATTAAAAATAGATGTATCCACAGGTCCGTACACGATGGTGCTATCAGGTTGTTTTTCCAAAGTATCGACCAAATATTCTTTAATAATAGCGCTTGCAAATACCAACTGTCTCATGTACCTTGTAATAGGTTCTGTTGCGTAGTTTAAAACGTAGAATTCTTCACGTGACAGTAGAATCGTATTTTCATGTTGAGTCAAGTCTCTAATTCGCACTTGTAGTTGTCCGCGATGTTTAACAATATCGACTTCATTGTCACAATCCAAAAGTCGAATATGTGTTTTCCTTCCACACAAACTGTTAGTTAAATAACATTCTATTAAATGTACATGTTTCAAAAATGACTCCCAAGCATTTTGCGAAAATAAAACCTTTTTTGTTCCATGGTGTAGTATTACTGTAGGGGAATAATCCAATGATTTCATCAATCCAACTGATACACTTTTATTGATGCATGCTGAGATGGGGTAAAAGATTCGCAGAAAAACTTCAGTTAAAATGTGAGGAGGAATATTTTCTTCAACTTTCTTCTTCCTCTTTGGTACTACCTTTGATGGGTCTGCATTAATTTCCTCCTCTCTATCTCTTTTACCAAACTTTAAAAATGCAGTTATTTCCTTGATGATTTCTGCTTCACTAGTATTATCACGTTCCAATAATGGTGCTACCTCTGCATCACCTTGTACAACAGATGGAGAACTCATTTTGTAGAAGATGTTACCCATGCGCCGATAGGCGATCAACTGAAGACCTGCATTGTTGCTCCGCTATTTATAGGTTAGCGACAGTGGCGGTGCCGGTGGTGGTACAACGTTTTACAATACTGTCTTTACAATACCGGTCAACGGTGTGTATGTAACAATTTTATCGTGCAAAATTAAACAATACGCAGATGTATTTGCAGGTACGTTTTCTTGAAATTCCATTTCTATTTTTATATCAACACTAGACGATTTTACAGATTCATTTTGTTTGGAACAATCAATTACAACAATCGGAGCTATCGATTCAAACTGTACGGGAGATAGTAGAGGTGTATTTGTTTTGCCGTAATATGAATTTTGGAACCTAGCGTACATGTCGTATAAAACACTGTATCTTTTTTTATCAAAAGAAATATTAAAGTTGTCGTAGGGAAAGAATTGTGAATTCAGGAACACTTTACAGTTTGTTAATTTACAATGATCAAATTTACCAGCATTTTCAGTTATTATACTTTTCTTCTTCGTTTGTAATCCAAATATTACATATCTCGCTTTTTCCAAATGAGTAGAAGTTTTTACAGTCCAACAGGTTTCATAGAACTATCGGTATGAAACCTAACAAAGTAAATAGAAGAAATGCAAAAGATGTATTAAAACGCATAAAGAAAAATACAAAGCCTAAAGTAGAAAAAATGCAGCCAAGAAAATTTAATGTAAGTGATAAAGTACGGATGAGTAAATATAAGGGAGTGTTTACCAAGAAATACCTTCCCAATTGGACGAATGAAGTTTTTACAGTGTATAAAGTGCAACCGACTGTACCTGAAACATATATCTTAAAAGATAACAAAGGAGATTTGTTGCAAGGTGCATTTTATGGACATGAAATGTTAAAGTCAACAGTAGGTGATGTATATCTTGTTGAACAAGTGTTACAAAGAAAAAAGGACGCAGTTAAAGTGCGGTGGTTAGGGTTTAACAAAACTGAGGATTCATGGATACCTATAAAGGACTTGGTTTAATGCAAGCAACTCATTTCATCGTTAACCTTTGAGTAGGATGGAGATTATTCACCATAAAGATCGATTCAATATTAATAACATAGATGATTTAACTGTGGATAACGTTAAAATCAACAATGGTAAACACGGTAGTTTACTTCCAAACACTGTTCGATGTATAGTAAGTGGTCCCTCAAACTGTGGAAAGACCAATGTTGTCTTTAATTTGATCACTAATCCGCAGGGATTAAGGTTTAATAACCTATATATTTTTTCAAAGTCTCTACATCAACCAAAGTATCAATTGCTGGATAAAATCCTATCTGATGTGTCTGATGTTAATTTTTACAAATTTAACGCTAGTGATAGCAGTATGCAACCAAACAAAGCGAAACCGTATTCTGTATTTATATTTGACGATGTATCTTGTGAAAATCAGGATACTATTAGAAACTACTTTGCCATGGGAAGACATAATAACATCGACAGCATATATATAGGACAAACTTATAGCAAAATCCCAAAATAACTTATCAGAGATAATGCAAATATTCTAATTGTATTCAAACAAGATGATACTAACCTAAAACATATATATAACGATCATGTGAATGCGGATATGCCATTTGAAAAGTTTAAAGAGCTTTGTGGAAAAGCATGGGCGGAAAAGTATGGATTTTTGGTTATTATGAAAGATCAAGCTATAAAAGATGGTCGTTATAGAATAGGTTTTGATAAATTTGTTTTAATACACTGATTAGCGGTATTACTGTACAAGTCGTCAAGGTATGAAGATGGTTAACCAGGAAAAGCTATTAAAGGAAATAAAATCACTTAGTGATTCTATTAGACAAAAGAACCGAGCTTTAAAATCAGGTATAAATGAAAGAGAGCAATTTTTAGAAACAACATTCAAACCTGTTACTGAACCTTTAAAGCGATTAGCACAAAATATGGAAAAACCTTCAATTCGCTTCGAAGGAGACAAAATGCTACCAATTTCAAAATATGAAGAAGAATTTCAGAATGATGAAAGTTTTGGTCAGTTACAAACATCTGAAGAAAGCGACGAGTATGAAGAAAGCGGAGATATAGAGGATTTAAAGGAAAAGGACATTGCAGAAGATACAAGTACAGAAGATACAAGTGTAGAAGATACAAGAGCAGAAGAAGAGGATAATAACCCATCCAACTTAAGCAAATTAGGCACTGATATTATGTTTAAAGGAACACTTGGAAGAACATATACGTTAAAAATGTTACACGCCGCACATGCTAATCGAAATTATCATACCTATGGAGCTAAAATAGAGGATAAAGGATTAATGATTGGAGATAGCAAGTTAGATATAAACGAAAATGATGATATAGTTATTGGAGATAAGAAATATAAAGGTACTAAAGGTTTGTTTGAACTCATATTTAAAAATAATCCTGGTAAATATACTAAAAGGGATTTACAATTGTTTAAAAATATATTAGAGTATACAAATGCACATAGAAAGAAGTATTCCAAAGACCTACCTATTCATAGAAATCGGTCAGTAAAATATACAAGTATTATATCTAGTCTTTTCCCCTCGAAATCAAAAAAAGCTCAAATTAAAAGAAGAGCTTTATCTTCTGCTGAATTAAATGTTTTGCATAAAAAGAGAAAAACAACTGATCCTACCACATCTGGAAGGGGATTATTGAAAAATTTGTATAAAACTAATATAATATATTACAACGATATAAATAAGTTAGTTGATCGAATGAGGTTATTACATGAAGCTATGGAAGCCGGACACACAGGTTTAGAAAACGAATGGGTAGCTTTGGTTGATGAACTGCGAAAACAAGGAATAATTGTTCAGTAGACGTATATATAATAAGAACCTAAACGATAGCGATTCAGTTACATCATGAGTGTGGACAAGTTTGGACGGTATTCCGAGTTTGGAATAAAATCTGGATATAGTGAAAAAAGAGCTGGGTTTCCGTTAACACCTGACGGAAACTATAATTTTGAAGGAAAAGTAATTCAAAATGTTGGTGATCCGCTTATGTCGTCTGATGCGGTTACGGTACAGTACATGAAAAAAAGAACCCCAACTGTACACGAAGATCATTGGGGGTTTTCCGATAAAAGGTTAAGCGATATACAATATCCCATTTATGATGGTGAAGCAGTAAATTTAGCTACTCTAAAATTGTTAACGATTTACAAAAGGAATAAAACTGATACAAGCTATGATTTAAAAAAATTTAAATTATCAAATGTAGGTGATTGTGAGCAGGATGGAGACGCTGTAAATAAGAAAATGTTTGATATTGTACACAAGAAATGGACTACGGAATATGAAAAACATTTGGAAAGGTTTGGTGCAGCTCTATTCCATTATATCCATCGGGCTTCAGGAAGAGATGCAGCTTCAGATGTTGACAATCACAATTATTTAGACTGGAAAAATATACACAATCCAGAGAAACCTAATCAACGAGATAAACCGTCTGAGCCTTCTAAAGTCAAGACATTAGGAAAGGAGGATAAAGTGAATGTGATTAATGAACCAACAGAAAACAATGAAGATTACATAAGAGAAAAAAGAATTTAAAATACCCATGATAAGGGATAAAGCATCAGTCATATTCGAGAGACGATACAGAGAGGATGATGGAATCCAATATTACTGCGTGGAGTTTAATATCTCAAGAGCCGAGATTTCCCCAAGGAGTGTTGACAGATGGTTTTGTTCAACGGTTTGATAGATATATGGATTGGGAACAACTTTCCATACACTACCTCTTTACAATGACTATGTTAAGAATTTATTTTCACAGAGTTAACTGGATCCATATTTTACAAAGACAACAGTTTTCAGAAGACTTCCTTGTAGAGATGACACCAAATTTTAATAACTGTTGGGAAGTAATAAGTAAATATCAAAATCTCTCTGAGAATTACATTGACAATTTTAAAGATAAACTAGACTGGGATGTGTTATTCAATTACCAACGATTAAGTGGCAAGTTTCTAAGGGAACATGCCAACTATTTAAAGTTTATTCATTTTACCGAAGACAACGATACCATCACCAGCGGAGAAACATCTGGAA
Organism: Allygus modestus; assembly: GCA_963675035.1. NCBI lineage: Eukaryota > Metazoa > Arthropoda > Insecta > Hemiptera > Cicadellidae > Allygus > Allygus modestus. The sequence goes on along the minus strand of OY776111.1, from coordinate 178,865,805 downwards.
CATCTTCAATTACACCTTATTTCTATTTTTACTACTTTTATTTAATATGTCTACATTTAATTAATAAATCCATTTCTATATAATAAATGGATTTTAAACAGTATAGAATACAAGAAACCAAAACTTATATTACATTCATTGTAAAACATTTATAGAGTGCACCTACTGATTGTAGGTTTTGCTATAAATAGTCATGTCGAGGGTTAAACGCATCAGTCATAATCGAGAGAGATTACAGAGAGGAAGGGGAATAGCATCAACAGCATTTTCTCTATTGAGTAAACCGGTTGGAGCTATAGTTAACAAGGCGATTGATTTATTACCTGTGGAATTACATTTACCTGGAGAATATCAATATTGTGGTCCTGGAACCAAATTAGAGAAACGCCTTGCTAGAGGAGATCCTGGAATAAATAAGCTCGATCAGGCTTGTAAACAGCACGATATAGCGTATTCCAAATTTGGTGATACTAAAAATAGATCAATAGCGGATAAAGCACTTGCTGAGAAAGCTTGGCAAAGAGTAAAATCTAGTGACGCGAGTATTGGTGAAAAAGCAGCGTCTTTAGCAGTAACAGCAGCAATGAAAGCAAAAACTACGTTTGGAGGAGGAAAGAGAAGAAGGCGTGGGAAAAAACCCGCTAAGAAACAAGGAGGTAATATCAGAAGAAAACGTCGATCTACCAGTGGTAAAGCTAAAAAGAAACCAACAATATGGTCAATGATAAAAAAGGGATGAGGATTATACCTAAGACCGTATCGTGTGTATTAAATAAGAAAGAGCAATTAATAATTAAAAACAAAGAATTGACCAATGAAGAACTGATTACATATGCTTCTTGTTTGAAAATCCCATTTTTTAGAGGAGTATTTATGAAAGATGAATTACCGGTTAAAATGTGGAAAAATGAGACTGGTATTGTAAATTTGGATAATAGTGAAGGATTAGGCACTCATTGGGTGTGTTACAAGAAACTTGGTAAAACCATTTATTATTTCGACAGTTTTGGAGACCTTCCACCACCGAAAGAACTTCAACAATACTTTCGTGCGGCAGAAAATGTTTTTTACAATCATACAAGAAAACAACCTGATGATACATCCATTTGCGGTCATTTATGTTTAGACTTTTTAGCTAAAAGTGTTAGTCAACTTTAAGATGTCTTCGTATACAGTGTCATTAACCGGTAACTCATGTACTTTGCGCAGTATTCTGTTTCCAGCGCTACGTTTGCAAAAAGGAAGACTATGGGAAGCCGCATTATTGGACTTAACAACATATAACTCTATTCCAAACGTTAGTGAAGGAATTAATAACAAAATACATTATTACAAGACAAAAGATGATAAAGGAAAGTATTCAGCTTTGGAAGAATTCAGTTTACCAACAGGAGCTTATGAAATTGATAACATAAATGAAGTTATACAAAAACATATGGGAAAAGAAAATATAACGATAAAAGGCAATAACAATACAATGAAAGCTGAAATTACGTCTAAGTATTATATTGATTTTAGTCAAGAACATTCAATTGGTAGTTTATTGGGGTTTCTAAGGAAACAAAAGTATTAGAACCTAATAAAACTCATTCTGGGAATAAAACTGTGACGATCATCAAAGTTAACAGCATAGATATTACATGTAACATTATACAAGGATCCTACAGAGATGGAGAAAATCGTCATATATTACACACATTCTACCCCTCAGTTGCACCAGGTTTCAAGATAGTAGAAAAGCCTCAAAACCTTGTGTACCTACCGTTAAACACCAGTTTCATTTCAGACATCGTGCTGAACATAGTGGATCAAGACGGAAACCTTATTGACTTTAGAGGAGAAGCTATTACTGTAAGAATACATATAAAATCATCCGCTTAGACAATGGGGTTATCATTTAAAAAGAGAGAGCCAACCAGCAAAGAGGTCAGTAGCTCATCAGCTGTAGAAGGATTAACAAGTGACAACATTCGTTTTCTAGAAGAAATTGGATTAAAGGTCATTAACAATGGATATACTGGATATAGCGCAGGGTCCAACATTCGACGAGACCTTATGGGAAAAGGAATATCACACGCACAACCCTTACGCTTCGTCCAAATTAAACAATAACGATGAAATTAGGATTCCTATACAACAACAAGACATTTATACTCTTCCATGCGAAAGTTATTTATATATTGAAGGAAAAGTAACAAAAACTGATGGTACTGCTGGAACCACTTTTCCGTTCATAAATAATCCTATGGCATTTTTATTTGACGAGATTAGATATGAAATTTCAGGAGTTACAGTCGATTCAACAAAAAAGGTTGGAATTTCCAGTACATTGAAAGGATAAGCGTCTTTAACACCAAATGAGAAGAATCTCTTAGCTGTTGCAGGATGGGTTGCACCAGACAAAAGTACAATCGCTCCTGACTCTTCGGGAAACTTTGATTTCTACGTACCTTTAAGATTACTCCTAGGATTTGCTGAAGACTACAGAAGAATAATAATAAATGTAAAACAAGAACTAGTTTTATTAAGATCATCAAACGATAATGATATTATTAAAGCAGCTGCTGGAACAACTGATGCCAATTTAGACTGGAAATTAACATTAGACAAGATTGTTTGGAGAGTACCACATGTGCGACTAAATGATGAACACAGGATTACATTATTAAGAAAGTTAAAATCAGATCGAGACATTGTAATGTCATTCAGAAGCTGGGAGTTTCATGAATACCCCGTTTTACCTACAACACAACGGCATACATGGACTGTAAAAACTTCTACTCATTTGGAAAAAGCGAGATATGTAATATTTGGATTACAAACGAAGAAGAAAAGTATAATAACTGAAAATGCTGGTGAATTTGATCATTGTAAATTAACAAACTGTAAAGTGTTCCTGAATTCACAATTCTTTCCCTACGACAACTTTAATATTTCTTTTGATAAAAAAAGATACAGTGTTTTATACGACATGTACGCTAGGTTCCAAAATTCATATTACGGCAAAACAAATACACCTCTACTATCTCCCGTACAGTTTGAATCGATAGCTCCGATTGTTGTAATTGATTGTTCCAAACAAAATGAATCTGTAAAATCGTCTAGTGTTGATATAAAAATAGAAATGGAATTTCAAGAAAACGTACCTGCAAATACATCTGCGTATTGTTTAATTTTGCACGATAAAATTGTTACATACACACCGTTGACCGGTATTGTAAAGACAGTATTGTAAAACGTTGTACCACCACCGGCACCGCCACTGTCGCTAACCTATAAATAGCGGAGCAACAATGCAGGTCTTCAGTTGATCGTCTATCGGCGCATGGGTAACATCTTCTACAAAATGAGTTCTCCATCTGTTGTACAAGGTGATGCAGAGGTAGCACCATTATTGGAACGTGATAATACTAGTGAAGCAGAAATCATCAAGGAAATAACTGCATTTTTAAAGTTTGGTAAAAGAGATAGAGAGGAGGAAATTAATGCAGACCCATCAAAGGTAGTACCAAAGAGGAAGAAGAAAGTTGAAGAAAATATTCCTCCTCACATTTTAACTGAAGTTTTTCTGCGAATCTTTTACCCCATCTCAGCATGCATCAGTAAAAGTGTATCAGTTGGATTGATGAAATCATTGGATTATTCCCCTACAGTAATACTACACCATGGAACAAAAAAGGTTTTATTTTCGCAAAATGCTTGGGAGTCATTTTTGAAACATGTACATTTAATAGAATGTTATTTAACTAACAGTTTGTGTGAAAGGAAAACACATATTCGACTTTTGGATTGTGACAATGAAATCGATATTGTTAAACATCGCGGACAACTACAAGTGCGAATTAGAGACTTGACTCAACATGAAAATAAGATTCTACTGTCACGTGAAGAATTCTACGTTTTAAACTACGCAACAGAACCTATTACAAGGTACATGAGACAGTTGGTATTTGCAAGCGCTATTATTAAAGAATATTTGGTCGATACTTTGGAAAAACAACCTGATAGCACCATCGTGTACGGACCTGTGGATACATCTATTTTTAATAGAATACCTCATGAAGTTTGCATGTGGAGAAAGTTAAAGGATTTTGAACCACTTGTAGAAATCGCTACAGAAGCTACAGAAGAAACAACACAGGAAGAAGAAACGGAGAAACAAGAAGAAGAAGAAAACGAAACACAAGAAGAAGAAGTTAAAAAAGACTAAAGTTTGACTTAGTAAAGAAGAACACACGTGGGGTAGGCCTATTGGGGACGGTGCCCACGTTAAATATACACCAACGCGCCTGCAACTGTACGGCCTGGTATTTAACCTACCGTGGTGTGGAAAACAGTTTAGTTGATCGCTAGGTGCCATGATGAGCGGAGGGGATGAAGAAGTGAGTGTAAAGCCTTGTGTAATAGAATTTCAAGCATTTCGAAATAATGATGATAGGTTTATTATCAAGGAATTAGTAATTTTAGACTTGCTTACATTTGTAGTCTACCCATTCACGTTTGAAGCTCCTTTTTATTTGAACAAACTTAACACCAAAGCGAAAAGTACAAACAAATGGATAACAAACTACTTTCATCACATACATTGGTATGAAGGATTTATAAGCTACAGTAATCTGCACAGTATTATGTTTAACTTTTGCAAACAATATTCACATATATACACAAGAGGATTAGAAAAAAAGAACTGGATACAAAAGTACACGCACGGTAATGTTTTCGATATAACTATCAGTAAGGACTTTAACATTAATCTCGGTAATACTTGTGTCGCTGCAAAAGATCTTAAACACGGTCAAACAAACTGTGCATTGTACAACGCATATCGTTTGGCTGCTTACTTGAAACAAACGCAGGAATGTGGTGGGGGTAGCGGAGAACAGAAATGTGGTGGGGGTAGTGGGGCCTATAAATACGAGGAGACAACACCGCTCCAGCACGAGTATTATTCGAGACTCCGAAGAGGCAACATCACCGAAGACACCACCATCACTGACGAAGATGGCATCACAACAATATCTACAAACATTGGTTGATCAATTCAACACTAACTCAAAATCGAACCTTCTGCTAACTAAAAAATGTTCAGAACTAAAAGAACAAAGACATTACATTATTCATAGCATCAAGAAAGTGGAAACCACACATGGAGAAGCAATTCTAGTATCATTGTGCGAAGGACCTATGACTCCAGGAGATGAGCCGAAGTTTCAAGTATTTCTTCCAAAACGATTTGTTCAACTGCTACAAAATGAAGACTTGCGAGATTTTCAACCGGGGACGTTGTATTTGGTATCACACGGTGTAAGCGGCAACAACTCGACGGAACTCACTCTGCACATCATGCATCATTGTACATAATGTCTCTATTTGTATTTCTCTGTTTGTATTTCTAGTCATAAATGTTAGACTTAAGCTTATTGTATTGTAAAATGCTTGTTTATTAAAGAAAAAAAAAAAAGATTAAAAAAAAACAAAAAAAAACAGCAACATAGCAGTATATTATTTTAAATACTGCTGTGTTGCTTTTTTTAAAATTCAAACGGATGACCTTGAACTTTCATTCAGGGTTAACTTATGAAGAGGTATAAAAGAGAGGGAGCAGTGAAGTTAGTCTCAGTCTTGTCTAACACACGCTGCAGCTAACATGTCGGTGCCACCGATGAACAATTTATCATTCGATAACAATTTGAAGACATATTGTTGCGAGTTGCAATGTTTTAAAATACCAGGCGATCAAGTTGACGGGAAAGCTTGTCGTAAGTGCAGGTGTTTCAGCTATTGCATATGTAGATGTAAAACATATCAAATGAACCGACAAGATAAAATACAAGAATTACGGCGACGGCTTGCATTACTTTGGCGGCAAATGGAGTAGCAACCATCTGCCGCGCACTTGCCACCTGCCGCCTACCATCTGCCGCCTGCCATCTGCCGTCCGCCATCTGCTCCGCCCCACCACACTTTTACCCCCACCATTTTGTTTGATACCAAAACGCTAGCTAGCGAATAGTCAGTACACCTCCGGCTCTTGACTAGTGTACATCGAGCTCTCTGTTAAAATGTCCATCAAAATTAGGTGTATTCATTATGACTCTATTCATCTGGCGACTTTCCAAGACCTCGAGGTTTTTAATGAAGAGTTAAGACTTCTCATTGCGTCCGGTTACGATTTATCTTTGGAACTTTACGCATCAAAAAACAGCATGGACTCTGCGCAGGAATCGAAGTATCTACCGTCTTTCATCAGAAAGCGAAGTGATGCCCGCAACTCGTCCGGATCAACAACATCGATGACAACGAACAACGGGGAACTATTGTAAACATGAATTATTGTAAATAAAATAAAGTAATATTTGTAATAGTACTACCTCGCACTCGTATCGTCTGATTGCTTCATTCGATTGTTTCATTCGATATTTCTTATCGATTAAACTATCGAATCACAATCAGATTTTACGCGTGCGAGGTAGTACTTTTTTAAAATTACCTCCCCGTGACCTTGGACTTTAAAATTTCCCTCATTACGTCACAAAACCGCCTACGTCACTGGCTCAGCCTCAGATGACGTCTTTCATGACTCAGCGCATCCGGTCACGTGACCGGATGACGTCACTTCCGGTCCAAAACCGGCAAACCCACACTACTTTCATTAGTCAAAGTTATGAACGCCTTATGGTATACGTTGGTTAAGCATGACTAGATACGTCCTTTAAACTTCACTTTTTCTTATAAACTAATAAACACAAAAATTCAAAAAATACGCCATTCTGATCTAATATTATCATCAAACTGAAACAATTTATTCTATAAACATGTATTATTAGTTCCGTTTTTATTAAGTCTTTTGTATGTTATATTTATATATTTTTAAATAAATCCGTCACGCAATGTCCAATCTATAGTATGTTTTATGTTATTTAATTACGAAATTATAAAATAATTAGTTAAACTTTTTGGGCCCATGTTTTAAAAATGTCGAAAATTGTGAGTAGGTGACGCTTAGTTTAAATTTTATCCGCAACGAGTAAGTGTTGAATAATAAATTCATAATATTAAACTATTTATTTGTTTGGTGCAGTCACACATGCGGTTTAGTCAATCTAATAACAGAATTCAATGGCTTTAAATTTTTAAATTTCCTAGACGTAGTTACAATTATTTTGAAATAACTAAAGTGATTGCTTTCCAAGAAAAGATGCTTGTGAAAACGAAGAATAACGTGAAAAATTTATAATTTACATTCGATATGGTCAACTATTGCATGTAGTGTGAGACGCAGTTTCATTAAATAGTTCACTGTTATTCAATAATGCATCCGTACTTATACGAACTAGTAAAGTAACAGGGTCCTCAATGTACTCAGGATTACGTTTTTAACTGATATCCGCGGATATCCGCAGGCGGATATACTGAGGCTGATATCCGCAGTAATCTCTGAAACCCAAATATTTCTAGAAGTTCTGGTGGTGTCATTTTGTTGGAAACATAAAGCTCTACAAACCACTAAATTTGATCAAAAACGTTAGAGCCGTTTTAGAGAAATTAAGATTTTTCATGTTTTTAGCAGTTTTTGGGTGATAATTTTCTTAAAGAGTGTGGTCGCTGGTTTACATAGATAAGTCGGTATCGAAATTACCTCGTTCAAAAACTTCACGTGAATGACATTTTTTCAATAATACTAGCAGTGGCCAGAAAATCGTATAAAATCAGATAGATCTTAACATAGTGTTAATCCATTTCACTGTGTAGCTATATAAAAACATTACGAAAATCAATAAGATCAATTAATTGAAATATGGGTTAAACTAACTCAATTAGTTAAATATTAAACCTAGCACCATAACAATAAGATAATTCGACATCCAAACATATATATGACGTTGTAAGTTAAAACTGTCAGATAATTTAAGTAACATCATCTCACTTAATATTTTGGGTAAAGCCTTATTAGTTTACAATATCAATATCCATTTAGCAAAGTATTTTCCTTGTAAACGTTAGTTTATGAAAACAGTTACTTAGAAACGTAACTATTTTATTATTTTAAAATAGTAAACAAAAAAATTAATTAAAATCATAGCAAAAAATAAATAGTTTTATATTATTTATTATCAACTTAATAGGTTGTAAAGTCCGTGAGATGTATATTCCAGCCATAGTTAGGTTATTTGCCATACGAGATAAATCAGAGACTTTCTCAAATAAAAGTTCAAAAGTGCAAATTGTTTGGCGCGTTTCACACATTTTGTCTTTAGGTCCGTCTCAGAATACCATTTGACATTTAAAAACTTGTTTGTTTATAGATTAGTAAAATCTGTTGTTTTTTTATATTTCCTAGAATGTCAGCAGCGGAGCAAGGACCAACCACAAATTCTCCTGTGGCCAGATATCCACACAAACGTGTACTCGATACCTGAACTCGCACTGTATGTGTATGTGTGCATGTGTGTGGTGTATGTGTGTATGTGTAGATAGGTATGAAAGTGTAATCTACATACCTGCTCATTTTTTTAAAGGGTTAAAGAATCAAACTGACAGATTTTAAATTATGTTTAAGTATGTTTTCCTTTATTAACTAAGTGTTTGTGTTTTTGAATATATTCAAAAATACTCAGATTTAACTGCTAGATTTATTTAAGTAGAAATGTTCTTTTCCGATAAGCCACATTTATTTGTGGATTATTTGACAAGTCAATATGAAGGTTTTAAGTTTTTGTTTTTATACATATTATATTATTTATAATAAGTTTGAGAAAGATCTCTGCAACAGTTTTAACGTTATTGTGAAACACAGTTACACACATTGCCTCGTATTAAAATGGCTTATTTTAGTTTATGTATCCACCAAAAACGATAACATGGTAACTGTTACATCGGCTCAACAATAGAACGTGGACAAAAAATGTAAATTACCTATTGGGACTATTGGGCACGAGAATGAGTTGTAGTACATCTTCAGATTTACAAAGTAAGCCCGGCGAAGTGTAGATAGTGAGCTTAATGCAATTGATTCTAATGCAAAATATGTTTCATAATCCAAGTCCAATTAATTTTTTTTTGTTGGTGATGGCGATCAAATGAATTTTTTTAAATTTGTATTATATAGCCTACAGCTTTACGTTAAAATTTAAACAATATACTAGTTTTAAAACTGTAAATATATAGTTAAAGAAAGGTTTTAACGATATTATGAAAAAGTATAAACTATTACTTTTTATATACTAAGAAAAATAAAAGAATAACAACTTAAGATATTGTGCTTGAACTTGATATCGGTTTTACTGAAAGATAAAACAAGAGTATGTAACAGGTTTAGTATGCAAAGGACTGGATACAACCACAACGGGAAAGTAATGGTTGTGTGCACACCCTAAGACCACCGCAGTGTTAAAGTTCTGTTGACCCTCTCTCCATTATTGTGTCTTATATTCTTAAATAATTCGTCATTAAATTAATCCCTCATACCTCTATTATTTAATTACAACCAGCTTAACAGGTCACACTGATATTGCTTAGCATTAGTTTTAAATTGAATGGAAAGTACTTCCGATCCTCTAAAGTATAAACTTACTAAATGGTCTAAAACAAATTTGTCTTTAAGTCGCTTAGTTTGTTTATCCATTCGTCTTCAAAGGAAAATGTTATAAAGCACAACGAACAACTTAAATTTAAAGTTAAGATGACAAAATGTTTTGATAATAAATTCTGAAAAAGAACTGTTTTATAAAATTAATGACTACAGGAGTTAAGTTCACAAACATTTTTGGGAGAGCTCTTAAAGAAAACTGAAGTTATTTTAAACTGAAATATGTAATATATGACTAAGCCATGGAAAAGACAACCGAATGTGCCCAAATACGAACTGCCACAGGAAACCCTTTAAAAGCCGAAAAGTATTGAACACAAGGATGTTTCCACTAAGCTCTAAACTCCCACGACCTGAAAACGCAGAATGTCCATTAATCATTGTAAATTATTTTTAACAATCCTTAATAAAAAAATTCGAATTAAATCAGGACAATCAAATGTCAACAAGAAAATTATTCCAAGAACGAAATTCAAGATTTAACCAAATTTATAGCAAATCAAAATGCAATCCCTAACCTAGTTATTATCAATGTCAATACAAACAATATGCAAACCTCTAAAACGCCAAACCACGTCATGCAGCCAATGTGGATGACAGCAGAGGCCAACCAAAACAGTTCCCTGGAACTGACAGGCACATACATTTCTTTCATCCATTTCAAGACAGGATGGATGTTAATTATTTATATTTGATGAAATGCTGCTTTCAACACAATTTTAGTTCAACGCTAAAGTACTACACCATGATACTCCATGACTTCCATGATCTACTGTCCCATGCCTAGTGTTGATTAAATTTATAAGATGACAGGTAGTTTTTTTTGTTAGCTTTTGTTATATATTGGTCATCCATTGCATATGGATTTAAGTTTGAATACCTTTATTTTATTTTATTATTAGTATTTATTTTAAGCTGTTGGCATTGATTTTGATTGTTTATTATTCGTTTCGTTATTTAGTTTCAAATTTTTAGTATTATTTATTCAAATGTTGTGTTAAGTGTTAATTGTCGGCCTAAAGACTAAATCAACCATACTGCAAAATGGAATTGAAATACTTCTAAGATGACATTGCATGTTTTATCTTATGTATTTGCAATATTGTTATGCATGTGAGCATGAATGTATTTATTTGCATGCTAATAATGTTATGCATGTTGCATCATAAGCCTGATGGGGCAAATCAATAAAGTATTTGAATTGAGCTAAAGTACTACTGCGAAGTATAGGATTTCAAATAAACAACGCTAATAGGATGCTATTTTACACGACATTGATGCTATTTCGGCAATAAAACTATAACCCCTTCCAGCACAAATTTTGTAAATATTGTTAGGTGAAATTGAGGGAAATAGATTTAATCCATTTCCGAGTTGATATGATACGAAATGTGGCACTTAAGTAAAGTTAGTCAGTAAATAACATTTATATACTCTCCATACTTTGCAATTCTCACGTTACAATAACGTATATCTATCGTCACGGTATATTTATAGAATTAACATCATCTAAAACTTTATAGTAATGTAGCAATAAGCGTTATGCAACTACAGGCTACAGTCTATGTTTAACCCTCATGAAAGGCGTGTGGGTGGGAGTGGTGGCCCGGGGACTCGCTAAGCCTACTGCAGTGTTAGCCGTTCTATGACCCAATACTGCTCGCTTGTTCTTGCTTCTAGTTAAATATAATCGAAATATTTCCCTTGTACATATTTATGTTTATTCAATACTCATGTTTTTTTATTGAAAAATATATTTGTCATCACTCCGTTCAGAAAGTAGCTATTTTCGATGGCAGCTGATGTCAAAGGAATGATCGTTTCCTAAGCTCTAATGTAGAATTTTTATACTAGAAACGATATCAATCCTCATTAATGGAAAGTGAGATACCGTAACTAAAGTACAACGAATGTATATATTTAAATGTATACAGGGTTTCCACAATAACTCTTCATCAATTCCCCTGACATTGCTCGTTCTTACCTAATCTGTTTTTGACTACATTTCCTGACCTCAACATGTCAAGCCAACTACTTTACCACTACTATAACAATACACAGAGTGTCCATTTTCTTTGCACCACCATTTGAATCTCAGAAACTACAAGCCTTAGTAGGAAACTTTAAGAAAAACTTATTTCGTTATTTGATGTTCTGATGAAAACGTCTGAAAGTCATATTTGTATGAATGAATGTAAATAAAATATGATGTTGAGACATTTTAATTACAACATGAAGTGCTTGTAGGACTAAATAATTGTGAGGCAAAAATAATTAATACAAATCATTTTATAAAGAAAAAGTATCTGATATTATCAACTAAACTTAATCTTAGACATAAAGAGACCAGCAGTTGACCAGCTTCCATAGAAAAGCGCATTTAAAATTCTACTTTAAATTAACATGACAATAAAACTACATAATTGTTGTTTCTAATATTTATTATTTTTTTATTATTATTTTTAGCTTCACTGATATGTCCGCCTGAGATGTAACACGCGCACAAGGAGCATGAAATTGTTTGGAAGTAGGCATCATTCCAGAAACCACGATGCTAATTCTACTAAAGAGCACAGAGAATACGCAGCCTCAAGCAACACACCCGTGTTTTGTTTTTCAGATAGTATTCAAAGCCTTCAACAAAATTATACTTATTTTTTAATTCTCCTAATCATAATCAATTCTAATTAGTCATGAACGTTTTAATTGGTTTGATTCTTGTATTGCACATGTATGTCTCGGTTTTAAATATTCTGCATTGTTAAATTATAATATCGTCGCAGCAAACCTGCATACTCAGCGAATTTCCAATGTCTTAATACCACATAAAGCCGCATACCAAGTTTCATAAAAATATATTCACAAATAAGTGATAAATACAATTTTAATTATTCTCCATAAGATAACATTGGGGATGAGTACGCAGGTATGTTGCAACAAGGAACATAAAATAATGGGTTTTTATCTAAGTATCAATAGAACTCATCCAAGTAAAGTCACATACCAAGGTTTCATTCATATACATTTACAAATAAGCGATATATAACATTTTAATTATTCTCCATAAGAATAATATGGGGACCGAGTACCTAGGTTTGCTGCTTCGGGAACCATAAGTGAAAATTGTATTTTTTGTGCAAACAACAACAAACCACAACCAGATGAAGCCATATCCCAAGTTTCGTCAGTTTATATTCATAAATAAGCGAGATATAACATTTTTATTTTTCTCCATAAGGATAGAATTAGACAACGTACTGTGTTTAGCACTTTTGCAATATCTCAGTAACCAATTGTCGTAGAGCAATGATTAAAATACCAAATTTTTGTAGATGAATTTAATGGTATAAATTAAAATTTTATTTAAATAAAAATTACATGAGAAAACCCCAAAAAAAACATTTTTGGGGTACAAACCCCCCACACCAAAACCCCCCTTTGGATGGTGCGTTTCATCTAGTTTTTGAATTCGTTAAAATAAATGGTAATTTACACATTTGTACCAAATGTCATTAAGATCGGCCCTTTTTTACGAGAGTTTTCGTTCTTACAGACACACACATATATATATATATATTAACGAATGGTGTTTTTGGCATCTGGGGACCACAAAATATCATGGTCTCGGGCTTAAGTCTTACCATGAGACCTACGGTAATAGTAGGAATGGTATTACCCCCTAAACACAGTACGTTGTGTTATGGGGGTTTTACAGTAGAAAAGCCTGTTATTCGTTTGTTAAGAGTACTTTTATCATCCCCAGAAACCTCACGCCTACTTTCAAGTCTGTCTGGAACTTCCCTATAGGGGAAATTCACTAAAACAAGTTGAATGTATATAAATTTTGAATTTTTGTCAGGCTGTTGTTAACTTGATCATGATTTTGATGTTGAGAGTTTTGTTGCGTTAATTGTATAGTTTATTATTAGTGAATTTCCTTTGGAAAGTGAACTATTAGCATGACCCGCACGGGGAAAATTAAGCCCGGGACCACCATAGAAGTTCCTAACGTGACCCCCTGAACACGTTTTGGGGGTCGTTCAAAATTATATATCTATATATATATTATATGTGTGTGTGTGTGTGTGTGTGTGTGTGTGTGTGTGTGTGTGTGTGTGTGTTTGCACTATAGCGGTCGCATTTTTTGTCCGATTTACTTAAAATTTGGTAGGAACGTTCCTTTCTGCAATCAGTTGTACATGTTCTTTGGGCAAAACATTCGGAAAACTCTAAACCCCTTTTTTGGGGATTAATCTTTCAAATTTCGAGTTTTTGGGCCCAAAAAGGGTCAGAAAAGCCCCGTATGTAACATTAATGCATAGAAAGATGGGAATTAGGGAGGCGAAAGTTTCAAGCCCTCTCTTGTCATTCTAGCATTCATATTTACCGATTTAAGCATGTGGGTTAAGAAAATGTGTTTTGACTAAACACAGTACGTTGTGTTATGGGGGTTTTAAAGTATAAAAGCCTGTTATTCCTTTGTTAAGAGTACTTTTATCATCCCCAGAAACGCCTACTTTCAAGCCTGTCTGGATCTTCTCCTAACATTATAATGCGCAAAATTGTATTCCCAGCTTTGCAGGTAAATGAAACCAGGAGCATCAGAACAGCCAAAAAATCACTGTTTTCAGATTTTAATAAAAATTGGAATAAACGTATGTTTTTACACTTATTTTGAGTTTTAAAAGTTGTTATCTGGAAATTCACTTCCCTCACGTCAGCGTGCTGCGTGCGAACTCTTTATTCTTAATATGTATCTGTCTGTAATAAGAATTGGAGAAAAGGAAAGATTTCTCAAATAACACAACCCACAATCAGCAACAATGAATTTTAAACAAAGTATACAATGGGATATTCTATATTGTCAAAAAACGCTTGGAAAACCTTATTAAAGTTGTAAAAAATAATATTGTAGGAAAATTAAGAATAAAGCAAGTTCGGAAGTATAAATGAAGGGTTGAACCGAAAATATATTTTTTACTCATTTGCCGACTCATTTAATATCAATTGAATATAGCTGTGATAACAATTGTAAAATACTGTGATACGTCATAAAACGCAATCAGAACAAGCCCAAATCCCAGAGGAATTTTATTCATACGACAGGTATATTAATAATTAAGCAGGCTGCACAGGAAACTGCTTAATATAGGAATAAACTGTTACAATATGATCATGATTATTCTTGTCTAAGTAGATAAATACTGTTCCATAGTGCAAAATTTGACATATTCTAAAAATAATTGTTATAAGATATTCATCGGATGATTGAAATATTGCATACAAAGCTTGCACTCTATATAGTTTTATTTTATTGATAAAGGGTAATAATAACGCATTTATATTGTTATCGGTAAACATTTAATCCGATCTCGATCGACCCAAAAGTAAAATTAAAACTTGTTCACGAGGTAAAATGAAAGAATATTACAGTTGGCAAGACAACAAGTTCGTTAGTACGCGAATAGACATGCTTCAGAGCAACACGTGCAACATAATCGTTCATAAAAGTATTATTCTTAAAATATTGCTGCCTAGCTTTTGAACCAATGAAAATAGACACTACCTTAAATGTGAATACCAAATTTCATAAAGATCGGACTTCTTTTACGGAAGTTATCGTGATTACAGGCATACTGTATGTGTGTGCGCCAGTTGAAGGTGTGTGTTTCAAAAACTGAATTAGTAACAATTCCTTTATGAAATTTTGAAGATTTATGTATTTAACCTTAATAAACTAAATAAATAATCGTGCAATTTTTAACTTTTAAAATTGTAAGGGTCGTTTTTAGAAATTACATATTATTTTATATGCAAATTTGGCCAATCAAGCAATAATCTTTAAATGCCTGGAAAACCACTATTTTTTCGTACAAAGTCTAAAAGTTAACGCCCTTTAAACAAAACAGACTTCACTTAAATCGCATATCTAATAATCAAATTATGACAGATTTTATAAGTTCAATGGCAGCCATCATTAGTGGCTGCCATTTTGGTATCCGGCACGGATTTTCAAGTGGCTCCCTATCTGAAAATTTACCTTTTTCGCATCAACTATGATCACAGAAAGTGTCATACCTCAATCAAAAAGCCGATTTTTTCGGGTACCTGACGTTAACAAACGTAAATTACAAAGGTTAAGTTATTATGTTATGAAACAAATATGCTGACAACCCATTTTAAGTAGTATATTAAAGTAATTACTTTAGCTAAGACTTTAGATTACTAAATGTAAAT
The DNA here is from genome assembly GCA_963675035.1 of Allygus modestus. Lineage (NCBI taxonomy): Eukaryota > Metazoa > Arthropoda > Insecta > Hemiptera > Cicadellidae > Allygus > Allygus modestus. The sequence continues at coordinate 178,849,979 of OY776111.1, read as the reverse complement.
GTTATTGCTAGTAAGAAAGTTGGAAACAAATTGATAGTATGTTGTTTGAAGATAGTGACTTTATTTTTATAACGCCGGAAATTCAATATCCGTCCCATCACTCGCAACAATGTTCTTCTCATCGAGGTTATTGAGTAAACAACTAGTTGAAAGTTACGAACTACTGGACGTTTTGACAATCTCAGAAGGTTTGATTATGTCCCAGCATTGAAATAGTGTGTCCCTAACTACTACGTATTAAGTGACATCATTTACAAGAGCGAAACTTGTTGGGGTTGAACTTATTAAAATAAGTATTTTGTAAGTTAAAAAAGATAAATGTCCAATTTTGAGAAACACATGACAATTGAAACTGGTCACACATTTTTTGTTGACGTACATTCTAAACTGATTTATAAGTAAATTATAGTTATAACTTAAAAAAACAGTTGGCAGGTACATGACTTGTATTCTTCCTCAGGTACAAAAGGAATATATTTTTCCAACTGCAGATGCCTTAGCCATATTAGATCGTTGTTCAGTGAATATTTTGATTTATTATGAACGTAATTATTTTCAGTTATGTACAGTATTTAACTCAACATTATTTATATATTCATAGTTTGTACAAAATAAAAAAATCAGAATAGAACATAAACATCTTCATAAAGAGTTTTCAGTGCATGTTTATTGTTCTAAAAACAACATAGAGCTCCCACAATATTTTACTTGGACATCAACTTACACTTAATTTAAATACCCCCGTGGCAGCAAACCTGCGTACTCAGCGAATTTCCAATGCATATGTATGTATCTTAATACCACATAAAGCCACATACCAAGTTTCATCAATATACATTCATAAATAAACTATTTATGTCATTTTAATTATTCTCCATAAGAATAACATGGCGGCTGAGTATGCAGGTTTGCTGAAGCAAGGAACACAAAAAATGGGGTTTTATACAAATATCAATATAACTAATGTATATAAAGCCACATACCAAATTTCATTAATTTATTTTCATAATGAAGGCAGATAACACGTTACTTATTCTCCATAAGAATAACATGGGGCTGAGTACGCAGGTTTGCTGCTACGGGAGTCTTTGGTAAAAATTTTTTTTGAGCAAATATCAATGGTCCACAACCAGATGAAGCCGTATACCAAGTTTCATCAGTATACGTTCATAAATAAGCAAGATATAAAATTTTTATTTTCCTCCATAAGAATAACATTAGACAACGTACTGTGTTTAGCACTTTCAATATCTCGGTAACCAGTTGACGTAGAGAAATGATCAAAATACCAAATTGTGTGGTTTTTAAGCTTAAGCCAATGGAAAAAACTAAAATTTGACTATTTCCAAAATTACATGTAAATAATTCAAAAAACCCATTTTTGGGGTACAAAACCCCCCCAAAATACCCTTTGGGATATAGCGATCTGGCTGGTTTTCGAAATTAAAGTCATTAATGTTGCTTTACACGTTTATACCAAATTTCATCAAAATCTGGCCTTTTTTACGAGAGTTATCTTGCTCACGGACACGTATATATATATATATATATATATATATATATATATATATATATATATATATATATACAGTTTCGAACGAATGGTGTTTTTTGGGGTCTGGGGACCTCAAAACGAAAAGTTATCATGGTCCCGGGCCTAGGTCTTACCATGCCGACTACGGTAATAGCTTCTTCCCTATAGGGGAAATTCGCTAAAATTATATATTATGTAGGGTTTTCACTTTGTTTTAAATATTTAATAGTTAAAATGCATTACATTATTTAAACCCTCCTGAAATCCCTAAATACTTCAGGCAGAAGATCATAAGAAATTCTGTTTTAAGAAAACATCGAGTGTAATGTTAGATGGGGTACCTTTATTTTTTATATTTCAGCACACAAAAAAATAAAACATTAAAATTGCCACAACTGGATTTTTTTATGTTTAATGAAATGCATCTCTCTGTCTATGATAGGTATGCAGCAAGGATTCCTAGAGGATGTGGTTAAGTGTATGAAGGTTGCTGGTTCCAAAATTAATAAACGGGCAAAGTTTGTTATTTAATGTTTGATGAGATTAAAACCAAGAGACAGTTTGAGTATGATTTTAAACCTGACGTTAAATCTAGCACTAGTACTATAGGACTAGTGCTAAATATCACTACATGAAAGTGGTAATGCCTTGGAGAATATTTACAAAATAGGAGTAACCTATAAATGTAGGATTTTATACAACATTAACTAAATCAGTTTTTGATTCCCTTATCTCTAAACTGTCAGCAGATGTGTATTAAGTGAATGTGTGTTTGATATGGACAGAGGAAATGTTTTTTGGAAAGAGTTAAATGTTTCTAAAGAAAACCTATCACGGCTTACAAACCCTGTTAAGAACGTTTATGTGTTTCCTGATGCCTTTTGAAGTTAATTAGAAATTTATTTATTGCTACATGATTTATACTGGAAAATGGGAATGTCATATCAACAAAGCCAGTTGCGATATTTTTGGAGAGACGATTAAAAGTTGATCTGGAAATCTGTCCGAATTTCACCAATCGTCGTCACCTGGATTTGTCAAGTACCCACTGACAGGCAAATTTATAGGAACATGATTGTCCTATTATACGGCATTAGCTCTAATAACTACAATGAAAGTTTTGATTTCAGAAATATATGTTTTGTTACTGCTGAATTTATTAAATCTGTTTCACGATGTTTTCAGTTTAATGAACACTAACATCCAAACAGGTAACTGTCATCAAACTGTTATTCAAGTAAATAATTCATCTGGGAAAAGCATTTCAAAAATAAACATATCAATTTAATAACATAGAACATTTACTGGCTATTGTGCGCTTTAGTGGAATACTTTGCACACAGTTTGTTCAAAAAGGGTATATTATTTACAAAAATCTTTAAAAGGCCTATCGAGTATCATAAAGAAGAACGTCCTTCCTAATTTAAAATATATATTGACTCAAAGGTTGAACCAAGATGCGGCAGAAAACTTTTTTTCACAATTGAGGACAAGAGGTGGATTGAGTAACCACAAAACATCTTTAAATGCATTACACAGACTCACTTTGATTTTTTTAGAAACAGCCCGTTGTGAATTAAAAACCGAACAGTCAAACACGACATTAAAAATGTTTCTCGTATCTTTTTTGAGGAGTAGGATGATGTCAGCTAAAAACTTAGTACATAACATGTCAATCATATATTTAAAGCGAGGACCAAATATACAATTTATCTATGTGATCATATATTTTTAGAGCTTAACTTTTTGTAGGTCAAAAACTTGTACTAATTATTGCCATCATTCTGTAAACAAACTGTAATTCAAATTTCTATGACATTTTAGATCTTTTTTTAAAACAATTCAACGTGTTTTAAAACAAGAAATTGTACACATCAATTTGACAACAGATTATATGCAATTGCTTAATTAAATGCTTGTTGGTATTCCATTACTCAATAGCCATGGTGACATGTTGTATCAATAACCTTGATAGTACAGATCTACATCCAAGCATGTCAACGTGCATGTTAATTTATCATGTTTGTTGCATGGTGTTTTGTTGTAATCTACAAACTTACACGTGTATAAAACATTAATGTGCATTTAACGTTCACTTACGCTTACTTTACATCTACATATTTGCATTTGTGTGTGTTAAAATGGAGGAGAGGGGAGTGTGAGAAGATCTTGAAACTCATGAACAACATATTGGTAGAAATGTAATTTTATTTTATGAAAACAATTCGTAAATTGTGTATTTATAAATTGTGTAACCAGGAAATGTGCAATCTATTCGTAACTATCAAGCTTACAGTTTGTAAACCTTAATTACACATCAAATCAACAGTAAATGTGTATTTATATTAATATTAAATGTTTGCAGAACATTTTAATAATTGATCTATATAGGCTACTCACCAGTTATTATCTAAAAAAATATTATTATAATAACTATTTCCCACTTCTTAACTATAACGATCGACTAAATGTTAGCTACAAAATTGCAAAATGGCACTGCATAGTGAGACAAATTATTTTGTTGACTTTTCGATTGTTTTACGCCAGGTGAATTCTTAAGAGCAAAAACACACTTTTGCTGTAAAGCTGTTCAAATTCCAAACTTTTGTGGACATTCCGGAACTCAAAGCTGAGACAGTTGTAACAAAAATCCAAGACGCTAACGTTTATGCCAACAAATGCCTAACTTTAAATATAAAATTTTATTATTAAGTTTTATTTTTAACAGTTTGAATTGTAAAAAAACTTAATTTCAAAATATGTACCGGTACAGAGGGATTTGCAAGGTTTTTTGGAAAAACTAATAACATATTTTAACAATTCTTGGAAAATTATTTAGTTTTTGTTTTTGTTATACATACATATTATACTAAAATTTGTTTGTACGAGTATATGTGTTATGAATTGTGTGAAAAATTGTGTAAATAAAATATAGTAGTTAACAAACTTTACACGGTAAAAGTAAAATTTCCCCATATAATGTGGGGCAGGGAACGACGATATCGGGGAGGTGGGAACGCTCAACGCTCCTAATTAATGAGCTCCGAGCCTCCTCGCACTTGCCTGTCACGATGCGGTTTTAACTGTCTTACTCTTTAATTATGTTGTTTTTTTTACGTTCTATGAAGTCGGAGTAGTATATTAATTTATTTTTATATCAGATGTCAAAATGGTAAATTTTGTGTGATTTAAAATACTACATTTAAGATATTTTATTCACTTTGTAAATAGTAATCACTTTCCCATCAAAATAAACATTTGCGTTGTTGTAGACGGCCTGATTAATAAATAGTTAAGCCCAGTTGAATTCAAACTGTTTAAAATCATGTAATTTTGGCAATTTTGTCATTTCAATTATAATATGCTAGACATACAAGTAATAGATTAAAATATTTGCTATATAGCTATAAGTTTTCTCTTCTTTTAAAGTGGGAGAGTCAACGGCCCAAGTGGATAAGGTACACAAATACTAATGAAAGCTTAATACGAAGATTTGTTTAGCCGTTTCACAAGTGCTGGAATTAATCTTTATTGAACATTTTAAAAACTTTTAAATTCTTTGCTGTACTCATGCTTCTGGTTCTACTTATCTGCAAAGTTAGGATAACAATGTATTATAAGGCTAGGAGGTCCATTCAGGAGTGGAAGTAGTAGAAGGGGCAGTGGGGACAATAAAACTACGTTAAGATATTAAAAACAACCAAGTGATGACGGAACGAAGTAAAGGAATCTACGTATTAGCAGAGACAATGATTCGTTGTCCATCAGTATGTGGCCGTGTGTGTTCGGAACGCAATAACGTGAAAACGGCTGCACGTATCGTTTTCAGATTTTACACAACTGTTTTGCAGGATATTTCACGCTTCTAGTTAACAAATTGAACACTTTCGTTAAATAGTATTTTATTAATTAACACTTAAAAGCTGTAAAATTTCCATAAGATAAAGCCTTGGACAAAAATTACAGAGTTTAAAGTAAGAGATACGAATACAATATTGTTTCGTAATTACTTAAAACTACTAAAATAAACGGTATCAGGAAACTTGGTTATAACAGGTTTTTCAGTCAGTCCGCGCCCCTAGCGGATAGAACCGTAGTCGCCCGCGGTCATCAGTTACATATTTTTCTACTAGAGTGCAGCACCAATCATATCCCGTTATAGGCTATTGCGAATAGAATAAAATTACGACCTTAATGGGTTTAAAAAAATTTCATTGGAATTTTTATTTTTTCAAGAAAGCCTGTCATGTAGCATACCAGAGTAAAGCTGAATTTATAACGAGTAATATTTTTGAATCGGAAAAAATATATGAGTTATGGTTTAGAAGTACAGGCTATTCCTTAACTGTCAATATTTTACGCAAGAATGGCCGCCATTTTGAAACGGATAAAGATAAGTGAATTCTGCTTTTGCCAAAGTGTTTCTTTTAACGAGATCTTAAATTATGTTTTTGTAATTATGTATAATATCCCTATGTTTACGTAAGAGAATTTTTGGATTCGAAAATTTTGGAAAATGGCCGCCACGGCCGCCAGGGGGTGGTTGGCCGAAGGCTCCACATCTAAATTTGTTCAAATTACATCGGTCTACCTCTGTGCCAAATCTGGTGCTTTTATCAAAAGGTACACAATATTTTGAAATATTCTAGCTAAACAGCCGCACCACTTCTTCGAGCAGTTATAACCACGATTTGAAAATTTTGGGAAATGGCCGCCACCTAAAAAGTGTTTTCTGAATCCGGTGTAAGCTGTAAATATTGAAAGACAACCTTTGGTTACATTGTTGGAACAATTCTAAACTCAGTACTGAGTATAGCATACAAAACTATAAAGGTTTTTAACGAATGTATGGGCACAATTGCCTGAAATACAAAATGATCACGTTTTTTAACTATATTGTAATTGGATGAAAAAGCCTTTACAAGAAATAAATGCAGCTTATATGACATAAAGCTACCTTATTCATTCTATTAGAATTTTTCAGCTCTACGTTTACAAAAAAAGTGGCTCTGAGTGAGTACAACAAAGAAAATACAAAAATTATAAATACGATTTGTACTTAAATAAGTAAATCCAAATTTAGTAAATATTTTATTTTGTGACTTATAAAATTATATTAGCTTACGTGGTAAATACATCATCTATTGAACTGAGGTGTACGAACTATGGTGTTTACGTTAAATGTTTAACTAAAACTCTATAGCATAATTAAACAGTTATGAGTTGTATTACTGACGACAAGTTTGAATAAATACAAAGTTCAAATAAATGATTGGTATATTCGAGTATATAAACGGGTTTATCTATATTTATAAAAAACACCACATGGTATTTTACATATTTCATCATTGTAAACTTTGTACAATTGGCTTACTGCCGTTGAAAAAAAATTGCTACTTGCCTTTTAAATTTAGCAAACTAATAAGAGTAGGTGTTTAATACTGCCCACTCCAATTTTCCTTACTATATAATTCGTAAAAATGCTATCATAATTAATGTCGCCTTCTCGAATAAAATAACGGAACTTAAAATGAGATAGCAGTAAGCACTATCTATGGGTGATCTCTTTATTATGATAGTCACTATAAATATCGTAATAGCTCATCTTACAAATATGTCGTGATCATTTAACAAAAGCTACTCAGTAGTAATGTTTGTTATATTTAACATAGTTCAAATAATTAACGATTTAAAAGTAGGATCGGACGAATATTGTAAATAATATTCTTCTGAGTTCACTTATTTCAAAGTTCTTATTTAATGTTGTAAAATGTAAATATCATCACAAATTGTGAAAGAATGGCTATGTTCGTGGTTTTGGTTTTTATAAAATCAATTAGTGAAATATCTGGACAAGACGTTTCTGAGGTTAGTATTAGTTTTTCTTCATTCGACAATCTTCTTAACATCATTTATATTTTATGGCTAACAACGTTCAATATGTTATACAAGATACACATATTCAAGATTAATGTTCTTTGTTTTATTAAATAATTATTTTTTGTTTTATAGTAATATTGTACAATTTAATACGAAAAACACACAGAAGTTGATAATTAGTATCAATTTGCATTAGGAAAAGTAAGCTTAAGCCAGGGATCACTAAAGAAGCTTTAAACGTGTTCTCTGAAAATTCATTGGTAAATATTGTACCAGTTTGTGTTAGTGGCAGTATTTGAGTGGCTACTTACTTTAAATTGTACAGGAATCCTCATTTTTTAACAGCTAATCAAAATAGTTCCGCGAACCAATAGGGAACCCTGGAATATAAATATTCACACTAAATTATATAATTAATTTTCAGACCATTTAAGGTTTTTCGTTTGATATTAGACCTAAGAAGAGTTAAGTAAGCCCTTCTTGGCGTGAAATGATGATGTAAAACGCTTGAGGTATTAAAGCAAATACATTAATTTGTTAAATGCATTACGCTATCGTGAAAAATTGAATAACTGTTTCAGATTTCTTTCCACCTATTACTAGTACTCTACACAAAACCACTTCATAGAGCTACATGTTGTCCGTCTAATACTGTTTTGGTTTTGGTTCGTTTGGTTGTTTTTGGTTTGTTTTGGCTCTAGTGATTGATTCTGATCCATAACTTATATAGCATAGTTCTACATTAACATGATGACCAAATGGCGGTCAAGTTTATTCTTTACAAGGGGTTCACAAAGCTTTACAATAGTGTTTGTTGTCTGCTTCCCATAGTTTGGAATGAAGGCGTAAGCAGATAAGACAGTACTCGAACTTTTAGACCTAACTTGGTTGGTTTCATAGTTTTCTACACTAAACATAATCTTCTCCTTTGAAAGGAATAGTGCTTTCATAAACAGTTAAGTATTATCTGGGTGACTAAAATAACATAAATTTATCCTAAATTGTATTTTAAAATTTTCTTATTTTGAGATCTTTGTTATTACTTTCTTCAGTGTAGTTTCTATATCAAAGCCAGATCATAGTAGAACATGACGAAACAAATGACATTTTGTTATCCTTTTTTAGAGACAAATAATGTTTTATATCTGGCATAGAGTGTACAACAATATTATAAACTACTCTAATAACAGCTTTTATTTCAAGAGTATCAAATCTATTTTTTATTATTTTGTAGCAAGATTATGATTGGAATTTGGTACTTTAGCAGCTTACAAGTTATTTTTTGCACATTTTGTTTTCAATTAATCCTCGTTTGAAAAACAATTAAACTATTCCGTAGGCTTTGGAACAACGTTATTTGTTGAAGAAAGGGTAGGATTTGAGGGTTACTTACCCTGAAGGAGCTCATGGGGCCTGTTTCAAAGGCCACGAGTCCATTTTCTGTCCCATTCTGTACGTTGACTTTTGTTTCCTAGCCACACGTTTGTTTTTCTTCCTCTTTCTTTTGAATTCCACGCGTTTTATTCGTATTTTCTTTCGTTATATTTATTTACATCGTCTTTGTTTTAGTTATGCTTTCTTATTCCGTGTCCAAATACTACTTATCACTAGAGACACCATCACTATTCACTGTCTCACATTCTACTTTAATTGTATTACTGTTTACACAATCACAGATTTTACCTTCATTAATAATCTGGTTATCTGCATCAACAGGAACTTCTACCCTACATTTCGATAAGTTACCCGATTTGCCTAGGTATCGTTCAAAATACCACCTTCAAACAAAATACGATTCAAAATTTAAATTGTATCTTCGTAAATTAACGATTTTTTTACTTTGAATGTCATCTTCACATTTTTCAATCAAAAGTCAACTATGTAAGCAATATTTGACTTACTTGGTATATATTTTAACTTACGTGTGTACTTAAGTACTATGTCATTAATTTAACTTATTTTAAAAATTAAAAGTTTTATAATTTATGACAAATTAAATCTCTTTCGGAGTAATCCATTGGCATTGGGACGATGGAACACGTCTATTATGATGTATTATATAAATCATAAGCCTTCAACAAGCACTGACATATTTTCTATGTTTCAGGTAAAAACTGAAGACATTTACATATACGAAGGAAATGATTTCTCACAAGTTGTAAAAACTACCCTATTCGTCGATAAAACGTTGTTAATTAAAACCTTTTTCGACAAAGTGAAACACGGTGAAGGGGCTCTTATTTTAGCTCCAAAGAAGTACGGTAAATCAACAAATATGAATATGCTAATGAGATTTTATCAAATCAACCTGGACGAAAGCGGTAATTTAATAGAAGCTGAAAAATCATTTAACTATAAGTTATTTAAAGACAATTATTTGAAAATATATCGAATTAGAGATTTTTTCCACGATCAATTTGGTAAATACCCGGTTATACACATAGACTATAAACCTATCACAAATACTAACAGTGTCGAGGAATTGTTAGGAATATTTTTTGGATTAGTTATGATGCAGACATTTGCACAACATAAGTATTTATTAAACGATACTCAAGTTTGGTCCCTGAACAAAACGTACAGTTGGGTCGACAAAGATAAGTTCCAACAATACTTAGACCTCAGATTAAGTCATAAACTGTCCGAGTCCGATATCCAAACCGGGTTTAGTTTCTTAGCCAAGCTCTTGCACAAACGCTACGAGCGACGGGTTGTGGTGCTAGTGGACAACTACGACGCCTTTGTGGATAGTCCGCTGTTCTCCCAGAACCCGAACATCTTCCACCTTCTGAGTGCGGTGAACTGCGACCTCCTGAGAAGTTCCAGTGTGGAGAGGTCTCTGGTGACGGGGGTGCTGCGCTCTGGTGGGCAGAGCGTGCCCCGGGGGGAGCTCCTACCGTCCAACGTGGCGGACTGCGAGGCGCTGCACGAGTGGTACGGTCTCGGCGGCCAGGAACTCGAGGCTCTGCTGGAGCCGTACATCCAGAACGACGACGAGCGACAGAGAGCCATAGGCAAGATAGTCCATAGCTACAGCGGCTACGGCGTCGCGACGCTGGAGGCCGATGACGGAGGCATCCTCGCCACTCAGGGAGTCAGCGTCTGGTCCGTCCTGCAGTACCTAGAGAAGGAGCTCAACGTGGAGAACTTCAGTTCCTTAGTGTAGCACACAACATGGATTGAGAGTTTCACCTACTTACTTATCTAATCAGGGGAGCCGTCGTTACGCAATAAAGCTGGTTGAGTATCAATTAAGATCATTGTTGATAACTATACGTGTTCAGTGCCCTGTGAAAATAATAATGTATTATGTATTCAAATATTGTTTTAATCTATTATAATGGCTGTTTATTTAGGTTGATTAAATTAATTAAAACAAAAATCATATGAACTAGATCAAATGTGTTTTCTTCCATACAAAAATGATTGAAACCTTCAAGTGGAGCAGGTGAGGTAGAGCCCTGATGGCTGAAAGTAAAATCAATTCCTTTCGTAAGATATTGAGGTAATTCCTCTTGTCTTGACACCTTAACTATCAAAATTGGTCAGGATATAAAACTGGGGCTGACCACACCAATAATTCTCTAGGGAAATTAACAAGTATCTTCTCTTGAATTTGTAAGACTTTATCTCGGATGCAGAGTGAATTATTTTCTAAGATTTTCCTAGAAATTAAACTCACCTAACATTTTAAGTTATGGTTATAATAATACACTCTCTTTTTATTTAGCTATACGATTTTGCGTTTATCCTAAAAAATGTACCATACAACTTCCCGATCCGCTTAAATAAACTTAGTGACATTTTTCTTGGCTCACTGATGTTAGGTTTTCATGTTAAAATTGGCTTATATTGAGAAATATGGATAACATGAAAGAGATCAATTTTAAAATCCATTTTTAAAGTGTGTGCTAGACCCTTTTAGGCAATGTATTGGAATACACTTTCTCTATTTTATTATTTGACCGTCTTACTTTTGATGTGAATCAAAGTTTATAAAGAAATAAATTTGTCTTATTTGTGTTTTTATGTGAATATGTTATTTCTATTACTGTTTAATGGATTTACATGATCTTGGTAAGTAGCCTACCGTTGCAAACACTTAAATAGGTTAACTTAAAACTAAAATCTAATCTAATAAATAAAATTATAATTTCACAAAAATACCTATGTATTGTTTAATATTACATATTTGGTGTGATAAATTGAAGTTAAGGGGAATATAAATGATTCACAAAAGGATTGGATACAATTTACTAGCCTAGGCCTATTTAATTTACAAACATGTGGCTTTAACAGTCAGTTGAGGTGAGACCTTATGGTAAGGGTGAGGTTCGTGCTCGCATTGTCATGAAATCTTAATATTTTGTTTTTGAAATATGGGAACTCATAAATAGTAAGATAGTCTAGAACTTAAATTTTAAAATAAACTTTGCCAATTAAGGTGATCTCAAAATTAATGTTACTTATTTTTCGATGTCCAAAAATCACAGGTTTCTTGATGATGATATAGATTTGATAAATTTATTTTCCTTGAAGTTAACTTAGGTCAGTTTGATGAATGTTTGTTAATATTTATTATTGTCCAAGTAAGTTGGGTAATTCTTCTGTGTAATTGCTTGTTAGAGTCAATAAGTTGGCTAGATCTTACCAATATACTATAGTTCTTCGCTCAGATTTTAAAATATCTTCTTGGCCTTCAAAAATAGAAAATTAATAATCTGAGCCCGTCGACTGTTAAAATGTTCGAATTTCTTTACTCAAATCACTGATTTACGGGAAATTATTTAATATTGGGATGATACCCTTAAAACACTTCTAATCACTAGGCCATTACATCACAGAGAGAGCGAAATCTTGCTAATTACACTCACAACAATGAACACACGTGTTTGGGGATCAATTTTGATTATACATATATGAAATGTATTTTGAGATAGCTTTATAATTTGAATTAACTAGGCCTAACTAGGAAATTACTTAAAATAAATAATAAAAAAGTATATATGTGAAATTATTAGCAAATAAATACAACAAAATCGTATCCTATAGATTAAACATGCCTACCTAACTGAATTAATACAATCTTCTACTATATATTTGTCAAATCCACTTACTCACTCACTCACGTATCATCGCACAGCCTAAACTACTTGACCTAGAATCTTGAAATTTTGCATAGACGTTCCTTTGAGGGTGTAGGCACCCACTAAGAACGGGTTTTACAAAATTCAAAATTTTAGGGTGGTTTTCAGGGGGTTGAAGTTTTAGGAAAAATATGACTGTACTTCCTGTACACTATCGCCTCTAGCGCCTAAACAAGTGAACCTACCTTCAATCTGATTGAGAAACGTCAGTGTGGAAATAAATTTTAAACATTTGTTGTCCTATACATTTGTTGTCTATATCTTATGGTTTACGAGTTATTTAGCAAAACGTGCCAACGTGAGCATGCGGCGGCGGCCGGAATTGAAAACAGTGTCGATAATGTAGTCCATATAAGTTTAATCGCTGTCCACATTGCAGTGTGCAGACTTTTGGTTATTAAAATTAAATTAATTGCTAATTTTGATATTATTTGCTGACAAAAAATCTCTGTGTTTGGTCATAATTTTATTCATAACTAAAAATAAACTTTTAATTCGTTGTGAAAAGTAAAATTTGTAATATTTATATTTAGTTCTCACCAGCGAGTAAATTACAACAATCATACATGTTTGCCAAGGATTGACGCACATCATTGCATTATTGGCTCTTTTCCCTCATCTAGCGTTTGTCTGTGCGTTTGTTTGAAGCGCTTTAAACCCTCATAGGGTTAATATTATACCTGGTGATAGCGCCAAGGTGAAACTGTATTCATACCTTGAATTCCTCTTATTCCATCAGACTACCCTTTTCAGTTTAAACGTCTGCAATTCCCTGTGAGGGTCTGTTATACTATGACACTCAACAAGGCTCAGGGGCAGAGTTTGAAAGTAGCTGGTGTGGATCTGAGAAGTGATTGTTTCGCTCAAGGCCAACTGTTTGTGGCGTGTTCAAGGATGAGCTCTCCTGGCAGCTTGGTTATTTTGCAACCAGAAAGAAGAACAAAGAATGTAGTGTACAGAGAGGTTCTTAGCACCTAAGAGCTTTTTCTGTCGAGCATAAGCCCTGTACAGTACTGAAAGATAGTTTTGATTGCATGTAAATAGAGTGTGAATAATCTGTAAATATCTGCTAAAATTTGTTAAGTTAATGAGCCAAGGGTGCCTGAAAAAAACTTCCTATGGGGAAACGAGCATCGTTACCAGCATACCGGTTTCTTGGGAATTTCGTTTCCTGAAATAAATATTGATAATGAAGCACGGGTACACAGCTAGTTTAACTTAAATTGAAGTTGGGGTTATATTTGCATTGTGTTTTATTTATTTATTTACATGATTTAACACATTATTATTGTTAGCTTACTGCTCTGCATAGGCCTAATCCTATACAAATATTTTTCAACTATTACTATAGCATGGTTACAGTTGTTAAAAACTGCTAAATAATATTGGTTTAGTTCTAATCCTAGTTCAATTCTGAAATATAAAATAGATAAAAAGGGAAAATAACAAACATGTCATATTTTAATTCGATTTAATACTGTCATATGGAATTTGTTTAAGTTATTCTGTTTAGTAGATGAGATCAGTAATTGGAAATTTAATAAAATGTTAAACTAAAAATACCCCCGTAGCAGCAAACCTATATACCCAGCGAATTCGCAATGAATATATATGTATCTTAATACCACTTTAAGCCACATACCGGTACGACCTTTTATCAATATACATTCATAAATAAATGATTTATGACATTTTAATTATTCTCCATAAAAATAACATGGCGTCTGAGGTTGCAGGTTTGCTGAAACAAGGTACACAAAAAGTGGGTTTTTATGAAATTTTGAACAACTCAACTAGGTGAAGGTATATACCAAATTTGATTAATATATGTTCGTAATTAAGGGAGATAACATTTTACTGATTCTCCATAAGGATAACATTGGACAACGTACTGGGTTTAGCACTTTTAATATCTCTGTAACCAATTGACGTAGAGCAATGATCAAAACACCACATTGTTAGTTTTTAAGTTGAATTTATTGTGAAAACTGAAATTGGATTTAATAAAATATTGTAAGTAAACACCCCAAAAAAACATTTTCGGGGTACAAAAGCCCCCCCACAAAAAAATACCCCTTAGGATAGAATGATCTGGCTGGATTTCGAACATAAAGTCATAAATGTTGCTTTACATGTTGTACCAAATTTAATCATAATCAGACCACTTTTACGAAAGTTATCGCCCCCACGGACACATACACACACACACACACACACACACACACACACACACACACATACACACACACATATATATATATATATATATATATATATATATATATATATGTATATATATATATATATATATACTCGTATATATATATATATACAGGTTTGAACGAATGGTGTTTTTGGCATCTGGAGACCTCAAAACGAAAAATTATCATGGTCCCGCACCGAGGTCTTACCATGCCAACTACGGTAATAGCTTTTTCCCTATAGGGGAAATTCGCTGAAAGTAAAATTTAAATTTTGTATTCAGCTTTTAGTTTGCTTGGATCATCAACTAAGATATAAAATATTAAGTGTTTCTAAATTTCATAACAACAACAATTTATTGATATGAACAACTACTAATGTCACTTATCAATGTAAAAGACTGAAATTGAACTAAACAGTAATAAAGTTAATAAACAATGTAAATACTTTCAAATTAAGAAACATCTATACTGTCAGATTGTCTATGGTCTATATTGTATTATCTCAGAAAATCAAACACATCTTGAATAATTTTTTAAAAATTTTAATCAGTGTAAAACAGTTTTGACCATTAATTATTTTAAAATCAAGAGAGGTCCATTAGCAATCGGCAAAAAACCCTGTTTTTTGGCCTTTTTTCGTCATCCCCATGTATAAAGAACGTGTAACCACCAATTCCGAGTAAACTACTGAACGTAGAGAGGCCAGGTTGGTGTCAAAAATTTCCCTTAGGCCGAGGATGATGAAAAAATTCTACATTTATTTAGTTATAAGTTTGTAAATGGCAAAAAACACAGTTTTTATTTTGGAAATTTTTCATCAATCATTTTAGCGAATTTCCCCTATGGGGAAGAAGCTATTACCGTAGGTGGCATGGTAAGCCCGAGACCATGATAACTTTTCGTTTTGAGGTCCCCAGATGCCAAAAACACTATTCACTCAAATGTATATATATATTTACATGTGTGTGTCCGTTACCGCGATAACTTTTGAAAGAAACACCCGATTTTGGTGAAATTCGGCACAAATGTGGAGAGTAGCATTTATGACTTCAAGTTCGAAAACCAGATCGATAGCACTATGGGAAGGGGGTTTACAATTTTCCAAAAATCGGTTTTTTGCAAATTTGACCCCAAAATGTAAAATAAAACTCAATTTTGGTTGTAGCCATTTTATAGAGCTTAAAGAAACAAATAATTTAGTATTTTGAATCATTAACCTAGGTTAAGTGGTTGCAGAGAAAATCCAAAAAAAAACGTGTCCCATGTTAATCTTAAGGGAAAAAGGTTTTTAGATTTTTCTCAGATAGGTTTACTAAAATCTTCACATTTCTGTTTATTATTAATGTGTCTAGCTCAACAAAACAAACATTTTGGTGTTTTAATCGTTGTTCTACGTCCAACTTTTGCAGAGATATTCAAAGTGCTAAACACAGTACGTTGTACAATGTTATCCTTATGGAGAATAAATAAAATTCTATATCTCGATTATTTATGAATGTATATTGATGAAACTTGGTATGTGGAATATTGCTAGTTGTGGTATATTGATATTAGTACAAAACAAGTTTTTTGTTGATAGTCCCCGTGGCAGCAAACCTGCATACTCGGCCCCCATGTTATTCATATGGAGAATAAGTAAAGTTGTATATCTCCCTTAATTATGAACCTAAATTAATAAAACTTGGTATATAGCTTCACCTGGTTCAGTTATATTGATAATTGCAAAAAAATACTTATCTTTCTCGTTGCAGCAAACATTCGTCCTCAACCCTAATGTTATTCTTATGGAGAATAAATTAAATGCTATATATCACTTATTTATGGATGTATTTTTGTGAAACTTGGTAAATAGCTCTATGTAGTAGTGAGTCACATTTATATGAATTGGAAATTCGCTGAGTACGCAGGTTTGCTGCGACGGAGGTATTGTTTACCGTACCATGTGTTCACTTTCCCTTCTTTGCATCCAAATTCAATTTGACAACTGAGTAAAGTTAACAAGTTGAGCAATTTCTGTTTGTAAACAAAGGAGACAACTATTCTGAATTAAATTTAGGTTTTTGGATTGAAATTGGCAGGTAATAAGCAACACAAATTATATGCTAAGTAGAAATTGAGTTTATAATACTGTATAAAAGTGGCAGAAAAATTAATTGTAATTAAAATTCAGATTTAAGTATTCTATATTCTCTATTTAATCTTCTAATTCGTTTCCTTTAATGTTGCAGTAATAATTGTGTTTTATTACTGATAATATAACCAAAGATAGATTTTTCCTTTGTTTAATCATTGTTCACGGAAATTATTACGACAAAGCAGCATTATAGCAGTTCATATCTGAAATCTTTGTTGTTGTTGCAGTTTAGGCAGTTTCTATTGCTTTGTGTAAATATGAACAGTCAAAAGCATTTGTAAACTACGATGATGATAGCCATTATTCATTCTAAAGGGCGGTTTGAATAAAAGAAAACGTGATTAAAGGCACAAATACACGATTCAACAAAGCTAAAGGGGAAGGGGGGGTTATTTGTTATGTTGATGATAAAATTCGAAGGTAATTTGTACAGTTCAATACAAAATGTTTAAGTCCAAAATTCAGTTTGATTCCACACAGTCGTTCTCTGCTATATAATATACCTTCTTTGCTATATTAGATGAAATTGGGTGAAGGTAGATGAAACTCTGCTAAGAAATTGTGATAAAAGTGATAAGAAAACTAAGGACTATGGACCTATACCACTATTAGCATTGAATGCATACACTTTTATTCAGTTTAGCTAATTATGCGTTTTTTGGTCTGTCAGATGCGATGCGTTGCGTTGCGTTGCGTTGTTTGGTAGATAGTTTGTATGTCAGCAGACGAAATCCAATTAAGTGTTGGTAAATATGTAGACTGTGTTTATCTTTTGGTTATAAAAACAAGTAAAGCAGTTAGGTAAATTTGTATTGCATTTTTGAGCCCAAATAAACCACATTTAATACAATTTTACTCCAGTTTTTAAAGAACAGAATTTGGTATGAAATTATATAAATCTTTGATTCAATATCCAAAACTAAACTATCAACAAAGTTTAAACCAAACCATCGAATTCTTCTTTCAGGCTATTTTTTGTGCAGGCGTAATTAGACGCGTTTTTTACGCGTTCTCATGAATATTTTAATATGCAATAGGCCTATGCTTTGTTAGAATAGCATCTTGCAATTTCGCACGGTAATTTTCTATTTGATTAAATGTATTTCAGAATTAGCGTTTTAAATAACTAACAGATATTTAGTTATAGATTTGTAAAGAGCAATTTTGAAGCCACTAAATTTATTTGATTACTAATGAAAACTATGTTATTCGTGTTTTAAGCCCGTTGTTACTGACGGGCTAATAACAGCTAGTGTATTTATAAACTTCATACCTGTATTTGATGGAATTTATAACACAAGGAGAA
Source organism: Allygus modestus (assembly GCA_963675035.1). Taxonomy (NCBI): domain Eukaryota; kingdom Metazoa; phylum Arthropoda; class Insecta; order Hemiptera; family Cicadellidae; genus Allygus; species Allygus modestus. The sequence continues at coordinate 178,831,774 of OY776111.1, read as the reverse complement.
TATGTAAAACTAAAGGTTTGCATCTCAAGCCAGTAGAAAATGGCACCCAATTGAAATTGTCATCATTACCCTATCATGATCGTTTAGAGAAACTACAAAGTAGGCATTGCATTATTTGTATTGATATGTATACTTTTATTTATTTTGTAATCAATTGTTTGTTTACTGAGCTTTACCTTGAAGGAAATGAATCGTTTTGCATTAGAAAAACTTTGCCCATGTATCCAAAACGGGATCTTTTCAGGATAGCAAAATAATTTGTAACTTAAGCCCGAACGAACAAAACCTCATTTTAAAGGAAGGCCTACATATTATTTTGTGATGCCCTTTAAAATGAGTGAAATTGATCTAAGACCGATTTGTTTATTGATACAAATTATGTAAGTACTTGTAAAACATGCTTCACTTTAAAATAATTGTATTTAATTGTTTCAATAGTAAAACATATACTATAATATACGTTATGTTAGCAGTCCCCCTAATCAGTGTTAATCAACTTGACGTATCGCGAGTTTGCGAATAATGGCATCGGTGTGGAGGGAGCGCTCATTGGGGCTAATTTATGAACACTGCGGCACTTCGTGCTTGAATAGGCCTCAGTCTACAGGGCCGCAGGTATGTTCATCAGCTCTGATGGAATTTATAAACAGGACCCTACCATCTTTGGACGGATACTCAAGTAATATTTCCAGTGAACGTCTTCCGAGAATTTTATTCTGAATTAGGCTAAATATTTATATTTATTTTATTTTATAGTGTTGTAAGACGTATTTTATATATCCTGTTTAAATATTGTTATAACAAATAAACATAAACGGACTAAATCCAAAATTTAATGACCTGTTACAATTTAAAATAATTATACCCCGTCGCAGTAAACCTGCACACTCAGCGAATTTCCAATGCATATATATAACCATATAAAATCACTTACCAGGTTTCGTAGATACATTTTTCCAATGAGCCGTACATAAAATTTTAATTTTGTTTCCATAAAAATAACATTGGGATTGAGTACTCAGGTTCTTTGCAACAAGGAACAGAAAATATAGATTTTAATTCAAAAATCAACAAACCACAACCAAGTGAAGCCACAACCAAGTGAAGCCACATACCAACTTTCATCCATATCCATTAATACATAAGCAATTTATACAATTTTGATTATCCTCCATAAGAATAACATGGGGGGCTGAGTACGCAGGTTTGCTGCAACAAGGAACACAAATTATGGCTTTTTATACAAATATCAATGTCCCAAGTAGCATAAAACTTGTTTAAAAACAATTTCAATATATTTTAAAATTATTTAAAAATTGTTTTAATATTAGTCAAACTTGGTATTTTTTCCATTATTAAAACAAGTTTCAAACAACTTTAAAATGTTAAAGAAATCATTTTAAAATATTTCAAAATTGTTGTGAAATTGTTTTAATATAAGTCAAACTTGGTATTTTTCCCAATATTAAAACAAGTTTTAAAACAATTTTAAAATGTTTCAAAATTGTTGTGAAATTGTTTTAATAGAAGTCAAACTTGGTATTTTTCCCAATATTAAAACAAGTTTTAAAACAATTTTAAAATGTTAAAGAAATTGTTTTAAAATGTTTCAAAATTGTTGTGAAATTGTTTTAATAGAAGTCAAACTTGGTATTTTTCCCAATATTAAAACAAGTTTTAAACAACTTTAAAATGTTAAAGAAATTGTTTTAAAATATTTCAAAATTGTTGTGAAACTGTTTTAATATAAGTCAAACCTGGTATTGTTTTCAATATTAAAACAATTTTAAATTATTTCAAAATGATGATTTATTCTTAAATTATCTGTGCAAAATTAACAAGGTGACTTTTAAAAATAGTTTAAAATTAGTTTACAAAATTTAAATTTAAACTGTTTTTCTTATATATTTTAACTCATTAAAACTTGTTTGTAAAATATTTATACATTAAGAATTCTGGATAAAAAATATATCCAATTAAAATTTTAAACGTTTTATTGAAAAATATAAATTGTAACAATTATTAAATCTATAATATCAGTCTTAATCCTCTTTCAAAATTATCTTCCACTAATTAGGTTTCTTCCTCGCCACTGATGTGTTCAGCATGGATTGTTCTGCAACAAAAATGTGTGGTATAGTAAATAAATCTAAAATATAACGACAATCACAGTTTTTAACAATGGTTTTTGTCCGCACATCTCAACCAAGCATCGTAACTATCTGTAATTCAATGACCCATGAACTAATGAAATCCCATAACCAAAGAATAACAATGTTTGTACTTTAATTTCTAACTTTAAGCCTGTACATTCTACGTATTAATATATTTGGAAAAACTAGTCACAGAAAATACAGCGGCATATGGACTTTGAATCTCTTACTGCTTGCCGCAACATCAATTATCGTTTGCGACGTCCATTTTTGACTTTCTTTCATCGAAAAGCTACTATATCAGATTATAAAAAAATGTTAAGTTGAAACACATTCACCCGGATAATAAAAATGGTGATGGCTGTTAGATCCTAAACTTTTTATGAATAATATCCATTATTGGGGGGGAAGGGGGGAGTAAATCCCTTTAGGGAGCATTGTATATCCAGTAATGGAATAATATCATAATCATCCACTGTTTTAGCCCCTGAGCTGTACGTATTATGTATCATCCCAGAGTTTTGAAAATTAGTAGGATTGTTTATTACCCTTCTGCACATCATACTTAAAGTCCACGAGCGAGGATGGTGAGCGGGTGGTGGGGAAGCCTCTTATGGGGAAATTTTATGGTGAAATTTGGAAATTCCATGATTTTTGTTCACATTTCCTTATTTATTAGTTTTAGCCAATTGTCCTAGATAAATAATTGGAGATAATTAAATTTCCTATTTTGTCATAGGATTAACGGTTAAAAACTTATAGGCTTTACAAGCTGTAGAAATTACCAGCGACAAGGCTTTTTGGATGTTTCTCCTTATTCTCGGTAAATATACCTTCAACCTGGGCACAACCACAACAGAAGCATATGGAAGAGTTTGTGAATGAGAAATTTCTCTATAACATACCCAAACTCAGACAAGACAAGACAATAGGAACACTTAAAATTCCATTAAAAATGATGGCGGCTGAAATATGGTGCTTAAGTACAAAATATAGTAGCTCTTTATAGTATAGTCTTTAGCAACCATTGGATAAGCTACTAAGGAGTATTTTTTATCGTGTAGGCTTCCACGGTCCGAAGATACAGTCATGAAGTTAATTTCCGGGTTAGTCCGGTAGATGTCGAAGAAGTTGGTGGCCGATGTTTCGGATATAATTACAATATCACTGGCGACGTGAATTAGTAGCGAAAGTGTACTAAACACTCACTAATTGACTGGCATACTCGTCCGACTCTTCCGCTTATATAGGTGCCGCGGCCGTAGGTTGTAAACAGACCTGATCTCGGTCGTCGACTACCGACTATTTTACATGCCTTTAAGAAACAAGAATTAATTTCAAACTCAAATTGATACTAGAAATGATAGGAATAGAAAACAACAAAAATATTAAAAACGCTGTTTTAGCATATTTAAGAGGTAAACTGATAGAATTGGCACAGTACTTAAAAAAAATAAATCACAACAATATTCAAACCTTACAAGAAAACAAAACAGTTTCTTCGGCCTCTCAAGGATAAAATTCATTTGCAGACACCAGGGGTTTATCATATAGAGTGCAGCTGTGGAATGAGTTACATTACAGAAGCCGCAGAGTAATTTCTACTAGACTAAAAGAACACATAAGGAACACCAAGAATAAAGATACCGAGATGTCAGCCGTAGCTAAACATTCGTATGAGATTAAACATCTAGGCCTAATAAACTCTGAGAATATTAAAGTACTAGCAGCGATTGAAGACAACTATAAACGAAAAATACGTTAGGTCTGTTTACAACCTACGGCCGTGGCACGTAAGCGGGACTATATAAGCAGGATAGTCGGACGAGCGCACCAGTCAATGAGTGAGCGTTTAGTAGGTTTTCGCTAATAATTCACGTCGCCCTGACGATGTATATTGTAATATATCCGAAACGTCGGCCAAAAACTTCGTCGACATCTACACGGACCAACCAGGAAATGAACTTCATAAATACTAAGGAATATGTTTAATCTATGATAATACTGACCTAATCATAACATTTAATCCACATGAATCTCAAAAAATGTAAACAAAACAAGAGAATTGTCTGTAGGCCTATTTTAATTAGATATGTTTTGGTATTTTTTGTTATTTTGATGTTTCATACACCAGAGAAGCCGGAAAACACCTTATTAGCTTAATTTCTGATTGTCTCCAGGTGACTTTTATATATACTGTACCCGAATTGTTTAAAAGGAGTTGATTGATTTACATATTTTTCACTGTAATGCAGGCCATTTCAAATCACCCAATATAAATAAAATTTGTCGCTCAACATTTTTTATTTTCCTGATTTTTCTATCAAGAGATAAACACAAAACACAGTACCTATGACAAAATGTATAGGCCTATACCATAATTTTGTTTGGCAGCCATTTTTAAAATGGTGGTTGAGCAAATTTTCATAAAAAACATGGTTTGTGGAAAGTTTAATTGCCAAGCCATTTTAAAAGATATCAGAATAATTCAAAAACCACTCTGTTCAGCATACAATGGACTTCAAGTACACATTACTTTAATTATTCTTTAATACTAGAGAGTTAGTCAAACTCTCTCTGTAAAAGATTTGAAAAAAGTCGTCAACCGTTACTTTTTAAAACCATAAAATTTTATGAAGGAAAAGGGACTCACTGATAATTTTTTATTTCTGTGTTGAATACTTTTAGGACTATGTGCAGTATAAATTTTAGTCCTGAGATGCACTCCTTTTACTTTCTCCCCCTATACATAGTATATGGAGAAAGTATTGTTTTCGTAAAAATTTTCGAATTTGAGTTGTTAGTGGAAATATTTGTTTTGGTGCTCCCTGAACCCAAAAAAGTGTTTTTTATGTGGTGTGTGTGTGTGTGTGTGTGTGTGTGTGTGTACAGAGGTAGAGCCCTAACCTATGGGCCGATTTTTATGAAATTTGGTATGTTGGTACTAATCCACGATATCTCCAGGCGTTTTTTTTTTTCTTTTTTTGAATTTTTGATTTTTAAGGGTAATTATCCCCCAAAAACCGCCAAAAAACATGAAAAATCCAAATTTCTCAAAAACGGCTCTAACGATTTTGATTAAACTTTAGTGGTTTGTAGAACTTTAGGTTTCCAACAAAATGACACCACCCGAATTTCTGGAAAAATTCGGGTTCAGAAATTACAGGACTTAAAACATCCAAAATTCAGTTTTTTGGATTTTTCATAAAAAATCATAAATGTTAAAAAAGATTACTATTCACCATTAAAAAGAGCTCAAAAAACTAAATAAATTGGTATTTTAAATTACTATTCTACGATTGATAGTTGAGGAGAAAATTGAAATTTTCATTTAGCGGTAAACGCAGTACGTTGTCCAATGTTATTCTTATGGGGAATACAAAAATAACTATTTCTCTCTTATTTACCGATCTATTTCATTAAAATTTGATATGCAGGTCAAGTTAGCATTGAACAACAGATGATGTTCGAAATGTGTTGCTATTTAACCCTGGGGGGGCAAGGGGGCATTTCCCCTCTCAAAACCACTGTGTGTAGCAACGTACTCTATATAGTGCCTCCCAAAAAGGGATTTGGGTGGATATTTCTGAAAATAACTATTTTATAAAATTTTCTGTACATTTATCTATACTTCATATTCTATATTTAGTAAATAATAAATGTTTTTGTCATTAAAGTTTGGCTTAAAGGGAGAAAGTATGTGTCAGTTTCCTGATACCGTTTATTTACTGTAGCTTTTCAAAAATAGATGAAAACAAAAAATGTAAGTTTTCTTACAATACCGGTACCGGTATCTGAAAAGGGACTGAATGAAATAAAGTGAAAATGTTACTGAATGTTCTTTACACAAATAGGAATACCTCATAAAAAAATTATGACTGAGTCTCAAATATATTTTACTCATGATATAATCAAGCCGTTGTGTGCTAACTTGTCAGTGAACTGTCGTGTACAAATGCAGCGTTTTTACTGAAATTCATTGCTTTATTTCTCAAAATATGGTTAGGTCTCAGTCATAATTTTTTTATGAGATATTCCTATTTGTGTGAAGAACATTCAGTAAAATTTTAATATTAAAAAAAATAAAATTATCATCATTGCACAGTGGTAAGACTATTAGGCCTACTCAAAATAAACATATAGGATACTTTTATAATCCTGACTCCCCCACTGCCATGACTTAAAATTTAAACCCCTTCCCAAAATACGGTACCTTTCAAATTGATCGATGCTGGGCAGTCATTATCCAACGGTAAGCTCCTGGGTCTGTCAGGCTTACTTGTTGTGACGAGTGAAAGTGTTCCGATATAAGTTTCATCTGAAATAGATAAACAAGTGGTAATTAACTGTACATTTATCCGGATGTTTAAAATGTTGAGGTTTCTGTTGGTAGATTCAAATGTGCCTAAGCCTACATTATACATAGTTATTAGGTACACATACATATATATACATATTGTTAGTACCGTAATATGTGTAACTTAAGAATTCCTCAACAAAAAAGCTTATCTTTAAAAAATAGTTTGAAGTTTTAAAAGTTATTTCACGAAATAGTTGTGTTTTAGGTGTATAAATATAAAGTAAGTTACTGTATTATAACACTCTATTTATGTATTAAACTTAGATATTATTAGTATTTGAATAACGGGTATGGATTCATAAGGGGTTTGATTATTTTCAACCCATATTTTTTGGTACCGGTACTATAAATATTTTATCCGAATGCGACGTTACTATCGAAACAATGTTTAAAAATGGCAATTGCTACATTAGTTAGCCTTTATCAATAATGAATTTTCAGCAGTTAAAAGCTGTTAGGCCTATAGTTTTAACAGAAATATATGCAACAGCACGCTGTGCTGTTAAAATAAGGTTATGTTAGTCGTGTAACATACTTAACACTTTTAACCTAACCACCTAAGCGCCCTGTACAACAAGTGGTAGCCCACACAAATCAATAATATTTTATCATTTGCTGTACTCTACCTTTTACTCTTAGGAAAAAACATCGATACATAAGAAATAGGTAGGGCTATAGAAAAAAATAGTGGCTTGAAACTCATTCTAATGTAGTTTTAATACAGAATAAAAAAAGTGTTGAAAATAATTTAACCGCTTAATTAATACCAATTAAAAACCCTACCATAATTAACCCTTCGATGTATTCATTCATAACTGTTGTAACTACACAAAAATGATATGTAACTTGTAACCTATTTTAACTACGTACCGGTAGGCAGTCCTAGTTGTAAGTTAGTAACTTAACTGTTAAGGTAGTGAAAGAAACCTGAATAATTGCACTTCAAAGCATGGACTGATTATGGATTAACCAAAATTAATTGCTACCTGCATGTTCTTTGAGTTTTAAAGTAACTTAGGCCTATATACAATTTTACAAATATCTCTGACTTGTAGTAAATAGGCCAAGTTATTTGATTCTTAATTATGAATATGGGCATATTTAGCTTCAAATAACTTAATTCAATTAAGTTTGTGACTGCCGTGTGAAATTAGGAAATAAGAACAAGTTGGAAAGCTTTAAAATAGTTGTAAAGTTAACTAACCATAACCTAGCCATGGTTTAAGCCAAAGAAAAGTGAACTAATGCAGGGTCCAGTTGAATATTGACAATAAAAATAAGTATTAAAACTAATTATAACTATTATAAAACTGTTTACTGTATTTACCTTTATCATCGTTATGAACACTTCCAAAACAGATTTCTTGAGTACTTTCATATCGGCCGAAAGAACATTTTAAACAACAAATCTAGAAAATAAAGGCAAATGGCGACGATTTAGTTGACAGTTGAACAATACGTTTCATAAACGTCCGCTGTCACGTGATCTGTGGGGAGCGCGACGAGCGCTGTTTAACTGAAAGTGCTTTCAATTGTAACACACTCCTATTCAAACTTGTTTAATATAAGTTTTTTAACTTTTATCGTAATGTATATATAATCAAGTTTAAAATCGCAATTAACTCGTATTAAAATAAGGGTAATATAAGTCGTTTAACTGTTTGTTGAAATTGTTTCAAAACAACTTTTTATAATTGATATAAACACGTTTTAAAACAAGTTTAATAATGCAACTATTTTAACTATTAAAGAAATTTTTTTCAATTCAACTTTACAATTGTTAAAAACTCTTATTACAAGAAAGTTTAATATGAGTCTTCTAACTATTACAGAAATTGTTTCAAATCAACTTTACAATTGTTATAAACTCGTATTGAAACAAGTTGAATATAAGTCTTTTAACTGTTATTGAAATTGTTTCAAAACAACTTTAAAATGATTATAAAGTTGTATTAAAAAAAGTTTAATAAAAGTCTTTTAACGGTTTTGAAATTGTTTCAAAACAACTTTAAAATTATTATAAAGTTGTATTAAAATAAGTTTAATATAAGTCTTTTAACTGTTTTTGAAATTGTATCAAAAAAACTTTAAAATTATTATAAAGTTGTATTAAAATAAGTTTAATATAAGTCTTTTAACGGTTTTTGAAATTGTTTCAAAACAACTTTAAAATTATTATAAAGTTGTATTAAAACAAGTTTAATATAAGTCTTTTAACTGATATTAAAATTGTTTCAAAACCACATTAAAACTGTTATAAACTAATATTAAAATTTATTTTAATATCAGACATTACAACTGATATCAAAACAATTTTAAAGTTGTTTTGAGTTTGTATTAAAGTTGTTTTAATATAAAACTTATATCAAAATATATTGAAATTGTTTTAAAACAATTTTAGGACCGTTTTCAACAATTTTTATGCTACTTGGGGTAACTAAGTTAATTACTAGATGAAGCTACAGACCAAATTAAATTAATTTATATTCATAATTAAGTGAGGCATAACATTTTGCTTGATCTCCATAAGAATAACATGGGGGCTGATTACGCAGGTTTGCTGCTGCAGGAACCATCGCAAAATATTGTTTTTTAGGACAATCATCAATGGACCACAACAAGATGAAGCCATATACCAAGTTTCGTTTGGATACGTTCATGAATAAGCGAGATATACAATTTTTGTTATTCTCCATAAGAATAACATTGCACAACGTACTGTGTTTAGCACTTTGAACATCTCTGTAACCAATTGACGTAGAGAATTGATCAAAACCCCAAATTGTTCGTTTTTTTAAGCCAAACCAATGGTGAAAATATTTCTTAAAATATTATATGAAGAAAACTAAAAAAAAAATTGTCAGGGTACAAAACACCCCTAAAATACCCCTTTGGATAAAGCGATTTGTCTGGTTTTCGAACTTAGTCATAAATTTTTCTTTACTCGTTTGTACCAAATTTCATCAAAATCGGACTATTTTTACGAAAGTTATCGTGCCTACGGATGCACATATATATTTTCTAATGAACGAATGGTGTTATTGGCATCTGGGGACCTCAAAACAAAAAGTTATCATGGTCCCGGGGCCTAGGTCTTATCATGCCGACTACGGTAATAGCTTTTTCCCTATAGGGGAAATTCGCACATTCTGTTCAGAGACTAGATTGTCCATTGCCCAGGTAGTCTCTGTTTTAATGTTATGCTTAGATAGGAGGATGTTGTTGGCATAGCTACCGACCCAATTTCAGTATCATTTTCAGTGAGGGTGCCAGCCTGGCAAAGTGAGCATAAGCTCAGGATCCGCCATTTTGAAAATAGGGCTTGGATTTCGAAAACCGTGTCATACAGCATTTACAAAATTCTAGATACAACAAGGAGCGACTTTTGCTATGTATGATTACAAGTTGTAGCTTGTAGGTCGAAGATAATACCAGAACGGTGAAAATGCGATATACAAATTTACGCTCCAACGCTTAACAATAAATCATATGATTAACATTGTCAAAGTATTTAATTTGTTATATGGAACAAATTGCCGCTTTTTATGAGTGAGCTCAAAATAAGTTTTATAGTCTAAGAATTACCGTTTTTGATATGATAGCCGAAATGTCGCAAATATTGTTTATATGAGTAACGAGTAACGCACAGATTAAATAATACTGTAAAGTGTTTTCCTTGGGAGGGTGTTAATGTGTAAATGTGATGTATAGAAAACCACCCAGGTGTATCATGCAGGTATTTAACCTGGACTACTCAAATCGATATAATCAAAGAAAACGCAATTTGCTGAGGGTTTCATGTTGAGAAGAACCCGCAAATTAAACAATATAAATAAGTAAAAATTAGTTTATTTTTAACTTAATTAAATCACACACTGTATTTTACAATACAAGCTACGGGGCAGCCAAAGACCCCTTATCAAGATCTTCCATGGTGGAAAAAGCTGTTCCAGTGATTTGTTCAGAGCTTAACTGTACTTTGTCTTTATTTGTTTTAAATTGGTTATGTACATTATAAACTATAATTTAACATATCACGGTCGAAAACAATATTATTATTATAACACTGGATCGAAGGCTAAGTACTCTGAACATCACAGGCTGTCTCTCTTTGAAAAAATCCCTTGTTATGCATTTTGTCTACCTCTTCTATCATAGGAATCCCCAAAACAGATAACTCAAGTTAAATTTGAAGAGTTACCTCTTTTGTCACAATTTGTATGTTGTGGATATTATTATTGACTACAAGGAAAAATGTAGTTTTTTGTTCAATCTTCTTATACCCCACCCTACCTCTCATGGCTAACGTTACAGTTAGCACATTTTGACCTGTTTAACGCACTTAGAGCCTACGGACGGAGGAAAAAAGGAAGAAAACAAAATATACATTGTATTGATGTACCGCATTATGCAAACTTGAAATAAAATTGAATAATTGACATTTTTTTCAAAGATCCATTAAAATAGACAATAGAAAAGAAAAAACTCCTTATCCTACCTTATCTACTGCGTTGAAATAGTTAAAATAACCAAAAGTTAAAACATTATCCAGTATTAAAAAATGTAGTCTTGCTTTCCCTAGTTGAAGGGTTTTTTTTCTTTACAGATGTAGTATAAATGTATTTAAATATTTCTGATACAAGATTAAAGTATGCAAGAAAAGTAACTATTCTCTCTTAAAATTAGTAAAATGTTGGTGTGTAAGAGTCACATTTTCCAGTCTCATTTGATCAGTACGCTATAGTATATGTTGCAACGTAAACAATAAGTTTTACTAATCATATTTATGGTTGAGTTACAAACACGATATTTATCGTAAGATTGGAAATAAACCAAACCAAAAATATATATTTGTCTATATAGAGCCCACTGGATAAGACTATTTGATTGATATTTTGTGACAAAATTTTGATTGAGACTTAACGAAATTTCCAGTAACTTTTGTTTACATTTGTTCACTCATTCAATACCGGATTTTGAGCTTACCCCTAGTTTATTATGTGATGTTATAAAACAGTAACCATAGAAACCGTTCCAACGTATAGAAACCTAGGAAACGACAGTTTAATTATCTGGCAATTTGTTTTACACGCTGTATTAACCAACCAACAAATTAAACTATCTCCAGAGTTTTGTAAGTAATCTTAGCTATAACAATTAATTATTTAAAATAGATAGTCTATTCCTACAGAAAATGTTTAAATCAAATCACACAAACAATCATTATTCCTAGGTAAACAAGTAGGTTTTGAGTTTAGATATATGCAAAATATTTTATTTATAATAATAGTATTTGTTTTATATTCTTCAGCTCATGTTGTAGGGTGATTAAAAACGAATGGAGAAAATATGTTAGTTTGATTACAGATGAATGGGCACAAATAAATGGAAACAGTGATAAAACAATTCATTATTTTAACAAGCTTTTCTACACACTACAAAGGCTTTCATTTACACTACCAAGGCTCGATATGAGCGCCGCTGTGCATATGGTAATCCTGCATATATCCAGGCGATATTCCAATTGCACCCACACACTCTGCAACATGTCCTGTGTTGTGCTCTGTATCCTGCACTGGTCTGGTGATATAATGTCTTATGTCATCAAGGTTTTTAGGCATGGAAGGGTAGTAAACTGAATTTTTGATGAAATCCCACAAAACATCGCAAGGGTTGAGTCCGGTGATCGTGGGGTGACGAAACAGAGGTCTGTATTGATTCTCAGAGCGACCAATATACTCGTTTTCTTGCTTTGTCTTAGTCTTTCGACACACGCCAGTGTTAGTTAACCAGTCAACCAAGAAAAAACGCAACCTTATCAAAACAAACTTAAATACCCCCGTAGCAGCAAACCTGCATACTCAGCGGATTTCCAATGCATATTAATTTATCTTAATACCACATAAAGCCACATACGAAGTTTCATCAATGTACATTCATAAATAAACGATTTATGACATTTTAATTATTCTCCATAAGAATAACATGGCGGCTGAGTATGCAGGTTTACTGAAATAAGGAACACTAAAAATGGGCTTTTATACGAATATCAATATAACTCAACTAGGTAAAGCCACATACCAAGTTCTATTAATTTATGTTCATAATTAAAGGAGATAACACGTAAATTATTCTCCATAAGAATAACATGGGGCTGAGTATGCAGGTTTGCTGCTACGGGAACTATCGGAAAAAATGGGTTTTTGTGCATATATCAATAGACCACAATGTAATGAAGCAATATACCAAGTTTCGTCAGGATAAGTTGTTAAATAAGCGAGATATACAATTTTTCTTATCCTCCATAAGAATAACATTCGACAACGTACTGTATTTAGCACTTTCAATATCTCAGTAACCAATTGACGCAGAGCAATGATTAAAACATAAAATTGTGCGTCTTTTTAAGCTAATTACAATGGGAAAAAATAAAATTTTACTTTTTCAAAAATTGCATGTAAAAAACTCAAAAAACCCATTTTTAGGGTACAAAACCCCCCCAAAATACCCCTTCGGATAGCTCGATCCGTCTGGTTTTCAAACCTAAAGTCATAAATGCTGCTTTACACGTTTGTACCAAATTTCATCAAAATCAGACCTTTTTTACGAGAGTTATCGCACCCACGGACACACACACACACACACACACACACACACATATATATATATATATATCTTAGATATATATATATAGATATATATATATATCTATGTATACAGTTTCGAACGAATGGTGTTTTTGGGGTCTGGGGACCTCAAAACGAAAAGTTATCATGGTCCCGGGCTTAGGTCTTACCATGCTGACAACGGTAATAGCTTCTTCCCTATAGGGGAAATTCGCTAAAATACACTCTTTCTAGTGAGTGACTCAGGGGAGAAACGATGGACAAGAATATTTTTTTAGATCACCGCTTGAATGCGCTTTTCAGTTGTTCATTGCTTAAGGTGGTCCCTCACTTCTCGCGAACTCGCCCGAACATTCGGCCGAACTCCGAATGTTCGGAGTATTCGCGAGAAGTGTCGGAGCTGCGCGAACTTTAATTCGGGACCGAATTTTCAGTGAACATTCGGGTGAATGTTCGGCCGAACATTCCGACGAATATTTGGGAAGCTCCCACACTGTGTGCGATCATTCATCATTGCACCACTCCATCATTGATAGTCAACGATCTTGTTCTACTGAGACAATACTATAAAACATGCGTATTTATTTGCATGCGTAACGTATTTATTTTTTCTGCTTTCAAGTAAGTATTGAAAACCACTTAAGTGGTCATTGATTATGAATAATTTATAATTAAATGTAAATTTCTATTTGTACCGACATACTATTTGTATGTCAGTTAAATGATTATAGCCATAAATAAGTTATTTTACTGTTATTTGTGTAAATTAAAGTTTTGTTTTAAGGCGCAGGGGGTTGAAATTTATTAGTATACTGGCAACGGATTCTGCTGGATCCAGGGCTTGCGTCCCTTCAACTCAGCTGCATTATGCGTCAGTGTGTCGAGACAGTGTGTTGTTTCGAATCATTCAGTTCATAAAAGCACTTGCGTTTTCGTGGTAGCAGATTGACGCCAACCTCAATAATGGACAAATAAATTAATTATTTATAGAAGAGATAGAAATAAATCCTGTAATACGGAACCCTTAATTATTGTCCATACATATTATTTATTTAAATAGTAGTTGATTTCCTTCCAAACTCCATAATCAATGTCACAGTGATGAAGGGGGAACAAACTACTCGGGGAAAAACATATTTTGTTTGGTCACAACACCCAAATGTATGTTTTACTAAATTAATATAAATGTGTGATCTCACTATCTCAGTCAAATAAACAACAATGGCATCGATTTAATTTACCTCAATTATTTAACAAGAGATAAGAAGCTTCGAAGAATTACAAAGGTATCGCATTGGTGTGGCGTGGTGCAGGTGTACAACCAATCTGTCATTCCCACGGTGAAATTTGACCCGAAAAGAATAGTTTTTGAGTTATCTCTTCTCTAATATCATTGTTCAGTATATTCCTTATTGTAAGGTAATTGTAAAAACTTGACTGTTAATAAACTCAATTTTTAAATGTTTATGCCAAATAATAAAACAATTTCCAGTGTTTGTTAACAGTTTTTGTAATTATTAATTACCCTATCCTATACATGTATAAAAGAAAGGTGGTGACTGTCTGTCGACTTGTCTGTTCCGTTTCAACGTTCCATCTTCGCAATCCCTTAGCCCCAGTCACCCTTAAAGTTACAATGTTACTCTTAAGGGCAATAGGTTTAATGAATGAAGTAAGTACTTAAACAGCAGTTGCAGTAGGAATTGCAATCAGCTGTGCGAAATGCTGGTAAATGATATATTTATATTTAATTTTTTACTTCGTAAAATATAGGTTTCTTAAATTTTTTTTGGTTTCTTCCACACGACTAAATTTTACACCTTTTATAATTAATTACATCACGACTGTAGATGCAACAACAGCAACATTATCGGTAGAGTCGTCCATTTTGTCACGACAATGCTCGTTGGACACGACGGACAATGCGCCAGCAGCTGATAAAATTTATTTAACATTTTCAAGGGAATGTTCGGTGGGTGTTCGCGAGAAGTGTGGGAGCTTCAAACAGGGTGAACGTTCGGTAGAATGTTCGGCCGAATGTTCTGGAGAATGTTCGGCTGAACATTCTCCCGAACGTTCACTTAACATTCCGTCCCGTATGTTCCCGAATGTATTCGTTCAGCTCCCCCAAAAGTTCGTGCAGCTCCCACATTTCTCGCGAAGAATCCGAACATTCGGAGTACTTACTTCCGCCTTTATGTACTTGTAAATCTTAGCTGTTACGGTATGTCGTGATATCTCAGTGGATATGGGTTTACAATTTCAATCGTGAGGTCTCGGGTTCAAAACTATTAATTTTTATTTACTTTTTTTATGTTAAAAAATCATTTGTAAATGTTACTTTGATATTTTGTACACAAACCCGTACTCCTATTTAGGTTAGGATTGGTGTTGGGTTATCATAGCTAAATATGACTTTTCTAGTCGGGTATTTGTCACTTCATAGAAACCCACTTATTTGTTTCTGTTTGCGATATGTCAGCACTTTCTGGCGGTGATTTAAGAAACTAGTCTCGTGCATCGTTTCTCCCCTAAGTCTAACGCCTCTTTCTATTACTGCCATAATCAGCTGTTAAGGTTAATGCAAATAGAAATACCACATAATGTTTAGTTTTGCACCATTATATTTAATCACCCGGGTATTATCGTTAGTGATTATCTTAGGTTCTGTTTTGATATATTTGTTTCAAGGCAATACTAAGTGGTGTCCTGGTCAAAGTTGATAAGAATACTATGGTTTTAAATTAATCTATTTGCTAAAACTACTGTTGTAAATGTTAATCGGTTTCACCACAAAATTCAAATGTTTTAGCTCTCCATAAATACGCCCGGTTTAACTGAGCATGTTAGTCTTAATCATTTGTTCCATAAAAATTGGTTTTGATTTAAATACTTGTATACAGTAAAACTGATTTAATTCAGTAATAGAGCGCTTAAAACTATACTCTAAAGTATAATTTGTTTAAGTATTTCAATTAATTCTAAATTTACTGTAAAACAGAATCATTTGATTTTTTATATTTTTTATTTCCTATATTAACATATTTCGAGCCATATTGGTGGCGTGCCCTCGGTAATCTTACCACTGTACATAGAAATACTGTTTTTTCATATTAAAATATTATATCTCTATTAGTATTTAAGGATCTTCATCCCCAGAAGTTGCCAGACGCCATCTTGGAGTTTTTTCATAAGGCCAATGTTAACTTTTTATGACTCCGTTCCACCTCACTTTAACGTTACAAAACATCGTCTAGGTATAGTATAAAGGTGTAGTGTTTTTTTAAGGGAATTAAAATGTTATTTACTTAATTTGGGCGTCGTGGTTTAAAAATAAATGGTTTTATTTTCAACTACATTACTGAACATTTTCTCATATATTTGTAAAATAAACTTAAACTTGAAATTGTATTTCACTAGAGGACGTTGAAACCTTTAATTTGACACAAAATTTTATTGAATGTGATGATCAGGTGAGGAGAATGGAGGTAAAGTTAACATTGGTCTTATGGAACCAAAGTCCGAGATGGCGTCCGGCAAATTCCGTTGATGAATAATTTTAATACCCTTGACCAGTTCATGTTTGATTTTATCTAGGTCTGAGAACAAGGTGGTCGTGCTAGGAGCGGCACTGACTGGGGGAGTAGCATTGGTGGAGGAGGAAGCCCTGCCACCGCCGTCGGGGAGCCAGCAGCCCCAACACCTATCAAAACTATCTCGGATGTGAACGAACCGGAACTAGCTTTTGCAGTAATCTATCCAAGCAACATCAACAACCCATACCACCCCAATCTCCTTCATTAGAAACCACCAAACACCAGAAGATAAGCAACAAGCCCGCAACTATACCTTAGCAGAAAAGATTTCGGCCAAAATTAGTCTCTGCGAAAATGTAGTTGTGAGCTTGTTGCTTCTCTTCTGATGTTTGTTGGTTTTTACCTAACGGATTAAGGTACCTCTCAACTTCGGAGGGAGAAGTCGAAAAGGCCCCTTATGGAGATTAGAACAGAAGAGGGTTACGGTGTCCGAATAGTTTTTGCATTAACAACACGATATTATATGGCAAAGAGCTGAACTTCGGAAGGTGTAGGTAGAAAGAAGCCTACCGATTACGGAGGGCGAAGTCGTTAGGCATCCTAAATTAGCAAAGAAAATAAAAATTATGAACTCCCCCAACGGAGTGCCAACAAGAACTCTGAAACGGCGAAGTTGTCTGCTCTCCATGGTAATTTCAATAAAAAATAGTCTCTAGATAGTAATGAATGATAGAATGAAGATACTAAAACATAGTTAAATTTTATTCAAAGAGGTGACACTGAACATTTTCTTCCAAAAACTGCATACAATTCGATTATAATGACATTAAAGTACAACCATTACAAAACAAAATAAGATAAGTTAATTGGATTTATAAACTATATTTAATGTAGTTAAAACTGTCACGTGAAAAGCAACATGATGGAAATACAAAATTCTACATTCTGACCAAGTTGCAAATATAATTATATATTTCAGTCTGTACAAACAAGAGTTTTGTCGTGCAAATCTTTAAATCTTGAAATGTTTAGTTATTTTGACGTGTTATAAATCAGAGAAGCCAAAATTGGTATTAAAAAAATTATATGTGTGTCTATTATATTTTAAATTCAAAGTTTTGTTCGTGTATCAAAGTGAAAATGGCCATACTTTTTTCACATTGTTCAGTGTATATCTATGATACAATTAATTGTCAATTGAAACAGCTGTTTATAGAGATTGTTTTCCATCATTTTTCACATTGTTCAGTGTAGCTATGAGAGAGATTCAAGCGATTTAAAATCATAGTACGTGATTAGGGCTCTTCCTCATTGTCGGCCATGGCTTCAATGTTATTCTTGAGGGAATTGATTCAGTTTATGATTACAATGGTAACAGTAAGTTAAATGAATATCGTTTAACATCTGGTTTTATAACTACAAGAAAAATCCTGCGTGGAAAAAGGGTCAAAAATAGTTCTAAATATTTAAACGACATTAACACATAAACGAAACTTTTATAAATAATCAAGTCTAGGAATTGCCTATGTTTTGAGGTAGTTGCCACCAGTTTGTTGAAAAATAAATAAGAGTTCATCTCCTATTAAACTAAAATTGATATTGTTTTGAAATGTTGATTTTAGCGAATTTCCCCTATAGGGAAGAAGCTATTACCGTAGGTGGCATGGTAATACTTAAGCCCGAGACCATGATAACTTCGTTTTGAGGTCCCCAGATGCCAAAAACACTATTCGTTCAAATTTATATATATATATATATATATATATATATATATATGTGTGTGTGTGTGTGTGTGTGTGTGTGTCCGTTACCGCGATAACTTTTGAAAAAACACCCAATTTTGATTAAATTTGGCACAAATGTGGAGAGCAGCATTTATGACTTTAAGTTCGAAAACCAGATCGATCGCACTATGGGAAGGGGGTTTACAATTTTCCAAAAATCGGTTTTTTGCAAATTTGACCCCAAAATGTTAAAAACACTCAATTTTGGTTGTTGCCATTTTATAGAGCTTAAAAACACAAATAATTTATTATTTTTAATCATTAACCTAGGTTAAGTGGTTGCGGATAAAATCCAAAAACACGTGTCCCATGTTAATCTTATGGGAAAAAGGTTTTTAGATTTTTCTCAGATAGGTTTACTAAAATCTGCACATTTCTGTTTATTATTAATGTGTCTAGCTTGACAAAACAAACATTTTGGTGTTTTAATCGTTGTTCTACGTCTAACCGTTGCAGAGATATTCAAAGTGCTAAACACAGTACGTTGTCCAATGTTATCCTTATGGAGAATAAATAAAATTCTTTATATCTCGATTATTTTTGAATGTATATTGATGAAACTTGGTATGTGGCTTCAAATAGTTGTGGTAATTGATATTAGCACAAAAAACAAGTTTTTGTTGATAGTTCCCGTTGCAGCAAACCTGCATACTCAGCCCCCATGTTATTCATATGGAGAATAAGTAAAGTTGTATATCTCCCTTAATTATGAACCTAAATTAATAAAATTTGGTATATAGCTTCACCTGGTTCATTTATATTGATAATTGCAAAAAACAATTTTACTTATCTTCCTCGTTGCAGCAAACCTGCGTCCTCAACCCTAATGTTATTCTTTCTGGAGAATAAATAAAATGCTATATATCACTTATTTATGAATGTATTTTTGTGAAACTTGGTAAGTAGCTCTATGTAGTAGTGAGTCACATATATATGCATTGGAAATTCGCTGAGTACGCAGGTTTGCTGCGACGGGGGTATTTCTCATTTAGCGATGAAGTCAACATGATGAATTATAAAGATTTAGCAAACAATTATAATAACAATTCTGAACATATCCCTCGTATTTAAAATATAATTTATTCAAATGCGTATGAACAATTAAAATACAAGTTTATAATTACTAGTAGTATAGTAGTTTACAATTGTAATACAAGTTTATAAAATGTACGATCTTTAAAATGGAATTTTTGTACCCAACAGTAGTTTCTACCGTGAAAATTAAAGGAGTGATAAACAGTCTTAGATTTTGGACACAGTTTGTAATTTACTAATTTTGGAAAAGAAAAAAGTATTTCCTTTGCGATCATATCTTGGAAAATTATATTTTACTTCGTTACAAAACAATATGAATGTATCTAGTGGTGTGAGAGGCTCACAAGTATCGGGCCACATATTGTGAGTCGTCAGCTGGTCGGTGAATGCATATCACGCTCTCTACACTGGCATGTACATGTTTTGATTATGTAAACAAGGATGCTTCCAGAACAACTATTAGAATATCTCACGATAAGCTTATCACTTTTGGATAACGCTGACAGTATATTAATCGAGTTATTTTACTACTCGCCTTTAATATTCGTAGTGCTAAAATAGTGACACAAAAGTAGATTGGTGCGAATGTGCCAGTAAACCTGCAGAAAATTGATAAATTTATTTGTTTCTAGCTCCATATATTGTAAAAAGGATTAAATGTTTTCATCAAAATAAAATATGTTAAGGTTGTCATATATCATCATTATTAAGGTTTTGAGATATAAGTTACGTGAAGAAGTGAAGTATATATAAATTTACAGAGACAAAATTTGATAGAAAAGCATAAACACCAGAAACATGCATTTTAGCGATTTTAAACATTTTGCTTTAAAACAGTATGAAAACTCACACAGAATGTGTTGAATGCTGTCTTGAAAGACAACCTTGGTTCTTACTGCTTTCCTGGTTAACGGCTCTAGAGGTCATTCAGCTGAGTTTAATACCTAAACGAGATCGCACGCAGCACGCTGACGTGAGGGAAGTGAATTTCCGCATTAATACCTTTAAAAGATCAAATAAAGAGTTTAAACTAACACTGTATACATTTTTTAATTGAAAAATGTTATTTGATGGCTGTTCTGATGCTCTTGGTTATATTTAAATTCACTAATATGATGTCACTGTTGTATATTATAAGGTTAGAAGGGGGTATAGTCGGGATACCAAGTTGGTATAGGGGTATTGGGGGTGATAACACGATATTAAGATATGAAAACAGCCTTTTACGGTGTAAAATCCCTATAAGACAACGTACTGTATTTTGACAATTAACATTTTCTTTAATAACTCGGTAAGTACTTATGCTAGAATGATAAGTAAGAGCTTTTAACTTTTAAAAAATCTTTGGGTTTTCACGTAAAATAGTTTAATGTGCAATAAGTGTACATTCGGGGCTTTTCTGAGCTTTTTTGGGCCCAAAAACTCAAAATTTGAAAACTTAAAATCCCAAAAAAAGGGAGTTAGAGTTTTCCGATTGTTTTGCCCAACGAGCTTGTCCAACTGATTATAAAAAGGAATGTCTCTACCAAATTTGAAGTAAATCGGAATGTATATAAAAAGTTTTTAGAGACCCCTCAAAACGTGTTGAGGGGGTCACGTTAGGAACTTTTATGGTGGTCCCAGGCTTAAGTCTCACCGTGCGGGTCATGCGGCTAATAGTTCACTTTTCCATAGGAAATTCACTAATAATAAAGCCAGAAAGGGAAGCGATCAGTGCACGTTGAAAGCAGGTTGAGGGTGTATGTGATATGCATATTATGAGTGAAGGAGGGCTCCAAAAATGTAAGTAGTTACTTTGTTTCACCTTCACTAATTTTAAGTAATTTCCTTCACTAGTCTGTGTCAATTAAAACAGTAAAAGAAGTGTAGCTCTTACAAGGATTTCTTATTTAAAAGGTTCCGACTCTCTGGTCATAAAATTACTTAAATAGGGAAGGACAGTTTCAACGAATTCCAGTTTATGAAGTCCCCTAAACCTATTGACTGTCGTATAATAAGAGGTCTGTTGACCTAGTTCGCATTACTCCTATTTTGATACATAATAGGAATAATAAACGTGATAAAACAAACTCTTTATTAACTTGGCAAAAAAATTATCATTTGACCGTAAAAATGTCAAGCAGAGTCATTTGTTGACTTCTGAGTATAAGTACACATTAAACAGAATACATTTCTGAGTAATTTTTGTTTTAAAATAGCTCGCTACAAACACAGTTGTGCTGTGTTTGCCTCTCACAATCATTTTTGAGAGAAACCCGGACCATTTGAAAATACAATGTCATTTTCTAATATCAATATCATTCCAATGAAACTAAAAATACAATTGGGATTTTTTTGGAATTTATTATATAAAGTGCGTCCTGCATGTTTCAATTAAATTTGTGAATAGACAATTTAATCGAACTTTTATTATAAATATATGTATCAGCTATTCTAGCTCAAACGTTACGTTAAGTTCCACTTTGCATTGATGCTACTATTATCCTTGCCAGTTAAAATCATGATTTTGCTAGATTCCTTTTTATTATTTTGCTTTCTTCTAAATTAAATTTCCAGCAACTGACTTTTTGGTTTTTATTTGTAAAATATACGTAAGTTACTACAAATAAACTAGATAGTTCGGTTATTTATTCTACAGCAACATTTATAGAAGGCAACCATGACGATGGAACAGGTCACATTTCAGCTGAGCATCGACCAGTAAGAGCATTACAGCGGAGGATCAGTTCCAGACCGGCTTGTTGGCCTATTTGGCTGCCGAGTCAATGCATAATTCAGGAAACATTTACATCCCCCATTACTATTCTCCGGAAAATATCCTAAAGCTTTTACTGTACTCGCCTTATTGGTTTCCCTTATTTCCAAATATAACCATTAATCATAAAACAATAATAGGGCTTAACGTGAAAGTCAGCTAATTATTCACCATCCATCCACATAAATATTCACACCTTCATTATAATTTATGATAACGTATTTAAGTTTTACAATCCTATACTCTAATACGAGTAAGTTTTGCTTGCTTGCGTACGTGGGTGCTTTCTTGCTTGCATCAACTCTGATCTCTAAAACGGCTCCAACGATTACCTTCAAATGTTAGAAATATTTAATTTCTGGGATAAAAATAAGTTCTAGACAAGTCTTATCCCCAGGAAAAATTAAATAATGTAAACAAACTGAAATTAAAAGTTAAAAAAATTATCAATGGAGTGAAAAATCAAAACAAAATAATTGTAACAGCTGTTCATAATCAACCAGGGAACTGGCAAAGTGATACTCGTGTTGTTTATAATTTTTAACATGTGGTTTTCTGAGGTCAGTGACTAAAACAGTTGAGTGGTCATGTATATATATATTACAGCCACAGTAACAGTAGACAACAGCTGATTACTGTTGTAGCTGGTAACTGTTGTAGTAACAGTTGAGTGGTTATGTATATATTATATATATATATATATATATATATATATATATATATATATATATATATATATATATTTAGAGTGTTCATATCCGAAATAAAGCAAAGGGAAACTGAGCTATAAATAACAACTGGAGTGACCTTAAAAATTCAGAAAAGGGGCAAATGAGCTATACAAATCTAATAATCACTTGGGGATGTGGTGAAATATTACTTCAAGTCATGAAAACAAACAAACTGGCCTTCCCCAAGCAAAGCATGGCTCCCCAGGTACTTTTTAATTAAATAGCTAAGGATGAGGTAATTTTTTTGAATAAGACAAAAGAGTGGGAATCACAATGACCTGATTGCTCACGATCACGATGGGGTATTTTGCATTAAAAGCTGGCCAAAAGTCGAAAAATCAATAATGTGATAGCCATTGGTCTCTACCGCTAAGAGTTTCCCGACGAGTTTCCCCAGTGACTTAACTACTAATTTGCTTATCAGACAACTCCAAGACATGTCACATAATTCCTAAAGTTCTGGTTGTTGCAATCACATTTTCTGACTGTTCGGTTGAAGAAAATTACAACACTAAGGACACGTAAATGAAAATTACAACAGACCATAGTTGCCTGGTTGAAGAAACGCTTGATATAGTTTATTTATAATATATACCCAAAATATATTGAAGGAAAAGCTAATATGGATGTCGATACAGAAGGCTTGAGTCTAACTCAATATGTAGAGGTTGGTTTAACCTCAATTTATCCTCAATTTATAAGCTTTTCGTCATTTTAAATTGTTTTAAATATATATTTGTATATCTTATTAAACACGAAGGATACACAACGACTTTCAACATTTATCAAACTATGTTAAACCTCTCCAAGCTTATTTGATAGTTTTTACCAAAACACACCAGTTCAGTAATACCATTACAAAACAAAACATGTTACAGTAAATTCCCATAATTAAATAAATGGTATTTTATGTAAACAAATAACGTCAAACCAAGTAAGTAAACTAGATGTTTGTACTCGATAAAAACTACTAAGTCTGATCTATGCGAAAATCATATTATGTAATGCATAATCATATTGCATTGTGGTTTAACCACTAACCGCCTGGCAACTAACCATCTAATTAGCCAGTGACGGTTAGTTAATTCTACTGCAACAAATAAAATGAAACATCTTAATACAACATGGACGTTGTTTAAATATTTCTTATTTTTATCAGAGAAGCTTGTGTCGGCCAAACGATATGTTGTAATAAATAAGTTTTAATAATATAGATATTTAAGTCTAACCATGAAATCTTAGGTAAACAAACATGAAAGTATCCTTAACCAGAAATGAGAATAGTGAACCGTGTTGCGATATTCCGTTACACCGCTCTGTTGTGAACATGTAGCCAGTTGCATACACAATCAACTAAATGGAACGTCTAACTTCACATTGCTTCTAACGCTCACGTTTTCTCGAGACACTCCAATCTTCACGGTTCAATTACATTATAAAGGCTCGATTGACCTATTAAAAATGTGTAAAATCTATAATATTATAAAGAAGAGGTGGTTTCTGTCTGTCTGTCTGTCTGTCTGTCTGTCTGATGTTCCGGGTGAACACAAGAACTACTGAACCAACTGGGCTGAAACTTTACACAAAGGTAGATCTTGAACCCATGCAACATATAGGCCTATTCACTTCCTTAAAATCCCCTAGGGCTACGCCCCGTGAACGTTCTAAGTTTCAATGTTTACTTTTCAGAAGAAAGTAAACATTCAGAAACTGTAATGCGAACAGCTGTGGATACTTACATTTGACAGCTTAAAGAGCAGGAGCAAGATCAGCTGTTTCAAGCTAACTAATACCCCCGTAGCAGCAAACCTGCGTACTCAGCGAATTTCCAATGCATGTATATGTATATTAATACCACATAAAGCCACATATCAAGTTTCATCAATATACATTCATAAATAAACGATTTATGACATTTTAATTATTCTCCATAAGAATAACATGGCCGCTGAGTATGCAGGTTTGCTGAAGCAAGGAACAAAAAAAATGGGCTTTTATACAAATATCATTATAACTCAACTAGGTAAAGCCACATACCAAGTTCTATTAATTTATGTTCATAATTAAAGGAGATAACACGTTAATTATTCTCCATAAGAATAACATGGGGCTGAGTATGCAGGTTTGCTGCTACGGGAACTATCGGGCAAAAAATGGATTTTTGTGCAAATATCAATAGACCACAACCAAATAAAGCCATATACCAAATTTTGCCAGTTTACGTTCATAAATAAGCGAGATATACAATTTTTCTTTTTCTCCATAAGAATAACAATAGACAACGTACTGTGTTTAGCACTTTCAATATCTCGGTAACCAATTGACGCAGAGCAATGATCAAACTACCAAATTGTTTGTTTTTTTAAGCTGAATTTAATGGTATAAATTAAAATTTGATTTAAATTAAAATTACATGTGAAAACCCCAAAAAACACATTTTTGGGGTACAAAACCCCCCAAAAACCCCCCTTCGGATGGTGCGATTCATCTGGTTTTCGAACTCGTTCAAATAAATGGTACTTTACACATTTGTACCAAATTTCATTAAGATCGGACCTTTTTTACGAGAGTTATCGTGCTTACGGACACATATATATATATATAAATGTATATATATATATATATATATATATATATATACATATATAAAAATTTGAACGAATGGTGTTTTTGGCATCTGGGGACCTCAAAATGAAAAGTTATCATGGTCTCGGGCTTAAGTCTTACCATGAGACCTACGGTAATAGCTTCTTCCCTATAGGGGAAATTCGCTAAAATGAAAATTGCATTGACTAAAGAACAGGTAGAGAAAACCCCTGTGCGAAGAACGGGTACGTCAAGTGTATATATATATATTTATTTCAGTACATCGTATAATTAATCTATAAAATAAAAATTAGAGTTTTGTCTGTACATTGCTTGGAATTATGAAATTGTTGCATATTTTCACGTTTTACACCCTAGGGAAACCAAAACAAGTCTTATCTCAATTTATGTCTGTCTGTCTGTCGGTAACGCTCAAGGACGGGTTTTTGTTCGCTTTTCACGGGGAAACGGGTGCACTGACATTAATGAAACTTTGTTTCTTTGTTATATATGCGTGAGAAGGTTTTAGGGCACTTTAAACAGGCATACGCCTTTTAAAAAATAATGGCGGCTGCTCAAAAACGTGATTTTGTGTGGTTTTGGTCATGTTTTGTTCGCTTTTCACAGGAAAACGGGTCACCGATTTTTATGCAACTTTTTTCTATGTTCTATATGTGCGTCAGAAGGTTTTAGGCTAATTGGATTGTTTAAATTACCTTAGGACACTGCCCCATAGGGTTTTAAAGATCCTATGCTATTCTTAAGTACAAAGCATTTATTTATATTGAGCCAGATGATGACATAGTTATTCTATAAACAGGTGTTGTAGTTCTTTTTTAAAACGTTGAGGGAAGATTGGCAATAAATAACATAAGTGGATATATAATCTAAATCCATATTTGTCAGACTCATGCACTCACTGACATAGTGATCACTTTAAAAAACGACAATGTCTATTGAAGATAAAATTTTCGATGGTGGTTCCCCTTATGCTGCAGATTCACAATAAGAATACGTTTCAAAAAGTCCTATGGGTCTCTTCGCTAATTTACTTTTATGGCAATTTTATGAATATTAGTATTTCCTGGACCTTTGTATGTTAAATTTCGGTAGGAACATAACTAATTCATCATAACAAAACGCAAGCCTATTCCTGTTACAACAAGTTTAAGGGCTTCGCCCCCCGGAATTTCAAAATACAATATTTTAACAATCTTGCACATATTCTTGGACTGATGGATCTGAAACTCGGTAGGAATGTAGCTGATAGCTCAGTGCAGACATTTACCTAGCCCAGATAAAAATATACTCAAGGACTCTGGCCCACTGGCCTTAATATAAGCGTGTTAGTTATAACACACCAACTTCTCAACCAGGAGAGTTGAAATTTGATGCCTTAAAGGGAATAAGAAACAACACCATGGGGAGTCACGGTGTTGTTCTCTGGAGATTTTACACAGACCCTTTGTCGTAAGTGAGACATGAGTGGACGAGTCTACGCTTCTCTAAAAATATATTTTATGTAGCCGATCACTGAGCGTCTGAACTTAACAGTAAATATGAAAATGTATATTTGAGAAGATTAAGGGATTGAGCAGTTTTCTTATGCGCTTTTAAAAGTTTAGATTGGGACATTGAAAAACAAATTAAGGTCTCAGAAACATCTATCCTTCACTCAGTACTATCGATGAACCACAGGATTTATTGATTGGCAGTTTTTTACACCGAGTTTCATAAACAGTTTAATCTGGAAAGTGCCTGGCTCTGAGGGTTGTGCCATCCTCACGTCCACCAATGAACAAGCAACGGAGATCAACACAAATGTACGTCTATTCCAAAGGGAGGAACGAACATATACAATATTTAATACCGTTCATTTAACCATGACCACTGTTGGAACAGTTCGTATATATTGATTTAAATTTATTTAAATAAAATCAAGTAGGCATATGCTTTTAAAACATATGATTTTTCCAAGTTAAATTGTTTATTTACAATTATAATGAAAACAGGACCTGGCAAGAATGGTGATTTAAAAAGTGGTTTGTCAATGTTTTTAAAGTTTAATGTTTCGTTACATTACTATTAATTTGTTGGAATGTAAAGATTAATGTATCAAAGTATTTTAAATGTTTAATTAAACAGGGTTAATATTTTGTTGTACTTGAGTTCTTTTATTTCTAAACTCGAATCCAAAGTGTTACGTGTACCGATTTGGAGTCGCAAAAACCACACCGTTCACTACCCGACAGAGTTCCTCGATTTGGCAACAGTACCCGAACCATCTGCCATAGTATATTTCGTTAACTTTAATTTAATTTTACTTTAAAAGTGTAAAATGTAATTTTGATAATGTAAAATTATTTTTAAGTGCGTTGTTAATTTTTTTAGTTTATCTACCATTTATATACAACCCGTACGAAGGACGGGTACACAGCTAGTAAGAAACTATTTAAACGTATACCATTACGTAACGAATATACTTTGTACCATTATGAAAGGTAGATACTAACTGTGTGGTCTGTTTCTTAACTCCATACCGACTAAGCTGAAATTGAGCTTGGATGAAGCTAATATCACGTGTGTCCATAAAAAGCTACAACGTACGTCATACACTTTATAGTCTACAACTAAATAGGAAAAGTCTATTGACTTTTCAGGAACCGCTAAATTCCTTTACGTATTATACAGTTTTGGACCCATAATTTAAATAAAAAGATGAACCTTTTTGTCATCCTTCACACTGGAGCACTGAAGCGAACACTGGAGCACTGGAGCGGTTCAAAAAGAACAGCTCCAGTTTCTCAGAATAATTTTCAAAACTTTCAACATCTGGATTGAATTCATTCATTTTCTCAATAAGCTGTTTTCCAATTGACATGATTTACAAACTTCTTTACATTCGGTTTCCACGAAACAAATATTTACTATTTTTGAAACGAATTCTACCATGTTTTTCCAATTTATTCCCTCAAAATTAGAACAAATCGCCTGAATCAATATTTGTTGGTGTCTATTTAATAACTTAAGTCAGATATATCAGGTAACTTGATTTATTCTCAAAAAGACAAGAAACACAATGTAAACAATTAATAGTGAGTAAATTCAATAACTGCTGTGTATTTTACTCATACAGTGAAACAAAGTAAAATTGTATTTTTATGACATAAATCTTCTTCGGTTCGCGAGAAGAGGGTCCCGCCTGAAGAATTATTTCTAATCAACATATATATAGGTAAGCTAGAAACATATGTTGATGCATGCATGTGGGTTTTACCTTTAAACCTCCAGTAAAGTATAGCCAAAACTATTTCAAATTTTCATCCCCTTAAAAAATTATGGAAATGTAAAAAATACAAAACTTGAGATACATGGTTCAACGGATTACCTTATTTAAAACAGAGAAAACCACTTTTAATGAATTTTTAACCATCTACAACTTTGGTCCAGAGTCTGGATGCCGTCCCCCTATACTTTTGGGTAGCTCAAAATCTCAAAGTTTGTATTAATATTTTACAGTTTGTTCGCGTTTTTCCCCATTTTAATGTAATACAATATAACAAAATGTTACTGTCGACTTAGTAATAATTTAATAAGAAAATTAATAGTTGAATTCGTTATATAATAGGTGATAGGTATACATAAAATACCTTTGTAGATAAATATAGTAAAATCTCTTAAATAAGCAAAAGTATTATAATATAAATTAAATTCATGTAATAACTAAATATTCAATACAATATTGCATGTAAGGCATTAGTTACACGAATAATTTAATTTAATAAATTTAATTAACCATTAAAACAATTCATCCAACAGATTGTATCCAATTTAATATTGTTTTAACACTCTCTTTAAACAAGACTAAAAAAACTCGTATTATACATTGTTACCGAGGTGTTAGTTTTAATGAAAAAAGGCAATATCGGAATATAAAAGGTGCTGTGTTGGTTGGCGATGTGTGCTTTGTTGTCATAACAAGTATAGGAGCAATAAGCCTCTGCTTTCTAGCATATTAGAGGATTATAAGAGGGACCGAGGGCTGAGGGTAAACTGCAACGCTAAACCTTGGCTATTGCGATTCTCACAGTATAATTACTAATCTACCTCCGACTGAGCAAACATTCACATACATTTACTAGCTTGTGATGAAATTAGTTTCCCAAACTAAATATATGTCATTCAAATTTTTCTAAAATATGCAAAAACATGAAGATATTATTACCTAAATACCAGAACACAGCTTATTTTTATTTCTTACAGATTTTCCCTTTTTTTAATCTGTACGATCATAAATTGGAATATTTGTGCCCAAGTATCCACTAGGTATACACCGTTCGGAGTTATTAGTTGTTAGGACCCTGGGACCAAAATACATACGGCCCTACTACTGGTCTATTGATTAGGATATTGCTTAAGAACGTATTTATAAATTTATTTCTAGATAGTAAGTGCGTCTTTGCACAAAATAGTTGTTTTGGATATTGTTTAGAGTAAAAATATGTAATAACATCTATATTTAAAATATTTATTATTTACCTTTTAGCAAACAATTTATTACATAAGCGTACCTCCCGAATTGATGCAAATTTTAAATATATCTAAATGTTAAGCAATTGGACTGTGAACTGTGTAATTTCTCTGAAAAAAACTATTTATGTTGAAATAACAAATACCCCCGTCGCAGAAAACCTGCGTACTCAGGGAATTTCCAATGCATAATATATGTCTTAATACCATATAAAGCCACATACCAAGTTTCATAAAAATATATTCACATATAAGCGATATAAAAATATACAATTTTAATAATTCTCCATAAGAGTAACATTGGTGATGAGTACATAGGTTTGCTGAAACAAGGAACACAAACAATTGTTTTTTATGCAAATATAAGTATTATTTAACAATGTGAAGCCACATACCAAGTTTCATCAATATTCAATCATAAGTAAGCACTATATAACATTTTAATTATTCTCCATAAGAATAACATGGGAGCTGAGTAAGCAGGTTTGCTGCAACAAGGAACTAAAAAATGGGTTTTTATGCAAATATCAATATAACTCAACAAGGTGAAACCACATACCAAGTTTTATTAATTTATGTTCATAATTAAGGGAGTCATTACATTTTACTTATTCTCCATAAGAATAACATGGGGGCTGAGTACGCAGGTTTGCTGCTACGGGGATTATCAACAAAAAATCAATTTTTTTTCAAATATCAATATACCAGTACTACGTGACGCCACATGCCAAGTTTCATCAATATACATTCATTAATAATGGAGATATCAAATTTTATTTATTCTCCATAAGGATAACATTGGACAACGTACTGTGTTTAGCACTTTGAATATCTCTGCAATGGTTGGACGTAGAATCACAATTTAAACACCAAAATGATTGTTTTGTGGAGTTGAGTTGATTGGTAAAAGCAAATGTGAAGTTTACATTAAAATTAACTTAGGAAAAGCCAAAAACCTTTTTCCCATAAGATTAACATAAGAGATTTTATGAGCAGGTTTTTTTTGGATTTTCTCCGCAACCACTTAACCGAGCTTAATAATTCAATATACTATATCATTTGTTTTTTTTAAGCTCTATAACATAGTCTAAACCAAAATTAAGTGTTTTAAAAATGTTAGGGTAAAAAATGCAAAAAACTGATTTTTGGAAAATTTAAAACCCCCATAAACCCCCCTTCCCATGGTCCGCTTTTTCTGGTTTTCGAACTTAAAGTCATAAATGTTACTTAACACATTTGAGCCAAATTTCATCGAAATCGGACGTTTTTTACTCAAGTTATCGCATTTACGGACACATATATATATATATATATATATATATACATATTATTAGATTGAAAACATATAAATTTGAACGAATAGTGTTTTAGTCATCTGGGGACCTAAAAAAAAAAAGTTGTCATGGTCTCGGGCTTAAGTCTTACCATGAGACCTACGGAAATAGCTTCTTCCCTATAGGGGAAATTCGCTAAAAAATACCCCCATAGCAGCAAACCTGCGTACTCAGTGAATTTCCAATACATATATATGTATCTTAATACCACATAAAGCCACATTAATACCACATACCAGGTTTCATCTATGTGCATTCATAAATAAACGATTTATGAAATCTTAATTATTCTCCATAAGAATAACATGGCGGTTGAGTATGCAGGTTTGTTGAAACAAGGAACAAAAAATATGGGTTTTTATAAAAATATCAATATAACTCAACTAGGTAAAGCCACATACCAATTTTTATTAATTTATGTTCATAGTTAACGGAGGTAACATTTTACTTATGCTCCATAAGATTAACATAAGGCCTGAGTACGCAGGTTTGCTGCTAGGGGATCTATTGGCGAAAACATCATTTTTTGTGCAAATAGCAATAAACCACAACAATATTAAGCAATATACCAAGTTTTGTCAGGATAAGTTGATAAATAAGCGAGATATACAATTTTTCTTATTCTCCATAAGAACAACATTGGACAACGTATTGTGTTTAGCACTTTCAATATCTCTGTAACTAATTAACGTAGAAGAATGATCAAAATACCAAATTGTTTGTTTTTTAAGCTTAATTCAATGGTGAACAATAAAATTTGATTTACTAACATATTATATGTAAGAAACTCAAAAGCCCCATTTTTAGGGTACAAACCCCCCCCTAAAATACCCCTTTGGATGAAGCGATCTGGCTGTTTTTCGAACTTAGTCATAAATGTTGCTTTACATGTTTGTACCAAATTTCATCAAAATCGGACGATTTTTACGAGAGTTATCGCACCTATGGACACACACACACACACATATATATATATATATATATGCAGTTTTGAACGAATGGTGTTTTTGGAATCTGGGGACCTCAAAACGAAAAGTTATCATGGTCCCGGGCCTAGGTCTTACCATGCCGTCTACGGTAATAGCTTCTTCCCTATAGGGGAAATTCGTTAAAATGACATGTGCCTATTGTGTTTGTGTGTCTTATTTATAAACAAGTGTGTTACTCAAATACTTTCCCTCTTATTCTCTTCGCTATTATAAAACTACTTGGCTTAGGTAAAAGGAATCAGCTGTTAACACAGGATAGATAGATTATTTATTAAAGAAATTTGCATGTGTTTGTACTTTTAATTAGGTGGAAGGGTCTAAAAATCATATATTACAATCATGGGGACTTTCTAAAATTTGACTTAATAGTTTGATTGCAATAATGGGCTTAGCTCAATGGGTATGCACAAGGGGTTCTGTCTCAGCGTGTGGTTGATCGTGCCGGCAAAATTCCAAAAAACTCTTGATAATTTAATAAATAAATATCATAAAATAAACTATAACTGATAAAAAAGCCAATTAAAATCAAATTTGATATTAATAAATGTCTAATTGGTGATCTCTAATAATGCAATGAAAGTCACTGTTGGTAGTCTTTAGCTGCTTATAGAATTCAAGATGGTAGCCAATAAACAAAAGTTCTCTAGGCTATATTTTTAATGTCCTGATATTCTTTTCAAAATTTATATATATTAAATTTGATAGCTGTAAAAGTAATAGCCTATTTCAGATTTAAATTTTATGCCTAAATATTTTAATAACTCTTGAGGTAATTTATATTAGTGAGGTCTTGAAGTTTGTAGTTAGGCCTACTAAATGGAATAATCTCACCGGTTCAGCAACATATTTCTTCGCCCAGATATTTTAAATATGCTTGAGGTGGCCAAATAAAGGGAGGTAAACTAATCTGGGCTCCGATGACTATAAAAATATTGAGACTTTTGGTGTCTAAATAATGTTTATGTAGGGAACATTTAAATATAATTTGGGACAGTGTCCACCAAACATCTATCACAGGCCATGTCTTCTGAAGGAGTCCTTGATCACCAGGTGCATTCTCTGTTGATTGCTATAGGGTTCACAGAACTAAACATAAAACACTAATCTTGAGCCCAAAGTTAATTTTTCTGGAGGAAACACATGTTTTATCTCACTTGGTCACTTCTGGTTATAAAATGAGATCAATTTTGAATTTTAAATATTTAAGCTATATAAAAATGTGATCTGAGATAATTGTACAGAATGGATCTTTACATTAATTAAATGTTAAGTAGGCTACTGTGAATTATAAGAGTGAAATATTCAGAGTGATGAAATAAATTAAAAACAATACATAATTATTATATTAAACTATATTAATACATCATTGGGAAAATGTAACGCACGGGGCAAACAGGTATTTTAACATATTGAATTATTAAACAGTGCACATATGCAAAATATGATTATTAATTATTTACAAATGTGATGAAAATATTTACATAAAAAGTGAATCATTGAAATGTACGGTGGAGGAAGGGAGTTCGAGTAAAATAAAGGTTCATTTTTTATACTGAACATCACATATTGAGATGTGACATATTGATGTTGACATATTGATATGTTTAGATGTTGAGGAAAATAAGTCGATATAAAAGTTTAAACCTATGATAATGAATATATTTCTTTTAAGCTTAAACCACAAGTGGAAACGCGATAAAAGCAGACGTTTTGCAGTCCCTGAGCTCTTCTAATGTAAATTGTCCCCTTGTGCAACATGACTTAATATTTAGCACAGTATTTACCAAATTAGTTAATAGAATAAAGTAAAAAAACTAATTTATTATTTTGACTTATTATAATTCAGTAAGTAATAATTGTGCTAAACAATAAAACTGATTACATCAACAGTAATGTTAATAATTAATTGGTTTATATCAAGTGTGATGATAATATACCATGGATTGTATTTATAATATACAAGAGGGCAGTAGACCATGAAATTTCATTTAAGATTAAACAATATATTGCAAATCACATATTCAACGTAAATAAAGCAGATGTGTAAATCACAAATCTGATCAAAGCAAAGTTGTAGTTCTATTCTAGACAATTTATTATTATTTCTGGTTAAATAAAACAAAAATTATTAAATAAAACACTACTTTTGCCGAGTACGTTTGTCTAATAGTCATTCGGTCCTTTTCCCACCAATCTGTATAATTTTTCTGTTTAATTTAATCTGTTAATTTTTGTATATTGCTAATGTTTTATTTGAACTAAACAGTAATCTCCTCATTGCTTCAGATAAATCTAATCTAATTTTTACCCGCCACCATTTCGTTTAGTTAAGTGAGATCGTTAGTTTTTCGATTCAGATATTGTTTAACGAGGGGACTCTTAAACGGGGTTAACATTAAAAAATCTTTCAGCTGCCCCTAAAATCATAATTTTTTGGGGGGGAGATTTAAAATTTGCAATAAACAAATTATATTTCGCAGAAAGGACATTTTTATCTCAATAAACAAAAACACACCTAGGAGGGTTTTTATTTTTTACACCCTGGTTAAAATAACAGGGTAATATTAACATATTTACACCCTGTGTAATATTAACAAATGTTTACTATGCCGGAAGCAACATCATAGATTCCTCTTTCAAAGATTGCAACGTATTCAATGTTCACAGTTCGGTTTACTATATATTTACCATTTACCATGGTTTACTATCAAAAACATTTACGACAAAATTTTCTTACTTTAAAAAGGAAGTTTTTTTTTTCATAATCTGCCCTGTGATTTTGGACCCTGAATTATTCGGGTTCCAATTTCCATAACTTCCGCATCATCTGCCGTGCTCATCTGTCACCTAGATCCTGCATATAAACATGCTCTTAGTAAAACTTTCACCTGAATTTAGTTTTATCGTTATATGTTGAAACAATTATCTTCCGTGAATTATCTGTCACCCAGATTAAACTGTTACCATTGATTAAACATCTAAACCAGTCCCATATTTATAAGAGTACACGTCAGTTACAGATTAAAGATTAACTAGCTGTCCTGTTGCTCGAATCCGAGCAAGTTTGTACCCAACGAAAGGTTTCTTCAGTTGTAAACAAACATATCAAAACATCTGAAATTAAAACGGATGATAACAACGTACTTTCAATCAACACGTAATTTAGACTTCTGTCGTCAGAGAGCGCCACTGTTTCGTTCACACCGCCTGGCGCAGGTATTTCGTTCGCGTCTACCAGTTAAAGTTCGTCGGCCTCCTCCTCTTGGCCGTCCTGGTCGACGTCTTATAGTCTCCATTATGTCGAACGTTTTTTTGGTTATGTTTTGATTTTGTGCAAATAAAAACTGGTGTTTTGTTGCCAGCTGTACGTTCAATAGCCATTTTTCAGGGTCAGATTTTATTTGTTTCACTTCCTTAAATAAAGACCTGATTTCTCGATCGTTGGTTTGTAACTGCATATTGTGTCTATGGGGAAAATCGCGACTTTGACCCCAAAGCAGACGGGGGGGACTTTGATCCCATGTTCACGGTGACTTTTATAAATTTTTTTTATTGATGGAAAAACTACATGCTAAGACCTTTCTAACGACACCTTGGACATGGTGATCGGTAGCACCACCGCTCCAAAACAATTATGACAAAAATATGCCTAGCGTATTAAAAATAAATTACAAAAATATGCCTAGCGTATTAAAAATAAAGATTAAAATGTAATGAAAGTACTAATCTCAATTTCAAATCACTCTTGATGTTGATAAAATAACAAGTTTTAAAATTATTTATAATATCTACATGAGTAATAATATCTAAAATAGATGTAGGCTTGCAAAAACACATACAATCTCGACTAACTGTCGTGATGCCATATTATTTATATTATATTTATTGGTGCACTGAGAATATTTCGTGTTGTTATTTAATAATACATCCAATTATTAATACATATTGATTAAAGGTTTAATCCTGTCGGTGTTTACTTTTCTCGGTCACAGGGGGCTTTCAGATACTTTGGAAGGAAAACAATTCAGCAACTGAACTTATTGTGAATCATTAAGGTATATTTTAACTAAAAGTAAGGTTACACACATTGTCGTCATCAGTCCACTAGTTTATAAGGTAAAATACTGCCATCGTCTTGAGTTTAAGGGTGATTACAAATGAAATAGACAGTTTGGATAGCTTGAAGAAAATTAATTATTTAAAAGTTTAGATCATTACTTACATGATTATATAGAAGAATTCTTTAAGTTTGTATTGAAAATATTTACAGATGTTCAATGTGTGCACCATTTGCAACACGACAGATATCAACACGGTAGTCGAATTCTGACCACACACGACTAAGCATCTCACGGTCAACTGTAGCAAGAGCATTTGTGATTCGTTGTTTAAGATCATCGACATCAACAGGAAGCGGTGGTACGAAAACTCTGTCTTTTACTTAGCCCCGCAAGAAATAGTCGCAGGGCGTTAGGTCCGGACTACGAGGTGGCCACGGCTGAAACACAACGTTTTCCTCACTTGCACGGCCGATCCATCGTCTAGGAAGATGTTCATCTAGATACCCTCTGACGTCTGAGTGCCAGTGAGGCGGAGCTCTATCTTGTACAAAAATGAAGTTACAACTATCTTCATGGAGTTGAGGTATTAACCATTCGGTTAACATGTCCAGATAAATTATTCCGGTTACTGATGGTTCTTGGAAGAAGAACGGCCCGTAAACCTTTTCACAAGATAAAGGGCAAAACACGTTCACTTTAGGAGAATCGCGTATATGCTGTACAGTCTTTCTTGGGTTTTCTGTTCCCCATATTCGAACATTATGTCTATTAACTTTTCCACTAATGTGAAAAGTGCATTCATCACTGAAAATTAGGCGATTAAACAATGTGTCGTAATTTTCAAGACAATGTTGCATCTCCTGACAAACATTTGTACGTACAGCTTTATCATTTTCATTTAAACTTTGTACTAACTGTAATTTATAAGGTGTCATTTTCAACAGTTGTACCAACATAAACTTTAAGAAATTCCCTACAAACCTATATCACTTACTATGTTGAAATACACCAGTTTAATTTTGTAGAGGCTATTGAAGTTGTCTATTTCATTTGTAATCACCCTGTATATTTCAACACTAAACAGAAACTTGTACTGACACGCAGAAGCATTTAACATTTAAAAATTCGGAATTGCGAATCCGCAGGAACGAATAGTCACGGGCCTCGAGGATCCGTGTTCTTAAAGACTGCCTTATTAGTGAATTTCCTATGGAAAAGTGAACTATTAGCATAACCCGCACGGTGAGTATCTCGCTCCTACTTCCAATGCTGACTGGACCTTCTCCTAACCTTATAATGCGACGTATTGCATTTCCAGCATTGCAGGTAAATAGAACCAGGAGCATCAGAACAGCCAAAAAATATGTTTTCAAGAAAATTGGAATAAATGTATGTTTTAACACTGATTTGGATTTTTTAAAGTTTGTTATGTAGAAATTCACTTCCCTCACGTCAGCGTGCTGCGTGCGAACTGGTTTTATCATTAGTTTTGTAACATATGTAAATAAAACCAAACCAAAATACCGTACTCGCATGTTAACTGATTGAAGTACTAAGGAACATGGCTCGAATGATGGTTAATAGTGAACATTGTTAGTGAATTTTCTTTGGAAAGTGAACTATTAGCATGACCCGCACTTAAGCATGACGGTGAAACTTAAGCCCGGTACATCCATAGGAGTTCCTAACGTGACCCCCTGAACACCTTTTGGGGGGTCGTTCAAAATTATATATATATATATATATATATATATATATACTATAAACATACCTAGCAGGGTTTTTATTTTTTACACCCTGGTTCATATTAACAAATCTTTGTTATGGCGGAAGCAACAAAAACACATGCATATTGATTAAAGGTTTTAATCTTGTCATTTTACTTTTCTCGGTCACAGGGGGCTTTCAAATACTTAGGAAGGAAAACAATTCAGCAACTGAACTTATTTTTAATCATTAAGGGATATTTAAACTAAAAAATAAGGTTACATACATTGTCGTCATCAGTCCACTAAAGGTAAAATACTGTCATCGTCTATTAGACGATACAGCCTATATCTAACTATAAAAAAACATGCACTAAACTCATTTTCAACACACACAAACACAAGTAATAATGGAACAACATTTTATACATATACAGAAAATAAACTATAAATAAAATTAAATAGGGATGATGAAAATTCACTTACAATGTTCACTATAAACCATCATTCGAGCCATGTTCCTTGTACTTCCATCAGTTAACATGCGAGTACGGTATTTTGGTTTGGTTTTATTTACATATGTTACAAAACTAATGATAATTTCCGTTTATTTGTTTATTTTCTTGTACTGTGCACTGTTGGCGACAGTGTTTATTTTGTATGTCTATATATATATATATATATATATATATATATAGAATAATATTTTGCTTTGCTTTGATCAGATTTGTGATTTACACATCTGCTTTATTTACGTTGAATATGTGATTTGCACCTTGCGCTTGTATAGTTTCGACTGCCGTTTTGATTGCGATGAGTCTTGTTTTCAGGATTGCCATCAACCTTCTGCAAGTTTCTGGTTTGAAGTCTCCTGTTCTTTGAGGTGCCATTTTGAATCACTGGTATTGTAGTTCGTGAATATACAAAATCAAGAATTGAAAAAAAGGGATAAATAATACATCAGTTTATTAGTAGAGTGGACTGTTGTTACATTGCTGAAATTCAATTACTTGAAGGCTTGAGGAGGACCAAAAATAATGGATGATGCGTGAAGTTGAATTAAAATATATAATTATAAAAGAAATACAATTAAGACATTATTTTACTCATGACTGGTATGACCAACAAAAAATTGTATTTGTTTATTTACATGTTATGTTAAAATGAAAAACATCTATAATAAATATATCATATGATATTGTCTTTTTTGTTCACCCTTGTGGATTGATTTGTATGTAGTATTCACCAAACTGTTTTAGGATTATACCTAACTCCAGACTAAAATTGTTTTGTTTAGTATTTAACTATTTACTACTATCGCTTCTCAAAACGGGATGCGCAAACTGCGCATAGGAAATTCTAGTAATAAGAGTATTTTGAATTATTAACCTAGTGTGTGTGGTTGCGGATACAATCCAAAATACGTTTTCATACAATATTTCATGTTATCATGTTTATGTTATGGTTATCATGGTTATGTTTATGTTTTATCATGTATAGTTCATGTTTCATGTATGGGAAAAAGGTTTTTGGCTTTTCCTCAGTTAATTTTACTGAAAAATTGACATTTGTTTTTACTAATAAGTTCAGCTCTGCAAAACAATAATTTTGGTGATTAGATTTTGCTAAGCACAGTACGTTGTCCAATGCTTTTCTTATGGAGAATAAATAAAAATTGATATCCCGGTTATTTATGAATTAATATTGATGAAACTTGGTATGAAGCTTCACCTAGTTGTATATTGATATATTGATATTTGCACAAACAAACGATGTTTCTGTTGATTTTCTCCGTAGCAGCAAACATGAATACTCAGCCCTTATTTTATTTTTATGGAGAATTAGTAAAGTTTTATATCTCCCTTATTTATGACCATAAGTTAATAAAACTTTGTACGTAGCTTCACTTGGTTGAGTTGTATCGATAATTGCATAAAAACCAATTTCTTATCTTTCCTGTTGCAGCAAACCTGTGTACTCAGCCCTAATGTTATTCCTAATCAAATTCTATATATCACTGACTTATAAATGTATTTTTATGAAATTTAGTAAGTGGCTTTATGTGGTAGTGAGAAACGTATACATGCATTGTTAATTCGCTGAGTACACAGGTTTGCTGTGACGGGGGTGTTTGTTTTTTTGTGTCACAGTCATTAATACACGGTATAATAGGAGATTACCATAAGCTCCTAAGGTTGTATTCATAGTCTAATGCAACCGCATTAAAGAGCCTTTTTTATGTTGTGAAATTTGATATAACTATCTATATGGTCTGGAAAAAGTAAAATACGACGGGGTACATAGTAACATGGAAAGTATTTTTTCTTCTTTTTTTGTGTGTCTACGCCAGAGGCAATTTTTTAAACGTTGTTACAGGACATCGATCCAGACCTCTCCATGTAATGTGGGCACCGAGGTAATGAAACCCGTGGCCTTTTGCACCGAACTCCAAGGCGATAACCGTTAGGCCACAAAGGGTATATTGACAAACTGTTAGGTGAGCCTTACAAAGTTGACCTTAGGACTTGTTTTGACTATCGGCCATTACATTGTCTCTATTCATTATTTTTAATGGGAAAATCATTCTTGTACCTTATCCTTATTATAATAAATAATTTATTTGATTTCAATACTCAGTTCTGTCTTAATCGTTAGAGCTTTTCTAGCATTGACATTCAGTATTTTCTTTTTTAATTTGTAAATTTAAAGTAAATTAATGTATTGTAATGACCTTTCGTAGTTATTGATCGCTTTTTATGGTCGAGTACGGAAACTTCATAAAACTCATCAAGCTAAAATTACAAAATCCTCCCTTCACTACATACGTGCTCACTCCTTGAATTTCTAAATTAGTTTAAAAGTACCTCACTACAAAGTGAACAAATTAAGCGCCTTACCAAGTTTTATCAAAATATAGTCAACAATAAACGTGATATAACATTGTTTATTCTTGTGTAATTTTAATAGTAAACATATATTATTCAATGAATATTCCCTATAAGATTAATATTGAATACGGAGGTTTGCTGCAACGGGAATTTTTGCATGCATTGTCAGTATTTTTGTCATGGATAACATTTGAATTAGTTCCCAATTTCTGAAATGTATGTTCCTATTTTGTAAAGTAGTGGATATTTGTAAAAATGTTGGCCACATAAGTATAAATCTGCAGCATTTTCCATGGAAAAGGCCTAAATATTAGTTCTCTTTTTTAAATACTGTAAAAATGTCTAATTTTTGAAGCGAAGTGTAGACTAAATGGTAAATTTTTTAGAGGAAAAGCTGAATAAACGTTGCAGTCGCAGTTTTTTTTAAGAAAACACCTAAAAATGAGGACTCAAAAGCTGGGAAATTTGCCTTAAAAGTTGAAGTTTGTTTAAAAAAGATCATAAGTTGTAGATTTTTTACGGAATAGTTAGGTGATTGCGACTCACGATTGTGATCCATGAATTGAGCCCTGATAACGTGACTACCATCCTCCTGCATATCGCACACCTCCCCTGCAGGACCCGGTTTTACCTACTACTCATTACATTTAACATTAAAAGCGACTTTTATCGGCCTTTAGTATTGTCGACTGCTAAGCATTATTCGCCCATATGGCTAGTACTTAGTTATTTGCTAAAAACTCAAATATAACGACGAACTTCTTGTATTAAAGTGTAGTACTAGTATCATCACTGTTCTTTCATTTGAAAGAACCAAGATTTGACCAAAATCACATCATTCGAGAGAATAAAGATAGTTGAGACCTTCGATTAAGTAGAATCCCCCATGACATATGGTCTCATAAATTGTCTGTCGCACTTGGCCTCCTCAGGTAAGGAAACCTTGTGCCTAAAACAGCTTGGGATAAATTAACAAAATCCTGTTCCTCTATATAAACACTTAGAAAATGTTAGGGATGGGTTTCGTTTCGGTTATTGCCAGTAGACTATAAAATAAAAAAAATCTTTATGATTACCAATAGAGCTTCTGTAGCTTTAAAGTTACACATTTTGTAAAAACTCATTTATTTATCTTAGATCTTTCAAATGTTTACAATCTATATGGCATTTGGAATAAAAATAAAATTCTTAGAGCTAATAAACTAAGGGGGTAAAAGGAAAAATTGCCTGTAGAAAAATAAATACGACAGTTCCTGTTGAGTATAAATAAAGTATATATAAAAAGCATTACATTAATGCACAATAATGTAGCAAGGTGATAACAATAGCGATGGAAGATTCCGTTTATCTGCGCCGACATAATCGTTCCATTGTTCGCAGTCGATTGGGCCTCGTCGTAAGTCATCAGACTACATCTCTCTTCTCTACCCTCCGAAATCATATTGCCATGAGGGTTTATTTATCTCAAGTTTTATACATGCAGTGCAGTTTTGTTCGTGTATTTCTTATAAACATGTTTGCAATAAGGGCATAAACTATATACCCTACGATATGTATTATATCATGCGATATAGTATATGTTTTGTAATATTTGACTGATACAGTTATCACTGCTTCAAAAATACTTTTAATTTTATATTTTTAAATCTTTAACGAAAGAAAATGCCACGAAAAATCATTGTCTGAACGGTTCAAAGCTTCTAGTTTAATCTTAAACTTTATATTTCTTCACGATTATGCATTACCAGTGTTAGGTCTTGTCTATGAACATGGCCAGTTTCTGCAAAAATCCATACTGTATACATGAAATTTCAAGGTTTCTCATTATCTCTCTTTTATTCACCAAGACAAGTTCCCACTTATTTTGAACTCGTTGTGTTACTTGAGTGCTATTTTAGTTGTTATTTTCTAGTGGTTCGACGTTATCACGTGAATGAACTGCTCCAAAAATGAGAACAGTCACAATCTTCTTATGACTGCCATAAAAAATAAAGAGTAAATTAGGTAGACTAAAGTTGTGGATAAGATAAATAAATAAGAGGGTAGTAGCGGAAGTATATAGATTTTTGTATTATACAGAAGTATACAGATGCTGCTTCTTACCGGTGCCGTGGCATGATTGAAAACATGCGTGTGGTAGGCCTACCAGAATTTATTCGTAAATGTGTTTGTAATTGTGTTTGTGACTGTGCCAATATTAAATGTTGACCTATCCTATTTGGATAATAGTTCTTTGTATATGTACCACTTGAAAATGCCGTATTTACGGTGAAACATGTAATGGATTAAATCACTATAATTTGAACTGTTGACGCTAAGGTATGTACCTATTTTAGTCTAATACGTACAGTTCAGGGGCTACAACAATGAATTTTGACACCACTAATGTACTTGTTTTTTCTTTTAGCGAATTTCCCCTATAGGGAAGAAGCTATTACCGTAGGTCTCATGGTAAGACTTAAGCCCGAGACCATGATAACTTTTCATTTTGAGGTCCCCAGATGCCAAAAACACCATTCGTTCAAATTTGTATATATGTATATATATATATATATATATTTATATTTATATATATATATATATGTGTCCGTAAGCACGATAACTCTCGTAAAAAAGGTCCGATCTTAATGAAATTTGGTACAAATGTGTAAAGTACCATTTATTTGAACAAGTTCGAAAACCAGATGAATCGCACCATCCGAAGGGGGTTTTTTGGGGTTTTCACATGTAATTTTAATTTAAATCAAATTTTAATTTATACCATTGAATTTAACTTAAAAAAACAAACAATTTGGTATTTTGATCATTGCTCTACGTCAATGGTTACCGAGATATTGAAAGTGCTAAACACAGTACGTTGTCTAATGTTATTCTTATGGAGAAAAAGAAAAATTGTATATCTCGCTTATTTATGAACATAAACTGGCAAAATTTGGTATATGGCTTGATCTGGTTATGGTTTATTGTTGTTTGCACAAAAATACAATTTTTCGCCTATGGTTCCTGTAGCAGCAAACCTAGGTACTTGGTCCCCATGTTATTCTTATGGAAAATACTTAAAATGTAATATATCGCTTATTTATGAATGTATATGGATGAAACTTGGTATGTGACTTCACTAAGATGAGTTCTATTGATATTTGCATAAAAACCCATTATTTTGCGTGCCTTGTTCCAGCAAACCTGCATACTCATCCCCAATGTTATTCTTATGGAGAATAATTAATATTTTAAATATCGCTTGTTTGTGAATACATTTCTTATGAATCCTGTTAAGTGTTATGTTATATATTCATTGAAAATTCGCTGAGTATGAAGGTTTGCTGCGACGGTTGTATTTACTACCTATGACAATTTGAACTGTAAAGTCTATACATTTTTGGGAATAGTTATATTTACATATTGAATTATCAACTTTAAACTTTTAAGTAAACGTATTTTACTACATTAAGTGACTTCTACGTAATTTCTTGTTGTAATATTTTTATATATGAGGAAGATTGTCTCTTAAATGTAAGAGATATTTTTCTTAAAGTCGGTAAAAGTGTTGTGCCATGTAGTTGGATACATAGTGGATATAATGCGGGTGAGCAGTTTTAAGTATGTTTTGTTATGTCTTAAAATTGAAACTATTCATTCTAAAAGTTTAACTAGGTTAATCGTTTGCATTTTGATTTCTTATAAAGTTAAAGTTTGAAATATAACAATTATGAACCTACTTGCAGAAGTATGTTTTATTTCAGCGAATTTCCCCTATAGGGAAGAAGTTATTACAGTAGGTCTCATGGTAAGACTTAAGCCCGAGACCATGATAACTTTATTTTGAGGTCCCCAGATGACTAAAACACTATTCGTTCAAATTT
Organism: Allygus modestus; assembly: GCA_963675035.1. NCBI lineage: Eukaryota > Metazoa > Arthropoda > Insecta > Hemiptera > Cicadellidae > Allygus > Allygus modestus. Next base: position 178,786,837 of record OY776111.1, on the reverse strand, counting down.
ATCTATATATGTGTGTGTGTCTGTGTGTGTGTGTGTGTGTGTGTGTGTGTGTGTGTGTGTGTGTGTGTGTGTGTGTGTGTGTGTGTGTGTGTGTGTGTGTGTGTGTGTGTGTGTGTGTGTGTGTGTGTGTGTGTGTGTGTGTGTCCGTGAATGCGATAACTTGAGTAAAAAACGTCCGATTTCAATGAAATTTGGCTCACTGACATTTATGACTTTAAGTTCGAAAACCAGAAAAATCGGACTATCGGACAATCGGGTTTATGGGGGTTTTAAATTTTCCAAAAATCAGTATTTTTCACCCTAAAACTTTTAAAACACTTAATTTTGGTTCCACCCATTTTATAGAGCTTAAAAACAAATAATATAGAATTTTGAATAATTAACCTAGGTTAAGTGGTTGCGGAGAAAATTAAAAAAACGTGATCGTAAAATCTCCCATGTTATTCTCATGGAAAAAAGATGTTTAGCTTTTCCTCAGTTCATTTTAATGTAAACCTCACATTTGCTTTTACCAATCAGTTCAGTTCTACAAAACAATCATTTTGGTGTTTAAATTGTGATTCTATGTCCAACCATTGTAGAGATATTCAAAGTGCAAAACGCAGTATACGTTGTCCAATGTTATCCTTATGGAGAATAATTAAAATGTGATATATCGATTATTTATGAATGTATGTTGATGAAACTTGGCATGTGGCTTCTTCTAGTTCTGGTATATTGATATTTGCACGAATAAAATAATTGTTTGCCGATTTTCCCCGCAGCAGCAAACCTGCATACTCAGCCCCCATGTTATTCTTATGGAGAATAAGTCAAATATACTGTCTCCTTTAATTATGAACATAAATTAATAAAACTTGGTATGTGGCTTCTTCTCTTGAGTTATATTGATATTTGAATAAAAACCCATTTTTCTGTTCCTTTTTGTAGCAAACCTGCTTACTGCTTACCATGTTATTCTTATGGAGAATAATTCAAATGTTATATAGTACTTATTTATGATTTAGTATTGATGAAACTTGGTATGTGGCTTCACCTAGTTAAAATATATTTATATATGCATAAAAATCAATTGTTTGTCATCCTTGTTGCAGCAAAACTACGTACTCATCACCAATGTTATTCTTATGGAGAATAATTAAAATTGTATGTATCGCTTACATGTGAATATATTTTTATGAAACTTGGTATGTGGCTTTATATGGTATTAAGGCATATATTATGCATTGGAAATTCGCTGAGTACGCAGGTTTGCTGTGACGGGGGTATAATGTTCTTAAGAAAGATTTTCATTCTCTAAACGCAAATCACTTCTTGAGCAATTTTTGCATATTTAATTAATTTAACTAAATAAGTAACCTCGTTTAGTTTTCGTAATATTGGGAATGAACCTTTGAATGGTGAATATAACTTGCCCTTTTTGTCATTTGGCGATCGTGGAAAATTATATCATAACTTCATCACCTGGTTTTAAATCTATAATTTGTTTATTTCTTTAATAACGCTTTTTCTGAGAACTTTTCGCTTTTTCTAAAATGGATGGTAAAGTTGTTCTGACTTCTTCGATGATTTTTGCTGCTTCAACGATGTTTTGATCCGCTTCTGGACGAAAATAGATGACATCCGTTGCTAATGGTGAATTCCAAATGTTAGGTAGTATGGGTATAATCCTGTTGAACTGTTTCTTGTTGACTTGTAACCGAATACAATTGCTGTACATATTTTGACCAATCCGTGAGGGTGTTCTTTGACATAATGGGAAATTCCGCGTACTAGAACTCCGTTAAATTGTTCTGTTAAACCTTGGATATGCTGAGAATATGCTGATGCGGCTCTTTGTTCTGTGCCTAATGCATGACAAGTCTTTCATTACTTGGCTCATGAAATTTTTTCCTTGATCATGAGTTATAATTGAGAAATATCCAAATTTTTGTTACAAAATCTATTACGTGTTTTGCTACAGTTTTAGAGTCAGCTTGCCTGCTAAGATATGCGAATGTCATTCTTGTTGTGGCATCTGTTAATACTAATACATATTTATATCCATTTGACGAGTTTAATGGTCAATAAGAAGTCAATAATAATTCTGAAGCGTGGCTTTATTGATGGAATTTGAGGTTGCAAAATATCATCATTTTTGTAAGTCTTAGGATTGTGTTCAGCTAATGACACGCAATTTTTGCAAAAGTCATAAACATCTGTAGACATATTTTTCCAGTAAAATCTTGGCTTTATTTTTGAAAGGGTGCGGAAATAAGAACTGTGAGCATCTTTGAAACTTTAAAACACTTCAAAACAAGTCGTTGTGAAAAGCTTTTAATATTTCTGGTTTCAAGGAAGTGGGACGAGCGATTGGTTTGTTTGTAGAATCCGATGTCCATTAACGCTAATCTGATTTGATTAAGGTAAGAGTCATTCGCTTGAAGTAGTGACAGATTTACATCTCTTATTACATTAATTGTTTCTTCATTTTGAATCACTCCTGGATCTATGTATTTATCAACTGGATTTCGACTTAATCCGTCCGCAAGAGTATTATGTTTGCCTGGTTTATATTTTATAATTAGATCATAGTCTACCAATGTAAAGGCTAAATGGTTCAGTCTAGCTGAAACATTTATAAATTTGTTTGTAATATTGAAGGCTAGAACAGTCCGTGTACACAGTAACTTGCCTATTAAGCGTAAACTCTCTCCAACAATTCACACAGTACGATAAGGCTAGAAAATGTAGAATGCATTTTCTGCATTTTCATATCGTGTTTCATAGTCTTTAAGTTTACGAGATACGTCTGCTACGATGTATTCCCTGTTATCTGTTGGATCGATTTGTCCAAAATAACCGCCAATACCATCAAGGCTTGTATCAGTATGAATGAATGTTTCTCGGTCTTCTTTAAAATGTGCTAATTTGCTAAAGGATATTTAATGCCTCTTTGATTTTGTTGAAGGCTGTTTCATATTTTTCATCCAACATAAATCTTGTTCCGTTGTTACTTGCTTTGATTAACTCTCCTAAGAGATTAGTTATTTTAGAGTACGATTTTATATATTTTCTATAAAATGATGAGAGTCCCAAAAATTGGCGAACTTGTCGGATTGTTTTTGGGTGTTGGAAATCCAAAATTGCTTCTACAGTTTTTCTGAGGTGTCGTTTCTGATTTTGAGACTGTAAATCCTAGTATGTCAATTTTCTCGTACAAAAATTTACATTTGGTTGTGTTTAACATTGTTTGCCTTATGGCGTTCTTGCAACACAGTATCGATGTTTTGTAGAGCTTGTTGTGTTTTATTGTCTGGTAGAACTATGTTATCAAGATAAACGAATGCTTTTGAATATAAATGTTTGCTTAATGCTTGTGACAGTCTTTTTAGCGAATTTACCCTATAGGTAAGAAGCTATTACCGTTGTCGGCATGGCCCGGGACCTAGGCCCGGGACCATGATAACTTTTTGTTTTGAGGTCCTCAGACCCCAAAAACACCATTCGTTTGAAACTAGTATACATATATATATATATATATATTATATATAGTATATATATAGTATATATATATATATATATATATATATATATATGAATTTGAACGAATGGTGTTTTTGGCATCTGGTGGCCACAAAATGAAAACTTATCATGGTCCAGGGCCTAGGTCGTACCATGCCGACTACGGTATTAACTTCTTCCCTATAGGGGAAATTCGCTAAAAAGTTGCAAACCAATACATTTGGCCGTCAACCAGTTATCCATTTCAGTGTCCACCAACTATCTATGCTATTTTTGGGAAATATTGATATTATTATAATAAGTGTAGTAAACGAAGTATAGTAATAGTTGCCGTTTCATTAACAGATGTTGTAAAAGTATTATTGATGTAAATATAAATGACACTTTAGCTATCGTTACTGACCCAACAATCGAATAGAAACCTAAGATGAGCAACTGAATGAAACAAACAGAAAAAGAATATGAATTAGCCCTTTATTTCCTTCCCTAAGACATAAATATTATGTAGTTAACTGGGAGACTGTCTATTAGAAGTGGAAGCAAATTTATAAACTATTTACGTATTTTTCAAATAATTATAAAATACCCACATTTCTATAATCCTTTGTTAGTGTGCTGGATCACATTGGTCTACTAGTTTTCCTGTCAGTATTCAATTTTCAATGAAGTTTATTTATCGCTCAAAACTAGCTTCTACCCACAGCGAGCAACTGCTCTGTGCTCCTAACTATGCTTATGTAGTAATCACTTGTACCACGATAACACCACAGCTTTTTATCGATCCTCTTATCAAGAATCTATTGACTTTTTTGATAATTAATTAAAATTATAATCACAAAATCGAAACCACAAACAAGTTTTAAAGTGTTGGCTTACTGCGGTATTGAGAAAATAATCCGAATGTAAATAATACTTGCTATGAAATCACTGATGTCAACTAGTTTTCAAGTCGGAGGATAGGCGAGACAAAAGCACTCCCAGTTCCCTGGTGGCGGGTACTTAAATTAAATGTTGCGGCGTTTCCGCTTCTACAGGATCTGCATACTCTTCCGTCACTTTGTTCTGTTTACACAATTATAAATAAAAATATCTTTGCAATTAAGTAAAGTTAATACAAACTACGTGGAATGGGGTACGTATTAACAGCCAAAGAAAACCTTTTCGTTCGGAAATTACATACCAGTACTAAGATTTTTAAGCCATTCACAGTCAGAAAAGTGGAGCTAAAACTATTTAAACTTTGACTTTACGGAAGTTTTGATTAATTATAGTTACATAATTAATTTTTTTAAATGTTACTATTTAGCAAAATTTTGTAAGGGTACAGAAAAGTAGATATAAGTTCAAACGTGTAATGTTCCCAAAAGGACGACAGGGCTTCGGTTACTGTTAGCACGAGCTCTAACCTTATAATGAACCCGTTTATTATACATGCATACAGTCCCGTTTATTATACATGCAGACGGTCCCTTTTATTACACATACCGTATATCGTGTTAAAATTGACATCATTAAAGGTTATAATATGAATATAATACTTAATGAAAGAATAAACGATATAATTACGAGACTCCTCTGTCGCCGCTAATGAAGAACTCATAGCCGGGATGAGGCCTTGACTCCCACACTCACCTATGACAGGAAGGTGAGTGTAGGAGACGGTTATTGTCAAACAATAATATTTCTGGGACTATTATGCTTATTTTAACAAAGTTATTATTAGGATTTTTAAACTATTCAACTAAGATAATAATTAAAAACCGTAATTATTTCGTCCGTAAATTACTAATCGTCGAGAACTCATGTCATAATGAACCTCCTGCAGTATATTAACAGAATAATTAAAATGTTTAAATTGTATAAGCTATTCATAATAAAACTCTTTAAATAAGAAGAAGTAAAAGAAACTTAAATAAATAATTTTTTTTGGTTATGTAAAATCTTTACAAAAATTGTTGGTAATGAAATAGCCTTTAACAAGTCATAAGCCCGAATACAAGTATGAATTAGAAGAAGGAAAATAAATTACTATTAACTAACCAAATGTCAACTTTAAGAAATCAATACGTACGAAACGTGATTTGGAATCTGAAAACTGGTTTCGGCAATTAATTTGTAATAATTAATCCTGAATAATAACTCAGATTTATTTTCGATGACAGAAGGGACAATCCAGTTGGCTTAAGATTCTTTGCTTCCAAAGGCTTTTGATTCTGTGTCAGGTTACCCTTGTTAAAAGATTACTCCGTTGACGGTTTGTAAAAGGGATATGTCACAATAATCCTATCTTTTAAAAACCAATTTATTAGGAATTAACTTTTAGAGTTTTAGAAAGTTTATTTCATCAACAAAATCGCAATTGAATTTAAAATACTTTAAGAAAGATTGTTTTAAATCAAAATGCGAATCATTTCTCTCAAAGTGATATATTATGGAGATTTATCAAGAACACCTTATTCCAAAAAATATATAAAATCTTACTTAAATAGAACAGTGTACCATAAACACCTTATTCCAAAAAATATATAAAATCTTACTTAAATAGAACAGTGTACCATCATGTTTTATGAACTGAAGGTTAAACAACCAGGTGATATTAACCGTCTAGAGTGGCATAGGCATAAAACGATTAATTGGAGTAAGAAAGATATTATAACTAGCCTTTATCTCATGAGTGTAATATATTTCAGCTAGATTTTATTTATTCTAATTAGTTTGTTAATAATGGTAGACCTAATTATCACTACTTTTCTAAAAATGAGGTGGTGTCTATCTGTCTGTCTGTCTGTTGTTCCATCACGCCAAAACCACTGGACCAATTCTGCTGAAATTTTGCAAAAATCTAATCTATGTACCGAGGAGTGTCATAGTCCGATTGTCGTTTCAAAATATCCTCAGGGTTCTGCCCCACGGGACTTCCAAGTTCCTATGTTATTCATATGGAGAAGTGTTTTATTTGGTTTATGTCACATGTGTGATTTCCTAATTCAATTCATTAAAATAAACAGCCACCTACAGACTGTCACTGTTTTGTTTAAAGTTTTTCGACTCTGAATTTTCACCCCGTTGCAAAGCACGGGTATAGCAGCTAGTATATATATATATATATATAACAACAAATACAAATTTAAAGTTAAAATTTATAAAACATTTTAATAAATACCTCCGCCGCAGCAAACCTGCATACTCAGCGAATTTCCATTGAATATATAACTTAACACATTAAGCCACTTCATAGGATTCATATGAAATATATTCACAAAGAAGCGATGTTTAAAATATTAATTATTCTCCATAAGAATAACTTTGGGGATGAGTACGCAGGTTTGCTGCAACAAGGAAAACAAAATAATGTTTTTTAATATCAATAGAACTCATCTAAAAGAAGTCACATACCATCCATATACATTCATAAAAAAGCGATATATAACATTTTAATTATTTTACATAAGAATAACATGGGGACCGATTAACTAGGTTTGCTGATACGGGAACCATAGGCGAAACATTTTTTGTGCAAACAACAATAAACCATAACCAGATGAAGCTATATACCAAATTTCATCAGTTTATGTTCATAAATAAGCGAGATATAAAACTTTTATTTTTCTCGATAAGAATAACATTAGACAACGTACTGTGTTTAGCCCTTTCAATACTTTACTTTCTTTAATTACTTTCTCAGTAACCAATTGACGTAGAGCAATGATCAAAATACCAAATTGTTTGTTTTTTTTATGCTAAATTCAATGGTGAAAAGTAAAATTTGATTTAAATAAAAATTACATATTGACACCCCAAAAATCCCATTTTGGGGTACAAAACCCCCCAAAAACCCCCTTCGGATAGTGCGATGTGTCTGGTTTTCGGACTCGTTCAAATAAATGGTACTTTACACATTTGTACCGAATTTCGTGAAGGTCGGACCTTTTTACGAATGTTATCGTGCTTATGGACACACACATATATATATATATATATATATTATATATTATATATATTTATATATATAAATTTGAACAAATGGTGTTTTTGGCATCTAGGGTACCTCAAAATGAAAAGTTATCATGGTCTCGGGCTTAAGTCTTACCATGAGACCTACGGTAATAGCTTCTTCCCTATCGGCGAAATACGCTAAAAAATGTGTTAAAAGTTACATTCATGGCGAAAAAAATATAATATTAGTTGGGAGAGCAAAAACAGACTCTTGGTTGTAAATATTCATACATGGTTGGTAATGTGGTAATTTTTTTATCACGCTTGAGCAAATGGACGTACAATTTCTAAGGCATTGTTTTCAGTTCTGAAGGGGTGTTACAAACCAACATTAACTATTCGCACATTGGGCTTTTATGTGGATTTATCACTTAAATATATGTTTTATAATGTGTTCTGTTATTCTTGGAGTCAGTAAACAAACTAACCATTGAGTTATTTTATTTATTTTAAAATATTTTAAGAGTTAAAAAGGTGAAAAATATATACTAACAGGTAATACCAATGTTACTCTTAGAAACTAATTAATGTAATAGTTTATATTTGCACTAAGCATATGTTGATTCTAATTAAACTTGGTAGTGTGAATGCGCACTACAAAACTGCCTTTTATACCAATTAAAACAAAAAAATATTCCATCACTAAAACGCTGGGTTGTAAATGCTAAACCTTGACAAACCAATAATTTTTAAGTAATTTTTATACTACTTAAAATTGGGAAGATAGCTAAATTTCAGATGTTTTTGTCAACGCTAGGCCTAATCCTTTATAATTTTGAACTTATTCCAGATCTAACAAACTTTGCTTTGGGAATTTGTAGAAGATCAGACCATATTCAAACAGTATTTCTTTACAGACTCCAGTAAAATATTTAGTAACTTTTAAAAATAAAATAATATGTCTGGTTTTTATACGGAACACAACTGCCCCACATCCTTCTAGATTCAAACGTTATATCAAGTATGAATGACCAGAGACTATTCCTAAAATAACAGTTGGAATGTTTTTTCCTTCATCTCCTTCTTTATGATTTTGCATACATTAATAATAAAGTTCCATACTGTACATCCATTTTAATAAAATTATTGCAAAAAATCTAAAACTAACTGTGTTAATAATTAACTATTGTTTATTTCTTCACGTAGATTTAAGAGGAATTGCATTAAATATTAGCAGTATTTTTTGGTATTGTTGTTAAGGTGGACTTTTTGCATGTATTTAACTTCACATGTCTTTATTTTTTTCAGTAAGAACAACCTCAGTAGGATAACCTAACCTTGTGGGTTTATCCGAAATAAAAATTGAAGAGACTCACAACCAAATATTATTAGACTGAATAAATCTTCTTTGAACCGATATATAAATTGGAAAAAGTTATAAAATAAACCAAAACCTGAAAAAATGAGGAGAGTGCAAATGAGGAGAGTCCTTGCGTCCGGGGGGTGACGGGTCTTGCATCCATGGGTGAGAAGGTGGTGCGCTCAACCTGCCCACGACTTAACATCTTGATAGGTGACACGGTGCAGAAGGCCCTTGTGGACTCTGGATCAGCCCGTTGTCTCATCTCCTTGCCCCTTTTCGAAAAATTAGAAGTTTCTGGGCTGATCAAGCAGGTTGAGTGATGTACCCCTATCTGCTGGACTGCGTCTAATTCCCCACTCCCCATCATCTATGAAGCCCGCTTTAACTTCAAAATTGAACATTTTTCTTGGGTGTGGAGCTTTTGGGTAGGTAAGGGATCTTTGTTTTCCTGTCATTGTGGGAGCGGATTTCATTAAGCACACTAACCTGATTTTGGATTTACGTGTTTTTTTTCAGATTTTCGAGGCGGGTGTTGATTCCCTTTGCTGATGAAATTAATGGTTGAGCCACTGTTGTGGAGCCTGTGTCACCCAGCGAGCCGAAGATTTATCCGTTAGGGCATCTGACTCCTGGTGAGGCTGAAGCGATTAGAGCACTATGCATTCGTTTTCCTGAGGTGCTGACGCCAAATCTGGGAGTCACCAATCTGTTAGAATGAAATTTGCCTGACTGACACCCGCCCCGTACGTTCTCATCCATATAAATTAGCTCCACCCAAGATGGAAACACTTCGAAACATCATTAATGAACTTCTGAAAAATGGGGTGATTGAGCCTTCCTGCTCGAGTTACGTAATTCCAGCATTCCTCGTCCCTAAGCCCAATGGCAAGTCTTGGATCGTCCTGGATTATCGCAAGGTGAATGCGCAAATTTAAATCGACTCTGTGCCTCTCCCCGATTCGCATTCGGCGTTCGATTGGTTCGGTAAGGCCAAGTATTTTCGATCTAAATCAGGCTTATCATCAGATTCCCTTGAAACCTAAGTCTCGACCTCTCACTGCTTTCTGCGTTCCGTGGAATTTTTAAGAATTCACACGAGTACTGATGGGTCTAGCTGTGGGGGCCCAGACTCTCACCAGACTCCATCTTTCCATCTTTCCATCTTTTATGACGTCAAATTCAAATTTGTTTTCAATTACCTCGACGATCTTCTGGTGTACAGTGAGAATTTCGAAGACCATCTGGTTCATCTGGAGGAATTCATGAGTAGATTGCGTAGGGCTGACCTTACCGTAAATCCCGACAAAGTTAGTTTTGCACAGGCTGGGATTTCCTTCCTTGGTCATCTTGTGTCCTCTCGGGGCGTCTGCATCAATCCAGCTAGGACCCAGGCCATCAGGGAGTTTCCTCCTCTCAAGGATGCCAGATTAATTTGCTTGGTAGGTTTCTACCGGCGCTTCATCTCCAACGTCGCTGAGTTGGCGGCTCCTCTCAATGAACTTCGAAAGAAGGGAGCCAAGTTTGTATGGGGTAAAGCCACCATAGTTTCCGACAACCGAACTCAATATGTGTCCCATTTGTTCAAGAAGATGTGCTTTGGGTACGGTATCCGCCATGTGACCACTTACCCTTACTATCCACAGCCTTCCTACACTGAAAGGTTCAATCGAAATCTTCGATCCGCTCTCATAGCTTTCCACACTGATAAGCAGACCACCTGGGATCAGGAACTCCCCTGTATCCAATTTGCCTTCAACACTGCACGTCATGAGAGTCACAAGGCGATTCCTTTCGAGCTGTTTCTGGGCTATCCGCCTAACAACCCTTTGGCGAATGTGTGGAGGATTGGCGACCTTCTGCCACCCCCTGGTCTGTAGCTAATGTCAAGGCAACTTGGCAAGCGGCCAGGAGGAATCTAATCAGAGCAAGGGAATTGGTCCGGAGGAAGCACACTTGAGGTAGGCCAGACAACCCCTTCCAGGTGGGGACTTGGTGTTTTGCAAGGCTCGTCCAGCCAGTTCGGCTGTTGACAAGAGAGCCGCAAGTTGTGTCATCGATGGTCCCCACCGCATCTTGAAGTTCCTGACTCCTGTTACGGCGTGGCTGGGAGACCCGCGGACTGGAGATGTTTTCCGGAGGGCACATATCTCACACCTGAAGCCCTTCCAGGGAATTCTCCCGTAGGTCACTCTTCGTTGCTCATGTGTCTAGGTGGAAAGTTCACTGGGCCAGAGAGCTTGATCATCTCTTCTGTCCCCTGTGTGCTGCTGATGTTTTTCCTCAGAAAAATTCTCCCACTCTGGCCAGAGCAAACCCTGGAGGTGAGTATTCTCTCCAGTTTTGAGTCCCTTGGCGTTCCCCAGTCCAGACATTTGAGTCGATCTGCTGGTGTCGTGTCTTCAGGAATGGGGAGAGACTTTGTTTAGTCCCATTGGAGAGGAGTGTCCTCTTTTTGGGGGGGAAGGTTGAGCCGTGACTACGTCCGCCGTGCGAGTGTCACGTCTCTTTGGATTTTTTATAGTGCTAGTTTGTTGTGGCAAGGGTCTGGCACCCCGAAATTAACGGCTTTCGTGCAATGAGGAGAGTCCTTGCGTCTGTGGGCGTGAGCCCCATGGGCGTCTTTTCCGTGCAATGTGCTCTCTGTCGGCATAGACTGCGTGACTGTCAAACCGAAAGCCTGTTGTGTTGTGCCTATTGAAGTTTTGTACCTTTGTAAAAAACCCCCGCTCAAGTCTAATGGGGTCCCGGAGGAAGGCGACCGACTGAGCTGGGACTTCGGCGGGGAGGGATCTACTGGGGGTTCCTACCCCACTACTTCGCCTGCCACATGGGATCTGGGCTCCCTCTCCTGCCACCTCATCGCCCTCCGGTGGTCACCACATTGCTCGACCCGCCCTGAAATGCCTGCCGCAAGTGTTGCTCCAAATTTATTTATTTATTTTTTATTAACTGCAAGGACTGTTGAATTTTAAAATTTTATTTTTGTTATTTAGTTTAAAGTCACAGTCTCTACAATTTATTTGGGGCCTCTAAAAATTCAAATTAATTGTTATAATCAAGTTTATTCGTTATTGTATGTCCATATTGTATTTCTTGTCTTGTTGTTATTTATTTACCCACGAACTCAAAAAAATTATGTTGAAACAAAAGGAGGACCATTGCTAATCTTACATTTTTTTGTTTAACTCAACTTTAAATTCTGAATTATGATTTAGAACTTTACTTTGTCAACTTTAAAGAGAAAACCATTGAGTTGTGATTAGTTTGGATTTTTAATTTAAAAGAAATTGTAAACCATGGAAAAGGTGGGAGTTGAGACTGAAAACATTTATACTAATATTGGAGTTATATTTACACGTGTTTGATGTTTTTTTTAATATAGCTAGTGCCTCTCAACGGTGAGTTTATTCTTTTCTTCCACTGCCTTTCTAGTGTTTGGATAGGGCTGTGAGCCACCCCTCGCCCCGTCTCCATGGGAGCGCGCTTCCAGATCAAGGTTTGGGTGTGGGTGTGGGGGCTGAATAATGTACATTGGGGATGTCCAGCGTGAAAAATATGTATGGGAGGAAAAGGCAGACCACTAGCAAATCTTCCTTGAAACGCAATATGAATAGAGGAGCGATGGTGAAGTGTTACATATTCGACTTAACTATACAAAACGGTTGGTGGGAAACTCAGTGATGGGTTATTACGTTATTTTTCGATAAATGAATTAACGGTTACTGAACCGCTCATCTATCTACAATCAAAGAATGGATGTATTTTTCATCATGAGGATAGGTTAAGTTGCAGTCCGGTGTAAAAGTAATCATGGAGTAACATGTTAAAACAAAAATTGTATAACAGGGATGATGAAAGTACGTCAAGTTATGAAAGTTTGATTTTCCTATATTAAATCCCCTTAAGGCAAGCTACCGTCAATTTACACTTTCTTTAGTATCTCGCTAAATATGTGTGCTGTAATACTAATATAAGGAAAGCATTTTTGACTCTATTATTTTTAATGCAATATTTTTTGTATACATTTTTGGGCTCCTTTTTTGGCGAAAAAATCAAAATTGAGGTTTTTAACCGCCATAAAAAAGGGGTAGGGATTCCGATTGTTTTGTCCAACGAACCGGTAAAAATGTTTATATAAAGGAAGGTATGGACCAATAATTAAATAAATCAATCAAAATATGCAACCACTAAACACACGTATATGTATATATATATATGTATATATATATGTATATATATATATATGTGTATATATATATGTGTATATATATATGTATATATATATATATAGAAAGTATTTAACCACCACAAACCATGTTCAGAGAGTCACGTTGAGGAACCTCTTAGGTGGTGCTGGACCTACGTATCACCTTGTGGGACATACTAATAGCTAATTAATTATTATTTATAGAAAATTCACTACAAATAGTTGCAGAACTATTGGCGGAAATACAATTGGGCATGAACATTACAGATGCTATTATTATCCTCCGTATTGTCCTCATGCTATAAAAAACCTATCCAGCTGAAAAACTAAACAAAAGCACTCTCTGCTCCCTGATGGCGAGTACGTTAAATAAATGTCCAGAAGTACAACAATCAAAACTTTGCATTCCAATGACTTAACAGAAAGTGGATTTAGAGGTATTCTAATCCCAAAAAAGGGTCCTTCAACACTATTTCTGGGTGTATTTTTATAAATAGTATCAGCAATATTTTTCTGTTATCATTTAACACCAGCTCTAATATTACTGAAATTTGTACTACAAACTAAAATATATCTTCTTCGTTAAATGGTAAACGTTTTGTTTTATTATTTAATGATTGTTATATTTAGTCTTGTATATTTAATATATACAACGTACAACTCATCAAGTCCTTTAAAATTAATAATAAATTAATGGGGGCTTGTGTTAAAAATTTGCTTCTACCTCCCACCTCTCCGAAATCATATTTAGGGGGCATGGGGCACTACCTAATGAGTTACACAACAAAAATAGTATTTATATCTATTTAGCTTGATATATGAATACTATTTCTTTATTGGGGGGTTTTAATTTCTTAAATGCATACAGGGTGTCTCACTTAAGTGTCTCAAACATATTGCAGACAAACCTATTTACCTATAAGGATGAAATAAAATTATTTTCCAAAAAATCGACCACAAGGAATAACATAAACATAATTTTAATTTGTTGCAATTACATGGTGTTCCCTGTAAACCGAGGGGCACTAGTTCGAATCTGGGAATCTTCAAAGATATCCATATGCCATGTTAAAAGCCATTTTAAAGCTTAAAGAGTTTTGGGCATAAATCATTTTCTAACAAAATATTTTCTCAACAAATATTTTTTTATTTATTTAATTTTGTTTTACATATTGTCATGTAGTTTACGGGTGACGCTGAGTTTAATACGAGTAAGAGTTTTGAATGAGAACAAAAATATGTCTTGTGGTTTAGCAGATACAGGGTATTCCGTAAATGTCAGTATTTTTCGAAAGAAATTACCGCCATTTTGAAACGGATAAAGATACGTTAGTTCTATTTTCACCAAAATGTTTGTCTCTTGTAGAGCTTTAAAATGGTGTATAACAAGGCATATGGTTATATTTGAAAATACCGAGATTCGAACTATTGGCCCTCGGTTTTTGGAACACTCTGTAATTACAAAAAATAAAATAAAACTGTTTTTACGTTATTCCTTGGAGTCGATTTAGTGGAAAACAATTTTTATTTCATCCTTCTATGTCAATTGGTTTGTTTGCAATCTATTTGAGACACCCTGTATGTAAAATATTATTCGAATTGCAATGTATTGCCGTAACAGTTTTACTAAATGCACAAATATAATTTTTAGTATTCCTCTAAATTTGGGCTTAATTGTTATTTGTTTATTTATTTATTATTACTGTAAGGATAATTATGAGTTATTTAATAATGTTACAACATATTTTATGAAAGTTTCAACAATAATTAAAAGTCGTTCTGACGATACAACTCCAAAAGCCCTCGTTAAGAAATTGTTTTAAACAGCTTGCCTCTTTTCTTAACCGCCTCCCCAAAACGCAGTAATTAGGGGGTGCACTTTCGCCAAAACGGTCGAAGTACTTTTCAACCGGAGAGCAAAGAGAAGTTTACTACTGTAAATAACATTGTTTTGTCTTAAAAAATGTGAGAAATTTAAAGTAATACACTATTTTACATATCGAATACTCTCAAGTATATGAATTATTAACTTAGTATATGAAACTGAGAGATTATATGACATCGTTGGTTCTCCGCCCAAACAACACAGCCTCCGTCCATTCAGTCGTTCATTGAAACTGACGTTGTCCACCCTGGAGGCTTGGCCACACACAATTTCCCGTTATTTACAACTCTACCGATTACAGTTGAAAGCAGTCGACTGATTACCCCAGTCATGTTTATAACAGCAAACAAAATGCATAGATGGAATATATCCGTATCTACTAATCAATAGAAATTATGTAACTGAGGCTAACTGGATTGCCATAAATAGGATTTTATTTATATTTAAACGCTAATTGTGGAATGTATGTATTAAAATGGGGAATCCGCCATGCCAAGTGTCGTCAAAAAACCAAAACCCAAACATATTTATTTTTAAAATTCGTCAAGCGAATTCCCCATATAGGGAACAAGCTATTACCGTAGGTAAGAGTTAAGCCCGAGACCATGTTAACTTTTTGTTTTGAGATCCCCAGATGCCAAAAATGCCATCCGTTCAAATTTATTTACATTCAAATTTATTAATATACATCAAATTTATTTGATGTATATTAGTGATGGTCAAAACCAGAAATTTCGAATCTCGAAACCGAAACCGAAACTTACAAAATCGAATCTCAAAACTCAAATCGCGAAACCCTATTTACTTGCCTGGGTATGGTTATGAAAAATAAATCCAGAAAAATTAATTAAAACTAATTATATATTTTGGTTAGAGTTGTTCTTTCAGAAATAAAAAATCAATAATCCAAAAAAGGTGAAAGTAGACGACCGATGACAGTAGGCTTTTGACCTTTGCATTATTGATCGAAACACGGGCGTGATTTCTGTTAAAAAAACAACAATAAATACACAAAAAATCTCAGCAGTTTCGAGTTTTTATTCTCGAAACTCACCAATCGAATCTCGAAACCGAAACTTTTCCAAAGTTTTGGTGGTTTTGAGATTCAAGTTTTGGTTTTGACACATCACTAATGTATATATATATGTGTGTGTGTGCGTGTGTGTCTTTAACACGATAATTTGGGTAAAAAACGTCTGATTTTGTTTAAATTTGGCTCAAATGTCAAAAGTGACATTCATAACTTTAGTTCGAAAACCAGAAAAATTGGACCATGGGAAGGGTTTTGGGGGTGTACAATTGTCCAAAAATCAGTATTTTGCTTTTTTTACCCTAAAACTTTTAAAACACTTAATTTTGGTTCCACCCATTTTATAGAGTTTAAAACCAAATAATATAGTATTTTGAATAATTATCCTAGGTTAAGTTGTTGCGGATAAAATTAAAAAAACGTGATAGTAAAATCTCCCATGTTATTCTTATGGGAAAAAAGATGTTTAGCTTTTCCTCAGTTCATTTTAATGTAAACCTCACATTTGATTTTACCAATCAGTTCAGTTCTACAAAACAATCATTTTGGTGTTTAAATTGTGAGTCTATGTCCAACCATTGTAGAGATATTCAAAGTGCTAAAACACAGTATACGTTGTCCAATGTTATCCTTATGGAGAATAATTAAAATGTGATATATCGATTATTTATGAATGTATGTTGATGAAACTTGGCATGTGGCTTCTTCTAGTTCTGGTATATTGATATTTGCACGAATAAAATAATTGTTTGCCGATTTTCCCCGCAGCAGCAAACCTGCATACTCAGCCCCCATGTTATTCTTATGGAGAATAAGTCAATTATAATGTCTCCTTTAATTATGAACATAAATTAATAAAACTTGGTGTGCAGCTTCGAATGGTTAAGTTATATTGATAATTGCATAAAAATACAAATATTGTCTTCCTTGTTGCAGCAAACCTGCGGACTCAGCTTTCAATGTTATTCTTATAGAGAAGAAATAAAATGCTGTATTCAAGATTCAAGATATTTATTCCAAAACTATATACAATTTTACAATATATACACAAATTTGTACACGGAAAATATTCCTCACAGGACTATATATCACTTACTTATTCGTGTATTTTTTATGAATCTAGGTGAGTGGCTTTATGTGGTAGTGAGAAAGATATACATGCAATGGAAATTTGCTGAGTACGCAGGTTTGCTGCTACGGGGGTATTTAAGGATTCTTCAATGTGTAAAAACTCTGAAAATATCCAATCTACCTCAGCATTGGTTATAAAATTCTTAATGTTTATTTTGGCGTAGACGATCATTTTATTTGGTCAGATGATTATATAATCATGTTTGTTGGTCGTAAAAGTACATCCGCTTCTCCAAAAGGCAGCACAAACCAATGAGTTTCGCTCTCCAAGAATCCCCCCGGTGCGAACTTTGGGCCAAGAATTTGTAACTATTAGATCCAAAATGTCCTTGTTTCAGCATATTTTCGTATGGTATACAATTTTACAAAGATAACATGACGCACGATATGATATATAATATTAAAAGTATGTTTCAAGTCTAATTGGTTTAATTTTTTCACAATTTTAAGCATTGTGAATATCTTTATAGTTGCTGTTATCGATGGACTCAACGTAAATTAATAATTATGATTTAAAATTTATTACTTTTACCAAGCGGTCTAGGAAATTATTAACAATATATTAAGGTTGATAACGGATGAAAACCTTAGTTCGCGTTTTCCAGCGTTTATGTAAAATAGACAGTGTTATAAATACTTTAACTAAGGTGTTACAAAAGACCTTCCGAGATCGAAGTGGTCCTAGTGGCCCACGCGCTACCCTGCTACTGAAAGGGGGAAAACTGTTCTAAACGTGATCGCGTCCTTCCTATCGCATGTTTCGGGTGAATTCCTACTTGATCTAATACTTCCATACTCAATTGTATAAGTATTATAGTATATTCGGAATCAAATGGGGATTATCCAGGAATATTAGATCAAAGATAAATTATAAACCTTGTTTTAGTAAGGGATTTAATTACTCTATATTTCACTGTTCGAGTTTGGGAAGGGAGTATTGACGTATCAGTCAGTGAGAGTGAGAACTGTTCCGCTCGGTTATCAACAGTGCTGACATCACATTCGGGGACACTCGCTTTGTGGGAATTGCCACCCAATTAACCCGTCGACGCTCTGAGCGTTGATTACAACTAACTGTAACGCCTTGTGTTGTATGTATTCCAAATGCAATAAAATAATAAAATGTAATTTCCCCCTTAATTAATTATTATAACTTAAGGTAGACATTATGTCAAACATAGTCTTAGGTTTTGCATGATAAAAAAATCTATATCAATTAAGCAGCTGCGAAACCTAATTAGAAAATGATATATCAATTATCATTAAATAGTATATATTATCCAATATATTTATTTGTACCTTATTAGCTCAACAAATTGTATTCAGTAGTAATCCAGAATTTCTTACAATCTCTGTAACTCTTGTTTAAAACTTGTACTTTCATATCGGATATGTTCTATTATCTTCAAATCATCTCTTAAGTTTATTATTTATTAGTGTTAATATGTATGTGTCTCTATTTAAGGCACGTGAAACGATGCTAATAAAAGCATTAAATTAAAATAATTATCTAGGCATACACAAAAAACACTTTGCTAATACAAAAAAATTATGATATCAATTTATATACCACAAATTTAAGAAACGTTGAAACACTCACCAAATGGGTGATTTTCTGTAGTTATGTTACCAAAGCTCCTAGGAGTATACCACAAAGTTGTGTAGTTGATAGTTTTCATGAAAACCATTGGTGGTCATTCATTACAACGCTTACATTATAGGCAACATGTTTAGATTTTATTATTCGTTATGCTTTTAAGAAGGTTAAACAAAAATTATTTGTCTGTTCTCGTGCTCCTTTTCATGTAAGCGTTGGCAAGGGACACCTTTGTTTTCAGGAAAGATATGAACTTCAAAACATGTTAGTGTACTACTGAACAATGTTGCATGTCTCTTAATACAATTTGTTCAAGCATCCATATAAAGGTGTTCAAAAATATGAACACCTTCGTGGTTCACGGTATCATAGCAACTTAAAAACTTAAGCAGTTATATTTTTTTTTGTAATAACTTTTGAAATATTTATAAAATGTTTTTTCTAGAAAGCTAAAAACTAATATTTTAGCTGAGGTATGGAAGTGCTCCTCTCCCACAATGTTGCAGCGCCAAGTGGTGGACGTGGCGGTCACTGCAAACACAACTGTCCATTAACACGTGTTGGCCTAAGTGCTTCTTGAATCTTTAAATAGGTTTGACTCAAGTAGCTGTCTGGAATTCTCTTAAAAAATACAACTTAAAAGCACACTTATTTTAGGATTTTATGTTATGTGCTATCACCAGCACTTTGTGGAGGATCATATTTAAATTGCCTTGGTTTAATAATATAAAAGTTAATAATTAACAACTTTTTTCAAAATAACCGTTTATTTTAAATATCGATATTAGAACTATGTCATAACTAAACCAAGGTTGACTTTATGTTCTATATGTGGCCAGGCTAAACAAATCAGCATAGTGAAAGTATAATAGAAATTTCTTTGAGGATTAATAATCAGAAACAGTTATTTAACGTACATGAAGTTTAAACTTAGTCCTGAAGTTCATCTCAAGCTAAAAACAAATTTTTAATAAAATTTACAAATAAATCGGGATTTAAATTTCTAAAGTTTTAACTAAACATTGAATCATATTTGTTGTATTAATTTTGAAATCAAAACAAACTTGAAGTTATTAATGTTTATATACCGTAGATTTATGTTTTACAGCATAGTAAAAACTAGTATTGCCTTTAATTTTTCTTAAGTATATTAAGTTTATTATTCAGTTTCCTTACACATATTGCAACATTTCATATTTATAGATTTGCTTGCTTCTACGCAAACTGATTTAACCTACCTAATAATTCTACATTAATGGTAAAAGACATTACATTTCTCCAGATCTCTACAGCTTTTCTACGCACACAAGAAGATCATTTCTAAATACTGTTTTAATCAAAATTGCAATTTTTACATTCAAAAATTCTTCCCACACCACTAATTTGCATTATATAATCGATTCAAATTCATGGACAAAAACTTTGAAATGTTCAAATTGAAGTTCACTTTAACGTTTCTTTTGATATTCGGCAGGTTGACTATTTCGAATTCTTGAGTGCTATTATAAATTGTTACAATTAGGTTAGCTTTACCAATTAACTACTTGATTTTTTATCACAATTATTATCATGCTATACTAGTATTCGTTCCACATGTATGATAATTAAAAGGTTTTTATTTGTATTGTATGTACGGCAAATTTACCCAAAATTTAAAAAGTTGTCAAACAGGACCCTAGCAATTTCATGCATAACTCAAACCTCCCAACAACTTATAAATTACTGGAACAAATCATCAATAATAACCAACTTACAGCTCACCTAAAATCAAACAACCTAATTTCAATAAGTCAACACGGCCTTGGAAAACACATTGTTACAAAATACAAGCTATTGAAAAGCTCTGCAGTGACATCACAGACATCTGATGAGGGAAGAGAAAAAAAGTGCATCAGGCCTTTTCCTTGATTTGCAAAAAGCTTTTGACACCCTCAATCGGAATGTCTCATCACAAAACTTAAACTAATAAAGATCCAAGAAAAAGTGCTAAAATGGATAAATAACTACCCTTTGGGTCGACTCCAGTTTGTTGAAATAGAACCCCAAACATAATACAATAATAAGTAATCTTAAGGAATATTGTAAATATTTCAAAAATTATAAATTGTCCGCTCACAAATTTGTAAATTTACAACTAGGTTAAAGAGCTGTACAATTTACTACGAGTATAAATAGAGAACATTGTGGTAAAGACAGGCCAAACTTTTTTTAATTATTCGTAACCATCATTATTGCTAAACATGTATTTTTGGCAGTGGTTTCTGGTGCCGACAATGCTCTGATTGTTATATGAATTGATAGAATATTATGCAAACAATATTATATATTATTATTAATATTATTATTGTTATTGTATATTATATATTATTGTGATTTTATATTATATAATCGCTTTGCTCGCTGGGGGCTCCGCCCCCAGACCCCTGATTGGGGTTCCCCAACAGCATAATTTAAACGGGAAAAGTGTAAAGAGTTTACTTAATTCAAACAAACTTAATTAAAAATTGGAAATTCACTAGAAGTTCGACAATTCAAAAGGTCATTGTGCGTAGACAAAACAACTAAAATAACAGGAAATGAAGAGTCATATTACGATACAAAGTTCATGCAAAATAATCAGCTGAAACTCACCAAATATTCCAACATGGCATCTTTCTGCTGACCGGGAATGCGGCCAATAATAGCGGGGGCGAAAGTTCACTAATAACACGATTGGTTGTAGTGGGCGTGGTACATCAAAATTGGGGGAAACATCGAACTGGTGGGAAAAACTTGGAAGGGGAGAGAAGAAGGTACGGGGAGGATTCGGAAAAGGAGAGAGGAAGTGGACAGAAGGGCTGGATCGAGTAGGCCCGGGGTTACGTCAGGATAGGTGAGATTGCCACCTGCGTAGAGTCCAAGTCCTCATCGTCTACATCGCCCGATATCACTGGGGTACAGCCGAGCAGAAGAGTGGAGAGAAGACTGCCAGCCACCAGCCAGCATCCACGAGAAGAGTCCAGGAGCTTCAAAACCGAGAAGGGAGAAGGTGTCCGAACGGCAAGAGACTGCGACCGGAGGAGAGTCCAGGCGATCTTCAGGAGAGTCACTGACAAAAGACCACACGAGGGACCACGAGCACCACACGAGACCACGGGGGTTCGAGGACCGACATCGCACTGGGACATTCACCACTCTGGGTCACCAAGTTCTCACTTCGGGGTATGTGAAGTTTTTATCTTCTGCTAACCTTGCTGCTCTTATTTAAAAATAAATTGTATAGGAAAGCGCTCTAAAAATTGAGAGGAAGGATTCACTTAATAAATAATCATAACTTAATAAAGATTAAAAATTTAAAGGAAAGCTTACAAAAAATTAAGCATCCATAAATAGAGACGAATAGGAGAGATATTGTAAGATATTAAGATCTGTCAGAATTTAGTTAATGAAATGAGTTGTTGAGGAAGTGATAAACACAAGTTGTGTTATGAAAATGGCTCGCAGGCTGCAATAATATCTGTAAAATATTTGTATATAAATTTCGTAGTTTTTGATATCATTGATTATTGACGTGCTTTATCCGAGATGGAGAAAAATATATAATTAGAATAGGTAACTTGAGCTTAAATATTTGAGCTTTATATATGAGAATATTTATGGGAATTGAAATGACCACACGGCTAAAAGGAGTTTAGGCGTGATATTGTTTGACTTTAATTTATTGCTTTATATGTGTATGTGTTTATTAATAATATTATTTTTAATAGCTGGAAGATAATAATGCAATATATTTAGTTTATACAAGAGTTGATTTGAGTGACGGGCCTTTAAATTGGACTAGCGGCTACCGCCCAATATCTCATTTATCTGAGTTTAAAGTGTGTAATTTACTTAGTAGTTGTGCCTTACGTGATTTAAGGGTTGTATTGATGGACTTTGGCTGATGCCGAATTTATGTGACTATTCAATATATATTTAGGTTAAGAGGGTTGATAATTTGTTTCTGTGTTCAAATAATGTCATTCCTGTCTTGAAAAATAATGGTTAGAGCACAGAGGCCTCTGACTTGAATGTAAAAGGTCAGAACTTGTTGTTAGAGATAGATTATCATTGAAGTGAAATATCAAATATGTGTATTAAAGGGCTATATGTTATTACAACTCTGGTGTTAGTTCAATTGATATCCTGGGTACTGTCTCACTAAGCTAAGCGAGTAATTTCATTGGTGTCAATTTGGAAAGATATTTTACAAATTGGAGAGGTATTTTACAAAAGTCATTGTACCAAAGGAGTTTATAGTGAAGTAGCGTCAATAATTTTCATTAATCAAATCTTAGTATGTTTAATGTTAAATTCATGTTGTTATATTTGCAAAAGTGTAAAGGTTAATTTGGATGGACAGTGGAATCGATATAAAAATTATGATGTAGTAGGTTTTATGTCACTTAATGTATTGGGTTTTAATCTGCTATGTATTATTTCATTATAGAAGTATAATTCTTTGGCAAATAAAGAAATATCAAAAGTAAGTATTGTTATATTTTTAGTAAATCTGTTAACGAATGATGTAATAAAGAGTGAGTGATAACGGATGAATAATGCATTTGTTATTGAAAGCATAGTGTAGACAATTATTTAACTGCCTGTTATCTGTTTAGTTATTTAACTGTTCTGTGTAGCTGAAATGTGCAAACTTTTACTTCAGCATGGAATTGGTAATGCATAAAATATAGTTTTGTATACGAATTATAGTTAAAAAAAGATTTTTCAGTGTAAAAAATGTTATATGCAGTAAGTTATATTTGTGAATTAATGTTGTTTCCCTGTTAGTTAGCCAGTGCGTAATGTTGCAGCTTGGCATATCCAGTTCCACCAACGGGGAAACCGGGAATCGTAGGAACCATATATTTACAGATATAAAACAGAAGTAACGAAGAAAATAAAATAATAAATGGGGAGTTTGTTCTAGGCAGGCCCCGTTGCCTCTACCGTAAACACGAATCTTACAACTATTAAAAAGAATAAATAATATAAATAAACACACCGGAGAGTTTTTATGGCAGTTCTCCACGCCTCTGCCGTCAACAAAATCTTAAACCAAAGAGAATTACGAAAAAAGACGAATATATACAACACCGGGGAGTTTTGTTAAAGCAGATCCCCTAGTCTACGGTTTATGTCCAAATCAGTATTAACGAAGGAGATCGTCATACACAATGTTCTTTGCATATGCGACTCCTTCGTGGACCCTCTCGGGACGGACAAGAACAACGATGTGGTCTGGATGCCTGACTCTACTTAGCAAGACGTACAGATGTCCATGTGTGAAACAGTCCGTGCGAAGATCAACACCAACTGTTCCTATTGTCTGACCTTGGCTCTTGTGGCCGCTCATACAATAGGCCAACATCAGCGGACACTGACGTCAACGGACCCGAAGCGGCGAACCCTCGAAAAACGCAAACGTCAATATGATTCTATGAATACGTATCGGTTGCGTTTGTCCGGGAAGTCTGACTGTAATCAAGCGGTTGCTAATTGTAGTAACAATGACTTTAGTGCCGTTTAAGAGTCCTTTAGAGATGTTGATATTCCTCATTACGAGGCACACAGAACCGATCTTTAGTCACAGGACATGGTCTGGAACACCTTTGCCAGTAGCTTGGTTCAGTAGCTGAACATCGACATCCAGCCCGACATCGTTCTCCCGGTCCACAGTGTCGGCGCTCCTCAGCTCGTAAAGGGGACCGTCGAAGTAATTCAAGATGTGATCATTGATTTATTTTACGTTCACGATTAAAGTCGAGAGAATGGCCCGCCATGAACACTGATCAGAATCTATCAGGTCACTTGAAGGAAAGACGGAATAGATCAAATCAGTCAAGGACGTCACATATCATGTTAGTTTATCGAGTGTTTCGTGAAGGGTAATGTGTAAACATATTGAGTGCCAAATATCAAGCCTTTACATACTAAATTAAAGTGATTGGTAATTAAAAACCACAAAAATAACCATAGAAATTGCTTGAAATTTGAAAAATCTAGCGCTACCTAAGGGTGAAGGGAGCAAGATACGACAAAAAGTTATAGGAACAAAGTCGTAGATCTCGTAAAATCCGTGGTCATGGTGGTGTCCGTTTTTTGATAGGTCAATCCGTCCGGCCGCTAGAGCTCAAAAGCTGTAATTTTAAAATAAGCCTTTTTTGGGGAGTTTTAAATATTTTTTTAGGGGGGTTAAGATAAAAAATTGTCAGTTTTGGAAATTTTTCTGGGGGTTACAACCTATAAGCTACCTGCATGCAGAATTCCAGGTTTCTAGCTCGTCTAGAAGTGGTCTAGAATTCGTATACCTCAGTGAGTGAGTGAGTGAGTGAGTGAGTGAGTGAGTGAGTGAGTTACACATGCGGCTGTATATATTTTAGACTCGCTTCGCTCGCTGGGGGCTCCGCCTCCAGACCCCTGTGGGGGGCTCACCCCCAGGTCGCTGTTTGGCCTTAGGATAAAGTGGTGTCATATAAAGTGGCCTAGAACCGACATATTACAACTACTCTTCCTAAGAATTATTCGGACAAATCAGCAGATATTTAAAATTAGAGGGGGTTAAATATTGAAATATTAGGTATTTGTAGGCTTCTCCCACAGGTCCATAATTGGCCTCAGGTTAAAGTGTTTATATGTGGGAATTGACCCTCGAAGTAATTTTATAGTAAACAAGACAAACTATGAGGAAACGAAAGAATTTTAAATTTGTTATGCGTTTATAACTTGTAATGCTGCAATGGCTCTAGTTACATATATGAAATGGTAAGGTGAAAATGTGTGCCAATAATAAAGCTCCGGGTATAATTTAAGTTATTGAAATAATTAAATATCTTTGACAGATTTTTGAGTCTGGTCTATAGGGAATTTAAAACCACGAAATAAATCTTTGAAAATCAGATTTACCTAAGGGTGAAGGAGACGAGATACGACAACAAGTCATAAGACCAAAGATGCAGATCTTGCAAAATCTGTGTGGCGTGGTGGTGTCCGTTTTTCGAAAGGTACATCCGTTCAACGGCTAGAGCTAGAAAAAATAAATCTAAAATAAGCCTTTTTTATGGACTTTTAAATCAGTACCCAAAGTTGTATAAGATAGTGTAATATGCATTGCCCGAACGTAAAAACATAACAACAACATAATACGACAAACATGAAATGGCAAAAATAAAGTAGAAAACAATTTTTAAAACCACGAAATAACCGTAGAAAATTCTCTGAATTCGGTCAAAATTTATCCTGAAATTCATGTAGAATATGTGGAAATAAAACACAGAACCAGTAAGTAACCAGTAATTAGAGCGACAAACAATTCAAAATGACGAAGAGACCTTCACAAATAGCCAACATTTGAAAAATGTAGCGTTACCTATACAATACAATGCCACAAATTCTACTTTAAACGAACAATAGTAGTAGCTCGAGCTTTGCATAAGGCATCTGTTCGTGGTTTTGAATTGTTTCTCGTCCTATTATAGTTCTTAGCAGCATGCTATCTGACACACATTATGTGTACATCGTACTAATTATTTATCTTCAATCATAAACCCAGTTTTGATGATTTAAATAACCACCAAAATCATAATCTTTAAACTTTGACATATTGGTACAGTTATTGTTTTGTATGTTTTGCACATAGTGATCAACCGAATATAAAAAAACTTCAAAATCATGCTATATTTATTTCAGAAGACTTGTGGCATTGCAAAGTTGGGCTAATTTTTTGTATAGGATCATAACTTACAAACATGAAACAATGTTTAACCAATAATAAGCATTTTGTTTTGAGGGGTTGAAATAATTGAAATTGTTGATTTGTCTGTTGTTTCGTATATGTCATAGTATTCACAAATCGGATACCAAAATATCAGACTCCAGGTATATATTTATATGTCGTATGCCAATTTTTACGCCTCCAGGTGCTCTCTAAGTAAAATACATAGGCAATTATTAAATTATTATCCTTATATGAAAAAATTTGTATTTAGGGCTTTTCCCATCTGCTATGAGAGCACATCATCCCAAAAGATCTAAAATAATTTAGAGATTTTAATTATTTCTTGTCGGTTTTCGATAAATAAACTATTCATGTGACTGCTGTTAGTCCTAGTAGTATAATAACCATAAAATATTATGTTTGTAGTAACTACACAATGTTGATTAAGAGCTAAAATAATCCACATAGTGTTCTGATTACAACATTACAAGGCTTCTAGCATTTTTTTTTTTTTAGTAACAATTTTATGAAACTGATTTTCATACATAAGCCATCAAGATGTGATTTCTGATTTTGTAGGGGGAATCCCCGCTGTAGATCGAATAGAATACGGTGGCGTTCGCGAGAAGCTTTTATTACAAGAATAATTCAATCACAATTTTGAGTTTTGTTGCGATGAACTAAGAAATAAATGGTATGGGGCAAAATAAAAGCATCCATGTATCATTTCATTGTAAAGAAATAATTTACATCCCTACAACAAATATATATTTTTTAAAATGTGAAGTTTTCTAATTTGCAAATATTTAAATCATCACAACATAAACATAACAAATATGGTAGCTATAAAGGATATGTTGTTTATGTTTCCTAAATAACAATGCTTCTAATACTTTAAGTGGGCCTAAAATAGAATAATACTATGCAAAAAAATGATAACATGTCATGTTTATATTTTTTCAGGCGTTTAAATTCTTATACATAAGGACTGCTGAATTATATAATACTGCAGATCCCTTCTCCGCATACCGCTTTTTCTCGTTTTTCCTATGCTGTTGACTGTACTGTTTGACAACTTGTATTTTTAAATGGATTAGACTACCGTAACATGTCATGTTTGTAGAGAATAAAATTCATCTGTAACATATTTAACCTAATTCATGCAGGGCTTTTCTCACAAACTATGTGAAACAAAAACCAACCAATAGACCACCAAATCTACTTAATGTGCTAATTATTTGGTTTTAACGTTTATTTGAGAGTAAATACTTCAAATTCATTAAAGTAAATTGTAAATATTATCTGCGATGATAAAGCCTAGTTGTAGATCGTCTAGAATCCGTTTCACAGTGTGGTGTTCGTGATAAGCTTTCATTAAGAGAACAATTTAACAAATTAATTTTGAATACTTAATTTAGATCATCTTTGTGATGTATAAGAAATACATTGTACGCCTGGCCTATGTACAAAATACATGGAACCTTTTAAAAATAAATAAGTTTAATAACAAAAATATCTAAATTCGTAATACAACCAGTGCAACATACCAATTGATCTTCATACTCATTACCGACATCTGTTAACCTCAAAAACGGGAACTAAATTATTTATTTTTATTGTTAAGGGAAATGTAATATAAAATTGGAAGTGTTGTGAATTTTCCAAGAGGTTTCAAAGATCGTGCATGCCTACGTGCATGCCAAATTTAAAGACCCTAGCATAACTAGAAGTGGGTTAGAATTCGTATACATCAGTCAGTCAGTCAGTGAGTTACACATGCGGCTGTATATATATTAGGGCTTCGCTGTTTGGCCACAGTTTAATGTAAATTGGTCCAAACTCTATTTAAGACCTAAATTTTACAAATATTCCAAAGCTTTGGTTATTTTGAGGGGTTTAACCTATACAACCTGGTAAAAATAGTAGGATTTGGGAATTTTCTCAGGGGTTAAAAGGTAGAAGGTACATGCAGGTAAAATCTCACATTCATAGCTCATGTATAATTGGTGTAACGTTCATTCTAATTAGTAACAATAGGACCAGAACCGTCATTTCTTACCTACACGTATACTAAGGAAACGGTAAAATCGAATAGTAATCAAAAGTGGCCATAAGACTGCTGTTATTAACTCAGCGTGATGTGGATTACTGTGTGACACAATATTAGGCCTCCAACAAGTATATTAACGTATAATAAATTTAAAAACCCCACCAAATCTCGAACACAGACCGAAATTTGAAGAATCTAGCGTTACCTAAGGGTAAAGGAGACGATATAAGATAAAAAGTCATAAGACCAAAGTTGTAGATCGTCTCAAATCCGTGGCACAGGGTGGTCCCAAATGTTTGATAGGATTATCCATTTGGCTGCTAGAGCTGTTTTAGAAGGACGTTACCTGAGTAGGTCGGCTAAGTAGTTTTTAATTATAAATCAATCACGTTTTACAATGTTTTTGGGGTTTTAAATAGTAAAATATGTTAGTTTAACCACCGTTTCATGAAGATAAATGTGTAAACATATTGTGTTTTATTATTATATTATTATTATAATATTTTTTGTATTAATATATATATAATTGTAAAAAGGTAGAGTAACCTATCCATGTAATCATGTAGTCAGAGAGGTAAACAACAGTATTACAAAGGCAAATTGACAAAGCTATTTTCATAGTATGTCATTAAAACAGATGATACGGAATGTAAAACTGATCTATGTTGAACAAATTTTACCTAAGCTCTAATTTTACCTAATTCTTATATTTTCTTTTTTTTGAGTGTATTGATTGACTACTGGATCTAGTACCATAGTGCTTATTTTGGTTTTGTTAGAATAAACTTGATTAATTTGTCAATGATTCAGTGATTAATAGCAAATATTCTTATTCGATACTTTTTACTCAATAGAAAATGTATACCAAATTTGTACTACAATTCTAAAACATGTAAATATACATCAAATTAAAATATTTTTAAATTTTTTTGCATTTATGGCCAAAACCCGTAAGAGGGCGGTTGACAAATTGTAGGCTGAAATCCCGAATCCTATTTATAACCTAACCATCCGAATATAATTTGTATACCGATCCTCATAATATACTACACATTAGGTTACCTTAGTTCTCTTAAAATACACCAACTCTTATAATTGCAAATATGACCGATAACCATCTTTATTTAACGTATTTTTTCAGCAGATAAAGGTTTACTTAAGAATGTAATGGACAAACAGAACTACTTATAAAACAATTTAAAACACGTATATTTCCGGCTCAGGTAACTTACACTTGTAAATCTTGCAAGAAAAATAAGACATGGAGTAGTCGTTAAGTGTATGTTTCATCGTGTGAGTCTTGCGTCTTTCTTTGTTGCTAGATATATCATCAAATCTCAGATAAATATTGCCCAGACGTTGTGGGATACTTTCTAGAAGGTCTCCCGAGCTTCTGAAGGTGACAGGAGATATAGAATGCGATTATTGGCCGGTTCGTTCGTTTCCGGATAGACCGGAACGCCTCTTGGTTCTTTTATAAACAGGAACTAGAAATATCCTCCATAATATTACCCTTCTTTCAAACTTAATACTTTGCAGTAAATTTTAAAAGTTATTTGTGAAGGGCTTCTCATATCTAAAAACACACGGACTAATCACCAACAAATCTTAATGATATTAATTGAGTCATTTTAACTCCACTCTTTTATTACTAGACTATGGTGATAAATATGCAGTAAAATTCAATAGATATAATGAATATTTTCACACTGATTTAAAAATTATAATGCGAATAATTTTGTTAAAAAACATTCAGGTATACAGAATCTTTACAACCTAATAAGTTTAGTTCTTTGAATAGCCACATGAACTCCAGTGAATTGATATTTTCTTTTCGGTACAATTTGAAGCTTTATGTGTTTTAACATGACCATCACATTGCCGATATATTTTGTCTTTAACACAAACAACGCAGCAATAACAAGATAACAAACGACTCAATAGCACCAGCCCAGCCGCCGGGCCGGTGCTGGCTACATTACTTAGATTTATTTTGTAATTTTCCAATAATAACACCATTTGTTGGACCCCAACACGATAAGGCTCAGTTAAGAACTTTTTTATATCTATGTTTACTTTTATTACAAAACAACAGTGAAAGCAATCATAAACTTTCTTTTCATTAATTATGTTGTTTTAACTAAATATGAACATAATGCCACGAATATTTTGTACATATTAATATACTTACTGTATATCTATCAATATAAATATTATCAATATTAATATACTTTGAGATTCATTTTAAGATACTCTGAGGCGAAAATATTTAAGATTTTCCACTATCAAGGGAATCCTGAAAGGAATACACATCATGCATTAAAACAACCATAAATGGCTTTTTAATCGATTTTCATATTTTAATTTGCATTACATTTCCGCACGTTTCTCGGTTGAAACTAATAACATTATTATTTAATGTGTTATACATTATTTTCAATTGACTGATTTATTACAATAATTCTCTTTAGTTTGCAGCCGCCACTAAAGTTTCCTTAGAACGACAAAGAGTTTGTCAAAAAGCAACAAAAAAGCTGTAAAGATTGAACTGAAAGCAAAACCACTTTGTTCCAAACGGCAATAAGCTGTGAGTGGGGCGCGAAACTGTTGTTGCCTCAGTCTGCGCCAATAAGGCGGTCAACGATGAGGCCAACTATGAACGCGCACACTACACGGATCTGATGGAAAGAACACGCTAATACGTGGAAATTGAGAAACGGTCTTAAACTCTGAATCCAATTACAACTAAAACGTAAAGAGCTTCTAAATTTGATTCAAAAACATTCTTAAGACCGTTTAAGACCACTATGTTTAAACTTTAGTGGTCTTATAATTCGGGGGCATAAAATCGCGCATGTATTTCCTTAACACCGGTCAAAAAAGCTTAATACAAGATGGTACAGTATAATCTGTCACTGTGTAGCCTCATTAAACCGATGTCATTGTAAAAGTAATGATTGAACTTTTTCTGTTGATATTCTACAGTTTTATATTCTATTCATGTATGTATACTCAATAATACGTCTTAGGATCTAAATCAAGAATTTAGCATAACTAAACAAGTATGTTTGTTATTAAAGGTAACATAAAATACTGAAACTACCATGACCCAGCAAGCCGATTTATGTGGCTACAATCCTGGGGATTATTACGAAATGTTATACCAGTATTGTTGGTGTTATTGTATTATATTTTGGTACAATGGTGATATGAAACATACGATCTAAAGGACCTCTGCAGTTATTGAAAAGTCGAAGCATCTTTAATATTACAAAGTGAATTTTAAGTTAAATCGGCTCACGCAAGATGTTTACTGTTAGTTTTACAAAGTAACTTTTATATGGGATCTCCTGATGCATGACGTTTTCTTTCACTTAGTCACTCCAAAAACTAGCTAAACAATAATCATGATTCTTTTTGTTTCCGTATGCCTATCTGAAATTGCGTTTTGATTTTAATGTATGAGAGCTCCTGAGAATATTTAAATTTCCTATCAATTTTACGAAAATCCAAATGATTTATATTCATGCGGTTGACCCAGGGTTTCCTCGCTACATCTGTTTTCTTTATAGAGGTTAGATAATCCTATTTGGTCTGCTCATGCAAATGTCAATTAAGATAATATAAAATTAAAATAATGTGAATACAGTGTGTTCAGTTTTCATGCTTACCATTGGGATCTTGGAACATGTTAGAGATGGATTCCAAGATCAGCAAAGATGGCTGGGTTCAATCAGCAAAGTAGTGCTGAATTGTGGGACAGACAAAATGGCGTTAAGAAATCAAGAATATTCACTCGCATTCTTACGCTGCGCTTAAAAAACTATTTTGAGCAAAGAAAAATATGTTCCACGACCTTCATACTTCTCTGTACATTGATTTATTTTTAATAGATCGTCCATATGCGATTTAGTGAAAAGAATTTTGTTTAATGACTGAAAATAAACCGTTCTCTTTTATACTTGTTGTACGGGTAATCTGACTCATGATCTGACTTACCCTGAATGAATATTTATGATAAGATTCAAGAGATACTTTTACATTTTTAAACTAATGTGTAAGTGAATGTGGATTAATAAATCAATTTTATATTATTTAATGGGTTTTTTGTGTTTCAAAAGTTCCAAAACTGTTGGGTATTGAAACCAAACTAAACACATTGGTAAACATTTGTTTTTAATACTGTCCAATAACTAAAAGCCAAAATAAACGTGCAATGTCACTACAATGTATAAACAATACATATACCTTGGTGTTTGGGTTCCCCGATGTACCTGATTGTCAGAGGTGGTTATGTCAATACGAATGTAATGTTCCATTTGCAAAATGAAATGAGAAACATGCTACTGTTGACATGTTTAGCCAACAAAATAGTAATCAATTCAAATATATTTATTGAAATGCATAATATCTATACAATAAGCTAAAAAATCCAGTAGGTGTACATAAATAATAATTGGCAGCACTAACAACTTAAATAATGATAACTTAATTAACTGAACATTTATGTATAGCCCTTTGACTTTTTAAAATCGGCTCCGACTGGATTTATTGTGGCAACGTGTTGTATAGACTCGCTTTGCTTGCTGGGGTAGAGCCAGCGAGCACGGGTAGAGCCCCCAACCCCCCTTATTTGCTCAGCTTATTTACCCCCTTATTTACGGCGATGCATCGTCCGTAAATAAATAAACATTGATATTCAAACATAAATTTCACAAAGATATAGATAGGGCGTTGTAAAACAAGAAAAAGAGATCGGGATCAAGTATGGAGAACTGAGGAACACTCATCCCCTCGTAAGTCTACAAAAGACAGCTGAGCAAACAGAATGTGCCCAACCTGTAAGGTAGGATGTGATCCATGAGTGAGAAAAAACTCGCACACCACGACAAAATTTTGTCTCTAGGAAAATCTAATGAATTACTCATCAGACAAATCAGTGGTCAAAAAAGTGCCCAAAGCACACCCCCGGAACCGAGAGCCCTTGTTAAAAAGGAGACCACATAATTTGTAGCCTGGAGGGGTAGACTTACCCTTTGTAAACCAAAACTGATAAGGAGATATGATTTGTTTTCCAATAATTATGGAGTATGTTGTGGAATATTCACCTGAAGAATTTTGAGAAGGAAAAAATCAAATACGTTGAACAATAGTTATTGCCGATGTCATTTCTCCCTATTTTATGAATCCCTTATAGAACTTCAGCATGCTTTATAGTATAGGGAAAACAGCACTCTTGAAATGTCTATCAGTTAATTGACCCAATGGAATAGAAATAATATCATATATTTGCTTTAGCAGTAGGAGTCTGAATCCCTCTGGACCACAAGATGACTAAGACAGAGAAGACAGGACTAAGATTAGTGGGAAATTATAACTCGGGCTTCTTCATCCACTACGACGGGGGATAAAAAAGGTGATGACATATTATTATTTTAATCTCTAAATTGACTAGCTTTCCTTAATTAAAAAACAATTGTCTGTATTACATGAAAAAGATTTTTGTTACACATGTTTAATGATTACATAATTATAAGATATAGGAACACATTTAATATGATGGCAATACAAAATATATTCAAGAAATCTCAAATATGCTATTTAAGTTCACTTTTATTTTTGTTGCATAACTACCTATAAGTATAAGTATCTGCAGTATTATATCAAAACTGTAAAATTATAATATATGGTGCAAATTTGTTTGTTTGCACGTGTTATGCTCTTAAAACCCTATATTTTCCATTACTAACATTTACCGTATATTTTTCATCTCACAATTAAATATGAGATGCAAGATTGCCTATTCTCCTAATTGTGTCAATAATATCAACCCACTTCAAATATCATATCGTGCTTTGTGATGTGCTTTTTAATTTTATTTGTTAACATAAATTTTTAAAAATAAGCGGAGCTCTTGAGCCCAGCTAGTTGTTTTAGTTGTGTGGAGAGGTAGGCCTAGTCAAATAATTATCTTGAAATATAAATGCATCGTCTTAAATTCAGAACAAACAAACCGTGCTGGTGTTATTGTTTGGTCAAGTACAAACCTATAACTATTATTTCTCAAATAGAAAAGGGGTCGCATTGCTCCACATGGCTGTATTTATTAATTGAACAACCCTAAAGAAATAAAGTCACACCAAACGACGCAGTCCCACCAGTTTTGGCTAGCCGCCATATCACGTCCGAGCTATATCTCTGTTGGCTGATGTTATTTTTAATTGTCTTTCAAATTAATGTGTCGTGGACGAAATAAAATAATAATTTTTAAACTCTTGCAATAGTTAGAAAATGCAAAGAACCTCAAAATTGACTTAGGTTTTTTTTAAACATTTTTAACATTTTAACATTGTTAAACATTTGTATTGAACTTATGTTAGAAGAAAAAGTATAAGATAATTTCTGTGTGTCGAAAAGAAACAAAGAAATTAACTACAAATACAGTAAACTCTGTGCTAAACTCTTAACTACTTTATCCAAGTTAAAATTTGAATGTTATGCAATCTTTACTTATTCAGGACATTACACAGAACATTAACATACTTCAGCACCCTTATAATAGTGTATTAGGCCAGTGAAAATAGGTTTTAAAAATGAAAAAAATTGCAAGCAGAAATGTTTTTCTGAAAATGTGCACCAAGGTCAGCTGATTCAAATACCAATTTTTATACTTTGGGTCAGGTGAGCTTTCGCCGCCGTTGTTAGGACAACGTATTTTTATATTAAATATGTATTTTTTTAATTTTCTCTGGAACCAGTCATCGTATAATGATGTTTCAAAAAACAAAATGTGTAGTGTTTTAAGCTAGTTTCAATTATAAAGTTATATTTGGGTAAATTATTAAAAATGTACGGACAAAATAAATAAATCTGTGTTTAGGATAGTAATTCCAGCAGTGTTTATACTTTTTAGTCAGTTAAATTATTTTTTCTTTTATTTATAACAAGTTAATCAAGGTTAACACATATTGTCGAAATTAGCTAAAAATTGGATAAAAACTCTACTATTTCAAATTAGGCAATTTCATAAACAGTATCGTACATTTCTATATAAAATTAAGGAAAAATCGAATATGGCAGCGAAAGCTCACTTCACTCCAAGTAAACAACTTGGTATTTGAATGAGGGGACCTCAGGTAATATTTCCCAGCAAAAATATTTCTGCGTACCGGTACATTTTTGTTCATTTTTAAACTATTTTGTATCCTAATTTCCCTGGCCTATATGTAAAAACTAAGAAAAGAATTTATGAAACTATTTCTGCCGTTATCTACATGTATGTATTTTTGTATTAAATTGTATTACTCCATAACAACTTGCAGTAGAAGGCAGAAACGTAGCATATTTTTTTTATCATCTACTCGGTAGTAGAAGTAGTAGAAAAATAAACAACATATTTAGTAGCTACTCCAGTGAAACCAATGAAATTAACATACATAAGGTGAAGTCATTTATATTTTCAAGTTTTCTACCTCCTACATATTGCGCGTTTATAACTTTAAAATATAACTCAAAACTGTAATTGTTACTATTATTTGTCATACCTCGCTTCTAGAGCGTCACAGAAAAAATCTCACGATTACCAGTTGTTTTTCTCTTACAATTTACCACAAAATTCATACATAATACTCTAAAATAGGTCTGACAGGACCGGAGGAAAATAAACGTCAAATAAGTCAATACGACTCGCATGACTTATTTATTGTAAGTTTTAGAATAAAATGTGTCGATGTACTTTGTAGATACCAACCCTACGAACCAATATAACTAGTAATTAGTAAGTATTCTAGCTAAATGATTTAAATACTTAAAGTGGATATGATTTTTATAATAATTGTAACAAATTTGTAACAACACTTCTAATGACAACCACAATAACTTTTAATTATAATTTTGATAAATTAAGCTATCAAATACGGGAAAACATTACAATTACTGTATAATTGCTTTGAAATAATTAAGCTAGCCAACATAACAATTCTAAAGCGATTATATGTTTTGTTTACAAACAAAAACATGAATGAAGCTGTGCAGTTGATTTCCCTTGATAAATCAAATCATTCACTGTCTCAGTGAAAGTTAGTTTCAAGCGTTTTGGTCCCGGTTTGATCATTACATTTTTCAGCTCTTCACTCGTCAGGTCAATGTTCTAGATCGTTAGTATCACCTTCCTCATCATTCAAATCATCACAAAGCATCGTGTGGTGTATACATGAATCAAAATAATAATAATAATTACACCTCATAATTACAACTGATCATTGCAGGCTTCTTCGCTACAACTACATGTTGTCCCACGCCCTTTCAATTGTAGAAGGTTTCACTTTTTTAGTTTATTTTATGTGGTCAGAATCAAGCCATTTTTATCTTGCGTTCAGTTATATTTAAATAAATGTACCTAACAAATTATTCAAATTAGGATTTCAAGATAACTTCCACTAGTATGGTTCTGACTCGCACTTCTAGAGGAGGATTACCTTGCCTAATTGCATTTTGCAACTACTTAAGCTTTGTTAAATTCAAGATAGCTAGTCATGTTCAAAAGGTAACAAAATTAATTTTAATAACAAACCAGCTAAAGTTGTTGATAGTTTACTGATGATAACATACAGCCCACATACAGCCCCTTTATTTAAAATATAATTAAATAAATTTATAATTTATAGCTTTTAGTAAAATAATTAACAAAAAACTTAATTATTTTACAAATAAAAAAAACTTGATGATAAATACGAACGGAAAAGCCTGTTAATATAATGGTTAACCTTTAATATAATTTAATATAATTATATTTAGATAGTTACCAAGAAATGGGGTTGTTAATATTTCTAAAATGTTTATTTCCCGAACATAAATTAACTTATTAAAGTAATATGCTACAACGGCTCATACTTCTAAAAGTGACTAAAGACTTGGTCTGTTAACTGCATTCCTAGTATTTTTTAGCTGCACCCTTAACATGAAAATAAAATAGTTACCTCTCTGTACTAGACTAAAACATTTATAAAAAAATACTCAACTATTTTCTTTTTCTAGAAAAAATGGTATCGATCAATGAATTAATAATTATTTGATTTTTGTTGTTGTTTTAAAAACTTGGTTACTTTAACAGTAAATATTTGGTGGTTAACACTAAAAACACTTCTGTAACAACAAACTAAAAATAAAATAGATTTTAAAAATAATTGTAATATCTGAATTCAAGTTGTAAATGCTTCTTTAATAAAAATTATTCAAAATTGCCTACAATCTATGTATGTGCTATGTTCAAACTACAACACGATATACAGTACATACAAATACTGTTTTATCATTAAAATAAGACGCAAGGTAATATATCAAATAATAACAAATCAAGACAGTTTTTATATTCTACTTTGAACATTGTCTAACAATAGCATTTTAATGGCGATCGTTAACAATCACACCTATTGTTAGAGGTATCAAAATGTATCAGAATTAATGATCTGCTGACTTGTTATACGGTTGACTAACTGCATTTTTCTCCCGTACATTGTTGGTACAATGTTATTCATGCGTCTGTCCCTAAGCAATACACAATAATAAGTTACTTCATTTATACTCGTAAAGAAGATTATTTTTTGAATTAATGTAATTACTAACTAGAAAATAACAAATCAAATTTCAATAAAATACTGATGTGTTATCTATTTACATTGTCAATCGATAACTTATATTTTATTGGAATTTGATAATTTTTAGTTACTTGTAAAGAATTTATACCCATCGAATTTTAATAGTCCTTATTAACAATGAAACATCGGGTTTTGACAGTAATAATGTAAATCAATTAAAATTCCACAAAATTTAAAGTTAAGTAATATATATATATATATATATATATATATATATATATATAAATCCTATTTATTGTTATTTAAAAAGAGACTGGAATATAAAGTAGCACTTAATATATCTTATATACTTAAATTAACTGAAAACGAATTAATTGTTCAGTTTGCTACATTAATTACACAGCCTATAGTTTAGCTAGACGTCAAAATAAAATAAAAATCGAAATAGTTAGTACAGAATAGATAAATTAATATTTTTGTTGAACTAAAGCAAAAACACGTACCTATCGTAACTTACTGTTCTAAATTGACACTGTAATAGGAAAAACTTTCAAATGTCACGAGAAATGTATCACGTACAAAAAAGTTTTACTCACTGAGGTTGCATAACTGCTGAGCATTAGGGCTCCTCAACACAATCAGTTGCTGATTTGTAAGTCCAATGTTGCGGGTAATGGCATGGTTCATCTCATGGTTCGTTGAACTGGGTTCGCAGATCTGATGCGATTGATAATGCTATGCTGTCTGTGGTTTATCATAATGGTTGTGTAATACCCTAAAACAGGTATTTGTCTAAGTAAAAGAGGATTATGCAGCTGTTCATATACTTTTCAAATTAGCTTTTTTGAGTGTTTAAATAAAAATAAAATGATAATTTGTTCAGTCTATTATTATTTTACTGGTTGATTAGTGTTGCAAGGCTTTACTAGCATTGGTTTCACTATATTCGATATTGCATTTAGGACGTCTTATATTTGGATTGAGCATGGGTAAAATTATTAAAGACTCACGAATCTCTTAAGGAAGTAACAACATAAATTATAAGGACTGTATTGTTATCAAAATTAATTAATTTATAAATTCTCTTAGTTCTTTAATTTTCGACATGGAAATCTCAGAATGAGCTTAATAATAAAATATAACAAAAATACCAAATAACAATAATTGTCATCCAACAATGACAGAAACTATAAATGTACATGTTTCAGATTAAAACCCTTCCTATGCTAAACAAATTAATATTTCGGTTGTATCCATCCTTCAAATCATCAAGAGACATCGCAATAAAAACATAGATATCATTCATGTATTGAAATAAGTTTTGTTATTAAATCAACCAGCTTGTGAATGTTAACAGTTTTAGTATAAATATATTTTTAAAAAGAACATATTGTAATTATATTGTGTAAAGTTATATTGCTCAGAATTTTAATTTAAGAGTTGCACATTAAGATTATATTTGGATTGCAACTTCAAACAAATTATATTGTTGAAACTCTAATTCTACTTTTGTGTTTTATATTTCCATTCTGCTTCGTCTGAGGAAGAGTTTTCATCATTCTCGACATCGGGGGGCCAGGATCGTTGTCAGAGCTTCTTTAAAGAATAGTTTTGACATTTAAAGCTTTGGAATTAACAACTCAGCTGTTGGTCTTTTTTTACTTCAAGGTCATATTTAAAGGAAAATAATGACACAAAATTAAAATTTGGCTCCATGGATATCTTCCCATCTAATTCTTCTATAAATTTTCCAAGTTTCAGCATTCTAGGTCGTACGATAGCAGCTTCAGAACCCCGCAAAAATACAGTAGTTTACAATTGTTTTTCTTATATTTTCCTTATATTAAGATTAAATATATTACGTTCAGGCAGATTCCATTGTCAGTGCCAACCATGTGTACTACTCGGTGGCAGGGTGGGTTTTTTAATTGTTTATACAAACTATAAACAATTAACACTCCGTGGAACGCTTGATTGAGCCGCACCTTGTCACATGGAGCTGTTAAAATATGTACTTACTTAAGTTAATTCTAATCCATCAGTTGAAATCAAAAGTAACACAATTTTTAATCAAGATAGTCGTGACTCTAGATACAAAACACCTGTCAACAAGATCTAGTTGTTCAACAAATCTGTAAACTCTTTGTAAGACCAGCCCTAGATTCGTTTCTACTAATATCCTAGCAATCGTAAAGTTTAATTGAATTTCAATAGCATTTAAAAAGTGCAATTAATTTTATAAAAACTTAAATTTCCCAGCAAATCATACGGGCAATTAATTTCTTCATATGTTCAAAACAGTTAATGTCTTAACAACACTGAAGAGGTTGAGATGATAGAAGGATAAGTGATTCAGATTATTAAGTGTTAGTTTTGCTAAGGACCAACAAATGGATTGTGACAGTTATCTTCCTCAAGACATTTGCGAGGCGTCTTGCTACTTCATAAGAACCACGAGTTAGTTCCTCAGTGTGAACAAGATAAATTTTTCTATACTCAACAAATTACTTTAGTTGGAAAGCGGAGTGATAATATTACTCTATCAAGAGAGAGAAGCGAACAGGGCTCTCTAGTGATACGACGAAGCCCTTGATTACAGGTTGTAGAATCAAAACTGGATAAGCACGGTTCCCTTAGTGACACCACTTTGGATAATTAACGTCTCCTATTAGCTTAATAGCAACTAAAACATACTGCGTCCGCTACTCTAAATAAGATTCAATCCAGTTCACCGCAATCCCACTCATACCTGTATGATGCAGATTACGTAAGAGATTTGTGATTACTGTATCGAAGGCGTTTGACAAATCTAGAAATAACCCTGCTATTTCGTTTATTTTAAGATAATTGAAACTGTAACAAAATTGTTAAATGAAATTTGCCAACGCACAATCAGTATTAAGTCCTTCTCTGAATCCATACTAAAAACGGGAGAAAAATTTGGCCAGATATATAAAATTTAGAACATGAGATATCTTCTCATAGTAGCTTAGAAAAACTGAAAGAGAGATTCGGTCTCTAGTTACCTACTTTTGTAATGGGGATTTAATTTAAATATAGGCACGACTTTTGCAGGTTTTAGGGATTGAGGAAACTGTTCCGCTGCCAAAGACAACTTAAAAATTAAAACTAAAACTGTGGTAAGAGTGGTTTTTAAAATGGTAAATCATGATATTTAATCGTGGACCAGGGGCTGTATTGTTTTTGAGCGAGTTTATCAACCTTACTACTCAATTATTATTTACAGGTATCCAAAAATCGAGTTTGGATTTGTGTTCATTTTAAATCGAGTTTTATATTGCGTATTTTGGCCAATAGAAAGATTTGAGAGTGATAATTAATCATCACGTCATAGAAAACACACTGGAGTTATGATTCAAAATAGAATTGATCAAATATCCTTTGTTGTAAAATAATTGCATTACAGAAACAGGTGAGAATTGTTGTCTGATAACAAACAAAACAATTTATGATATCATGTGACGATTTTATAGCCAATTAATTCATGTAATTGCTTCCAGCAACGTGGATACGAGTTGCATGATGCAGGTAACCCTTTTGTCTTTATTTTATATTCAGATAAAGAAGTATTTAAATGTATTACAATTATAACACTTTCCCTCTAATGTAAAAAATCAACAATGAGTAACATAATCCAACTTAATCTAAGCTTTCTACTTATTAAAACTGTAAAATCTCATTATGATCATCTCTCTCGTAGCACTTTTGATTATTGTTTGTTCCAATAAAACCAACGATCTTAATTAATTAAAAACACCTATCTGTTACCTCATGGTTGATATATAGACGGTGAATTTTGTCACTGTTTAGGTTTACAAAGGGACACTCCATGCGATTTTACCTTAGCTCCCCCCTCCCCCCTCCCACCACCATCGAAGTTGGGAATAGAAATTTGCGCTGACACTTTGCTTCTTCCGGAGCAAACCTCTAACCTCTAAAACGTACAAATAAGTATATTTTGATTATTAGAAAGCTTTAAGGAGCGATAAAAGTAGTGATGCAACTTAGTTGATCTAAATGAGAGACTTAATGTAAGAAGTTTTCACATGTTATAATGTGATTCTATAAGTTTACAAAATACAACGATGTAGAGATCTTATCTCTAGTTTGTGTTTTAGTAAGTAATCCAGAAAACATAGTCGCTTAGGTATTAGTATCATTAAGGCTATATAAACCATTTATAAGCAGCTAGAATCAATACAAATGATCTTAACTAAATATTAACTGTTGATTCGTTATTAATTGATTCAGCACTTTAATGTTTCCAACAGAAAAACAAGCGAAAGAGAAAACTATTAACTCCATAGCTTTTTAAAAATAACTTTTATTTATTAGAGGTAATAAACGGTATCATTAAACTGGCACATCCTTCACTTTTTAACCCAACTTTAATGAATAAATTACTTTTTATTTACTAAATATAGAATATAACAAACTGTCGTATGTACAGAAAATCTTCAAAACAATTTGTTTTCAAAAATATCCACCCGATTGTTTTTATGGAGACACTACAGAATCATTTGCTGCTACACAAGGTGATTGTAAAAGGGGAAATGCCCCCTCATCCCTCCAGGGATATACATAATGGCATTTAATGGTAACATTATTCGAATATTCTCTGTTTTTCAATGCTAACATGACCTGCATATCAAGTTTTAACGAAATTTATCAGTAAATAAGAGAGAAATAGAAGTTTTGTGTCCCCCATAAGAATAACATTGGACAACGTACTGCGTTTACCGCAAAATGAAAGTTTCAATCTTCTCCACAACAGTAATCATAGAATAATAATTCAAAATACTGAATTATTTATTTTTTGAGATCTTTTAACGGTGATAAGTATTTTTTAATTATTGATGTATTTTAATAATAAATAAAAACAAACTGAATTTTGGATGTTTTAAGTCCTGTGTTACTTCTGAACCCGAATTTTCTCAGAAATGCGGGTGGGGTCATTTTGTTGAACGCCTAAAGCTCTACAAACAACCAAAGTTTAATCATAATCGTAAGAGCTGATTTTTAGAAATTTGGGTTTTGTTGATATTTGATTAATTTTCGCGGGTGAAGAAATACAATAGATACATGTTGTTTAGTTACGTAATTTATAAGATATTGTATAATGACATTTTCAAAATTAGTTACCAAACTTTTATTTCATATATATTATTTTGCTTGTATTAATTTTTTATTAGTATTAAAAGTATTTGTAACTTTTTGCAAAAGTCTTGGAATAGTTTTCTCGCCCATTTCTTTTGTAACAAGCAAATGTGTTTCGATCCGTTGCTCTTTTCCGACTATTAGGTTCCCTTTAATTGTTATTATAACTCAATGTGCCTTCAGGTAGTATTTTGTATGTATACAAATTTTATTTATTTCGGATGTATTCACTCTATATGCAATCTTTATTCAATGGTTCTGGTCACTGTTTTCAATAAATCACTTGCCGATACTTTACTATGTGTAACTATTATACTTATGATCAATTATTGAAGAAGGAAAAGCAACGGCTCTTCCACATGTACAGGATTATTTCCGCACTATGTGGGGACTATATTTCCGATTTTTCTTGTAATTTTAATGTAAATATTTCTTGTTTGAAATACAAAATTTTTATTTGTATTTGTACTTTAACAGTTCTCCTGTTATTTATTAACAGCTGCTGTGATTCCTTTTTGTTATTTGAAACTTTATAAGCCCAATGTTAACATTTTCAATTTTCAAATTACTTTTTTAACAAAGTTTGAGTTTTCCTGGGGTTGTGTTTTTTACCAATAAACTTTTGAGGTCTAAAACTCCCTAATCCAAAAGTATAAGCAAAATCCTTCTCCTATCATAACTTCCGAACAAAATTTTGCAAACAAACCGAAATTGCACTCATTAGAGTTCAGGATTATTATGAAGAATGATTTATTATTCTTTATCAAAAATACATGTTCCATTAAAACTTTGAACATTTAGCAAGGTACATGTTTAATCTAAATACCGGTGCACGCGTTGTTGTTACTATTGTTGGATTAGGAAACCCCAGCAATAGCTGCTAGGTACGTCTTCCACAAGCGGGAATTTTTTGCAGGTTACCGGAAGGAAAAGATGTAGCAGGAAAGGAAAGGGTGGGATGGGACAGGCAGCCAAATTGACCTTTCAGAGGGCCAACTCCCGTGACAGCTGTGATCAGGCTCAAACAGCCGGATCCCGCTCTGCCCTCCAACTGGCCAACTCAACTGACAGGGTATCCATGTACAACAGCCAAGGACCACATTCTCAGGTTGGGGACCAAACCCGGAGTTTCCGTCCCCAGCTGCTGCAAATGGAGGAACCAAAGGTGAAAGGGAAGCTCGTCATAATGGGCAGCCAAAAGACTTACCATATGTAATGATAACGAAAAAGTTATCAAAACGAAAAGTTATCATGGTCCCGGGCCTAGGTCGCAATACCGACTACGGCAATAGCTTCTTCCCTTCAGGGTAAATTCGCTAAAATAACTGCGAAGTAAACAGAACAAACCCATTTTACTTAGATCGCGTGCAATGAGTACACCCAGTCATAAAATCTTTGAAAAAGGTACAATGATACCGGGAAATGATGAAAATGTACAAGACGTTTTTGAAAAAGGAACAATGATTCCGGAACAGAGTTTACCACAACAAAAGGGTATTTTTGAGGAGGAAACTATAGTAGAGGCCGCTAGCACACCGTCGCCCGACAAGGATGACGATATTTGCGTTTTGATAAATCGATTCAAGCTATCGTTGAAAGAAGCGGTACCGAGGTGGGCACCTTGGCGAGGCAATATTTATCTAAAGCTAACGATAGAACATTTGGTCTTAACTATGATGTCGGAGAGCGAAAACTTAAAGTAGGAAATTCCGGTGTCACTATTACAAATGATTATATATGTTTA
Source organism: Allygus modestus (assembly GCA_963675035.1). Lineage (NCBI taxonomy): Eukaryota > Metazoa > Arthropoda > Insecta > Hemiptera > Cicadellidae > Allygus > Allygus modestus. The sequence goes on along the minus strand of OY776111.1, from coordinate 178,741,881 downwards.
CCGTCTGTATGTGAATCAGTATAAGTGTAAATATATCTTAAGTGTTGTATGACGTCTTTTATTACATCCCGTAAATGATTATATAATTATCGACAAGACAAAACAAAGATATACCGGTACTCCAGGCCTATGGAGACTTTTAACACAGTCAGGAGATGTCGGGAGTGAACAATATACGAAAAGTGATAGAGATGCTTATAAAACGATTTTAATCGACTCTGGTGCGATATTTCAAAGCAACGATCCATCGTCCGGACGTCCCAAATCCAGTCAAGGTTTTAAGTGGAAAAAGTTACTAAAACTATGTGGGAGGAGCTTCGAGTGGAGAATTTACGAGGAAAACCAACGGGACATGGCTTAAAAAATAGCAGAATACTGGTATTTGTGAGAGCTATGGGATACAGTTTTGCTGGAAGAAACAAACAATCCAGTTGAATATAAATATATAAGACAATATGTGAGCCTTATCAAAAGGCTCTATTTCCTACAGGCAGAAGAGAGAGCTGGTAACAACAACTTCCATAGTGAGTAGCTGGGTATTGCTCAATTTATTTACGATCGACTGGTAGAATTAATAGCAAAACCAAAAGGACACAAGTACATTATGCAATGTGTGCTTGCTCTACCGAAACCTTCTGCGAAAAACGTGATTGATTTAACAATAGACAAAAATGACACCAAGGAAATCATATTATTGATTTTATCTGGGACACTCTCAAACAACAGATCGACCTTCCAGATGGTCCGATGTATTTGGCACGATTTTGGCTGCTTTACCCGAGAAAATAATAGAAGGATCTGGAATTTTAAATGATATTATCAACAAATTACCTTTTGAACTTCACGCGCCGGGTATGAATTTTCTAGGACCTGGGACGAAACTCCAAGAACGCTTAGCTAGAGGTGATAAAGGTGTAAATCCTCTTGATGAAGCAGCAAAATAACACGATATATGGTATAGTAAACATAAGTGAGCAGAGGATGGATGTAAAGCAGATACAATACTAGAGAATAAGGCATTTTAACGCGTTATTGCACCTGATGCCAGTCTTTACGAGAGACCTTTAGCTTTTGCTTCAGGAACAGCGATGTGGGCAAAACAGAAACTAGGCATGGGGTCACCCGTAACATTGCCAGATAAAAATGATATGAGTAATGAGGACAAGACGGAAAACGCGGTGGAGGACAAACATGTGTTCCGGAGAACTAATTTGGGACTGGCATCAGATAGGAAGAAATATATAGGTCAACATTATTTATTAAATTTAAAATAGTGCGTACAAGACTGATTTTTTAAAGGTACAATATGAATTTATTTTTGTATTCCTATAAACAGCAACAATGGGATTACGTAACGCTGGCAACAATGACTTTGATATCACCGCGACATTGACCTATGCTCGCAGCCAAATGATAACGGCGCGTGCCGCGAGATAGCAGGCCCCCAAGCGGACGGACTTTATGAGTTGGACAGTATTTATTTAATCACAACAGCAAAATTTAATGTTTGCAAAACTGAATTATTTAATTAAAAAGTATAATTTTATCAAGGTTAAAACTGAATTATTTACTTAAAAAGTATAATTTTATCAAGGTTTTTTCAAAGGTCGTCGACTTTGAAAGGTATATTTGGTCAGTTTGCGGTCGAATACGCAACCACTCTGGGGAATTCCGATGGCGTCATTCGAATTTATCATGTCAAAATTGGATTCAAAACACGACATTTTAAGGGGAAATAGGCGAAATTGACGTTGTTTTGTCAAAAGATTGCACAAAATTAGAAAATTTCCATCAAAATTAAAATGCTGTTTGAGTTTGATTAACCTCACAGGATGATCTTTATGCCATCTAGCTATCACGGGCGCTGGAGTGAAGAACATGTCAAAATTGGGTTGAAAAACCATGAATTTTTAGGGGAAAAGGTGTCAAATTTAAGTTTTTTAGCCAAAAAATGCTCAAAATTGGGAAATTTTGCATAAACAATCCCGATAGTTCTGGAGAAATGATGTTATCTAACAATGGTGACGTCATATGAGCATTTAATCCTCAAAATTCGGACTTTGACCTCATGCCTCTCATGGCGCAGAATCGGCACTTTACTACTACTGTTAGATACTTTTATCGGCACAATACATTAGTATTGTTACTCGAGTTGTCATTTATGAGTGCAGCACAGTTGAGATCAGTTTGTCGCCTTTGTCAAAACATGTAGTTGGACGTTAGGGCGCAAAAATCAACTGAATACGATCAAATCATTTTTAGTTGCAAAACTGGCCGTAGTAAATTATAATTATCGCTTTTCAGTAGGGGGTTTATCAAGGGTATTTGTTGCTGATCTATTTAACCAAGGGCATTACTGGGCCGGAACCTGGTTGGTCAGTTTAAAAGGAGGTTGATTTTAAAATCAAAGACTAATTTTGGTTTATTGATACACACTTGCACATATTGCTTTTATATACACTCCGTTGCAACAAATCTGTGTACTAAGCGAATCTCCCATGTATATACATCGGTTTCATTACTACACATCTTGTATACTAAATATTAAGATAACTTCAATAGGGGGAAAATTGTTTTAAGTTATTTCAATTCCATAAAACTAAAGTATTCCTACATTATTTAGTAGTTTCGAAATATTGCAAGATTTGATTATTTTGTTGCCAAAAACCCACAAGTATTGCAATTTCGGAGCACTCGTAATGCACTACCAGGTGTTCCGCCCGGTTTTCCAATATTGTTTCCAAACCTTCAGCTATTTAATTTAACTTTAAATTTTATCGATGTTCCATGCACAAAAAACATCTGATAATAACAACTAAATTGATTAAAAACCTGATAAATAAATTTGTTTTTGTTTTTTTAAATTGGAATGATAATACTAAAATATTACATATTATATACTTTGTTTTTGTAAGTACGAATCCCTAAAATTGGTTGCCATTCTCCCATAAATCGTCAAATCTACTGCTGATAAGAAAACACTACTTACATTGGGTTTTATCATTGAGAAATCATGATATTTATGGGAATCATGGTCTCAATTGGTTATAATTTTGTCTTTAGGCCATTTGGTGGTCTATTTCAAACATACAGTATAAAGACTCGGTAGACAACGAATTTTCACACTTATGTTGATAAAGGTAGATGATTTTAGTAAATTCGTTTGTCATTACATAAGAGTGAGCAAAGCGTTATAGTCTGACATGTAGACAAATGGGGGGAACATATTCTATTGATCATTTCCTAGTACTATGCAATAATTATTATTATTTTATAACTGTGCAAACCTTATGTTTCAACGTCAGTGACATTTTTTAAAGATATAAATACTTTTAAGGGAAAATGGCCAAATACCTTAACCCTTACTTTTGAAGACGCCGGAGAGTCGACCCCGCGACCACTTTGACAAAAGTCCAAGACACCACCTGATAGCCTTGTGAGATGTCTTTTTAAAATAATCTCTATTGTTTTAACTATTTAAAAATAATTTGGATTTAATTAAGTATAGATGTAACAAGTTAGATTAAAACATGCATATTGTTACGACTTGGACATTATTTAACGTTAAAAAATAAGTCCTAGACCCAACTTTTATTTTTTCAATTGATTATAATTAACTATGAATTACATATTAGGAAATTTAATAGTGGTAATTTAAATAGTGGTATTCTAAAATAAGTAAATGATATTACGTCGCAGATATTTAATCTCAAACATATAATGGACTTATTTAAATGTTACATTTTGGCAATGCAATATATTAGAATAAAAACTATTAGAAGTTAAAAACTTGTATTATCAAAAACAATCTGTACATAAAACCGTTTAGGGAATAACTTTTTTATGCCGCAAGTAAGTATAAATTGTTGGTATGATCACATACAATTATGTCATTTATGTTAAAACATTAAAATTAATTATTATAGTTATTCTCACTTGCACTGATTATTTACTGAATAATTCAATACAAAAAAGGGTTGTTCAATGTAACGACAACAATAGTCTACAGAAGTTATTAGAAGACAAGTTAATCAAGAATAACGCCTTTGGATGTTGTAGTGTAGGCAATCAAGTTTGCAAGAACGTTAAAACAGTTCCTTTGGCCAGACTATCGACAGTGACACTTCAACCTGGCCTTTGGAGTTTGAACTTGTCACCAAACTTTAACGCCAAACTTTTCAGACTTTGGCTAAAAGCTGCCACTACTTGACATTTTAACATGAAGTGTTTTGGTATGCTTAGTGAAAACAACAATGCTGCTTTGGCGTAAAGGGTCCTCATCCCATAAGTTACATTTAATTGTTGTAGATATATGTTTGTTGTTAGTAAAAATCAAATTGACAGTTTGTCCCATATCCTAGGACAGTGTCCTTTTGGAGAGCTCACAAGGAATGCCCAACACCACAAAATAAGATCAATGATTGCAGAAGAACTAAAATCAATAGGCTTTGAAATTTATGAAGAAACAATGTCAAAGCAGAAAATGATTCAAACAGAAGGGTGTACATAATTGCTATAAACATAAGTAAAAATATATTATTTAATATCGCCCCACAGGCTGATTTGAAAGAAACCAAAGCCAGCCAACAGGTGTCATTCAAGAAAATATCAACATTCATTTACCAACGACGGAATATTTTAAAGATTATTATGACATCGAAAGTTATTGGTTTTCATTGGAGTTCGAGGAACCTTATCAAAATTATTTGTAGTCTTTTGGGCCAAATTGTATTTAAATCAAAATAAACTTTACTCGATAACTTTGACAAATGTAAAACGTTCAATTTATATTTATTTTAAGAAACCATTTATGTGGTGAAATTTAGTAGGCTTTGTTTTTAGCATCTTAAATTAATCAAGAAGATGTACATTTTTAATAAAGTTTCTTCCTCTAATTAATCAGAGTGGATATATAAGATATTTAATTTCAAGATCAGAAGGAAATCGTTTAGGTAATCTCGTAAAATGCGTTTAATGTGGAGCCAAATCAGCCATCTACAAGCAATGTTTAATGACTACGGAACAAATTAATTAATTTGTTAGATTTTTCAGCCTATATTAAACAGCACACTAAAATCTATATTCATTCTGACTGTATATTTTTTCTAGTTTACTATATTTCGGTAAACATTTGCCTATATTGTTTTAAACTTCGCCAGGCATTCTATCACTGAGCAGGACCAATGACTTCTTTGAACAATTGTGCGCAGGTTTACGCATGATTATAATCATGTGGCGCAGTCACCGTCGTAAATTATTACAGAGTTAGCAAGTAATCAAATAATACATGCGAAGGAATTCAATGTGCGAAATGGCTATTGAATTGCAACTTGTATATTAGAGAAACGAGATTTGTTAGGTCATTGAAGTAAATAAATAAATAAATAATGGCTTTATTGAGCAAGCGTTCATCAAAGTATAACTCTGGTTTACATGACAACTCTTGTCAACATTATACAAGGAAATACAACAAAAAAAAAAGGAAAATAACAATTAGATATGTAAATGGTCTTGTGTGTAATATATAAATACAAATATTCAATTCTTTTACATCTTTTTTAAACTTAGAGTAACTAACATTCCTTAAACTAAGTGGCAAAGCATTGTATGTTTGTGGTCCAAAGTATCTAAATGCCCTTTTCCCAGTTTCTAATTTTGTTTTTGGCAGGTGCAACAGGCAATCCTGTCGAGTACTGCGCACATTGATTTTATGTCTAAACACTAGCTTTTTTCTCAGATATTCAGGCTTCCCAGTCTGCAGAACTTTGTGGACTTTTTGTAACTTGGCAGTTTGCAAATCAGAGAGGTTCATTATTGATACAACCCTAGCACTTAACCTGAACTCACTGATATGGTCGAATTTTTTCAGGTTGTAAACGAACCTCAGAGCTCTGTTCTGCAATCGGGTGAGATCCATCTCATTTCCCCGTGTTAGACAAGAGGAAAAAAATGGGAGAGAATATTGAATGACAGGAAAGATTGTCAATCGTATGATTTCCCGTTTAGAGGACTCTGCTAAAATTGTGCTAAATTTGAGAAGAGTTTTCAATCTGACTATAACGGTTTTACATATGGAATTCACGTGGCCAGAAAAATCGAGATGGGAGTCAAGAGTGACACCAAGAACCTGAAGAGAGTTACTTGACGTCAGTGGTTTGCCGTCCATAAGGATTCTCCTGTCAACACTCCTGGCTCCCAGTTGACTCCTCGAGGACAACGAGTCAACAAACAAAACCGAACATTTACAAGAATTTAGTAGAAGACCTTCTTCAAATCAGAGTTGACACAGCGCACAGCCTCTTCTGATTCTAATTCTCAGCAGTTGTGAATCATCAACGTAAGAGTGCAGTGAACCTTCAACTGATCCTTCAAATCTGCTGTGTATAGAAGACAGAGAATAGGTCCTAGACAAGAACCTTGAGGAACACCTACAGATCTTGGAAGAGCTGCCAATAACTGTCCGTTAACCTTAGTACACTGAGTTCGCCCAGTCAGATAAGATGAAAACCATCTAATCGAAGTTTCGTCAAAATGATAAAAACGTATCTTATCTATCAGCAAGTCGAAGCTAACAGAGTCAAAAGCTTGGGAGAAATCTACTGCAGTCATTAAGCTCTCCAGGCCGTCATCCCTAGCAGAGATAATTTCATCAAGCACATTCAGAAGCGCAGTACAAGTACTAAAACCTCTCCTAAATCCTGACTGGGTTTCAGGCAATAACCCTTCAGACTCAAAGAAAGAAACCAATTGTTCAGATACAACATTTTCCAGTATTTTGGATATGACAGGGAGGATTGAAATTGGTCGGAACTCGGAGGCTAAAGAAGGATCATGAGTTTTTGGAAGAGGAATCACCACGCTCTGCTTCCAGCTTGAAGGGAAGTGGCCATTTTTCAATGATACATTGATCAAGTGGGCAATTGCACCAATGCAGAAAGGGCTTAATCCTCTTAAGAATTGTATGGATATTCATCCATATCAAATGCGGTACTTTTTATGCTGTTCATCAACTCCTTTACCTTGCTTTCTGAGACAGGAGCAAACATGAAGAGAGAATTTACTCATGCACATTTATTTCGGCTAAAGAATCTTAATTTGTCTGTGCATACGTTCTTGCCACAACCCATTGTTGAAAAGTAATAATTTAACTCTTCTAGTCCAACATAATGGTCCCTTACTTCAGCTGATTTCATAACACCACCTACTCGTAGTGTAGCCCAAAATTTCTTAGGGTTTTCAGTTTTTAAATTCTCAGTGAAATACTGCCTTTTCGCCAAACGTATTGCTACATTTAGTGCATTACGAGCCTTGCAGTGATTTCTAGAAGCTTGTGTTTTTAACGCCAGATAGGTTTTTTACATTTGTTCTTCACTTTAGTGAGGTGTTCCACATTTAAATCTCTCCATGGAGATTTCTTTCTTGTTATTCTTTTTCTCACTGTCGGGGCACACTCATCAAATACATGGATTATATTCTTAGTTAATGCATCAGTTATGTCATCAACGTTCTTTTTAGCCACCATATCATCCCATTGTATCTTTGACGCAATAGCAATAAATGTATCCTAGTCAAAATCTTTAAAACTTCTATATGAAATGAACTTTCCCTTTGTCTTGGATTTTTTGTAAGGTACATCACAATAAGTTAACTTATGGTCAGTAATACATCTACCATTTTGTTGAAGAATCTTCGAAGTATCGACCATTCCCACTTCAAAGCTGTGCATTTTGTCAACAATAATCAAATCAATAAGAGAATATGTGTTTCTGCGATACGTGTTGGCTCTTTAATCAGCTCAGCAAGGCCCAATGACTGGAAATTTATTTCAAGATATTTCATATCTGCCCTGTTTGTGTCCAACAAATTCATATTCAAGTCACCCAACAAAATCACAAAATCTACATCAGGTGACTCGTCGATGACTTGAGCGTGGATTAAGGAGCTCAAGGTTAAGTATGGACATCCGATGGCCTTATATGCAATGCATATAAGAAAATTGAGACCTTTCAGATGTACTACGCCACTAATGCATTCAATACGATAATCAACGTTATGAAGAGCAAACTTAATTCCGTCCTTTACACAAAGAGCAACACCTCCACTACCATTGCCCATTTCAATTGGTCTATCACAGCGATGAAGAGAATAGCCCGATATATCAAACACGTGGGAGGGGATTTAAGGGGTTAACCATGACTCCGTGATCCCCAAGAGGTCAAACTGGAAATCGTCAAACTGGTCAAACAAGAGGTCAAACTGGAAATCACCGAGCAAAGTTCCTCAAAGCCTGTATTCAATGATATAATATTTACATCGCTACCCTACAACTATTGGTAATGTTGGATCGTTATGTTTAGTAAATCGTCATTTAGACATCCGTCGTTGCAATGTTACAATTCAAACAAATGAACAGCTATGTAACTTTCAGTACTGTTGCTGGTGAGCCACCTTTTAAACGAAACATCTTAATTTTTTTCAAAAGTAAATTTTACAATACGTAATGTTTAGTTTTGGATTCATCACTTTGATTTATAACTTATATATTATTACTTCAAAATGGAGACACTGGTTGGAACGTTAGTATGGCACATAAAGTACCAAGTGCGTCATCCACTGCGAGATTACCTAGATAAACTTAAAATACCCCCGTAGAAGCAAACCTGCGTACTCAGCGAATTTCCAATGCATGTACATATTTCTCACTACCGTACCACATAAAGCCACTCACCAAGTTTCATAAAAATACACGAATAAAAAATAATATATAGCATTTCGTTTATTCTACATAAGAATAACATTGAGAGCTGAGTACGCAGATATGCTGCAACAAGGAACACAAAATGTGTTTTATGCAATTAGCAATATAACTTAACAAGTCGAAGATGCATACCAAGTTTTATTAATGTATGTTCATAATTAAAGGATACATTACATTTTACTTATTCTCCTTAAGAATAACATGGGGGCTGAGTATGCAGGTTTGGTGCTGCGGGGAAAATCGGCAAAAAATTATTTTTTTTTTTCAAATATCAACATACCAGTACTATGTGAAGCCACATGCCAAGTTTCATCAACATACATTCATAAATAATCGAGATATCAAATTTTAACTATTCTCCATAAGGATAACATTGGACAACATACTGTGTTTAGCACTTTGAATATCTCTCCAACGGTTGGACGTAGAATCAAAATTTAAACACCAAAATGATTTTTTTGTAGAGCTGAACTGATTGGTGAAAGCAAATGTGAGGTTTACATCAAAATTAACTGAAGAAAAGCAAAAAAACATTTTTCCCATAAGATTAACATGGGAGATTTTATGAGCACTTATTTTGGATTTTCTCCGCAACCACTTAACCTAGGTTAATGATTTAAAATACTATATTATTTGTTTTTTAAGCTATGTAAAATGGTCAAAACCAAAATTAAGTTTTTCAAAGATTTTAGGCTAAAAAATGCAGAAAACTGATTTTTTGAAAATTGTAAACCCCCATAAACCCCCCTTTCCCATGGTCCGATTTTTCTGGTTTTCAAACTTTTAAAGTCATGAATGTTAATTTACACATTTGAACCAAATTTTATCAAAATCAGTCGTTTTTTACTCAAGTTATCGTGTTAACGGATACATATACAGATATATAAAAATACATATATATATATATATATATAAATTTGAACTAACAGTGTTTTTGGCATCTGGGGACCTCAAAACAAAAATTGTTCATGGTCTCGGGCTTAACTCTTACCATGCCACCTACGGTAATAGCTTCTACCTATAGGGGGAATTCGCTAATGTTTCGACTTACAGTTCAAAATTATATGACTCTCTTACACCACTCCTAGAAATTATTATTTTAGTGGATAGTTGATTTATATATGCGTATGGAAGGCAACACATTACATTTTGTTTGACAAAGTCAGAGCACTGAAGCAAAGGTGTGTAACAATTTAACAGATTTTACTTTTAATGTGTAATTTTGAGTGATTTCATATACATATATGTACATATACATACACTCTTAATCATGAATGAAATACAAACGTGAATTATTATTAATCATAAATAATAACTAAATCGTTTACATTATTCATAAATAATTTAAAAATTGTTCCAGTGAGAAATAGATAAATTGATAAAACCTAAATTTGTAAACAGAATGTAAGTATGTGCAATAACCAACCAGAAGGTTCATAAAAAATATCTCTATTTCCAAATTGATTAAAAATGTTAATTTGTCGCATTTTGTTGTCAAAATTCAACAACTGACCGATAGCTAGTTTGTAAAACAACTTCAACTTCAACTTAACAGCAGTTACTGGGAATTATAGGTTGTTCACTTTTGTATTTGGTCTATACCTAATAGAAATATCAACCCCCTTTTCCACATAACCTACCTGGCAAAATAGTAAAACATATAAATTGAGCGATATGTAATTTGAACCATTTTCAATTTAATAATTTATTATAGAAAAGTTCTCATAGATAACATCTTAAAACGTTACATTTCACACAAGGAGATAAAAAAACTACTTGCATTATTCAGTGTGTTAAGAAAAGCGATAAAATCACAGTAAATGTTAAAGTGAATCTTGTTAACAACAGCCTGGATCTTTACTACAGCCATTTCCAACTTCTATACTTCCTTGCTCTTTCCTTGGAAATTTTTCCTTTGCCAGTTGCATTCAGGAGCTAACCATGAATTAAAATAATCAAACATATAGTTTTATGTTGCATTTATTTGCAGGATTATTGCGTTGAACCGGAATAAATTCAAACTAATTGATTTTGGCACAGATTATAACCTTAATTATTTGACCATAACACTGTTAATAATAATGGAAGTATTGTATAAAAAGATAAAAGAATCTCATTATAAATTAATGTTCCTGAATTTGGTATCTTAAGGGGAGGAGAGGTATCGTTTTTCCAACTTGTAAGAATCAAAATATTTCCTTCCTAATTGATATTAGTTAGGAGGATCTGAGTTATTAAAATGTTAAAAACAAAAAATTGTATTATCGGTGTCATTGTAAGTTTTATATATCCTACAATATTACTCATGAAGGATGTAATATGTATGACGATGAGTGACGTCGTGCCCGGCGCCGCGCCAAACAACAGCTGTGTTGCGCACGCCCTACAAGTAGTAACAAGATACATTCTATTATAGTGTAGTTGCGGGGTTTTTAAAGAGCCACTTTTCAGAAATTGTTGTATCATTTGACAGAACTCGTAATGTGTACATAATATGTGTGTTAACCTTATTGGTCCAACTATCACAAACTCTGTCAATCGACACAATCTTTCTTTAAAATGACTTGTGTGGTTTTATAGACGTATTACACAAATATTAAAGGTTCTGTCAACAGACACAAAAATGACTGAAAAATGGTTACAGCTCTCTAAAACCCCCGCACTATACACTTAGACTTATAGTATAAGAATACGTGTTTTTTTTATTTTGTAAATCTAGGTTTGGTATTTTTCAGTCACAATAGGATTTATAATTTTGTAGAATCGTAATTTATTTATTTGTTATGATTAAAACTACTTTCATTTTTTGACTGTACTAATTATTACATTTAATTATGTAGTTAAGATCAGTGAAAGTAGGATACGACGGTATTTTTTATAGTGCATTAATAAATGTTATCGAAATTCATTGTAAACGCGTAGTCTTGAGTTTTTGTCAATACAACAAAAACTACTGCTAATCATTATCAGTTCACTTCCATTTAATTATTATTCCTCGTTATAATGTTTTCTATTGTGTATTATTATTGCGTTAGGGTAATGAGTAGAATAATAAGTTCAATACGTTTGAGATTATTTCTTGGGGTTGAATTTTGAATTTTACAAATAAAACGCGAATTCTTGATAATTTTCATAACAGAAAATATGTTATTCTTGTGACAGTAAAGTTAACTTGGCAGTATACTTATTTTTTTCCAAGCCTTCAAATGAATCCTAGGATGTCTCCTGGGAATGCGAGGATGTTCAAACTGTACAAAATTAAAATCATAATGCTGAAACAAGTTTTTATATTACACTTATATATTTATTATTATTTATTCTCGTATCTCGTAATAATAAGAACAAATTAAAAACCCAAAAAAACCCCATCTAATTCTGGTCATGGCTGGTATTACCAAGTTTATATGCTACGTTTTAACCACCCTCTTGCTTGTATTCCAGTCAACATGAAACTAAATATTAATTAAAGTATACATTTGAATAACGAAATACCTTACCATTCAAATTAGTTATAACTTTTCCTTTAAATTTGTTATGTTTTCCTTTGCCCTCCCCTATGTCAGTTTCTTATTTTTAACCTTTAGATTAATTTAAACTTCAATTTTTTTCTTTCAGATTGTATGAGTACTTATTATATGGAATTATCTAAAAATATGACTCTGGCCACTTCCTTACAAACCGTTATTTTAATAGTGTGTTTTTCATGGGATTGTTTTTTACTTTCTCCCCTTATACATAGTATATGGAGAAAGTATTGTTTTCGTCAAAATTTTCGAATTCGAGTTGTTAGTGGAAATATTCGTTTTGGTGCTCCCTGAACCCAAAAAAGTGGTTTTTACGTGATGTCTGTCTGTGTGTGTGTGTGTGTGTGTGTGTGTGTGTGTGTGTGTGTGTGTGTGTGTGTGTGTGTGTGTGGATGTGTACAGAGCTAGAGCCTTAACCAATGGGCCGATTTTTATGAAATTTGGCATGTAGGTACTAATCCACAATATCTCCAGGCGTTTTTTCATTTTTTTGAATTTTTTATTTTTAAGGGTAATTATCCCCCCAAAACCGCCAAAAAACATGAAAAATCCAAATTTCTCAAAAACGACTCTAACGATTTTGATTAAACTTTAGGCGTTTATAGAACTTTAATTTTCCAACAAAATGGCACCACCCGCATTCCTGTAAAAATTCCGGTTCAGAAATTACAGGACTTAAAACATCAAAAATTCAGTTTTTTGGATTTTTCATAAAAATACATAAACATAAAAAAATATTACTATTCACCATTAAAAAGTGCTCAAAAAACTAAATAATTTAGTATTTTGAATTACTATTCTACGATTGCTGGTTCCGGAGAAAATTGAAATTTTAATTTTGCGGTAAACGCAGTACGTTGTCCAATGTTATTCTTATGGGGAATAAAAAAATTACCATTTCTCTCTTATTTACTGATCAATTTCATTCAAACTTGATATGCTTGTCAAGTTAGTATTGACCAACAGAGGAAATTCGAAATATGTTGCCCCTTAATAACCCTGGGGGGGACAAGGGGCATTTCCCCTCTTAAAACCACGAGTGGAGCAATGGATTCTGTAGTGCCTCCAAAGCAGGGATTTGGGTGGATGTTTTTTAAAACAACTTGTTTACAAGATTTTCTGTACATTCGACCGTGCTTTGTATTCTATATTTAGTAAATAAAAAGTAATTTATTCACTAAAGTTGGGCTAGAAGGGAGAAAGTATGTGTCAGTTTCCTGATACCGTTTATTTATTCTATGACAGTTTTGCAGAACATTAACCTTTGATTGTTTCTATTTTCACTGGCAGATTTTTTTAGTAATGTGGATTTACTTAAAATTTGTTTACATATTTATTTGACAAAGTTAAGTAGTTAGTTATAATAAGGTATTTTCTCTGTACCAAATTTTCTCTAACCCAAATGTTTTAGATTTATCACGATATATCTCTTAACTTGTTAACTATATAGAATATAGTTAACCATATAGAATTGGAAAGGATCGTGTTTTAGCAAATTTCCTCTATAAAAAAGAATCTGTGACCGTGGGTTGCATCGTGGAAGGGTAACAGTAGAGTTTAAGGTACCGTTGGCAAACATGTATTTTTTATCGTAATAAGTGTATTTTTATCTGTAGATTCCATGTATAAAACGATTTTTGTCGGAAACTCATATTTACTGCACTAAACACTATTTGTTCCAATTTTTGTCATGCGTTTATATGGGAAAACGAACTTTTAGCTTCTTTTGAGACCGTTAACTCGATAACGGCCGTACAAAAGGTCTGATTTTAATGAAATTTGGTACAGATACGTTACATCGTATTTTTGTGAATGGGATCGAAAACCAGACGAATCACATTATTCAAAGGGGAGTTATAGGGGGGAAGTGTACCCCATGTATGTAACCGTGAACGCTATAAACCTTTGGAAAAAGTCCTATTTCGATTAAATTTGGCACAAATTTGTAGAAAGCCATTCATAAATTTGAGTTTGAAAGAGAGATCGGACCATGGGAAGGGGGTTTAATATTTCCCAAAAACCAGTTTGTTGCATTTTTAACTCTTCAATTTCAAAATCACACAATTTTGGTTTCGTCCATTTTTTTAGAGCTTAAATAAAACAAATAATCTTTTATTTTGAATCATTAATCTCGGATAAGTGGTGCGGAAAAATGTCAAAAAACGTATTCATAAAATTGTCCATGTTAATCTAATGGAAATCCAGTTTTTAGCTTTTCCTCAGTTAATTTTACTGAAAACTACATATTTGTTTGTACCAATGACATCAGCTCTAAAACACAATTATTTTGGTGTTTAAATTTTGATTCTACGTTCAACCGTTGCAGATATATTCAAAGTGCTACACACAGTACGTTGTCCAAAATTATACTTATGGAGGATACATAAAAATTAGATATCTCGATTATTTATGAACGTATTTGTTTATGGATGAATCTTGGTATGTGGCTACACCTGATTGTGGTGTATTAATAATTGCACAAACAAATATTTTGATGTTCATAATCCTCGAAACAGCAAACCTGCATACTCATCCCTGATGTTACTCTTATGTAGAATAAGTATAGTTTTATATCTCCCTTAATTATGAACATCAATAATACAACTCGGTGGTATGAAGCTTCATCTGTTTTATTTATATTGACAATTGCATAAAAAACATATTTCTTATCTTCCTGCTTGCAGCAAACCTGCGTACTCAGCCCTAATTTTATTCTTATGAACAACAAATCAAATGCTATATATCACTTATTCATTTATGCATTTTTATGAAACATTGTAAAATACTGTTTGCATGCTAAGATAATTACTTAACATTTATTTGTATATGGTTTCACTTGATAATAACCTATTACGTAAAAGGATATCATTTCTTCCATGCTACTTAGGGTGTTTAATTAAACCAACCTTAGTAGCTTCTCTCCCGCCAATTTTAGCAAATTTCCCCTATAGGGAAGAAGCAATTACCGTAGTCGGCATGGTAAGACCTAGGCCCGAGACCATGATAACTTTTCGTTTTGAGGTCCCCAGACCCCAAAAACACCATTCGATCGAAACTGTATATATATATATATATATATATATATATATATATGTGTGTGTGTGTGTGTGTGTGTGTGTGTGTGTGTGTGTGTGTGTGTGTGTGTGTGTGTGTGTCCATGAGCACGATAACTCTCGTAAAAATTATCCGATTTTGATTAAATTTGGTATAAACGTGTTAAGCAACATTTATGACTTTAAGTTCGAAAACCAGCCAGATCGCTCTATCCGAAGGGGTATTATGGGGGTTTTGTACCCCAAAAATGGGTTTTTCGAAATTTTTACATATAATTTTGGAAATAGCCAAATTTTAGTTTTTCCCATTGGGTTCAGCTTAAAAAAACACACAGTTTGGTATTTTGATCATTTCTCTACGTCAATTGGTTACCGAGATATTGAAAGTGCTAAACACAGTACGTTGTCTAATGTTATTCTTATGGAGGAAAATAAAAATTTTATATCTCGCTTATTTATGAACGTATACTGATTAAACTTGGTATACGGCTTCATCTGGTTGTGGACCATTGATATTTGCTCAAAAAACAATTTTTTACCAAAGGCTCCCGTAGCAGCAAACCTGCGTACTCAGCCCCATGTTATTCTTCTGGAGAATAAGTAACGTGTTATCTGCCTTCATTATGAAAATAAATTAATGAAATTTGGTATGTGGCTTTATCTACATGAGTTATATTGATATTTGTATAAAAACCCATTTGTTATTTTCCTTGCTTCAGCAAACCTGCATACTCAGCCGCCATGTTATTCTTATGGAGAATAATTAAAATGTCATAAATCGTTTATTTATGAATGTATATTGATGAAACTTGATATGTGGCTTTATGTGGTACTAAGATACATATATATATATATGCACTGGAAATTTGCTGAGTACGCAGATTTGCTGCTACGGGGGTATTTATTATTCTTATTAGTCTTATATCTCAGCCTTGGTGGATATATCTAAAGAAAAACAACTCTATAGATATTTTAATACATGGATTTATGTTCATATTTGTGGCATTTAAAAGTTCAATTCATTCATGAGGTCATTACACAAACACAAATACCTATTGTGTCAGGTTATTGTGTCAATATCACTGAAACTGCATAACAGTTGAGCATTAGCGCTCCTCAACACAATCAGGCGCTGATTTGTAAGTCAAATGACGCGGGTAATCGCAAGGTTCGTCATACGGTTCGATAACTGAGTTCACAGATCAGATGCGATTTTTAATTCTATGCTGTCTGTGATCTATTATAGTTGTTGTTATATTTTTTGAAAATTTGTTTTAAACACCAAAGTTGAGTTCTTGGGAGATCATGCTTCGATTTTCTCCGAAGTGTGTGGTAACAAGTATTTAGAAATATTTGATCCTACGGCATTAATGTTTTAATATTATTACTTCATATTATTATAATACTACCAACAACCCTGAACAACCTAAAGATTAAATTGAAGTATTTACCACTTAAAGGAAGGAAACTACAAACTTATAATTAAAGCTTGGTAAATCATTTATTTCTAAATTTTTGAAACTGGGCTAAATGGACTCTTGCAAAGTAGCGATCAGATGAGATTTAAGTCAAACGGAAAAGCTTAAATAAATAAGATAAGGGATCGAGCTTGGGTAAAAGGTTTCTTGGGTGATGTTTAAAGGTGACTTTTAAAACCAACACATTAATATAATCCCGGATTTTTTCAATATCTTGATTCTAACAATTTGAGCATGATACATACTTGATATATGACTAACATACTCACTGGGATTAACAGTTAAACATCGTTGTAAAATTGCCAAATATCACATCAGTTATTACTATTGTTCATTAAAATTTCTGGATTAAAAAATTTAATTAAGAGACAGCTATATATACTGATGAGTGAAGAACAATGTAAAAAGGAAGTTATGATTACAAATAGGTAGTATTATTAAAGATTAATAAATAATATAACAACAATAAGCCAAATAAGAGACCAAAAATTGTAGAAATGTTTTTAAAACTTTCCTTTTAACCTGAATAACTAACCTAACTTTGTTCCTACTTAACAAAGCATTTAACAGACCTTTTAAAACACATAACACCGAATTGGCTACCAATCAAAATGGTTCTGCGTGTGATCTACCTAATAACAAAATATTAAGAAATCAAAATTCATAACAACGAAAAATCTGGTATTTGTATTAGAAAACATTGTTATGCCATACAAGGCGAACGTACCTCTTATTTCGGTTCAAGGGTTGTATCTGGGTGTTATAAAGCAATTATAGAACTCTCGTGAGATATATTCTCACAGAGCATCTCTTTACCGTGAAAATGAAGAACATTTGACAGAAGAACCAACTAACAACACAACTTATTTTTTTACAGTAAGCATGATTACAATTAAAATTCCAGCGATATAAGTACTATGTTACTTATATGTTAAAACTTATAAAACTAAAATAATATGACAAAAATATATACGTCAGTAAAAAATACATAAAACCGCTTTCTTTAAATAAATGTACATATTGAAGAAAACATAGCTATGATATATATGCCCGAGGAGATATTTGCAAAGTCGAAAAAAGGCAATGCCGGAGGGGAAATGTCTCTTGTGACTTTGAACGTAAACAAAATGCTCGTTTTAGAGGACGAATGTTGATGTAAAATCGTTTAACCCTTGATACAAATATTTTACTATTAATACTTAAAACATCCATTTGTAAAACTATTTTAAAGTGGAAATTATTTTGGATAACATTTACAGTTGTAAATCTCTGCTTTTCGGCAAAATAAGATATCGCCTCAGCCGAATGGAAAGGTCGGATAGAAAGAAGTTCTTTGAAAGAGGTTGAATAAACCATGTAGATAAGGATGTGAAGGCGAGAACATCTTTCGGGTGAAAGAGGTTTTGTATATTTTCAATATATAACAGATGATGCATCGTATAAGTAAGCAAATTTCAAAGGCATTACATTTTTCTAACTAAACTTAAATAAATCAACACTTTTAGCTAACTCTAGATTAATTCAAAGTTATTAATCTTTTCAAAATTAAAACATATCATCAGTTGCACTTTTAATAAAACCACACATTCAACTATAGAAAAATATATTTGTAAAAAGATAGTCAATAGTTAATCGTAAACTAAAAAGATAATACATTTTATTGAACTGAAAAATGTAGTTAAAATTTTAAATATTGTATCGTAAAGTAAAACATAATGTGGTCCAAAGTACTTAAACAAACAGTTAAATTTTTGAGTAATACTGTAACTAATCATAGGATGTCACGTTTTTGTTCCTTTTCCCCGAGGAAATGTACCGATAAAGTAACACATTGTTTAAATAGACTCCTTTGTTGTTATACTATGCATTATACTATATTTATACAATTTATATGTCTATAGAACTATATCAGTGATACAAATCACACAACGACGGTGTTGTGTCTTTGTGGGTGGTTGTTTTGCTATATTTAAAAGCTACTCTCTTCCTAACTTAAACACTTATTAAAGTGTCTAGTTTTGCCGGGGATATAATGAATACAAAACTGCACCACGATTTTAGTTAGTTAGTTAGAAGTATTATAAATTATGACCTAATAATCTACGTTCTTAAATTAATCTAATCTATTTTATCGCATACTAGCTGTTCCCGCAACCTTCGCCCCGCAAACAATCTTAATATATAAATACCCCCGTAGCAGCAAACCTGCGTACTTAGCGAATTTCCAATGCATATATATTTATCTTAATGCCACATAAAGCTACATTCCATGTTTCATCAATATACATTCATAAATAAACAATTTATGACATTTTAATTATTCTCCATAAGAATAACATGGCAGCTGAGTATGCAGGTTTGCTGAAGCAAGGAACACAAAAAATGGGGTTTTATGCTAATATAAATATAACTCAACTAGGTGAAGTCACTTACCAAATTTCATTAATTTATTTTCATAATTAAGGGAGATAACACTTACTTATTCTCCATAAGAATAACATGGGGCTGAGTACGCAGGTTTGCTGCTACGGGAGCCTTTGTAAAAAAATTGTTTTTTGAGGAAATATCAATGGTCCACAACCAGATGAAGCCGTATACCAAGTTTCGTCAGTATATGTTCATAAATAAGCGAGATATAAAATTGTTATTTTCCTCCATAAGAATAACATTAGACAACGTACTGTGTTTAGCACTTTCAATATCTCGGTAACCAATTGACGTAGAGAAATGGTCAAAATACCAAATTGTGTGTTTTTTTAAGCTGAATTCAATGGGAAAAAATAAAATTTGACTATTTCCAAAATTATATGTGAAAAATTCAAAAAACCCATTTTTGGGGTACAAAACCCCCCCAAAATACCCCTTCGGATAGAGCGATCTGGCTGGTTTTCGAACTTAAAGCCATAAATGTTGCTTTACACGTTTATACCAAATTTCATCAAAATCGGATAATTTTTACGAGAGTTATCGTGCTCACGGACACATATATATATATATATATATATATATATATATATATATATATATATATATATATATATATATACAGTTTTGAACGAATGGTGTTTTTGGGGTCTGGGGACCTCAAAACGAAAAGTTATCATGGTCCCGGGCCTAGGTCTTACCATGCCGACTACGGTAATAGCTTCTTCCCTATAGGGGAAATTCGCTAAAACTGACAGTTGTCTGTGCTGCATTCTGTGGTTATCCCGTGGAACTACTACGAATCAAAATCAGCTGTTTGTATTTTTATCAGCTCAAACTTAAAGTGAATGTCCTTAAGAATAACACAGGATTGGAACTTTGACTCCCCGTGGGGTGGAGCTCTATGGACATTTCTTAAAACCCTTTCTTAGTGAGCACCTAAGACGCCAAGAGGAAGGTATGTTCCAAATTTCATTGCAATCCGTTCTGTGGTTTTTGAGATTTCGTGATGAGTGAGTGATTTGAGTCAGTGAATCAGTCAGTGGTATTTGGATTTTATATATTAAGATTATTTACAATTTAATGAGGGCTTCACACCAACGGACCCAGGAATATCTCAGAATACATGATTATTGACACCCGTAGCTCCTTTGCGGATTATTCAAAACCATTGGTACACGGTTTTAAAGAACACAATATACCTATTGCACCTAATGAGAAACATCTTTATGACATAAATAGTTATCAACATATTCGTAAATATTGAAAAATGATTAAATTTACTAAATGTTTTAATACCTGTTAAAAATGTAAGCTACATGACAATGCGGTTACTTGGATGAACAAGCACAGCAGGCATTACTAGCAAATAACCCATTTCACAGCGTGATGTCTCAGGCTGACTTGCTTCTTTTATGTCATATAAGACATGCAACTGTACCCCACTTGAATAAGGAGCAAGTACTGTTATACATATTGAGAATGATTACACTGTTGCTATTAGAAAGTATTTACAGTGTAACCAGGAGCATTTTCTAAATTCTCATTAAATATGATGAAAAAGGGAAAGAAGATAAGGTAATTATCCGGCTTTTATAGATACCTTATTGAAAACTAATTAAATCTTATTTATCTTCATCAGCTCAATATGTAGATATTGTAGATTCATTAGCTCAATTTAAACTGTGTAGTGGTAAAAGCTGAAGACGAAGGTAAAGTAGCCTATTTTCTACATTGTAAAATCTAAATTACCGTGCGCTACTATAGTAGGGACAAAATCAATCGACGCTTCAAGGTCAAGCTTTAATTGTGACATACGTTCAAATAATTATATGGTACTGACGATTTAAACCTGGCTATTGCTTAAATTTTATGTTTTGTCAATAATGCACGTGTTTTTTACTTTATAATAGTTTCAGCGAATTTCCCCTGTAGGGGAGAAGCTATTACCGTAGTAAGACTATTACACGGTAAGACTTAAGCCCAAGCCTATGAAAATTCTTTTTTAGGTCCCTGATGCCAAAAACACTATTCGTTCAAATGTATATATATGTATGTGTCCGTTACCTCGATAACTTTTGAAAGAAACGCCCGATTTTTTTGACATTTGGTACGAATGTGGAGAGTAAGATTTATGAGTTTAAGTTCAAAACCCAAATTGATCGGACTATGGGAAGGGGGTTTATGGGGGTTTATGGTTTTCCAAAAATCAGTTTTTTAAAATTATTTACCATACAATTTGTAGAACACTCAGTTTTGGTTATAGCCATTTTATAGAGCTTAAAAACCAACTAATTTAGTATTTTGAATCATTAACCTAGGTTAAGTGGTTTTGGATAAAAGTCAAAAGGCGCATCTTTAAAATTTCCTATTTAAATCTTATGGAAAAATTGTTTTTAGATATTCCTAAGATTATAAGATAATATCCTAAGATAATATTACTAAAACTTCACATTTCTTTTTACCAATAGGTTTAGCTCTACAAAACAAACATTTTGGTGTTTTAATTGTTATTATACGTCAAACTGTTGCAGAGATATGAAAAGTGCTAAACACAGTACGTTGTCCAATTTTATCCTAATGGAGAATAAGTAAAAGTTGATACCTCGATTATTTATGAATGTATATTGATGAAACCTGGTATGTGGCTTCAACTAGTTGTGGTATATTGACATTTTCACAAAAACGTTATTCGTTGATTTTCCCCGTATTATCAAACCTGCATCCTCGGCCCCCACGATATTCATATATGGAGAATAAGTCAAGTTTGATATCTCCCTTAGTTATGAACCTAAATTAATAATACTTGGTATGTAGGAAACTCAACTTGGTTGAGTTATATTGATAATTGCACAGAAACACATTTCTTATCTTCCCAGTGTCAGCAAACCTGCGTACTAAGCCCTAATGTTATTCTTATGGGGAAAAAATTAAATCTTATATATCACTTATTTACTATTTATGAATGTATTGTTATGAATCATGATAAGTTGCTGTATGTAGTAGTGAGACACATATATATGCATTGGAAATTCGCTGAGTACGCAGGTTTGCTGTGACGGGGGTATTTATTGATACTTTCATTTTTTTTAAATATTTCATTGAAGTGGTTTTGTTTATTTTGTTTTATTTCATAATGAGTGAAAAAGATTCAAAAGCAATCAAAAACATTTTCAAAATATTAAACAAACAATGCAGGCAGTAGAATAAATAATATGTTTAAATGTAACTGAGTTTCATGAGTGGCCTTGAAGCGTCGATGGATTTTGTCCCTACTATCATTTAGGCGTTTAGTATTATAGTATGAATGTTGCGTTTGACATAGACTGGTGGCAGGGGGCAGGGGGTACGGTTCTAAGACAAACAAAACGATTTGTTAAGATATCTTAACCTTTTGCCTTTACACGTGCTAATGGAGAGTAATGGTGAGCCCCAATAACATATGGGCTATTCCTTAAATCATCTACCTGATATTATGGTCTCTAATTATCTAGGTTGAACACAATTAGAATTAAGGGAAGATAACCTTAAATAAATATATATTCCAGCTAATAACCGTTCAGGTTGATAACCTTATGATATTACGTTAAATTAGAGCCGAATCGATCTTAAAATATGATAAATGGTAATAAGTGGAAACGGCCCAGATAAAAGCCTGTTCAGACTCCAGTAACAAGTAGTGGGCATTTGGGGCTGCTGGGGCGGAAGTGACGTCATCCGGTCACGTGACCGGATGCGCTGAGTCATTAAACACGTCATCTGAGGCTGAGCCAGTGACGTAGGCGGTTTTGTGACGTAATGAGGGAAAGTTTAAAGGTCAAGGTCACGAGGAGGTAATTTTAAAAAAGTACTACCTCGCACGCGTAAAATCCGATTGTGATTCGATAGTTTTCATTCGATAAAAATATCGAATGAAAACAATCGAATGGAGCAATCGAATGATACGAGTGCGAGGTAGTACTATTTCATTTATTACTTTAATGTTTACATTTCTTTTTATTTACAATAAGTTATGTTTACAATAATTTATGTTTACAATAGCAGTTTTCAAGTGTTGCGCTTGTTTGTCCAATCGGCCCATCCCGACTGTGTGTTCCTTGCCTATTTATGTGACCGCAGGGAACACACAGTCGGGACGAGCGATATTGTTATTTTGTGAAGAGCGTCTCGGGGAGCTCGATGTTCACCGGTCGAGAGCCGGAGGTGTACTGACTATTCACAAGCTAGCGTTGTAATCGTACTAAATGGTGGGGGTAAAAGTGTGGTGGGCGGAGCAGATGGCGGACGGCAGATGGCAGGCGGCAGATGGTAGGCGGCAGGTGGCAAGTGCGCGGCAGATGGTTGCTACTCCATTCGCCGCCAAAGTAATGCAAGCCGTCGCCGTAATTCTTGTATTTTATCTTGTCGGTTCATTTGATATGTTTTACATCTACATATGCAATAGCTGAAACACCTGCACTTACGACAAGCTTTCCCGTCAACTTGATCGCCTGGTATTTTAAAACATTGTAACTCGCAACAATATGTCTTCAAATTGTTATCGAATGATAAATTGTTCATCGGTGGCACCGACATGTTAGCTGCAGCGTGTGTTAGACAAGACTGAGACTAACTTCACTGCTCCCTCTCTTTTATACCTCTTCATAAGTTAACCCTGAATGAAAGTTCAAGGTCATTCGTTTGAATTTAAAAAAAAGCAACACAGCAGTATATAAAATAATAAACTGCTATGTTGCTGTTTTTTTTATTTTAATCTTTTTTTATTTTTTTCTTTATTAAACAAACATTTTACAATACAATAAGCTTAAGTCTAACATTGATGACTAGAAATACAAACAGAGAAAAACAAATAGAGACATTATGTAGAATGATGCATGATGTGCAGAGTGAGTTCCGTCGAGTTGTTGCCGCTTACACCGTGTGATACCAAATACAACGTCCCCGGTTGAATATCTCGCAAGTCTTCATTTTGTAGCAGTTGAACAAATCGTTTTGGAAGAAATACTTGAAACTTCGGCTCATCTCCTGGAGTCATAGGTCCTTCGCACAATGATACTAGAATTGCTTCTCCATGTGTGGTTTCCACTTTCTTGATGCTATGAATAATGTAATGTCTTTGTTCTTTTAGTTCTGAACATTTTTTAGTTAGCAGAAGGTTCGATTTTGAGTGAGTGTTGAATTGATCAACCAGTGTTTGTAGATATTGTTGTGATGCCATCTTCGTCAGTGGTGGTGTCTTCTGTGATGTTGCCTCTTCGGAGTCTCGAATAATACTCGTGCTGAAGCGGTGTTGTCTCCTCGTATTTATAGGCCCCGCTACCCCCACCACATTTCTGTTCTCCGCTACCCCCACCACATTCCTGCGTTTGTTTCAAGTAAGCAGCCAAACGATATGCGTTGTACAATGCACAGTTTGTTTGACCGTGTTTAAGATCTTTTGCAGCGACACAAATATTACCGAGATTAATGTTAAAGTCCTTACTGATAGTTATATCGAAAACATTACCGTGCGTATACTTTTGTATCCAGTTCTTTTTTTCTAATCCTCTTGTGTATATATGTGAATATTGTTTGCAAAAGTTAAACATAATACTGTGCAGATTACTGTAGCTTATAAATCCTTCATACCAATGTATGTGATGAAAGTAGTTTGTTATCCATTTGTTTGTACTTTTTGCTTTGGTGTTAAGTTTGTTAAAAGAAAAAGGAGCTTCAACCGTGAATGGGTAGGCTACAAATTTAAGCAAGTCTAAAATTACTAATTCCTTGATAATAAACCTATCGTCATTATTTCTAAATGCTTGAAATTCTATTACACAAGGCTTTACACTCACTTCTTCATCCCCTCCGCTCATCATGGCACCTAGCGATCAACTAAACTGTTTTCCACACCACGGTAGGTTAAATACCAGGCCGTACAGTTGCAGGCGCGTTGGTGTATATTTAACGTGGGCACCGTCCCCAATAGGCCTACCCCACGTGTGTTCTTCTTTACTAAGTCAAACTTTAGTCTTTTTTAACTTCTTCTTCTTGTGTTTCGTTTTCTTCTTCTTCTTGTTTCTCCGTTTCTTCTTCCTGTGTTGTTTCTTCTGTAGCTTCTGTAGCGATTTCTACAAGTGGTTCAAAGTCCTTTAACTTTCTCCACATGCAAACTTCATGAGGTATTCTATTAAAAATAGATGTATCCACAGGTCCGTACACGATGGTGCTATCAGGTTGTTTTTCCAAAGTATCGACCAAATATTCTTTAATAATAGCGCTTGCAAATACCAACTGTCTCATGTACCTTGTAATAGGTTCTGTTGCGTAGTTTAAAACGTAGAATTCTTCACGTGACAGTAGAATCTTATTTTCATGTTGAGTCAAGTCTCTAATTCGCACTTGTAGTTGTCCGCGATGTTTAACAATATCGATTTCATTGTCACAATCCAAAAGTCGAATATGTGTTTTCCTTCCACACAAACTGTTAGTTAAATAACATTCTATTAAATGTACGTGTTTCAAAAATGACTCCCAAGCATTTTGCGAAAATAAAACCTTTTTTGTTCCATGGTGTAGTATTACTGTAGGGGAATAATCCAATGATTTCATCAATCCAACTGATACACTTTTACTGATGCATGCTGAGATGGGGTAAAAGATTCGCAGAAAAACTTCAGTTAAAATGTGAGGAGGAATATTTTCTTCAACTTTCTTCTTCCTCTTTGGTACTACCTTTGATGGGTCTGCATTAATTTCCTCCTCTCTATCTCTTTTACCAAACTTTAAAAATGCAGTTATTTCCTTGATGATTTCTGCTTCACTAGTATTATCACGTTCCAATAACGGTGCTACCTCTGCATCACCTTGTACAACAGATGGAGAACTCATTTTGTAGAAGATGTTACCCATGCGCCGATAGACGATCAACTGAATACCTGCATTGCTGCTCCGCTATTTATAGGTTAGCGACAGTGGCGGTGCCGGTGGTGGTACAACGTTTTACAATACTGTCTTTACAATACCGGTCAACGGTGTGTATGTAACAATTTTATCGTGCAAAATTAAACAATACGCAGATGTATTTGCAGGTACGTTTTCTTGAAATTCCATTTCTATTTTTATATTAACACTAGACGATTTTACAGATTCATTTTGTTTGGAACAATCAATTACAACAATCGGAGCTTTCGATTCAAACTGAACGGGAGATAGTAGAGGTGTATTTGTTTTGCCGTAATATGAATTTTGGAACCTAGCGTACATGTCGTATAAAACACTGTATCTTTTCTTATCAAAAGAAATATTAAAGTTGTCGTAGGGAAAGAATTGTGAATTCAGGAACACTTTACAGTTTGTTAATTTACAATGGTCAAATTCACCAGCATTTTCAGTTATTATACTTTTCTTCTTCGTTTGTAATCCAAATATTACATATCTCGCTTTTTCCAAATGAGTAGAAGTTTTTACAGTCCATGTATGCCGTTGTGTTGTAGGTAAAACGGGGTATTCATGAAACTCCCAGCTTCTGAATGGCATTACAATGTCTCGATCTGATTTTAACTTTCTTAATAATGTAATCCTGTGTTCATCATTTAGTCGCACATGTGGTACTCTCCAAACAATCTTGTCTAATGTTAATTTCCAGTCTAAATTGGCATCAGTTGTTCCAGTAGCTGCTTTAATAATATCTTTATCGTTTGATGATCTTAATAAAACTAGTTCTTGTTTTACATTTATTATTATTCTTCTGTAGTCTTCAGCAAATCCTAGGAGTAATCTTAAAGGTACGTAGAAATCAAAGTTTCCCGAAGAGTCAGGAGCGATTGTACTTTTGTCTGGTGCAACCCATCCTGCAACAGCTAACAGATTCTTCTCATTTGGTGTTAAAGACGCTAATCCTTTCAATGTACTGGAAATTCCAACCTTTTTTGTTGAATCGACTGTAACTCCTGAAATGTCATATCTAATCTCATCAAACAAAAATGCCATAGGATTATTTATGAACGGAACAGTGGTTCCAGCAGTACCATCATTTTTTGTTACTTTTCCTTCAATATATAAATAACTTTCGCATGGAAGAGTATAAATGTCTTGTTGTTGTATAGGAATCCTAATTTCATCGTTATTGTTTAATTTGGACGAAGCTTAAGGGTTGTGCGTGTGATATTCCTTTTCCCATAAGGTCTCGTCGAATGTTGGACCCTACACTATATCCAGTATATCCATTGTTAATGACCTTTAATCCAATTTCTTCTAGAAAACGAATGTTGTCACTTGTTAATCCTTCTACAGCTGATGAGCTACTGACCTCTTTGCTGGTTGGCTCTCTCTTTTTAAATGATAACCCCATTGTCTAAGCGGATGATTTTATATGTATTCTTACAGTAATAGCTTCTCCTCTAAAGTCAATAAGGTTTCCGTCTTGATCCACTATGTTCAGCACGATGTCTGAAATGAAACTGGTGTTTAACGGTAGGTACACAAGGTTTTGAGGCTTTTCTACTATCTTGAAACCCGGTGCAACTGATGGGTAGAATGTGTGTAATATATGACGATTCTCTCCATCTCTGTAGGATCCTTGTATAATGTTACATGTAATGTCTATGCTATTAACTTTGATGATCGTCACAGTTTTATTCCCAGAATGAGTTTTATTAGGTTCTAATACTTTTGTTTCCTTAGAAAACCCCAATAAACTACCAATTGAATGTTCTTGACTAAAATCAATATAATACTTAGACGTAATTTCGGCTTTCATTGTATTGTTATTGCCTTTTATTGTTATATTTTCTTTTCCCATATGTTTTTGTATAACTTCATTTATATTATCAATTTCATAAGCTCCTGTTGGTAAACTGAATTCTTCCAAAGCTGAATACTTTCCTTTATCATCTTTTGTCTTGTAATAATGTATTTTGTTATTAATTCCTTCACTAACGTTTGGAATAGAGTTATATGTTGTTAAATCCAATAATGCGGCTTCCCATAGTCTTCCTTTTTGCAAACGTAGCGCTGGAAACAGAATACTGCGCAAAGTACATGAGTTACCGGTTAATGACACTGTATACGAGGACATCTTAAAGTTGACTAACACTTTTAGCTAAAAAGTCTAAACATAAATGACCGCAAATGGATGTATCATCAGGTTGTTTTCTTGTATGATTGTAAAAAACATTTTCTGCCGCACGAAAGTATTGTTGAAGTTCTTTCGGTGGTGGAAGGTCTCCAAAACTGTCGAAATAATAAATGGTTTTACCAAGTTTCTTGTAACACACCCAATGAGTGCCTAATCCTTCACTATTATCCAAATTTACAATACCAGTCTCATTTTTCCACATTTTAACCGGTAATTCATCTTTCATAAATACTCCTCTAAAAAATGGGATTTTCAAACAAGAAGCATATGTAATCAGTTCTTCATTGGTCAATTCTTTGTTTTTAATTATTAATTGCTCTTTCTTATTTAATACACACGATACGGTCTTAGGTATAATCCTCCTCCCTTTTTTATCATTGACCATATTGTTGGTTTCTTTTTAGCTTTACCACTGGTAGATCGACGTTTTCTTCTGATATTACCTCCTTGTTTTTTAGCGGGTTTTTTCCCACGCCTTCTTCTCTTTCCTCCTCCAAACGTAGTTTTAGCGAATTTCCCCTTTAGGGAAGAAGCTATTACCGTAGGTCTCATGGTAAGACTTAAGCCCGAGACCATGATAACTTTTTGTTTTGATGTCCCCAGATGTCCAAAACACTATTCGTTCAAATTTATATATATGTATATATATATCTATATATATATATATATATATATATCTATATATATATATATATATATATATATCTATATATGTGTCCGTGAATGCGATAACTTGAGTAAAAAACGTCCGATTTCGATGAAATTTGGCTCAAATGTGTAAACTGACATTTATGACTTTAAGTTCGAAAACCAGAAAAATCGGACCATGGGAAGGGGGGTTTATGGGGGTTTTAAATTTTCCAAAAATCAGTTTTTTGCATTTTTTACCCTAAAATTTTTAAAACACTTAATTTTGGTTTAGACCATGTTATAGAGCTTAAAAAAACAAATAATATGGTATTTTGAATTATTAACCTAGGTTAAGTGGTTGCGGAAAAAATCCAAAAAACATGCTCATAAAATCTCCCATGTTAATCTTATGGGAAAAAGGTTTTTGGCTTTTCCTCAGTTAATTTTACTTTAAACTTCACATTTTCTTTTACCAATCACTTCAGCTCCACAAAACAATCATTTTGGTGTTTAAATTGTGATTCTACGTCAAACCGTTGCAGAGATATTCAAAGTGCTAAACACAGTACGTTGTCCAATGTTATCCTTATGGAGAATAAATAAAATTGGATATCTTGATTATTTATTAATGTATATTGATGAAATTTGGTATGTGGCTTCATGTTGTACTGGTATATTGATAATTGCACAAAAAATAAATGTTTTGTTGATTGTCCCCGTAGCAGCTAACCTGCATACTCAGCCCTAATGTTATTCTTATGGAGAATAAGTAAAGTTTTATATCTCCCTTAATTATGAACATAAATTAATAAAACATGGTAAGTAGCTTTACCTGGTTCAGTTATATTGATAATTGCATAAAAAATCATTTCTTATCTTCCTCGTTGCAGCAAACCTGCGTACTCAGTCCTAATGTTATTCTTATGGGGAATAAATAAAATGTAATAAATAACTTATTTATGAATGTATTTTTGTCAAAATTGGTGAGTGGCTTTATGTACTAGTGAGAAACATATCAATGCATTGGAAATTCGCTGAGTACGCAGGTTTGCTGCGACGGGGGGTATTTGCTTTCATTGCTGCTGTTACTGCTAAAGACGCTGCTTTTTCACCAATACTCGCGTCACTAGATTTTACTCTTTGCCAAGCTTTCTCAGCAAGTGCTTTATCCGCTATTGATCTATTTTTAGTATCACCAAATTTGGAATACGCTATATCGTGCTGTTTACAAGCCTGATCGAGCTTATTTATTCCAGGATCTCCTCTAGCAAGACGTTTCTCTAGTTTGGTTCCAGGACCACAATATTGATATCCTCCAGGTAAATGTAATTCCACAGGTAATAAATCAATCGCCTTGTTAACTATAGCTCCAACCGGTTTACTCAATAGAGAAAATGCTGTTGATGCTATTCCCCTTCCTCTCTGTAATCTCTCTCGATTATGACTGATGCGTTTAACCCTCGACATGACTATTTATAGCAAAACTTACAATCAGTAGGTGCACTCTATAAATGTTTTACAATGAATGTAATATCAGTTTTGGTTTCTTGTATTATATACTGTATAAAATCCATTTATTATATCGAAATGGATTTATTAATTAAATGTAGACATATTAAATAAAAGTAGTAAAAATAGAAATAAGGTGTAATTGAAGATGTTCCAGATGTTTCCCCGCTGGTGATGGTATCGTTGTCTTCGGTAAAATGAATAAACTTTAAATAGTTGTCATGTTCCCTTAGAAACTTGCCACTTAATCGTTGATAATTGAATAACACATCCCAGTCTAGTTTATCTTTAAAATTGTCAATGTAATTCTCAGAGAGATTTTGATATTTACTTATTACTTCCCAACAGTTATTAAAATTTGATGTCATCTCTACGAGGAAGTCTTCTGAAAACTGTTGTCTTTGTAAAATATGGATCCAGTTAACTCTGTGAAAATAAATTCTTAACATAGTCATTGTAAAGAGGTAATGTATGGAAAGTTGTTCCCAATCCATATATCTATCAAACCGTTGAACAAAACCATCTGTCAACACTCCTTGGGGAAATCTCGGCTCTTGAGATATTAAACTCCACGCAGTAATATTGGATTCCATCATCCTCTCTGTATCGTCTCTCGAATATGACTGATGCTTTATCCCTTATCATGGGTATATCATGGTATTTTAAATTCTTTTTTCTCTTATGTAATCTTCATTGTTTTCTGTTGGTTCATTAATCACATTCACTTTATCCTCCTTTCCTAATGTCTTGACTTTAGAAGGCTTAGACGGTTTATCTCGTTGATTAGGTTTCTCTGGATTGTGTATATTTTTCCAGTCTAAATAATTGTGACTGTCAACATCTGAAGCTGCATCTCTTCCTGAAGCCCGATGGATATAATGGAATAGAGCTGCTCCAAACCTTTCCAAATGTTTTTCATATTCCGTAGTCCATTTCTTGTGTACAATATCAAACATTTTCTTATTTACAGCGTCTCCATCCTGCTCACAGTCACCTACATTTGATAATTTTAATTTTTTTACATCATAGCTTGTGTCAGTTTTATTCCTTTTGTAAATCGTTAACAATTTTAGAGTAGCTAAATTTACTGCTTCACCATCATAAATGGGATATTGTATATCGCTTAACCTTTTACCGGAAAACCCCCAATGATCTTCGTGTACAGTTGGGGTTCTTTTTTCCATGTACTGTACCGTAACCGCATCAGACGACATAAGCGGATCACCAACGTTTTGAATTACTTTTCCTTCAAAATTATAGTTGCCGTCAGGTGTTAACGGAAACCCAGCTCTTTTTTCACTATATCCAGATTTTACTCCAAACTCGGAATACCGTCCAAACTTGTCCACACTCATGATGTAACTAAATCGCTATCGTTTAGGTTCTTATTATATATGTACGTCTACTGAACAATTATTCCTTGTTTTCGCAGTTCATCAACCAAAGCTACCCATTCGTTTTCTAAACCAGTGTGCCCGGCTTCCATGGCTTCATGTAATAATCTCATTCGATCAACTAACTTATTTATATCGTTGTAATATATTATATTAGTTGTATACATATTTTTCAATAATCCCCTTCCAGATGTGGTAGGATCAGTTGTTTTTTCTCTTTTTATGCAAAACATTTAATTCAGCAGAAGATAAAGCTCTTCTTTTAATTTGAGCTTTTTTTGATTTTGAGGGGAAAAGACTAGATATAATACTTGTATATTTTATTGACCGATTTCTATGAATAAGTAGGTCTTTGAAATACTTTTTTCTATGTGCATTTGTATACTCTAATATATTTTTAAACAATTGTAAATCCCTTTTAGTATATTTACCAGGATTATTTTTAAAGATAAGTTCAAACAAACCTTTTGTACCTTTATATTTCTTATCTCCAATAACTATATCATCATTTTCGTTTATATCTAACTTGCTATCTCCAATCATTAATCCTTTATCCTCTATTCTAGCTCCATAGGTATAATAATTTCGATTAGCATGTGCGGCGTGTAACATTTTTAACGTATATGTTCTTCCAAGTGTTCCTTTAAACATAACATCCGTGCCTAATTTGCTTAAGTTGGATGGGTTAATATCCTCTTCTTCTGCTCTTGTATCTTCTACACTTGTATCTTCTGTACTTGTATCTTCTGCAATATCCTTTTCCTTTAAATCCTCTATATCTCCGCTTTCTTCATACTCGTCGCTTTCTTCAGATGTATGTAACTGGCCAAAACTTTCATCATTCTGAAATTCTTCTTCATATTTGGAAATTGGTAGCATTTTGTCTCCTTCGAAGCGAATTGAAGGTTTTTCCATATTTTGTGCTAATCGCTTTAAAGGTTCAGTAACAGGTTTGAATGTTGTTTCAAAAAATTGCTCTCTTTCATTTATACCTGATTTTAAAGCTCGGTTTTTTTGTCTAATAGAATCACTAAGTGATTTTATTTCCTTTAATAGCTTTTCCTGGTTAACCATCTTCACACCTTGACGACTTGTACAGTAATAACGCTAATCAGTGTATTAAAACAAATTTATCAAAACCTATTCTATAACGACCATCTTTTATAGCTTGATCTTTCATAATAACCAAAAAACCATACTTTTCCGCCCATGCTTTTCCGCAAAGCTCTTGAAACTTTTCAAATGGCATATCCGCATACACATGATCGTTATATATATGTTTTAGGTTAGTATCATCTTGTTTGAATACAATTAGAATATTTGCATTATCTCTGATAAGTTGTTTTGGGATTTTGCTATAAGTTTGTCCTATATATATGCTGTCGATGTTATTATGTCTTCCCATGGCAAAGTAGTTTCTAATAGTATCCTGATTTTCACAAGATACATCGTCAAATATAAATACAGAATACGGTTTCGCTTCGTTTGGTTGCATAATGCTATCACTAGCGTTAAATTTGTAAAAATTAACATCAGACACATCAGATAGGATTTTATCCAGCAATTTATACTTTGGTTGATGTAGAGACTTTGAAAATATATATAGGTTATTAAACCTTAATCCCTGCGGATTAGTGATCAAATTAAAGACGACATTGGTCTTTCCACAGTTTGAGGGGCCACTTACTATACATCGAACAGTGTTTGGAAGTAAACTACCGTATTTACCATTGTTGATTTTAACGTTATCCACAGTTAAATCATCTATGTTATTAATATTGAATCGATCTTTATGGTGAATAATCTCCATCCCGCTCAAAGGTTAACGATGAAATGAGTTGCTTGCATTACACCAAGTTCTTTATAGGTATCCATGAATCCTCAGTTTTGTTAAACCCTAACCACCGCACTTTAACTGCGTCCTTTTTTCTTTGTAACACTTTTTCAACAAGATATACATCACCTACTGTTGACTTTAACATTTCATGTCCATAAAATGCACCTTGCAACAAATCTCCTTTGTTATCTTTTAAGATATACGTTTCAGGTACAGTCGGTTGCACTTTATACACTGTAAAAACTTCATTCGTCCAATTGGGAAGGTATTTCTTTGTAAACACTCCCTTATATTTACTAATCCGTACTTTATCACTTACATTAAATTTTCTTGGCTGCATTTTTTCTACTTTAGGCTTTGTATTTTTCTTTATGCGTTTTAATACATCTTTTGCATTTCTTCTATTTACTTTGTTAGGTTTCATACCAATAGTTCTATGAAACCTGTTGTTATAATCATTTATTAATTGTGGTAACACATCATACCATACGTAAGAACCTCTTTTTGAAAATTGTTTATACAGTGCTCCTTTTAAGGTTCTATTGAATCTTTCTACAATAGCTGTTTTTTTCTCTGAATTTGTAGAATAATGATTTATTTTATATTTATTCATTAACTGTGCAAAGTTCGTATTAAAGTATTCTGTTCCATCATCAGTTTGTAAATGTTTAATTTTGTTTTTATCTCTTTTTATGGCTATTTCCATGGCTTCTGTTACGCTTTTACCAGTCTTGTCCTTTAGAGGCAAAGCGTCTGCAACTTTTGTAAAACAATTAATAATTGTGAGTATATATTTAAATCCTTTGTTTATTCTGCTATGCGGTCGCATTTCAATTAAATCCGCTTGATATAGATCATTTATCCCTTTTATAACAGTATTTCTTCATGGAAACTTTATTCTTGCAGGTTTGTGTAGTTCATTAATAATCTTCTCCTTCAGGTCTGACATGATGGGTTCACGAAGACAGCTGATATGATATTAAATATTCTTTTGTATAAATCTGCTTATATAGGTCAAGGTCATTCTAAACTAATGTATAAAAGGGGGAACACAGCAAAATACTGCTGTGTTCCCCCTTTTATACGGAAAGGAAAAGGAAAAGGGATGTAGGACGATGAAAGGGTTACTCGTCAATAGGGTTGAGGGAATAGTGGCCGAATGGTAGAGTGTGGATGTTGTCTGCAAGGATGTGTCGTTTATCATCATTTGAAGAGAGAGCTTTTTTTACTTCCGTCACGCTGTACAGCTGATGGTTGAAACTTCTGATTGTGTTGAATTTTGCTGTTATATCTTGATCTTCAAATAAACATTTCTTATAGTGATTAAAATGCACATTCTTCTTTAAATACAAACTTTTTACTCCTTTAGCTTTCTTAATGACTTGGTTTTCATTTAGTTGTAAAGAATATAATTTTGACATTAGTGCAACAATTTCTTGAAGTATAACACCATTGGCTTCATCTTTAAATTTGCCAAGCACTTTTTTGTTTCTGTCATTGTCGTAGTTTGGATGATCTTTTGGATAGTCGGAAAAGTCAAAGTCGTTTTTGTAATCAAATGTACGAAGGTCTTCATACATATCGTTAGTAATTATCCAATATATAAAAGCGTCTGTATCCATGTAGGAGATGCCGATGTTTTCCCGTCCATAAAAGGCGACCATCTTTTTGTAATGAAAATCGTACATATGAGTCTTGGAGATATCCAGGATTGACATACCTATATATAAAGGACGATCCATCTTCACACTTGTTTTCTTCATAGATACAGCTACAATATTTTCGTTAATAATTATAGATGTTCCAAAATTTGGCTGTTGTACAAGTTGCTGTAGTTTGTTCGTATCTGTAACAAGTTTAACATTTTTATGTCTTCTTTTGTTTTCCAATGTTTTACCGAATATTGCATTGTTCATCAATTTAAAAAAGTCTTTTTGAAAGGCTGATTTAGCGGCTGCTCTTCTGGTAGTATTCGAGACTATGTACGGTTTCAACCAGCACGATTGGGAAAATTCCACAGCTCTATTAATTTTAGTAAGGCGTAAACCTAATTCGATAGCTTGTTGAACAACCCAATAGTGAGCTACGTATCGTTGTTTATTGTTAAGGGTCATCATTAATTTGGGGTGTTTTCCAGTTGGTGAAATTTCTGTTCTTGCAAGGAGTGGAAGGTCATAATGAAGATCGTGTAAATGTTCTGGATATTCAAAGTCGCAATCCAAAATATATCCGGTATCTCCATGTTTTGGAATTTGTGATATATCGCCAATACAGTCGGGATCAACCCATTTAAAGTTGTCAAATGGAAGTGGGTTCGACATGGCCCATCCATACAGATTATTTGCGTCGAAATATCCCAAGTACGTTGAAGGTTTCTCTTGATCATGGTCAGGTAGATATTTGTTGTTGGCTTTAACATGTCTCGTCACGCTTTGAGTTAATCCACCTCTAACACCCGACTCAACCATTAAAACCATATCTATATCTGTTAACAGCTGGAGTTTGCATTTTGTTTCTTTCAGCATTGCTTGCCAAGCTAGTCCTGGAGATGTATACGAATGTAGAGGGTCCAAACCGTATGCTGCAAAACAGGTTCTTCGGAATTCTTCCATAACATCGCAGAGAAGAGTCACGTCAAGTTTTACATAAAAGTCTGAGTATTCTCCCAAAGTCTTCATATCCAACTCGTTCCATACTCGACATGCATGTTGATAGTCTTCAAGTGAAATTTCCGATTCATTGAGTTTGTTGTTAAATTGGTCTGGTGGAGGAAGTGATGTTTCATTAAATCTATGCAGTCCATCGATGTAATCGTAGGGGAAGACTCCTTTTCTAAGAACCAGATCCATTTTACTACTGGCTACAATTTTGCTTGTTTCTATCAGATCTTCTCTTTTTAAATTCTCAGTTAATTTCATTAGGCTAGAAGGCATAAATCTAAACGAATCAATAAACCTAAGTTTTATTTTGCCAACCTTTTTAGAGAAGCTTATAAATTTTTCCATTGTTGTTGCCAAAACATCTATTGCTCCATCATCTCTTCCTAACTCCGGGATTATGAAATGAGAGTCATATCCACTAAGGTTATGTAGAACAACAGGTATAAAAGATGGAACTTTGTAATTTAAGTTGCAAGCATTACATGCTGGACCTCTGTAGGCTCCAGTAAGATGGTCGTGGTCACGCACTTTAACGTTATCTGGTGTAAATAGGTTATTACAAAGATAACATGTTGTTACCAAATTGTGATGTTGAAGTTGATGTTCTTCCATAGGTTGCATCGGTATTTTAATTTTGTAGATTTCTTCCACCTTGGAGGCAATGTCATACAGATCATCTACAAAGTGTTTCGCTGCTTGTTCACCGCGATAAATCTTCGGAGCAGATGATAGTCCAAATTCTTGAAGATGTTCTTCAGACAGCATGGATTTTGTTAGTATACAATAACTGTTT
This sequence comes from Allygus modestus, assembly GCA_963675035.1. Lineage (NCBI taxonomy): Eukaryota > Metazoa > Arthropoda > Insecta > Hemiptera > Cicadellidae > Allygus > Allygus modestus. The sequence goes on along the minus strand of OY776111.1, from coordinate 178,704,703 downwards.
GGTGCGTGTTTTTGATATTTGCTTCTTTTTGTGATATCCTCTTCTTGTTGTTCAATTGGAAGTAAGGATGCTTCGAAATCCGCGTACACAACAAATGGAACAGGGTATTGGTGATTTACTTTATCAAATTTTATCTGCGCTCTGCTGGGATGTGGCAATTTAATTCTTACCTCATAGTTTCCACTACATAACCTTTGATGTTCTACTAACCATTCTGTACCTCCTCTTCTTAATGGTTTGCTCACGTGGCAAAAGCATCTCTTACATGTTGTGATTTTACTTTTATGTTTTGTTAACTGTTTACATACGAGCCCTTCAAAATCTTTTATATACACGTAATGTGATATCTCTCCTTTATTGATTAATAACAAGTCAGTATGATTGTTGCGCTCTTTCGATGTTATGCGCAAGGGATACACATTATTTGATGAATCCAAACCAAATATGTTGACTGAAGCTGACGGATTTTGCTTTTCAAATTTAGATATATCAGTAATTGCAACAGGGTACGGCATTCCCTGGAAATTATACTTATGTTGAACTTCTTTATATTTTTGACTCGGTCTTTTTTGGTGGTCTTTGTTTACATCCTCTTCCTTCATGCTCTTGCAGTTTCGTCAAAAGTTCCTCAAAACATTCTGTTACGATTTTTTCAATATCTGACGCAGCCATGATGGTTCGGTTTTTTGTCATGAAACCTCTTGGTGATGTTTCGTTTTGAATGTTAGTGAATATGGCATCTAGCAACAGTCCAAATTTGATAAAATTTAATCTTTTTTGTTCATTCTTTAGTGTTTTGGTTACTAATTCTTTGGCGTTATGTAAAAAGTTTTCAAGTTGTAATTCTACGTTGTCAATTTTAAAATGTGTTACTACCTTACCAGGTAGTGCTTGAGCGTGTAGTTCCACATCTACTGCTGTTGATGTTGAGGGTCGGTGAAGTGTAGACATAGCAGCTGTTGATATTGAAGGACGGTGAAGTGTAGACATAGCAGGCGTTGAAGTCGATGTTGATGGTGTTGATGTTGAAGGATGGTGAAGTGTAGACATAGCAGGCGTAGAAGTCGATGTTGATGGCGTTGATTGTGCATAATGAATGACACTTGGTCTTGAAACTTCATTTTCTTCTTTTTCTTCATTTTCTTCTTTTTCTTCGTTGTGTTCTTCTTCATTTTGTTCTTCTTGATGTTTTGCTAGTTGTTGGTCGATTGAATCTATTTCTTCTTCATTTGGTTCTTCTGTATTTGTATTGGTGTTATGTTTCAATTCTTTATGAATGGTTAAAAGCCATTCATCTCTGAAAGAAGCTTTACAAATATCGCAGCGATTCATAATGTAGACGTGCTCTTCACAAGGGTCAACGCAATAATGAAAAAACACTGCAAATGCACCTCTATTTATACCCTAGAAAAAGTGGTGGGGGTACGTTTTAGGTTAAGTTTAAGTTTGTAGCTGGAGGCTACAAAATTCTGTATTTGGGTCAAGGACATTGAGCATATTTGCCAAAACGGGGAATAGAGCAGTAAATGATTTCATTTTAAACCATAAACTGATCTATTCCCCGCTTTGTATTTAACAAGGACAATTTTCTCCAACAGGAAAATTTAATAAATTTAAACTCGGATGTGAAATTGGATTGTACACATTGCATCTCGATCAACTAAAAATTTCATAAAACAATAGGGATCTTCAGTTGTAGATTCATCTTTAACATATTCGATGGTCAACATTGCCGAACGAAGATCTTGTGGAATTACGTCGACTTTTATTAGTCGCCTTTCCATTTCAAACCGTTTTGTTATTGATGTAAGTTTTATCACATCATCGATATCGATGAGGGGAAAGCTGTAACAAACGGAGTTTTCTGGTGGGTTCATAATGCCGATATGATAAATATACACTGTTGCATCGACATTAAATAGACGTTCCCCCACCATTAAATGTATAAGTTACCCCCACTTTTTCAAAACAAACAAAAAAAAATTGAAAGCTGGTAAATATTTTCTGTCTTGTAACTGGGTCAAGGTTATATATCGATATTACCAAAACGGGGAATAGAGCAGTAAGTAGTTCTCACTTTGACTACAAACTGATCTATTCCCTGCTCTGTATTTAAAGTTTGACAGTTGACAATAAAAAAAACAACACTTAATCAGACTCATTTGATGAATCGGAATCAGTTGTATCAGAAGCATCGGAAAGAAATAGTCGTCGACGAATATGATATACCCCTCGTGCGCTATCTAAAAATAACCCATCCAAACTACTACTACTAGTGGTTGGAGTTTCATCATGTATTTCTTCAGAACAGAGAAGATGCTGATAGATTCTATAGGTTTCAGATTCCACGTCACTTAACGGTTCAATTTGTTCCATATATCCTGCTTCAAGATCATCACTGTCCATATCACTTAATAATTCAAGATCTTCCATTGCATCCATATCACTTAATAATTCAACATCTTCCAATTCGTCTTCATTTTCATCCTCACTTTCAATCACAATATGTTTTATAATTCCCACGATTGATTTTGCAGAAGGAAATATATTATCCTTTGGTGACATAGCTGCTATATATCCTAGTGCTAACACAAGTAGCAGAATGAGATAAGCAATGATGAAAAACCTCTTTTTATACCCCCCGATTTAAGTGGTGGGGGTAATTAGTGATAGGGAAGGGACATTATTGTAACAATATATGAACAATTTAATACTAACAGAGTATAAAGTTCTGTAAGTGGGTCAAGGTCACCTTAAAGTCTGTTATCTAGGTCAAGGTCGTTGTATCATTGTAAAAAAAGTGTGGACAATCTATTTACACTCTGCAGCATATGCTACAAAATGTAAATAGGTTGTCCACACTTTTTTTTAATTTGGAAAAAACTTTAATTTTTAATTTAGAAAAACTGTTTGAACGTTTTTTTTTTTTTTTTTACTGTAATGTTTTCCACACAGTGGTCCCCGAATCAACTCGGATTAAATAGTCTTTTTTGGTTGGGCGTGGAGGATGAAACATGCCTCTAGGTAATTTTAAAATGTAGCGTTGATCTCCACACTTTAAAAGTACTTTTGCAAAGCCCATTGTTTTAACAAAGTAGTATTGTTTATTTTTAATAAGCCTATTAATCCGAATCTTGGATGGTTTCACTGTTAGGTGTGGTGAAGAAAGAGAAACGTTAGCATTGTGTTTTAAATGAGAACCGCACACTTCCTCATTTAAGACACAGGATTTAGCACAACGTTGACCTTTCTTTGCACCTATTTTAAATACATAACCACATTGTTGTGCAGGAAGCATACACTTCCTCCTCAACGATTTTAGCTCATTAAATCTTTCTGAAGGTCGGTTAATACTTGTGCAAATTACTGAAGGACGAAGACTTGTAGAAGGTGGAGTGACGATTGGAGAAATGATTTTTGGTCCAGTAGTTAAAGGCTTGGTGGGTGTTGTAGATATCTTTGAGCTCGATGTCGAATAAGACCCTGAGCTTGATGATGAACAAGATGACCTCGAAATCGATGAAGATGAAGAAGAAGATCTTGACCTTGGTGATGAACAAGATGACCTCGAACTCGATGAAGAAGAAGACCTTGACCTTGGTGATGGGGAAGATGGCGAAGACTTTGATGGAGAAGATGGCGAAAATTTTGATGGAGAAGACTGCGAATACTTTGATGTAGAATCGTGCGGTGAATCAGTCATCTTCTCCGGAAGAATTGAAGATAATAATAATGACTGGCGGAGTATATCTGAAGGGCCGAAGGATGATGTAGAAGGAGGCGATGATATAACCTGGCGGAGTATAGACGTGGCAGAAGAAGTTGATGCTGAAGAGGTAGTAGGTAAAACCAGCGGCGTTTTCTTCACGTTAAATTTCATCGGTTTGGTGTGTTTTCTGATATGCGCCATGATCCTGTGTGAGCAAGCACAAGCAGCAGAATGATTTTACCAGTGATGGGGAACTTCTTTTATACCCGAGTCAGCCAAACCAGTTGAGCCCCCACCCAAATGGTTCTGACCTTGAGTAGGGGGGGGGGTTGTTGTAAGAAATAAATACATCTTCCAATATCTTACCAAACAAAGATTTTCTTAGTCCCGAAGTGGGTCAAGGTCATCTGAACATGCTGCCAAAACGGGGAATAGAGCAGTAAGTGATTCCCACTTGGACCACAAACTGCTCTATTCCCCGCTCTGTATTAGGGAAGTGAATTTTGAAGAAAGGTCACAGTTATAGGCAATAAACCTGATAACAGAACCTTTTATTAATTTATCCAAACAAAAGGAAGTTACAAATGGTTTGCAGGGAGTATTTTCAAAAGTTTCTCGAGGGTAAGATGGGTAATGTCAATCGGTTTTCGTGCCATATTGACAAAGGTCGGTTTTCGTGCCATACCTTTTTGTAAGGGGTTAGGAAAAGGATGAGAAACATACTGATCAGTTAAAGTTAATTTTACAAAGACCAACCAAGGTCGGTTTTACAAAGGTCAACAGCATCCTGAAACCCAGTCGGACGTTGGTCAGTAACGGGCGCCAGGCAACTGTGAACCAAAGTTTTGACCAAGGTTAGTTATAGCGTGTAAGAAAAGGACATACCAACCAAGGTCGGTTTTACAAAGGTCTACAACATCCTGAAACCCAGTCGGACGTTGGTCAGTAACGGGCGCCAGGCAACTGCGAACCAAAGTTTTGACCAAGATCAGTTTTAAAGCGTGAAAGAAAAGTACATATTTCATTAGTAAATAAAAACACTTCAAAGACACTTTAAAACCAACACCAAACTAACTACAGTTAAACTAACTACATTTACTAGCAGCAAACTACAAGCGTTATTCTAACATGCTTCATAATAAACAGACATGCCTTAAGCTAAGGTAGCATCTCTAATATACAGTGGTACCAACTCTATACTAGAGATACTATTGCGGACAGTGCGGGCAAACAACTAGCTAGGCTGTCGGCCTGCGACTGCGAACCCTCTGCGGGCTGCTCCCGCTTTTATAGGAATATATCATGGGGGGGGGCAAGGACTTCGACAGTAGTTTGTTCCAACACTGTATCGCATACTCTGAATTGCTCCAAGTCCGGTAACTGGGTCAAGGACACGTTAAAATATTTTGTAAAATAGCAAAGGTGTTACCTTTGCCATTTTACTTTGGAATCAAGCTGTACTACGTTTAAACAAGGGAGACTATTATCCGTTTTACATAAAACTCCTTGCACGATCTTTTGATAAAATGGAAAAGATTAATGCCGGAGGGCGATTCCCATTCCACCAAAATACAATGCATATCATTTCTATGCAACGGTCTCAGCTCTAGCTTTACTTTTAATTTAATGCCTCGGAACTCATAAGTAAGGATGGACAGAAAGGCTTCTGAAATAGCAAGCTCGGAAGGAACAAGCCAAGTGTTTACACCTACAGCTTCCATAGCGATATGATGATTTTTACCACGCTGTTGCAGTATATAAAACATTTCCCCCTCCAGTTTTTATTTTTAATACAACATTTTTGTGTCAACCTTGTCCGCATGATATATCTCTAAGTCCACATTTCTTCCAATATTTGATCAAACGCCGGTTTTTCTAAGTCCCGTCAGTAGGTCAAGGTCATCTGACATAATGCCAAAGCGGGGAATAGAGCATAACATACTGCTCTATTCCCCGCTCTGTATTGGGGAAGGGGACAAAAGACAACAAACAAGAGAATGATTTTAAACAAGAGACTGATTTTAAACAAGAGGCTGATTTTATATTTCACAAACGTTTCTCAGGCTAAGATGGGTAATGTCAACCGGTTTGCGCGCCGTAATGACATAAGGTCGGTTTGGGAGCCATACCTTTTTGTAAGGGGTTAGGAAAAGGATGAGAAACAAGTTACATTACTTTTAAAATAAAGACTTTACCAACAACTATTTAAACAAAATTAATCAGTTAACGTTACTTTTACAAGAACAGCCGAGGTCGGTTTTGCAAAGGTCAACAGTATTACTGAAACCCGGTGGGACGTAGACCCAAACACCCGGCGTCAGGCTGCTGCGAACCCAAGTTTTGACCAAGGTTGTTGAGGGACCTGTAGGGCCGGGAGTACATATGTTATTAGTAAATAAAATACTTCAAACCAATACCACACACTAACATATATATTAGACTAACTACATTACCTAGCAGCAAACTACAAGCGTTATCTAACATGCATAAACAAACTAACTAAACATGCAAGGGCGCGGATCTCTTAATTGCGCGTCGGGCCCAACGCACACTTAACAGACCTACGCTGCAGCAGAGTGCAACCCACTGGGACGTATATCCAAATAACGGGCGGCAAGCTACTGCGACGAGACTGCGGACTGCTCCCGCTTATAAAGGCAAAGTGACGTCACCGAAGCGGAAGGGGGGAGGTCGAAGGGGGGGGACCTTGAACATGACCCAAATCGGGGGGGGGTTACGTCAAGGGGGGGGCTCCTCCCCGTGACGTCGGGGGGGGGCTCCTCCCCGTGACGTCAAGGGGGGGGGTGTTGTCACGGTGGAAGGGGAACAGGATGTAGACCGGTCTTTAGCTTTCTACCCGTATATGGAAATGTCACGGTTACACTTGACGACCCGCTTTGCTCCGTCTGGTACCTCATTCCAGCTTTGCCTTGCGAACTGTATACACCTCTGCGTTATGTCTTCTCCCATCACACCCGAGAAACTGCAACGTTTGAAGGAGACTCAGCTTTCTAACGCGACTCTATTTACTCCTTCCGCCACCTCATTCCAGCTTCAACCATTGACTGGTACACTTCACAGCTCTCGCTCTCTCTCTTCTTACAAAATGACTTCGCCGATAACCAACGAGAAGCTGAAAAGGATTAAGGAATCCTTGAAGAAGACGGCTCCAAAGACAAGCGGATTTAAACAACCTTCTTCCCTCAGAATGAGGCTAAAGAGGGATTTTAAAAACCACCCTCTTTACTACAAACAAGGTTCTTCTGGTTCGACTTCTTCATCAACAACGGAACGACACTCTGCCACACGGGATCATCTGCACGTGTTGCAGAAGATGAAGACCTTGACGGAAGACGAATTGGTATCTCCCATTGAAGTTACCAAAACAAAATTCAGACATTTGAGAAGAAACTTCCCGTACAGAGCGGTGCTGAAGAACGGAAGCACCTACTACTTAACTGCCGGTGAAGTTCTCTTTGAGGTGGAATTGCCACGATCAATTCCGGCACCACCAGAAGTGTCATACAAGCAGACCTTGTCCTTGGTTAAAGAAGAGAGTAGAGGGAAGTGGACTGTAAAGTAAAATCCCTTACCATCACACCCTCCCTCCACAAACGGTCCTTTTCAGGACCACCCTAAGCATTTCAAGTTAGGGACTTGGCCTGTACATAGGCAGGAGATTTTGTTAGTCTCCGGTTTGAGTACAGTCCACTTTGTGAAAATTTCTAAGTCCCAAGGTCCTTGAAATTGACCTTGACCTTGAACATGACCCATGTTGGGGGGGGGGTACAAGGTTTTTCCAAAGTATGTCATGTGGGTACTCAAATTACGCGAATTGATCAGACGAACAAGGAGGTGCAAACAGAATTTTGATCCACCCAAGGGTATAGCAGCAGAAGCGAAAAAAGTACAAAGTTTGTCCAAAGTATGTCATGTGGGTACTCAAATTACGCGAATTGATCAGACAAACAAGATTGTGCAATCTGAATTCAGATCTGATCAACGGTATAGCAGACATAGCGAAAAAACCAATGTTTTCAAGGTTACATACTAATAACTTCTTTATTATTGGGTTAAAGTACAGCGAGTGGGTACTCAAGTTACGCGGAATAATCAGACGAACAAGATGGTGCAAACCGAATTCAGATCCGACCAACGGTATAGCAGAAATAGCGAAAAAACCAATGTTTTCGAGGTTACATATTAATAACTTCTTTATTATTGAGTTAAAGTATAGCTAGTGGGTACTCAAATTACGCGGGTTAATTAGACGAACAAGATGGTGCGAATAGAATTCAGATCCGACTGAGCGTAGGGAAGAAATAGCGCGAAAACAACACTTGCAAGGCCTGACATAAATAAATACTTTGTTTATGGATTAAACTACGACAAGTTATTTATAGTTTAAAGTATACCGAGGTAACGTTGTGGTGCGGGTAGGTCGGGTGGGTATCATACACGCTAGCGCTATATCATTATACTTTCAGCTCTTGCAGGATTAACATCTACCTATAGAGTTTGTGTTATTCTAAAGATGTCACAGTTTTACAGAAATATGACGAAGGTGTCCTTCAACAGTCCGCCTGCCACCACCTTCTACTTCTCCGACTGTGAAGATAGAAGGTCTACGCTGTTAGTGGATTGTGAGCGATTTCGCCGTAGAATACTCCAGGCTGAAACATTCTTAGCAAGTTGTCTGCTACGCAAGATGCATCATATGAGTACATGCAATAAATTAGATCACAGTGACTGTTATGATTGCGCAAAAACAGTGTCGAGCAAGAATTGTTAATGTTTTCAGTTACGGAGCTCCGATCCTCACAGAGTCAGAGCTAGACCCTAACTAATGCATGTCCCGTAGTTATTGTGCGATGTGAAAACTTGGTGGGGGAAACTGGTGTGGTGGGGGGTAAAGGCGAGTGCCTATACTACATGCTTGTATCACTTCAGTATACCTGCGGCTCTTGCATAGTTCACATGGATTCGCAAATACAAGACACTACTGTTTCTTCCACATGTTCTTCTTTTAATATTGAGCAAGCTTACAATACAAATGATAAAATACAAGTACATGAAGTTTCTAGCACAATATCTTCTGATGCAGAAGCAATAATGTCATCCCTAATAGGGTTTGACTAATGATGGTGGATGTAGTAGCAACCATCTGCCTCGCACCAGCTGCCACCTGCCACCTGCCATCTGCCGTCCGCCATCTGCTCCGCCCCACCACACTTTTACCCCCACCATTTTGTTTGATACCAAAACGCTAGCTAGCGAATAGTCAGTACACCTCCGGCTCTTGACCAGTGTACATCGAGCTCTCTGTTGAAATGCCCATCAAAATTAGGTGTATTCATTATGACTCTATTCATCTGGCGACTTTCCAAGACCTCGAGGTTTTTAATGAAGAGTTAAGACTTCTAATTGCGTCCGGCTACGATTTATCTTTGGAACTTTACGCATCAAAAAACAACATGGACTCTGCGCAGGAATCGAAGTATCTACCGTCTTTCATCAGAAAGCGAAGTGATGGCCGCAACTCGTCCGGATCAACAACATCGATGACGACGAACAACGGGGAACTATTGTAAACATACATTATTGGAAACATAACTTATTGTAAATAAAAAGAAAAGTAAATAATAAAGTAATAAATGAAATAGTACTACCTCGCACTCGTATCATTCGATTTCTCCATTCGATTGTTTTCATTCGATATTTTTATCGAATGAAAACTATCGAATCACAATCGGATTTTACGCGTGCGAGGTAGTACTTTTTTAAAATTACCTCCCCGTGACCTTGACCTTTAAACTTTCCCTCATTACGTCACAAAACCGCCTACGTCACTGGCTCAGCCTCAGATGACGTGTTTAATGACTCAGCGCATCCGGTCACGTGACCGGATGACGTCACTTCCGCCCCAGCAGCCCCAAATGCCCACTACTGTAACAAGTTTGCTATTTTTGTCAAAGATAACATAGCAATATAAAACTACAAAAGGAATTAAACGTTAGTTTTAAAATCTGACCTGCAAAGAAATTAACCCAAGGTGAGGCACTAAAACAACCTTCAAGGGACATTGTCTGTATTTCTAAACTAATTGAGAACTTTTAAATTGCTAGTGGAAATGAGATTCCGGCTTCCGAGAAAATGAAGACAGATTCTTGAAAGAACCAGGCAGAAGATAGAGGAAATAGTAAACAGTGCAAGGATAAGTTAATGCATTACTGATCCAATTCAGATTAAATTATATTTAATTGGAAGTGGTGTACAAATACATATTTTTCATACAGTTTTAGAAATGTGGCAATGCCCTTCATTTTACTTCTCAAATTTAATTTGAATTTTTCATGCTAATCAATAAAAATCAATTTAAATTGATTTATAATTTACTTTGACGCAAACCGATTCCTAAATATGTTATTTTAACTAACTACTCTCTTTGTTTTGATATAATACATATTTTAGTAATAAAACAACTACTAATTTGTAATATAAAACATATAATATTTGTATTTATAATTCATAAAATAAATATTAAAGCTGTAGTTGCTAATAAACTAATTTATTGAAAATAAAAGTCAGTTAAAAATATAATTTATGTTGTTTTATTTTGTTATGTTTATAAACTTTATCACGCTGCTTATACATAATGCTATATAATGTGATATTCCTCACGACACATTGACTTAAAATGAGAGGGTTCCTTATGAAAAGACGGGAATAAATGTATTCACGTGTATTCACGGTAAAACATAAATGTATACTCTTACTATTTCTGTTACTATAATATTAATTTGTTACTGTTTGTTTTCCAAGTTTGATTGTGGGTTTGGCTAATATATCGGACGTTGTACCAATACTGACCTTATACATTTGTCTAAATAGTAATGGATTGATTACATGCTGCACTATGTGATTTGTCTTACTATTTGGCAATACACTTCCAACACATTTCCTGTCTAATATCTGGCCGGTTGTATCCAGCACAATTTACATTTATGTTTTACTTTACAACAACACAATGGGTGAGACGTCTATTCTGCTGCTTATACAACAGATGTACAGGTCTTGTAGAATGTGCGTATCTGTATTAAATACATATATTACTCTACTGCACAGGATAAGAATGTAGGGTTTAATAGTACAAAACCTAATACAAGGACTAAGAATAGAATTATAGAATTTCGACAATTTGGGTACTAATGCGGGATGGCACCGTTAGTTAATATGTTAATTATATTGAGACTATAAACTTATTTAGTCGAATTTGGAATTATATTAATAGTGGGTATTCCATATTTGCATATGGGAGTCCACGTACATGTTACACTTACCGCTCGCCTATGTTTATATACAATATCCATATATTTACAACACATATATACCTATAGTGTAATCTGTCCTGTTTACATGTTTCCGCTACTTTTTTTTGTATAAAAGAAATGTACTCTGTTAGCCATTTATTGGGAAATTGTATTAAACCTACTAACGAAAGATTCGGTATATGGTTTTTATTAGAAAATCTACGTAATAATAACCTTCTTACAGACATAGGTAATATAAACTATTGCGAGGGCGAACCAAAATTAAATAACTTAACATCTATAACGGATGCGTTTTGTGATAACATAATCTTAGTTAAGATAACCAATGTTACGGATTGTGATGGGGACGTTCGGAATAAATTTAAAGTTAAGAAGGAAATATGTGGCTCGTTTAATAGCTACTTACGAGGAATATTTAAAAAGTTCTCTTTAGCTCGACATGGTGTTGTGGCCAAACTACCATTCTCCTTGGAGAGGTCCTCTGGGGTCCAAAGCGAGGGTGTGTTACAAATAATAAAGAAAGATATTGACCAAATTAAACAAAAGTATGATGATCCTATAGCAATTCCCTATAAAATAGAGCTTGCAAATGTTAAAACTAAGGATTTGTTGGAAGATCTTCCAAAGATACTGCAAGATCTGGAAAAAGAAATGTACTATCTTATGGATTTCGATATAACACTAGATTTGGCTGGAATATTTAATAAAGAGGAAATGTGCCAATATCTTACAGAAAACTTTAACTTTTGCTACCAAGGGGCGTACAAGAATGGATATAATGTTATTGTAGATAATGTTAGTAAAGACTGTTTAACATGGTTTAATGTAAATAGCAGGGTAAAAATATATAATAAATTTATATGCCAGATTACAAGCCCTGGAGTAATTAAAAGTATAGGAAACCATATAATAAACTTTGTAAACTGTCCAGATGCGAGACTAAAAGAAACGTTCTCGTCTAAACTAGCTAGAGAGAATGGAATAACAAGGTTAGAGGCAACAATCTATAACTATTGTAGAGGTTTTGGTAAAGGGTTTGAACCTTTAAGAGATTGTTTAAGTCTAATAGAAGACAACAAACGGTACTTTCAAAATGCTCCATTCTATGCTGTACCTCTGCATAAGATGTGGGTGAAAGTTGCCAATCAATTACAAAACAGTTGTTGTTTAGTGTTTAACGATTTATTACAATACGCATATTGGGGTAATAGTAATACGAAGAAGATAACTGGAGTACAACTAAAACTGCCAAAAGATAGTACACAAAGGGAAAAGTTAATAAAGTATGCTCTATCTGCATTTAGTTTTAACTGTTTACCAACTAACTATGTAGAGGTAATAGAGGAGTTTCCTGATGCCTTAAGTGTAAAGCATAAGTGTTACATCAAATCTGGGGGCACATGTTTTACAAAATCAAATACACCTTTCTCCACTATACCTAAACACATCAATTTAGAAGAATTAGGCTTAGTGGAAAGTCCTAACCTTACTCCCTACGTTTTAAGAAGCCGGACCAATAAACTGTACCCATACACTATTAAAGAAATAGAGCCACTTTCCAAGCCTTTCTTAGAGAGTTGTTCCAAAAAGGAGGAAATTGGAATTAGAAGACATTGACAGTAATAAGCGTAAATTGGAATATGTGGAAAATACTGTTGCAGAGGAATACAAAGCACAGTTGGCTAAAGAACAAGAAAGAATGGAAAGAGAGGATAAATTAAAAGATTACTTCCTGCGACGTTGGGAGGATCTAGAGCATTATGGACATTATATAGTGTATGCGTTTGTAGTAAACAACAAGTTTGTGGGAGTGTTGGCAGAAAAGGATGGACGGAGGGGTGTATACTATGTTAAAGGTGTCTGTAAAACTGTATTTATAGAGATAAATAAGAATAGGCAAGGTTATAGCGTGTTGCCATACAGTGGTGATTTGGACATTATTTATCTACCTACCAACGAGCCACTTGCAAGCTTTAACACTAACGGAACCGCAACATTTTATGGCAATTCCTTTCCAAAAATAGAAAACCTAAGTTTCCGTAACAGTGAGTGGGATGATGTTGGACAAGAAGACATAGAGATGCAAGATATTAAAGGCAATGTTAAATTTAAAGAATGTAGTAGACTGGAGGATTTGGAATATGGTGCGGAATTATTAATAAGCGCTATTAAACAAGTCCAACATAGGGGTAGAAAAAGATATATTGTACAGTTTGAAAATATTCGTAACCTTTATGTCTCCAACCACTGGCTGCAAAGGGAGCTAGAATGTGGGAAGTTTTATTTTAACTACAAAATTAAAATTAAGTTGGATAAAATAAAGACTACTCCAAACAAGCACAAAGAAAGATTAGTGTTTTGTATTTAGTTGTTTTGGGTTTTAAAAATTTATTTTTTGTTATCGCATTGGCTTAAAACATATCCAAAATTTAGGCAGTTCTGACCATAAATATTTTGTAGATATATATTACTTATCAGCTGGATGTATATAATAAGCTTGTATTTATTTTTTTTAATCCAACCGTAATAGTGAATTTGGAAATGGGGTATTTACTTATGCAATGGCCAGTAATATATTGCAGTCATATCCAAAGTTTGGTTACGACAAAACAGCACTAAAAGGGAAAAAATATACGGTAAATTTAGATATAAGGGGATATAACAAGTCGAAAAGTAAATAAAGGAGTTATTGGTAGTAATTTACAAAATATAGTTTTGTAAAAACACAAATACCAATGTTAGTTTTTAGGTTGCGGCAAAACAAACAACACATCAACTGTATTATAGGTGGAAATAATATTGTAATTTTAGATATAATAGTTGGGGGCTATAACATATCCAAAAATAAATCAGACAATAAATGCTTAGGACAATATCCAAAGTGTAGGCAAATCGGACAATAAACAGCAAAGTCAGTTTTGGGATTACAGCAAAATAAACAAACAAAAAAGACAAAATACTGTATTATAGGGGGTAGTGGAATGTGTGGTAGTGTGGTCTTGTTACCTATATAAGAGCTATAACATATCCGAAAATAAATCAGACAGTAAATAAAGAAGTTTGAAATTGTTAGTATATTTTTCAAAATATTTTTTTAAATTTGACCATTATAGTTAATTTGTCAAATGTGGATGGTACATATGCACTAGCCTAGAATAATGACATATATAAATTTTAAACAAATCAGACCATAAATAAAGAAGTTGCCAATTGGCAGTATTTTTCCAATTTTTTTAAAATTTAACCGCAATATTTGTAAAATGTGGATGGTGCATATACACTAGCCTACAACAATAACATATCCAAATTTTAAACAAATCGGACAGTAAATAAAGAAGTTGGCAATTGGCAGTATTTTTCAAAAATATTTTTTAATTTGACTGTAATAGTGAATTTGGGAAATGTAAGGCTAATTTATTAAAACACTTGCCTATAACAATAACATATCTAAATTTTAAACAAATCGGACAGTAAATAAAGAAGTTGGCAATTGGTAGTATTTTTCAAAAAATATTTTTTAATTTGACCGTAATAGTGAATTTGGGAAATGTAAGTGGAATTTATTAAAACACTTGCCTAGGTCAATAACGTATCAAAATTTTAAATAAATTGGGCAGTAAATAAAAAAGGTGGCAATTGGCAGTATTTTTCAAAAAATATTTTTTAATTTGACCGTTATAGTGAATTTGGGAAATGTAAGTGAAATTTATTAAAACACTTGCCTAGGACAATAACATATCCAAATTCCAGACAAATCGGACCATAAACACTAAAGATAGTTTTTTAGCCTGAATTTGAAAATTAATTTTTAAAAATATAGAGGAGGGATGGGGATTGGGAAAATATATTTAATATAGGCAAGGGTTGGACATTAGTAAAGGCTAACAAGGAAACTTGTATAGGGCGGGAGCTGGCGTCGGCGCAAAAACGGCTCCCCATAAGAATAACATGGGAAAAAAGCGCCGAAAGTGGCGTTAAACCCTTAGTTTCTCTCTACTATTTTAAAATAAAAAACTAAATCGGAATTTTAAACTTGAAATATATAACTGAAATATGGTTTACTGGATTATATCAATCGTCTTAACCTTCACAAACCTCATGTGGTTAACTTTACCTTCTATTTATAACTGTATTTGTGTCTTAATCATATTTCTTGATATACTTGCTATACTACTTTAGGGAGTATAATGGCTAACATCGATGTTTAAAAAAGCTTTTGATTCAGTTTTACACAGAACTTTAAAAAATTCCTAAAAGTTACCATTCCAGCAGTAAACCGCTAGAATGTAGTGTTGGGACTATCGAATAAATTTAAATATCGATTATTTGTTATCGAACAAATCTAACTATCGAATAATTTTTCGAATAACTATTCGAAAAAATTGTTCGAACCCAAGTAAGTACAGTAGTAAACATAAATCCCATGATTTACAAACCTAGAGCAAGGCCGGATGTAAGTCACTGATAAACCCTTTTCCATTAATTTTGTTATAATAACTTGTTTAATGATCAAATATTTATTTGATTTTATTAGTTAAGGTTAATAAATATTTTATAGTTCAATAGTTCATAATAAATGTATATTTTATATTCATGCTCCCTCTTTAATCAAGTCCTATATCTGGTAATGTTTGTTAAATACAGAAGTACAGTACAGTCATGTAAGTACAGTAAATTCTTTTGAAAACTTTAAAATGTGATAACGAGTGAGGGTAAACATCGGGGAAATGGTGGTTGTTTTGATTGGTTTATATTTTTAGACGTCAACTTCCGCCCGGCTGTCTGTCTATCCGTCCACAGGTAGGTGCAGGTGTTCTGGAGTTATAACGAGTAGAAAAATCTATTCAAAAGATTTATTCGAACAAAACAAACTTAAAGGCTTGTACAGTATTATATCTTCCAGCTTGAAATAGGTAGATACGGGTAGCAAAATCTATTCGAAAGATTTATTCGAATAACTATCTCTACTATCGAATACCGAATAGAAATCGCAACTATCGAATAACGAATATATTTCTTATTCGAATATCCCATCACTACTAGAATGCCACCCTGCTGTCATATTTTCTGGGACCCAGGATTTATCAGAGGAAAATCATCTACTTCTGGTTCAATTAACAGTGATAAAACCCAGTTACACCGCAAGAGTAAAAGTAAACAAAACCTGAAATATAAACAGTAAATATAGAATACATAAATCTGAATTGAACTTTGCTTACACTATTATACAGTATTATAAACTCTATTACCATTCAGCATGGAATTCGTGTTCCTTACTGCTTGTAAATTTCAATCCAAAAACCTCAATTTAGTTAGGAATAGTTGCCTGCTTTGTTTAAAAAAAAAAACCTTAACTTTAAGCTGTTGTATTGAATTTGGATGCAAAGTAGGGAACACATGGCTCAGTATACAACATGATTGTAAATAAAATATGGCTAAAAATACCAGCGTTTTTGCCAATTACAAACTTATAACTTAATAAATGTAGGATATCTTATTTTTTCATCATCCTAGGCCTAAAGGAAATATTTTGACACCAACCTGGCCTCTGTACGTTCAGTAGTTTGCTTTGAATAGGTGGTTACATGTTCCTTATAAATGAAAAAAACAGTGTTTTTTGCCAATTGAATACTTATAACTGAGTACATTTATGATATCGTATTTTTTTATCATCCTTGGGCTAAAAAGAAATCCATTGACTCCAAACTGGCCGCTCTACGTTCAGAAGTTTACTCGGAAAAGGTGGTTACACGTCACCACTCACGCTATTATTACATAAGATAACGAGTATTAGAGATTATAACTCGTTAGACACAGTAACATCGACACACTTACTTGGTGGTGCAACTAAGTGCATATCTAGATACCATATATATCATTTTAACCAATAATAAACCCACCTTCACACCAATCGTCATTATATTACAATATGAGCAAAGTTTTTGTCAAC
This sequence comes from Allygus modestus, assembly GCA_963675035.1. Classification (NCBI taxonomy): domain Eukaryota; kingdom Metazoa; phylum Arthropoda; class Insecta; order Hemiptera; family Cicadellidae; genus Allygus; species Allygus modestus. The sequence continues at coordinate 178,687,713 of OY776111.1, read as the reverse complement.
TACGATTTTAAAATGTTCAAAATAAAGAAGATATACAGTTTTTAATTAATTTACATAGAATATAATTGGAGAATTTAAGGGGTTTAGCACTTTTAATATACTGTAACCACTTTAAAGTAGATACTTTTTTATTCCAAATAAATGTATCAGGGTCAGAAAAAATATGATAATAGAAGTTTCAATCCAATCAACATATTCATTCAAATAAGCGAAATGTAGACTTTTATCCATTTTGCACATCGAGTTTTCCACTTTAATATTTCTGTTCACTGTTTAGGAATAATAATTTAATCTACTAAACACATTGCATTTACCCGCTTTTTTAAACCAAAAATACGGGAATTGTCTTGCAAATTGTACAGTGGTTTTGTAACTTCTCTGAAGGAACAACTAGACATGCATTGTTATCCCATCACATGTCTTTATGCTGCACTGTTGATTCCACAAAGTTCTGATAGCCAAACTATGGCAGATAACTTCGGATTACGTATCTGTACACCGATAAACTGCTTTTACTTAAATGAAGTTGTGTGAAATTGTTTGATATATTTCGTATATAAATGGTTAGACCTTCGCCAAGTAAGGTTTAATCAGTGTAAAAATGTAATTAATTACCCACTTTTTAAATGGAATATTTTATTATTTGGTTGAGCAATAACCCTGAATTTTTTATTTAAAGTCCTTGGTTTTCCTAATAGCTTATATATATTTATTTTGCTCTTTGTCATTGCTGGTGTAAGCGACGACCAGCATCTCTAGCGATTAGGCAATTGTGTTGGACCAGCGATGCAACAAACTGATTTATACTTTGCCGTGAAGTTTCTACTTTAAATCTTGGAAAACATGTTCGTCTTTATCGGAATGAAATTGTTTGATTTAAGAGATTTTATAGATTTAAGAGATTTGCATTGTGAGGAATGTTCCAATTATGTAATACAAGCCTGGGAGGAAAGGGTTTGCTCAGCTCCGTGTTGTATAAAGGCAAAGCTCAGACATCTCTAATGAGATCTCACGTAACAAAGTTGTTGTTGACATCTGCATCGCATCGTCCTGAAATGTCAAACTTTCAAACTTAGCTTCAAAGCTTTGCTATATACCTTTTTTATTTTTTCCACTCCTTTAAAAAATAATGTATATATTGTATAATAATGTAATAAACAAATATTTGTAATCATTTACACAATTTAATGAGCTGTGTGGTTGTTATTATCATGTCTTACCCAGAAAAATAGCTACTTATAATTTATTTAAAGTCTCATTCAAACAATACCTGTCAGCATGGTATTATTCTGTACCATGAAGAGTCTAACAGCTTTAAAAGGCTGCGGCTTATGCTGTGACAAATTTTATGAAAGCTAAAGCAGAGATGGAAATGGGATTAAAAATTAGTAATAAAAAAGATGGACAACTTTCAGCTGTTAGAGGCGTCAACAGACATGCCTTACTTTCGAGGAGTGAACAAAAAATACGGGAATTGCCTTGCAAATTGTACAGTGGTTTTGTAACTTCTCTGAAGGAACAACTAGACATGCATTGTCAACCCATCGCATGTCTTCATGCTGCACTGTTGATTCCACGATGTTATGATAGCCAAACTATGGCAGATAACTTCGGATTACGTATCTAAAAAAATATAATAATTATATCTAAAAAACTAGCTAAAAAATGATAAACCAAAAGTAAGATATTGCGGAATAGTTTATTTAAACAGTGGCAAAGGCACACATTGGATAGCATACCGTAAATATGAAGATATTGTAATTTATTTTGACCCATTCGGAATACAATCTCCAAAAGAGGTAATTGAATATTTTTTTACCATCCAAAATCTACTAAACAACTGACCAAATACAAGAATTTAAGAGGATTGTCATTTTGTAAATACTGACAAGGCAGGGATGATTGGTTTTCAAATTCCTTTTTGGACAAACAGCGTTTTGAATCTGTAATTTCCGAATATACTGTTTCATCCACTGATACAGTAAATTTTCGTGGCCTTTTGATTGATTCGAGATTAAATGTTTCTGGCCACATCAGTAAATTGGCTGGTAAACTCAGTTCGCTAATTTATGGAATACGGAAGTTATCATTTTACACTAATTCTGATGTACTGCTCACAGCTTACTATGGTTGCTTTTATCCTCACCTCGTTTATCCTGTACCCATTTGGGGACCGGAAAAAACTAGTATGAGATACAACTTTACTCTCCAAAATAAGATGATTAGAATTGTTTTTGGAATCAAGCTACAATATTGTAAGGAGACTTTTCGTAAGTGTGCCCTGATGTCATTTCCATCCATTTTTTTTAACGCTAATGTTTTTGATGAAAAGCCGTGGGCTCTTTGAGTCCAGAATATCAACCGTATATTCTCTTTTCCAACGTTAAAATCTCCCAATTTTGAAAAATATAACTGAATTTTTACTGTTTAGTTCAACTTTTTTATATATTTATTATTGCTCTCTCAAACTCGTTATTGCGTTTCCCGATTGCCTCAAGGTGGCCGGAAGTGCAAAATTGATGAATTTATGAGGGATCTTAAAACCTATTTGTTGAGAGGGCGTTTTACTGTGTCCATGACTACCTAAGGGATTGATAATTTAGAAGTGTCGACTATTTTGTTGTTGAAATTGAATACATTTTGTAAATTACTCTTACTAAAGTTTTTAAGGAAATAACGGAATTATTGATTGATTGATTGATTGAATAATGGCTGTTTATTAATTTGTATTAGAAATTAATAATTCGGGGTTAAATCTTAGTTTAAATAGCAGTGTCCATGGTTATGCAACGAGAACCAAACTAAATGTACATAGATAAAGGGTTAGGTTGGACAAGTCACTCAACTTTTTTCGTGTTGCAGTCATTTTATTCTTCTTGGCAATAGTCTGTCAGTCAAAAACCTATACATGACTTTGCAAGAGCAGTGAAAGCTTACCTGGTAGCCAACTTATTCTACGATACACAATAATACTGGTATGCAGATTTTAATAGCTTAAGACTAAAATATACCAACCTAACCATTAACCATTGTACTGCATGTATTTTGGATATTTTTATTTTCGTACTCTTGTGCATGGTGTGCTGCATGACTTAGTTAAGCATGGTGACCACAGACTGTGACCTTTGTTTATGAAATTGTTTAATGAATCAAGGGGAGAACTTGACATGATTAGTTTTAGTGACTTGGCCTACTTAATGAGTCATTAAAATCTTGAATCTTGAATGATCTACTTTAAATTTCAAAAAATTTTAGTAGATAAATAGTATTCTATATCACAGTTCACTTTTGGCTACATAGATATTAACTTGAGGTTTAAGAAGTAGTCTCAAACTATTTCAGCCGAGTTATATATTCAAACTATTGTCTCCAGGCTTACACTGAACCACCCGGATCTTGATAATCGCGATTTAGTTCCGACTTACAATACCAACTCTGCACTCCCGTGACAATTTTCCACCCCCTCCCCCTCCCCCCAACGGTGATAATTATTGTCCAAGTATTGAGCCACACCCAGTTCCTCAAGTTTTGTTTATCAGTGATTTTGAGTAAGAACTAAAATAACTGACATTTTTATTATTTTCATTTATCCCATTTAAGATGTGTATAAAAATAAACTTCACCTACTGTCCTGATTTCATGAAACGTAAAACAGTGATGTGTTTTAATACAATTGCTCACTGTTCATGCACAACCAACACGTTATAATGTCCTCTTTCTACAGAAACGTTACTTACACACAGTTTATAACCTCTACTACTAAACAAGCAATGTATCTAAAATGGACCTCAGAATCCCGCGGAAGGATTTTGCTGAGCTTTAAAATTTTGGGTTTTTAGTGCTCAAAAATGGATTGGCGAGATCCTTAACCCAAACTCATTTGAAACCTCATTTTAAAATTAAAATAGCTGTTACCCGCGGCTTCGCTCGTGACAAATTAAAACATATTAAAAATATTAACACTATCAAATCTTTGTTTAGTTTTATCATATGACTTCCTTTGTCTTAGCTGACAAACATCTACAGCTGGTAATTTTATAAATGATTTATTCCCATAAAATTTGCATTGTAACTTACAGGACCCGTGGGGTGGAGCCCTATGGTTGGATGTGGACATTATCAGGTCAATATGTTAATTTTATATGTAAGCTATGTTCATGCAAAACTTGAGCTTAATCGGTCCAATAGTTTTAGCGTGATGGAACTACAAATATGCATAGATCCAAACATAAATCTAAACTTACAAATTTATCATATTACCTGTAGTAAGAAGTAAGATATTTTCCATTGTCCTTGTGTATTGTCAAATCATATCAAAATAAACATAACAGCTGATAAAAACAACAAGTGATCTGTCCAATGTCAGAGTAACACTTACTTGGTAAAACATCAATACGTATCTTCCCCCAAGCAAAGTTGGGTTCAGGTACTGCTAATAAAATGAGATACAATGAATGGGTTAAAACACGGGTTGTTATTACAAAATAACTAATAAATAGCCGACAATTTTACTCTTATTAAAGAAGGGTTTTAAACGTACTTTCAATATATTTTAATTGCTAATAAAGGGTTTAATTATTTGTGCATTAATGCACGAAAATTGTTAAAGTAAATAATACACCAAATTGAAACTTTGGCTTACGAAAGGTGAAAGAGAGTTAAAACCCTTGCAGCGACATGAGACCTGTCACCATAAAATAAGATGTGATATTTCTCCTCCATATACCCCTTTCAGTCCTTTACGATTGTTTATTCAATAATGTTGTATTATTTTGTAAAGTGTTCATTAGGTTAATAATCGGTTTTCTTGACATGATTTTCAAATCATAAGTTGGTGATTGAAGATAATATAACATATAATAAACAATGAAAATCAAAAAATAGAAATATAATGAACTTTGAATACGTCTAGTATATTGAGTGCTTTGGAATTTATTTGGGTGTTTATTTTTAATATCCCTGTATACGGGATGTTTATAAAAGAACTCCTCGGTTTTAAGTTTTATTTTATCAACATTATATTTAAGTTATACATTCCATACTTATGTATTCTGAAAGAGTACATTCTCAAGTTCGTTGTTATTCAATACACTTTATTATGTGTACCATGTGTTGCCCTCCACTCATCCAAACGGCAATCCAGCTCCTCTCCACGAATCATACACTTGACAGCTGGGATTGATACTAGGCTGCAACTGTTGTCTTACTCAGACGTTCAATGTCACAGATTTTCTCTGAAAAACTATGTTTTTAACATTCCCTCCAAAACATGTTCAGTGTTTACAAAATTAATGTGCGACACAATACAATCAAAATTCACCCTGTATTCAACCCCAAATCATACTCCCACTTGTATCCATGCGGGGCCCGTTTCATAAAAGTACTGTAATATAGGTCCTGTAATACAGGGCTTGTAAAAAAGTACAATTCCTGTAAAATCTGTTTCATAAAAATTATTCTACGATACTAAAATCACCTGTAAAATTCCACCTGTATTGCAATTGAATCCTAGGATTTATTGTTTATTGCCATTACTTAGGCTAGAACAAGGAGTTCTATTGGTAATACTGGAGGCAACACTGATGAACAAAATTGCGAGCCGTTCTTTGCCAAATTTGGTATGGCAAAAAACTACTCGCTGAAATCGAACGAGTCGACAAAGTTCTTCAAATAAATATCTACTCATTATTTGAACATTAATAAACTTGTATTAGTTTATTTGCTCATAATTTATCATATTTCACGAAAAGATTAGATGCATAAATCAAACTAAAAGATTAATTTGTTCCAACTTGTATTACTTTTACTCCAGTGATTTGCATGAGTAGATTCACTTATAGGAATAAAACAACGATTCAGGATGGATCAAATAACGATAAATTTGCCTCACTAGTCTACCAACCTGACAAAATCACCGGCTCGCTTTTTGGAAAAAAATATTGAAGAAGTGTTACCTCCAGTTATGCAATAAACCTCCTTGTGATAGAATCACGTTGTAATTTTAATTGCATACTCAGTACATTTATTTTTCATACTAAACATTTATATTTAGTGTGTTTAAAATATAACGATTCTAACGATGTCTAACGATTTTATTTAAAATGTAGTGGTTTATGGTGTTCAACTCCCTAATAAAATTACTCCAACAACAATTATAACTCTAATTCCAATTTTTTCTTATTTGTGGAGAATAAACAAATATTATTTCTATCTTATTTACTGTCCAGTTTCATTAAAACTTGGTGTGTACGTCAAGTTAGCATTGACCACACAGGATATTCAAAATATGTTGCCGTCTAACCCTGGGGGGAGGAGGTTAATTTCCCCTCTTAACCTCTGTGTGTAGCAAATGATTCTCCTTTAATGTATTTGGGTGGATATGTAAATGTTTAAATTTGAACAAATGGTGTTTTTGGCATCTGGGGGCCTCAAAAAAAGTGATCATGGTCTCGGGCTTAAGTCTTGCCAAGAGACCTACGATAACAGCTTCTTGCCTATAGGGGAAAATCGCTAAAAAGCCCCCCCCCCTCCAAAACAAATAAAAAACTCATTAGGATGGGGCGATCTGACTGGATTGGTAACATAAAAAACAAACAATTTCATACTTAAATTAATGTTACACGTCAATTGGTTCCCCAAATATTAAAAAAGCTAAAACCAGTACGTTTCCAATGTTATTCCTAAGTACATTTGTATGGCTCCCTTAGTTATGAACAATTAATGAAAAATAGTATACAAAAATAATATTCTCTCCATCACTAGAACTGCTTTTTGTGTCTATTCTACAATTTATAATTAAAAATCTATGCAATAACTCACTATTTAAGTTAATAAGCGATACTTGTAAAAGTTGAATGATGCTCCAAACAATCACAATATTTTATATAATTTACAGGGCCTGTAATACAGGCCACCACCTGTAAAACAAATCACTTAACATCTCTTGTAAAATGTACTTATAAAACAGGTAAATCCCCTGTAAATAGTTTTACAGTTGTAAAACTTTATGAAACGCACTATTGTAAGTTTAACTGATAATACAGGGAAGTTACCTGTAATACAAGTCCTGTAAGTTTTATGAAACGGGCCCCAGTTCATCTGTCTGTGGAAGTAGAGCCCGTGCACATCACAATAAATAAACCCATTAAATGTTCTTTCTACAAAGATGAACGGGCCGACAATTGCAATGCCAGTCGTAAATACCCAAGATGAGTGGAGTAAGGAGTGGACCAGACTAAGCCGTGACGCGGCTGTGACGTCACCCGATACCTCAGCCGCTACGACCACGGCGCACGACGCGGCTGAGCTAGCAACATATACTGACTTGTAGATTTTCAAGCTTATCATTGCATATCAGTCAGTATTAAGGGCGTAATTTATTGAGACGTGGCAGTTAAATGTGTTTAGCTTGTGAAATTTCCCATTTTATTTATTTTTATTTTCATACAATTTAGAGTTGTGTGTATATTTTAATATATTTCTTCAACAGTTCTCATTTCACATTCACGATTTGCTTGTATTACTATCAAAGTGAGTAATATGTTTTGCACAGCAGTATTTTTCCCATCTATGGTTATAGAAAAAGACATAGTTGAGAGGTTACTGATTCTGAATGGCACGATGTTATTAGTGGTGTAATATTACTCCAAGGTTATTTTGAGTAACAGGCCCAAACGCGACTTCAGTTCCGAGCGACTCTGTGGCCGCCGTACATCTTCCGGCCGGTCTTGAGAAAGCGAATGTGTTTTTTTTTTTGTGTAATGTGCATTTTGTCTTCGTTCTTACACAACGTATCAGTTGACTAGTCTTTTGATATAATATGATTTTAAAGTTATTTTAATATAATATTTCGAGTTGGTTACCAATGTAGTGTCTGGCATATTCTGTTTGCATATATCATAATTTATTATCAGGTTTCCTGTAACAAAATAAAATAATGAAGTCGACAATGTGCTAATTATGTTTTGATTTAGCTTTATGGGTTAGAAAGTTTCGAGGGTATATGTATCATGATTTTTTTGTATTAATTCAAGTATGTATTTTAGTTTGTAGATTAAATACCCCGTCGCAGCAAACCTGCGTACTCAGCGAATTTCCAATGAATATTTATGCCTTAATAACACATTAAGCGAATGACCAGGATTCATAAAAAATATATTCACAATTAAGCGAAGTGTAAAATATGAATGGTTGTTCTTAAGAATAACACTAGGGATGCTAGGGATGAGTACGCAAGTTTACTGCAACGAGGATCTCTATAATGTGTTTTATGCAAAATATCCATAGAACTCATCTAGGTGAAATCACATACCAAGTTTCATCCATATACATTCATAAATAAGCGATATATAAGATTTTAATTAATCTCCATAAGATTGGGGACCGAGTACCCAGGTTTTCTGCTACGGGAACCATCGGCGAAAAATTGGGTTTTTGTGAAAATAACAATAAAACACAACCAGATGAAGCCATATATCAAGTTTTGTCAGTGAATGTTCATAAATAAGCTAGATATAAAATATGTATTTTTCTCCATAAGAATAATATTAGACAACGTACTATGCTTAGAACTTTTTATATCTCAGTAACCAATTGACATAGAGCAATGATCAAAACACCACATTGTTGGTTTTTGTAGGCTGAATGCAATGGTGAAAACTACAATTTGATTTAAATGAAATGTGCATGTAAAAACCCCAAACAAATTCCCCTTCTTCCCTATAGGGGATATTCGCTAAAAGACAAATGGTCAGTAAAAGTTCGGCTTGTTACGTCAGTTGTTGTACTATGTGCTATTACTAATTGCACTTATTTGGTTTATAATCATACTTGTGACAATAATTAGGCCATTGATACCATCATGTTCACAGACTTAACAAAAGACCTTGTAAATATAATCATACCGAGTGATCTCGGTATGTATTTTATAATGTTTTCAGAATTTCTTATAGTAAGTTGGAAGGATCTAAGTTAAATTCCTACAAATATTACAATTTGGGTAGCAACCTCTTAACAAATATTTAGTGGTCACACCACATCTATGGCAGTCACTTCTTAATTATTATATGTTTTATGAAAATCTAAGGTGAAAAGATAAATGGTAAGGTGGAAAGGCAAGTGCTAAGGTAAAAGGTAAATTGCAACGGGTCATTAAGAACACCATATATATTTAATCAGGTGTTAATAACACAAACACATCAAGTGTGAAAATGTCCTTACTTTACAGTATGGGCATTTATTGGTTTTCTGTTTTTCTGACACTCTCTTCTGCAAATTAAGTCCCTTTAATGATAAATCTTCTTAAGTATAACTATTTATTTATATTACATTCATAATAATTCCGTGCTTGAGGATTAAACATTAAATCATAGTTCATTGAAATGTTTAATTTGGTCTTGTTAAAAATGTACGTAACGTAAACAATCTAACCCTTTAGTTTAAAAACCTTAGACAGTGTTATGTTTGTTTACTCTCAAATTAACAAACACACAATAATTAACGCTCAATCATTTATGAATACACTGGATATTTAAAAATCTTTATTACTATTCTAGAATATTACTGAAGAAATATTCCGATTGAAGAAAAGTGTCCCATTACATTTGTGGGTCCCGCTGTGGGCCGCAATCTTATCTTTAAGCTTTCAGCCGACGGCTCAGAGAACGTCACATTTCTCCGTGTTTCGGACATCCTTTCAATACTGGTAGAAAATTATATAGGCTGTTGTCCCATTGTCGAAATAAACTTAAAAAAAATACAACTTTACCTCTTATGCAACAAATGAGTGTAATAATATGTATGAGTATAATATGTTTATGATTAAAGTTCAAAATGAGTTTTAAGTAAATGTTATAAGTGTAAAGCTACCAAAATTGAACCCAAATCCGTGGACAATCAATTTAAAAATATTTCATTAAATGTTTTGAAAAAACATTTGGGTAAAATAGCTATCTAGCTCTTTTATTAAATTATATACACTACACTGTAATAACAACTACTTTGGGCACCATTTTTGCAGCGGACCTGTAACCACAATAGTTCAAATAATTTATGTGTGCCTTATAGCACTTATATTACGACGTGATAAGGCCGAGGCCGAGGTCGCTTATTTCCAGTTTGAACAACAACTAGCAACACCTGACAACTATGAGTTTGATGTGAGTGGTTTATTAGTCTAGTAATTGTTTAATTAGCCTGATTATCCAATGGCTAATCAGGCCAACTCAGTTGACTGTCCAACTCGAAAATGATGAATAAATTAAATGTGCAAAACAGTAATATTGTAAAAGGTTAAACTTTTGCGAACGCTTTGAAACCTCTTTAAAGAAGTTTCGTAATTTTATTTCTGAGTAAACTTAATCCTAAAACAACAACACATAGTAAAAAAGTTAGTCGAAGTCCTGGCACCAAAAGTAATCAAACTAAGGCTAGGGACCGCAATTAACTTCAAGGTACAGTGTCGGTATTTCTAAACTAATCGAGAACTTTTGAAGGCGCAAGTAGGAAATGAGAACCCGGCTCGCAAAAATATGTCCATTTTTTTTGTTGGAGCGAGTTTAAAAAAAGGAACAATTATTGACTTTACATAATAGCAATGCACTATTTTATTTACGTTGAGTATTAGGTATGCTGATACGAATTTTTAAATGTGTTGCTCAAAATATTGCTCTTCCCAGGTTGGTAAAAATGTGCAATTTTCTATATTTCTGTACAGTTCTTATGGACGTCGGTTGATATAATTTGTAAGGAGATGCTTACAAAAAGTAATTTGTAATATATTTGAACTTGTGGGACTGTTATGAAGCTATTTTCAATATCTACCTGTGGAGCTTCATAGAAACTGACGGTGAGTCGTCATGATATTCATGATTTCATAGGCGTAACTCGGGTGTGGCAAGGGGGGTATCCAGAAATATTTGTTGCAGTTTATGATTATGTTATTGTAAACATTTATATTCATTATTAAAATGTATTTCAACATCGTTTAATCACCATTCGGTGTCTATTTCTACAATTCAGTTCATATCTAAGTATCGTCTGTGAAACGTTTCACACTGCACAACGGCAACATAAAATCAAACTCGTTCAAAAAAAAACAATAGGAATTGAAACTTACTGACGCGTTAATGACCAATCAGACTAATTGATCATCACCACCCAGCGAAACTCAATCGCAGATTGTATATTTCATGTTTAAATTTGTATTCTAAAACCTAAAAGAATGTTAAGTGCCAGCCGGTAACTTTTGAAATTTCATTGGATATTGAAAATGAGAAATACAGTATATCCGGTTCTTGAGTTACAAACAATAAGCCTGAATTCCAAAACGCTTAAGAGGTACAGGTATATAAGATTGAAAGGCCAATGTAGCGGCCCTGTTATCACTTCGATACTGATAATTATTTTGAAAAAAATTTTTAAACATAAAACATTTTCCTTTTTAAACCCTATTATTTATTTCATTTGACAATATTCACACTGAAATATATATGAGGGTCTTATAATAACTTTGTAAACCTTCAGTATACGACTAAACAATCGAACCTGCTAGCTTTAATAGCTGGATAATATTTTATGTGTTTAGTACAGTTTGATATAGTTTTCATGTTTTGCCCTCGCTTCAGATTTAAAGCAAACCAATCTGAGATTGTTAAGCTATTGATCAAATTGTTCTCCAAACACTTAGCTATTTATATTTATTGTATCACTTATCTTGGGACATTGGTTTTCCACTATACTAATACTTATTGGAGAAAAACTAGTATCATAACGTGTATTTGTAATAAGTTATGTTTTCTTTAAAACCTAAATATACTTTAACAAAGAAAAAAGGGAACAAAAAAACAAAGTGGTAAAGAGAACAAAATATGGAGGTGAAATATTACATCTCATGATATAGCAGCAGGGCTCTTGTCGCTGCAGGAGTATTTTCGAATATTTGTCCTTAGGCAGACAGCATTTTCTGTGTAAAATTGAATATTATGAGGTATTGTTTAGCATTATTTTCAGTACCATATCAATATGTACGGAATTTAATATCGGAAAAAGTACCTTCCGGATGTAATTCACCTATTAATTTGTTCTGTACTGACAAGTAAAGGACTGTCTCCGGAGGGGGCAAAATAGCTGTGGCTATATTACTTAAAGATGGTTCAAAAGATATTACCTAGGGACTGAGCTTTGCTCAAAGTGAAATCATACATTGTTATTTTAACAACTCCTTGGTTGTTTTGATCAGATATTACCATTATTTTGTTATGATATGAAATTAAATCTCGTAATTCCGATGCTAAAATTTTCAATCAAATGAGCTAAATCAAATTGTAAATGAATTTGAATAACCAAATCAAGCAGCATATAGAGATCTATTAATTTATCACCAAATAGGGGAATTAAACAACACATTTACACAATGGCAGGGTAATTTAAATATATTTCTCTAATACTGGATTTGATTAGTGACTCATACCTCACGTGATTAAGTAGTTAATTCATTTTACCATCGGTACACTAGCTTTGTACTCATTACTATTTAAAAAAACTCAATCTCAAATAAGCGACATAAAATACTTAGTTAGGTGGTTTGTAAAGATAACTGAAGTAAACTGTACGATATACTCTCAAAACTAACTAAATGCGTATTTACTTTAGTTTACAAAAATAAGTATTTTATTTTATTTTACAGAATTTAAAAAATAATGACAACAAAATATTGTTACAAAATGTAGTGCTACAAACCAGATTAAATCAATATTAATCAATTAAATTAATTAAATCAATTCTTGTTTCATTGATTTTCTAATTATATTTCTATTACAAAATAACTCAAAAATTCTGTCACAGTTAGCACCTTTATTAAAAAATTAATATTAATATAAAATACTTTACTGAACTACGGAGTTGCCCTTATTATCAATTATTTTAAGTATAATAATGCTAGGTAATTAAGTGATTATTTCACTACATCCAAATAAATTATGTTTAACCATGCAATCCTATATATTATACTAGTGGTTCCTGGCCCACGTTGCTACGCCCAAGAATTATGTTTAAAAATCTTAACTTATAATATCCTATACTCTAATGTGAGTAAGGTTTGCTTGCTTGCTTGCTTACTTGATTGCAACTCTGATCTCAAAAACGGCTCCAACGATTTCCTTCAAAAGTTGTAATTAACTAAGTTCTGGGTTAAAAATAAGTTGTAGACAAGTCTCATCCCCAGTAAAAATCAAATAATGTAACAAAATAAATTTGAAATGCTAAAAAATTAACAATGGCCTTATGGAGTTTCAAATCAAAACAAAAGAATCATAACAGTTGTTCATAATCAATCAGTGCACTGTCAAAGAAGTGTACAGTTCTGGTCACAGCGCTTGGCGCCTGGTTAACGTAAGCACTGGAATGACGTTTCAAAAGAATCATAACAGTTGTTCATAATCAATCAGTGCACTGTCAAAGAAGTGTACAGTTCGGGTCCCAGCGCTTGGCGCCTGGTTAACGTAAGCTCTGGAATGACGTTTCAAAAGAATCATAACAGTTGTTCATAATCAATCAGTGCACTGTCAAAGAAGTGTACAGTTCGGGTCACAGTGCTTGGCGCCTGGTTAACGTAAGCACTGGAATGACGTTTCACCTCTATTTGGCTTAGTACCAACAAAAGAATCATAACAGTTGTTCATAATCAATCAGTGCACTGTCAAAGAAGTGTACAGTTCGGGTCACAGCGCTTGGCGCCTGGTTAACGTAAGCACTGGAATGACGTTTCAAAAGAATCATAACAGTTGTTCATAATCAATCAGTGCACTGTCAAAGAAGTGTACAGTTCGGGTCACAGTGCTTGGCGCCTGGTTAACGTAAGCACTGGAATGACGTTTCACCTCTATTTGGCTTAGTACCAACAAAAGAATCATAACAGTTGTTCATAATCAATCAGTGCACTGTCAAAGAAGTGTACAGTTCGGGTCACAGCGCTTGGCGCCTGGTTAACGTAAGCACTGGAATGACGTTTCAAAAGAATCATAACAGTTGTTCATAATCAATCAGTGCACTGTCAAAGAAGTGTACAGTTCGGGTCACAGCGCTTGGCGCCTGGTTAACGTAAGCACTGGAATGACGTTTCAAAAGAATCATAACAGTTGTTCATAATCAATCAGTGCACTGTCAAAGAAGTGTACAGTTTGGGTCACAGCGCTTGGCGCCTGGTTAACGTAAGCACTGGAATGACGTTTCTCCCCTATTTGGCTTAGTACCAACAAAAGAATCATAACAGTTGTTCATAATCAATCAGTGCACTGTCAAAGAAGTGTACAGTTCAGGTCACAGCGCTTGGCGCCTGGTTAACGTAAGCTCTGGAATGACGTTTCTCCTCTATTTGGCTTAGTACCAACAAAAGAATCATAACAGTTGTTCATAATCAATCAGTGCACTGTCAAAGAAGTGTACAGTTCGGGTCACAGCGCTTGGCACCTGGTTAACGTAAGCTCTGGAATGACGTTTCAAAAGAATCATAACAGTTGTTCATAATCAATCAGTGCACTGTCAAAGAAGTGTACTGTTCGGGTCACAGCGCTTGGCGCCTGGTTAACGTAAGCACTGGAATGACGTTTCAAAAGAATCATAACAGTTGTTCATAATCAATCAGTGCACTGTCAAAGAAGTGTACAGTTCGGGTCACAGCACTTGGCGCCTGGCTAACGTAAGCTCTGGAATGACGTTTAAAAAGAATCATAACAGTTGTTCATAATCAATCAGTGCACTGTCAAAGAAGTGTACAGTTCGGGTCACAGCGCTTGGCGCCTGGTTAACGTAAGCTCTGGAATGACGTTTAAAAAGAATCATAACAGTTGTTCATAATCAATCAGTGCACTGTCAAAGAAGTGTACAGTTCCGGTCACAGCGCTTGGCGCCTGGCTAACGTAAGCTCTGGAATGACGTTTCACCTCTATTTGCCTTAGTACCAACAAAAGAATCATAACAGTTGTTCATAATCAATCAGTGCACTGTCAAAGAAGTGTACAGTTCGGGTCACAGCGCTTGGCGCCTGGTTAACGTAAGCTCTGGAATGACGTTTCAAAAGAATCATAACAGTTGTTCATAATCAATCAGTGCACTGTCAAAGAAGTGTACAGTTCGGGTCACAGCGCTTGGCGCCTGTTTAACGTAAGCACTGGAATGACGTTTCAAAAGAATCATAACAGTTGTTCATAATCAATCAGTGCACTGTCAAAGAAGTGTACAGTTCGGGTCACAGCGCTTGGCGCCTGGTTAACGTAAGCACTGGAATGACGTTTCAAAAGAATCATAACAGTTGTTCATAATCAATCAGTGCACTGTCAAAGAAGCGTACAGTTCGGGTCACAGCGCTTGGCGCCTGGTTAACGTAAGCTCTGGAATGACGTTTCAAAAGAATCATAACAGTTGTTCATAATCAATCAGTGCACTGTCAAAGAAGTGTACAGTTCGGGTCACAGCGCTTGGCGCCTGGTTAACGTAAGCACTGGAATGACGTTTCTCCCCTATTTGGCTTAGTACCAACAAAAGAATCATAACAGTTGTTCATAATCAATCAGTGCACTGTCAAAGAAGTGTACAGTTCGGGTCACAGCGCTTGGCGCCTGGTTAACGTAAGCACTGGAATGACGTTTCAAAAGAATCATAACAGTTGTTCATAATCAATCAGTGCACTGTCAAAGAAGTGTACAGTTCGGGTCACAGTGCTTGGCGCCTGGTTAACGTAAGCACTGGAATGACGTTTCACCTCTATTTGGCTTAGTACCAACAAAAGAATCATAACAGTTGTTCATAATCAATCAGTGCACTGTCAAAGAAGTGTACAGTTCGGGTCACAGCGCTTGGCGCCTGGTTAACGTAAGCACTGGAATGACGTTTCAAAAGAATCATAACAGTTGTTCATAATCAATCAGTGCACTGTCAAAGAAGTGTACAGTTCGGGTCACAGCGCTTGGCGCCTGGTTAACGTAAGCACTGGAATGACGTTTCAAAAGAATCATAACAGTTGTTCATAATCAATCAGTGCACTGTCAAAGAAGTGTACAGTTTGGGTCACAGCGCTTGGCGCCTGGTTAACGTAAGCACTGGAATGACGTTTCTCCCCTATTTGGCTTAGTACCAACAAAAGAATCATAACAGTTGTTCATAATCAATCAGTGCACTGTCAAAGAAGTGTACAGTTCAGGTCACAGCGCTTGGCGCCTGGTTAACGTAAGCTCTGGAATGACGTTTCTCCTCTATTTGGCTTAGTACCAACAAAAGAATCATAACAGTTGTTCATAATCAATCAGTGCACTGTCAAAGAAGTGTACAGTTCGGGTCACAGCGCTTGGCACCTGGTTAACGTAAGCTCTGGAATGACGTTTCAAAAGAATCATAACAGTTGTTCATAATCAATCAGTGCACTGTCAAAGAAGTGTACAGTTCGGGTCACAGCGCTTGGCGCCTGGTTAACGTAAGCACTGGAATGACGTTTCAAAAGAATCATAACAGTTGTTCATAATCAATCAGTGCACTGTCAAAGAAGTGTACAGTTCGGGTCACAGCACTTGGCGCCTGGCTAACGTAAGCTCTGGAATGACGTTTAAAAAGAATCATAACAGTTGTTCATAATCAATCAGTGCACTGTCAAAGAAGTGTACAGTTCGGGTCACAGCGCTTGGCGCCTGGTTAACGTAAGCTCTGGAATGATGTTTAAAAAGAATCATAACAGTTGTTCATAATCAATCAGTGCACTGTCAAAGAAGTGTACAGTTCCGGTCACAGCGCTTGGCGCCTGGCTAACGTAAGCTCTGGAATGACGTTTCACCTCTATTTGCCTTAGTACCAACAAAAGAATCATAACAGTTGTTCATAATCAATCAGTGCACTGTCAAAGAAGTGTACAGTTCGGGTCACAGCGCTTGGCGCCTGGTTAACGTAAGCTCTGGAATGACGTTTCAAAAGAATCATAACAGTTGCTCATAATCAATCAGTGCACTGTCAAAGAAGTGTACAGTTCGGGTCACAGCGCTTGGCGCCTGGTTAACGTAAGCACTGGAATGACGTTTCAAAAGAATCATAACAGTTGTTCATAATCAATCAGTGCACTGTCAAAGAAGTGTACAGTTCGGGTCACAGCTTTTGGCGCCTGGTTAACGTAAGCTCTGGAATGACGTTTCAAAAGAATCATAACAGTTGTTCATAATCAATCAGTGCACTGTCAAAGAAGTGTACAGTTCGGGTCACAGCGCTTGGCGCCTGGTTAACGTAAGCACTGGAATGACGTTTCAAAAGAATCATAACAGTTGTTCATAATCAATCAGTGCACTGTCAAAGAAGCGTACAGTTCGGGTCACAGCGCTTGGCGCCTGGTTAACGTAAGCTCTGGAATGACGTTTCAAAAGAATCATAACAGTTGTTCATAATCAATCAGTGCACTGTTAAAGAAGTGTACAGTTCGGGTCACAGCGCTTGGCGCCTGGTTAACGTAAGCTCTGGAATGACGTTTCAAAAGAATCATAACAGTTGTTCATAATCAATCAGTGCACTGTCAAAGAAGTGTACAGTTCGGGTCACAGCGCTTGGCGCCTGGTTAACGTAAGCACTGGAATGACGTTTCTCCCCTATTTGGCTTAGTACCAACAAAAGAATCATAACAGTTGTTCATAATCAATCAGTGCACTGTCAAAGAAGTGTACAGTTCAGGTCACAGCGCTTGGCGCCTGGTTAACGTAAGCTCTGGAATGACGTTTCTCCTCTATTTGGCTTAGTACCAACAAAAGAATCATAACAGTTGTTCATAATCAATCAGTGCACTGTCAAAGAAGTGTACAGTTCGGGTCACAGCGCTTGGCACCTGGTTAACGTAAGCTCTGGAATGACGTTTCAAAAGAATCATAACAGTTGTTCATAATCAATCAGTGCACTGTCAAAGAAGTGTACAGTTCGGGTCACAGCGCTTGGCGCCTGGCTAACGTAAGCTCTGGAATGACGTTTAAAAAGAATCATAACAGTTGTTCATAATCAATCAGTGCACTGTCAAAGAAGTGTACAGTTCGGGTCACAGCGCTTGGCGCCTGGTTAACGTAAGCTCTGGAATGACGTTTAAAAAGAATCATAACAGTTGTTCATAATCAATCAGTGCACTGTCAAAGAAGTGTACAGTTCGGGTCACAGCGCTTGGCGCCTGGCTAACGTAAGCTCTGGAATGACGTTTCACCTCTATTTGCCTTAGTACCAACAAAAGAATCATAACAGTTGTTCATAATCAATCAGTGCACTGTCAAAGAAGTGTACAGTTCGGGTCACAGCGCTTGGCGCCTGGTTAACGTAAGCTCTGGAATGCCGTTTCAAAAGAATCATAACAGTTGTTCATAATCAATCAGTGCACTGTTAAAGAAGTGTACAGTTCGGGTCACAGCGCTTGGCGCCTGGTTAACGTAAGCTCTGGAATGACGTTTCAAAAGAATCATAACAGTTGTTCATAATCAATCAGTGCACTGTCAAAGAAGTGTACAGTTCGGGTCACAGCGCTTGGCGCCTGGTTAACGTAAGCACTGGAATGACGTTTCAAAAGAATCTTAACAGTTGTTCATAATCAATCAGTGCACTGTCAAAGAAGTGTACAGTTCGGGTCACAGCGCTTGGCGCCTGGTTAACGTAAGCTCTGGAATGACGTTTCAAAAGAATCATAACAGTTGTTCATAATCAATCAGTGCACTGTCAAAGAAGTGTACAGTTCGGGTCACAGCGCTTGGCACCTGGTTAACGTAAGCACTGGAATGACGTTTCAAAAGAATCATAACAGTTGTTCATAATCAATCAGTGCACTGTCAAAGAAGCGTACAGTTCGGGTCACAGCGCTTGGCGCCTGGTTAACGTAAGCACTGGAATGACGTTTCAAAAGAATCATAACAGTTGTTCATAATCAATCAGTGCACTGTCAAAGAAGCGTACAGTTCGGGTCACAGCGCTTGGCGCCTGGTTAACGTAAGCACTGGAATGACGTTTCAAAAGAATCATAACAGTTGTTCATAATCAATCAGTGCACTGTCAAAGAAGCGTACAGTTCGGGTCACAGCGCTTGGCGCCTGGTTAACGTAAGCATTGGAATGACGTTTCAAAAGAATCATAACAGTTGTTCATAATCAATCAGTGCACTGTCAAAGAAGTGTACAGTTCGGGTCACAGCGCTTGGCGCCTGGTTAACGTAAGCTCTGGAATGACGTTTCAAAAGAATCATAACAGTTGTTCATAATCAATCAGTGCACTGTCAAAGAAGTGTACAGTTCGGGTGACAGCGCTTGGCGCCTGGTTAACGTAAGCTCTGGAATGCCGTTTCAAAAGAATCATAACAGTTGTTCATAATCAATCAGTGCACTGTCAAAGAAGTGTACAGTTCGGGTCACAGCGCTTGGCGCCTGATTAACGTAAGCTCTGGAATGACGTTTCTCCTCTATTTGGCTTAGTACCAACAAAAGAATCATAACGGTTGTTCATAATCAATCAGTACACTGTCAAAGAAGTGTACAGTTCGGGTCACAGCGCTTGGCGCCTGGCTAACGTAAGCTCTGGAATGACGTTTCTCCTCTATTTGGCTTAGTACCAACAAAAGAATCATAACAGTTGTTTATAATCAATCAGTGCACTGTCAAAGAAGTGTACAGTTCGGGTCACAGCGCTTGGCGCCTGGTTAACGTAAGCACTGGAATGACGTTTCAAAAGAATCATAACAATTGTTCATAATCAATCAGTGCACTGTCAAAGAAGTGTACAGTTCGGGTCACAGCGCTTGGAACCTGGTTAACGTAAGCTCTGGAATGACGTTTCAAAAGAATCATAACAGTTGTTCATAATCAATCAGTACACTGTCAAAGAAGTGTACAGTTCGGGTCACAGCGCTTGGCGCCTGGTTAACGTAAGCTCTGGAATGACGTTTAAAAAGAATCATAACAGTTGTTCATAATCAATCAGTGCACTGTCAAAGAAGTGTACAGTTCGGGTCACAGCGCTTGGCGCCTGGCTAAAATAAGCTCTGGAATGACGTTTCACCTCTATTTGGCTTAGTACCAACAAAAGAATCATAACAGTTGTTCATAATCAATCAGTGCACTGTCAAAGAAGTGTACAGTTCGGGTCACAGCGCTTGGCGCCTGGTTAACGTAAGCACTGGAATGACGTTTCAAAAGAATCATAACAGTTGTTCATAATCAATCAGTGCACTGTCAAAGAAGTGTACAGTTCGGGTCACAGCGCTTGGCGCCTGGTTAACGTAAGCTCTGGAATGACGTTTCAAAAGAATCATAACAGTTGTTCATAATCAATCAGTGCACTGTCAAAGAAGTGTACAGTTCGGGTCACAGCGCTTGGCGCCTGGTTAACGTAAGCTCTGGAATGACGTTTCAAAAGAATCATAACAGTTGTTCATAATCAATCAGTGCACTGTCAAAGAAGCGTACAGTTCGGGTCACAGCGCTTGGCGCCTGGTTAACGTAAGCTCTGGAATGACGTTTCTCCTCTATTTGGCTTAGTACCAACAAAAGAATCATAACGGTTGTTCATAATCAATCAGTGCACTGTCAAAGAAGTGTACAGTTCGGGTCACAGCGCTTGGCGCCTGGCTAACGTAAGCTCTGGAATGACGTTTCTCCTCTATTTGGCTTAGTACCAACAAAAGAATCATAACAGTTGTTCATAATCAATCAGTGCACTGTCAAAGAAGTGTACAGTTCGGGTCACAGCGCTTGGCGCCTGGTTAACGTAAGCACTGGAATGACGTTTCAAAAGAATCATAACAGTTGTTCATAATCAATCAGCCCAGATAGCAAGAAAGTGTGCTGCAAATATGCGTTTGGTTCATTTTTCGTTCGCTGTTGAATACTTCCAGTATTATTTGCAGCAAGTTTGCCAGATACATGCTTGCAAGGAACTTCGTCGTAGTTACCAAAGGCGCCGCGTTGTTGCCCGAGCGCGCTGCTAATCTATGCGCGTAAACCTTACAATACGTTTTCTGCAAACTTTCTGTTGAGAAGTTTGTGGCCCTAAGTTACTAAAACCGCCACTTCGCTAGCGCTAACGTCGCGCGTCGTCGTTGGCCGTCGCCATCTTATTTCTCCTTGCTATTCAGTGAGTAACGTTTCGCCGGGCAAAGAATTATTGAAGGTTAAAGTTAAGTTGAGTATCATTGTTTTTATAGTGGCTTCTTTAGTGACTTTCATGTTTAAGGTAAGTGCAATCCCAGCTCTTAATTTATTACCGCTTTTTGGTATAGGATACTCAAATTTTGTTTTCAACTAACCAATGGGAAACTAATACTGGCTGTCCAAACACTACGGACTGTAATATCTAAACATCGTTCTGTGTTCAACGAGTGTGTTTGCTAATAAAGTATTTATAACTTTTAAAAATTTCATACACTGTATTGCTAAGTAATTAATGAATTCGAGGTGTTGTCATGGTCATAGCAGTTAATTAACAAGGACGATTTGAAGAATAAACATTTGTTTACTGAATAAGTTATGTTTGAATATTTACAAACTTTGCCAGGCTTTATTTGTTGTTAAACTATTTGAAAACCCATATTTAATTAATTATATAAATTCCTAATGATTTTAATCATTAGAGTGTACCGTACTAACTTATACTCTCATAAGTTAGCCCTATAGCCCTAATTTAGTTTTTTTTTAAGGCAAGGAATTATAATTTGTGTTTAAGTTAGTACCTCTAGAAAAATTCTGTCCAAAATTCTTAACAGTGTCTATTTAGTAAGTTTTTTTATCGTGTAACTTACGGTATGTTTGCATTTTGCATACTTCTCAAAGGTCAAACGAATATTGCTTCACTAGAATGTAAGTTAACGATTAAGTTACTTCGTCGTAATGAAGTACTTTGTTCAAAGGCGGAACAAACGGACAGCATCGTGTATTAAAGTGTGAAAGCTAAAACTACCGGTAATTAATACATGGGTTGACATAGGTACCAATTCAAGTGTTTCTGATAAATAGTGTTGAGTCTTACAAAATTCAGCCCGAGAAAGTACGATTAACTAGGCCTAACTCATTTAACAACATTTGTGATATTGTTCTTGATTAGGCCTTAATATTTCCAGGGAATATTTTTTTCTTATATAACAACTCGCAAACTTGCAAGTTATTTTCGCTTTATTATTTACATTTGTACCTTTTTATTTGGGTAGAATTGATAACCGTTTTAATAATTCAGTAGGCCTAGTTAGTTATATTTAAAAATTCACTGTTAATGGTACATTATGTTACTAATATTTGTAATATGGGTGCAGTACAGTAAGCGTCCACCAGAAAAATCAAATAGCCTATAAAATATCAAACCACTATGATACATCAATATTACAGATGAGAATATCTACACCTTTAAAAGAGAACATCACACATAAATTCTCCTACTTTCCATTTACTTAGAGTTGAAATTTTGTACGCTAATTCTTTTGTCAGAAAGTAAATGGTTTTCATCCTGATCTGATCTTAAGTTAGTGCTCCGTCAGAGACCCCGACAAAGTTCCCATGTCCTTCTTCCTTATGGATTTAGTTTTGTTTGAGCTGATGAAAATAGAAACAACAGCTGATCTTGATTATACTAGATCACGGGCTAACCAGAGAATTCAGCACACAACTGTCATCAGGTTTTATAAAGCATTTGCGAGGCGAAGCCTGCGGGTAACAGCTGGTCAAAAACAAAATGAAAAATCCGAACCAAGGCAAAAACAGTGCTCTGCGGGGTTAGGTTAGGTTAGTTTATCTTAATTTAAGCTAACCTTTCACTATTGACTTAGATTAAGTTAATTTATTGTAAAGTAAAACACTTTATGATCGAGTATTAAAAACTATAACAATCGAATGGGAATATGGTTATCTGTGTATCAATCATGGTAAACGAATATTTTATAATCGATTGTTTTGGACGCTTATCGTACTGTACCCTTTAAAATAAATGTATCAGAGTATTAGAGTATTGTTAGATGTATCAGAGTAGTGTTAAAATGTATTTAACTTCCTGTTACAAGTTTATCATATTTGGTCTATTGACAGTAAAATTAAATCAACATAATTTATCCGTTTTAATGATTGAATATAATAATTTAACAGAACTAAGTTTTGAATAACAACATTTTTTAAGTTGTTTATGAAATATATATAATCTTATCTTTGATAGCATGTAGGGCCTACTGAATTAGAATTCTTTATTCATTGCAATATCGGGGACCTATTGGTCATGAAATTTTACAACTGATGGTGGAATTAAGGCTCCAGTCTACCCTACAGGAAAATCTGCATCGCTGCATGAAAATACATGGTTAAGATTGGGAAGATAAGCGTTGCGGAGGTCTGCAGGATCCCTGTTCGTGGCTATGATAATTATCAACATATTATAAATGGGATTTGATTGAGTAAAATGAGTAAATCTTTACACAAATGATTACGTTTATAAAATTGGACAAACATTGTAGGTACCGGTAACTATAGTGTCATGCATGAAAAGGTGTATTAAGAGAAATAATTAGAGTTACCAGTAATTATTTTTTTAACTAGAGCAGTCATCAAAATGGTCATAGCACCATTCATAATATATTATCTCAAAATACAATAAATGTTAAAATCTTGAATATTGTTAAATTTGTACTAAATAATTATAATGAAAACATTAGCAATAACTTAAATACACAATTAATTCATTGATACTATGAAGAATGAATATGAAGTACCGGTAAGGAATTTGAGTTTTTTAAAGACTAAAATAAAGTACCAATGCACTCAGCAGTATAAAGTTGGAATGCAAATTGATAAAAAAAA
This sequence comes from Allygus modestus, assembly GCA_963675035.1. Taxonomy (NCBI): domain Eukaryota; kingdom Metazoa; phylum Arthropoda; class Insecta; order Hemiptera; family Cicadellidae; genus Allygus; species Allygus modestus. The sequence goes on along the minus strand of OY776111.1, from coordinate 178,663,897 downwards.
TCACCTTTTTAACTTATATTGTTTTCAAATAGTCACTTTCCAGACATTTAAAAAAGACTTTGTATTTGTACTTCTAGATCCAGTGATGAGGGTGTTCCCAAAGGCAACTGAGGAGCTACTAAAAACATGATGGGATTCCTCAATCAGGCCAAAACTAGAATTATACAAAAGTAAGTTTATATAAATGTTTGCACTAAGTTCAATTTTCATAATTTAGGGCGGGTTTTTGTTGTATTCGTACTACTTTGTCTTCGGTACACTGATTATTTTCCTATGAGGATTGAGGTAAGAATGTATTCCAGTAGTACCTAGGTCTTGTTTTGGGATTTCCTGCCACCGAGCCAGCTTGAAGCCTACTTGAAGGTACTGGAGATAATCTTTATACACCCTCCCATTTTTGTATGATTACGTTGGAAAAACAAATAACTTTTGTCTCTTTTGAGAGGTCTACACAAATGATTTAATTTCTTCCTTCTGTTTAAGTGCTAGAATAGCATACAACTGTTTTCCAGTAGTATAGTTTTTTTATGGAGGGATTCCCCTCCCCTACTTTACTTACTCGTAGGCTAGACCCCCACCTACTATCAATAAAATAAAATCCTGGCTTCGTCACTGTTCAGAATATTGTTAACTGACTCACTTTTAATGTTTAACCTCTGTTCACATTGATTAGCCCCCAAAGCTGATAAGTCAATTACAAAAACAGGTTATTTTACCTCCGTCTTCAGCTTTAAGTTTATCCAAACTGGACTACCGCGGTTTCAGAAGCTTAATTTTGCTTTCATCTTCAGGTCTTGAAGTTCAATAAAATCTTACAGAATTTGCATGTCTGTCGTCAAAGTTTTCAAAAGCCACACAATACTGAACATAAACACACGACTACGGAAAACATTTAAAGTGCACTATAACGCGTACCGGTCGGTAGGTGAACGCCGACTGAAGTGGACATGGCAGAGCGGAAGATGAAACGGCAGTTGGATTTTGGACTGCCTTATCGTAGTTCCTGAACTTACTGAACTTATGTCCTGGTTAACTTAAAGCTGAAGACGGGTATATTAACCTGTATTTTTCAATTTAAGCTCAAGTCAAAAAATTGTGTACGTTTCTACCTGCTTCCCCCATAAGGCCAATATTAACTTTAAAAGCCCGTCATTTTGACAAGCAAAAAATACCTAGTGATTTCAGCGAGCAAAATTTTGATATAATAACTTATAGCCATTTAACAAAATTAAAAAATTTCAATATTTACAATGTTTTATGGATGAACTATATGTGACATGAAATGGATATGAAAATATGACATCTTTAGGTATTTTGTTGCTCTTTAAAATAAATAATACATAATTGATTTAGGATAATCGAATGAGGAGGGATGGACTTATCCAAATACTTGAAGCGCTGGAGATAATTTGTATGCACCCGCACCCTCCCATTGTTGTATGATTACGATGGAAAACAGATAACCTTTGTCTCTATTTAGCGGTCTATGCAAATGATTCAATGTCTTCCTTCTGTTTAAGCACTAGAATAGCATAAAATCTGTTTTCCAGTAGTATACTTTTTTATGGAGGTATTCCCCTCCCCCCACTTTACTGGGGTATATTTTATGTACCCCAGACCTTCCTCGAGGGCTAGACCCCACGTACCATCAGTAAAATAAAATCCTGGCTTCGTCACTGTTCAGAATATTGTTAACTGACTTACTTTTAATGTTTAAGCTCTAGTCACAAAACCTTTCATGTTTCTACCTGCTTCCCCCATAAGGCAAATATTACTAACTTTAAAAGCCCGTCCTTCCAAAATGGATAATCCAATATCGTTGATTTAAGGCTCATTTTGAAGAGCAAAAAATTCCTAGTAATTTCAAGAGCAAAATTTCTATATCACAAAAATAATCATTCAACAAAATTCTAAAATGTTAAATATTTACAATGTTTTATGGATAAACTAGGCCTATAAGTAATTTTGTTGCGGTTTAAATGAACAATTCATCATTGATTTAGGATAATCGGATGAGGAGGGATGGGTTTTGAAATTTAACATCGGTCTAATGGGAGAATAAGCAGGTAGAAGCAGAGGACTGGAGCCCCCTCTCAAGATTTTTTTACAGAATGTAAATTTGTTTGAATAAGTTTTTTTTATTTGTTTCAGTGAACAAGGTGTAAGGAAACAGCAGTCACATGGTGCTGACTTCATTAGGAAATGAAATGTTGTATAGCTTTCCTTTAGTTACCTATAACATATTTTAAATAAATAATAATTTACAAAATACCAAATTATGTTTATTTTACCATTTCCTTTTTTGATAAAGTTCCCTTACTTTGAATTTTTCTATTTTTCATTTGCCGGAAAAGGCAATTTAATTATTAAGATTAAATCATGTAAAGTTAAATAGGTGTTCGAATGCTTTAAAAAGCATTTTATTGACTTATTCTAGTTACAGAAAACACCACATCAATATTTTCAAATATTTGTGTAAATATAACAATCATATATGCTTTCAAACAAATTGTGGAGTGTTTAAAAATGTATAGTAGGCAAAATTATAGGGTTTTTAGGTCACAGGTAACTTTTGTTCTAAATCTATGATTCACAATAAATTTGTTTGATATGATAGTGTATGATAAACTATACTAACTGAATCTCAAAAATATAATTTTGTTTGTATGTTGAATAACCATCAAAATTTAAACAGTCAGTTCCAATAGGCTAGGACAATTGTATGAGGCTGTTGCAATAATTATTTGTCATACAAAAATCAGTGTAAATGAATTTAACCTCAATCTTGCAGTATTATTATTGGTTGGCAGCATCATTAATAAGTACCTGGGGGCCGAGCTTTGCTCGGAGGAAGGCCAGTCAGTTTGTTTAGATGACTCGGAGTAATATTTCACCACTTCCCCCTACTAATAATCAGATTTGTATTATTCATTTGCCTCTTTTCTACATTTTTAAGGTCCCTCAAGTTGTTATTTATAGCTCAATGTCCCTTTGATTTATTTTACTACTCTATATATGTAATCTTAACTCAAATATTTTCTCTGCTCTCAGGAAACCACATGTTAATAATCATAAACAACATGAGTATTACTTTGACAGTTCCCTGGTTGATTATGAACAGCTGTTACAATTCTTTTGTTTTCATTTGAAACTCCATAAGCCCAATGTTAATTATTTTAACTTTTCATTTTAGTTTTTTTACATTATTTGATTTTTCCTAGGAATGAGGCCTGTCTAGAACTTATTTTTATCCCAGAAATTAGTTATTTTGAACATTTGAAGGAAATCGTTGGAGCCATTTTTGAGATCCGTGTCGCAAGCAAGCAAACCTTACTCATATTAGAGTATAGGATTTTGTAGTTACAGAGGAAAATTGCAAACCATCATATAAAAATGTAAGTTCAATGAAAACATCCACTGCAAAATTGCTAGAAGTGTGAACAGTGTAGACTTGCATATTTGCAGAAAATATTTTGCAAACAAACATGTTAGCAATGAATATTAGCTGCACATATTCCACTGCAAATGTGCCACAAACCTTTTTTGCAAATCTGCAGCAAACTATCATGAACACATTCTGCAAACAGTTTTTGCATAGTTGCTACAAATATTCAGTGCAAATTTTCTGCAAACATTCTGTGAAAACGTTTCACAAACATTCCTTGCATATTTGCTACAAATATTCAATGCAAGTTTTCCGCAAACATTCAATGAAAACTTTCTGCAAATATGACAAGTGTAGACTTCCATACTTGCGGAAAGTTCTTCGCAAACAAACATGTTTGCAATGCATATTTTCTGCAAACATTTTGGTTTGCGGTTGAAAATGTTTTGCAAGTGTTCTGCAAATATTGCTTGCTATCTGGGAGTGCACTGTCAAAGAAGTGTAAAGTTCGGGTCACAGCGCTTGGCGCCTGGTTAACGTAAGCTCTGGAATGACGTTTCAAAAGAATCATAACAGTTGTTCATAATCAATCAGTACACTGTCAAAGAAGTGTACAGTTCGGGTCACATCGCTTGGCGCCTGGTTAACGTAAGCTCTGGAATGACGTTTAAAAAGAATCATAACAGTTGTTCATAATCAATCAGTGCACTGTCAAAGAAGTGTACAGTTCGGGTCACAGCGCTTGGCGCCTGGTTAACGTAAGCTCTGGAATGACGTTTCACCTCTATTTGGCTTAGTACCAACAAAAGAATCATAACAGTTGTTCATAATCAATCAGTGCACTGTCAAAGAAGTGTACAGTTCGGGTCACAGCGCTTGGCGCCTGGTTAACGTAAGCTCTGGAATGACGTTTCAAAAGAATCATAACAGTTGTTCATAATCAATCAGTGCACTGTCAAAGAAGTGTACAGTTCGGGTGACAGCGCTTGGCGCCTGGTTAACGTAAGCTCTGGAATGACGTTTCAAAAGAATCATAACAGTTGTTCATAATCAATCGGTGCACCGTCAAAGAAGTGTACAGTTCGGGTGACAGCGCTTGGCGCCTGGTTAACGTAAGCTCTGGAATGCCGTTTCAAAAGAATCATAACAGTTGTTCATAATCAATCAGTGCACTGTTAAAGAAGTGTACAGTTCGGGTCACAGCGCTTGGCGCCTGGTTAACGTAAGCTCTGGAATGACGTTTCAAAAGAATCATAACAGTTGTTCATAATCAATCAGTGCACTGTCAAAGAAGTGTACAGTTCGGGTCACAGCGCTTGGCGCCTGGTTAACGTAAGCTCTGGAATGACGTTTCACCTCTATTTGGCTTAGTACCAACAAAAGAATCATAACAGTTGTTCATAATCAATCAGTGCACTGTCAAAGAAGTGTACAGTTCGGGTCACAGCGCTTGGCGCCTGGTTAACGTAAGCTCTGGAATGACGTTTCAAAAGAATCATAACAGTTGTTCATAATCAATCAGTGCACTGTCAAAGAAGTGTACAGTTCGGGTGACAGCGCTTGGCGCCTGGTTAACGTAAGCTCTGGAATGACGTTTCAAAAGAATCATAACAGTTGTTCATAATCAATCGGTGCACCGTCAAAGAAGTGTACAGTTCGGGTGACAGCGCTTGGCGCCTGGTTAACGTAAGCTCTGGAATGCCGTTTCAAAAGAATCATAACAGTTGTTCATAATCAATCAGTGCACTGTTAAAGAAGTGTACAGTTCGGGTCACAGCGCTTGGCGCCTGGTTAACGTAAGCTCTGGAATGACGTTTCAAAAGAATCATAACAGTTGTTCATAATCAATCAGTGCACTGTCAAAGAAGTGTACAGTTCGGGTCACAGCGCTTGGCGCCTGGTTAACGTAAGCTCTGGATGACGTTTCAAAAGAATCATAACAGTTGTTCATAATCAATCAGTGCACTGTCAAAGAAGTGTACAGTTCGGGTGACAGCGCTTGGCGCCTGGTTAACGTAAGCTCTGGAATGACGTTTCAAAAGAATCATAACAGTTGTTCATAATCAATCAGTGCACTGTCAAAGAAGTGTACAGTTCGGGTCACAGCGCTTGGCGCCTGGTTAACGTAAGCTCTGGATTGACGTTTCAAAAGAATCATAACAGTTGTTCATAATCAATCAGTGCACTGTCAAAGAAGTGTACAGTTCGGGTGACAGCGCTTGGCGCCTGGTTAACGTAAGCTCTGGAATGACGTTTCAAAAGAATCATAACAGTTGTTCATAATCAATCAGTGCACTGTCAAAGAAGTGTACAGTTCGGGTCACAGCGCTTGGCGCCTGGTTAACGTAAGCACTGGAATGATGTTTCAAAAGAATCATAACAGTTGTTCATAATCAAGCAGTGCACTGTCAAAGAAGTGTACAGTTCGGGTCACAGCGCTTGGCGCCTGGTTAACGTAAGCTCTGGAATGACGTTTCACCTCTATTTTGCTTAGTACCAACAAAAGAATCATAACAGTTGTTCATAATCAATCAGTGCACTGTCAAAGAAGTGTACAGTTCGGGTCACAGCGCTTGGCGCCTGGTTAACGTAAGCTCTGGAATGACGTTTCAAAAGAATCATAACAGTTGTTCTTAATCAATCAGTGCACTGTCAAAGAAGTGTACAGTTCGGGTGACAGCGCTTGGCGCCTGGTTAACGTAAGCTCTGGAATGACGTTTCAAAAGAATCATAACAGTTGTTCATAATCAATCAGTGCACCGTCAAAGAAGTGTACAGTTCGGGTGACAGCGCTTGGCGCCTGGTTAACGTAAGCTCTGGAATGACGTTTCAAAAGAATCATAACAGTTGTTCATAATCAATCAGTGCACTGTTAAAGAAGTGTACAGTTCGGGTCACAGCGCTTGGCGCCTGGTTAACGTAAGCTCTGGAATGACGTTTCAAAAGAATCATAACAGTTGTTCATAATCAATCAGTGCACTGTCAAAGAAGTGTACAGTTCGGGTCACAGCGCTTGGCGCCTGGTTAACGTAAGCTCTGGATGACGTTTCAAAAGAATCATAACAGTTGTTCATAATCAATCAGTGCACTGTCAAAGAAGTGTACAGTTCGGGTGACAGCGCTTGGCGCCTGGTTAACGTAAGCTCTGGAATGACGTTTCAAAAGAATCATAACAGTTGTTCATAATCAATCAGTGCACTGTCAAAGAAGTGTACAGTTCGGGTCACTGCGCTTGGCGCCTGGTTAACGTAAGCTCTGGATTGACGTTTCAAAAGAATCATAACAGTTGTTCATAATCAATCAGTGCACTGTCAAAGAAGTGTACAGTTCGGGTGACAGCGCTTGGCGCCTGGTTAACGTAAGCTCTGGAATGACGTTTCAAAAGAATCATAACAGTTGTTCATAATCAATCAGTGCACTGTCAAAGAAGTGTACAGTTCGGGTCACAGCGCTTGGCGCCTGGTTAACGTAAGCACTGGAATGATGTTTCAAAAGAATCATAACAGTTGTTCATAATCAAGCAGTGCACTGTCAAAGAAGTGTACAGTTCGGGTCACAGCGCTTGGCGCCTGGCTAACGTAAGCTCTGGAATGACGTTTCACCTCTATTTGGCTTAGTACCAACAAAAGAATCATAAGAGTTGTTCATAATCAATCAGTGCACTGTCAAAGAAGTGTACAGTTCGGGTCACAGCGCTTGGCGCCTGGTTAACGTAAGCTCTGGAATGACGTTTCAAAAGAATCATAACAGTTGTTCATAATCAATCAGTGCACTGTCAAAGAAGTGTACAGTTCGCGTCACAGCGCTTGGCGCCTGGTTAACGTAAGCTCTGGAATGACGTTTCAAAAGAATCATAACAGTTGTTCATAATCAATCAGTGCACTGTCAAAGAAGTGTACAGTTCGGGTCACAGCGCTTGGCGCCTGGCTAACGTAAGCTCTGGAATGACGTTTCACCTCTATTTGGCTTAGTACCAACAAAAGAATCATAACAGTTGTTCATAATCAATCAGTGCACTGTCAAAGAAGTGTACAGTTCGGGTAACAGCGCTTGGCGCCTGGTTAACGTAAGCACTGGAATGACGTTTCAAAAGAATCATAACAGTTGTTCATAATCAATCAGTGCACTGTCAAAGAAGTGTACAGTTCGGGTCACAGCGCTTGGCGCCTGGTTAACGTAAGCACTGGAATGACGTTTCAAAAGAATCATAACAGTTGTTCATAATCAATCAGTGCACTGTCAAAGAAGTGTACAGTTTGGGTCACAGCGCTTGGCGCCTGGTTAACGTAAGCACTGGAATGACGTTTCAAAAGAATCATAACAGTTGTTCATAATCAATCAGTGCACTGTCAAAGAAGTGTACAGTTCGGGTCACAGCGCTTGGCGCCTGGTTAACGTAAGCTCTGGAATGACGTTTCAAAAGAATCATAACAGTTGTTCATAATCAATCAGTGCACTGTCAAAGAAGTGTACAGTTCGGGTCACAGCGCTTGGCGCCTGGTTAACGTAAGCTCTGGAATGACGTTTCAAAAGAATCATAACAGTTGTTCATAATCAATCAGTGCACTGTCAAAGAAGTGTACAGTTCGGGTCACAGCGCTTGGCGCCTGGTTAACGTAAGCTCTGGTATGACGTTTCACCTCTATTTGGCTTAGTACCAACAAATTAGTTACAGTATACTTTTGTCAATAGAAAAACCAAATTACTTTATTTAATTTTAAAACATTGGTTTTGATTATTGTCGTATTATCTGCTTTTATTTACGAGCAAATTGAGTAGTTTCTTGCCCTTCCCAGGCGCCAAGCACCATGGCCCGAAAAGTACTATTATTATAGTTTAGGTATTAACATGTGGTTTCCTGAGAGCAGTGACTAAAACCTTCGAGTGAAGATTACATGTTTAGAGTGGTAAAATAAGTCAAAGGGACTTTGAGTTATAAATAACAACTGGAGTTACCTTAAAAATGCAGAAAAGAGGCAAATTAACTATACAAATATGATATAATCAGTAGAGGGAAGTAGTGAAATATTACTCCAAGTCATCTAATCAAACTGACTGACCTTCCCCGAGCAAATCTCGTCCCCCAGGTACTTTACATACTCCTCGCTACCTAAATAAGTGGTCAGCTGATTAAAATATTTTGAAATAGTCATCTGTGAAAATCATAGTTCTTTCCTCCATAACACTAGCATGGTAACTTTAAAGTCCAGTGAGTCATAGCTCTAAGGTCCTAGGACTTTGATTAGTGGCTATAAACATTCCTCGAGTTAACCTGAATGACCATGCAAAGTTGCATCGCAACCGGTTGAGTGGTATTCAAGCGCATAAACATAAAATATGCCTACAACCTTCTTTATTTATTTAGATTTGATGAATTTGCATTAACTAACTTAAAACCACTTTTAACTCTGTTCTTAATTAGTTTTGTTTCTAGATCCATCAGTCATATTTAAATATATCCCAAATCAAATAATACGAGATTAGCGATTCGAATGTATGTGTCTGGTCAAAAAACAAAAAATGTCTTATACACAAACGACAACTCTGATTTAAAATGTCGAGGAGACACACAGCCAAGTCGGTTTCAAGTTATTTATGTTTGCCACAAAGCACTTACGCTAACACGTGCTAATGGAGGGGAGTGTTGGACCCGGTCCGACACGCGATAACTTATGGCACCGTAACACCTCACACCCCTTGCGATCTTAGACTGTGAAAGAGTGTGCTTATTTAAACAAAACAAAACAGTGTAAAGGTGTTTACTACTAGGCTTTAACATCATTGCTGTATCTTAGTCCCTGTAGAACACTTTGAAAACAAAAAAGCATATTAATAAATTAGTGTTGTGTTTATTAGAGATACAAAATATGAATACGAGTGAAAAATCTTGTATTTAGTGGAATAAAGTAGGTCTTACGTTTAAAAAGGGAAATTTTATATTGATAAAACCCTTGGATTCACTATCAATATTCAAAGTGCACACATGTTATAGTAATCAAAGAACGGTGACCATCGCGGTAAAACGATGATTATCGTGAGATCGTGGCCTAATGACGATGTCGCCTTTCCGCTACCGTGGCTTTTAACGGGTTTCAAGGTCGTATATACTCGTACAACTTTGTAACAGATGACTTTTGTATTTAGTTTAATGTTTTCCATAATTATAACATTGGTTGGGAAACATTGAAACAAGTTGATTGTTTCACAAAATATATACTTTATGTACTACAGCAGTGTTAGTTTTAATGAACAATTTTTATTTTCAGGCGCCTGAACTGTTTTGATGATTTTATTGGTTATAAAATTATTTTCAAGAAATTTTGTAAGTAGTATCCATTAATCTTTAAAGTTTTATCAGTTTAAAGGTTTGGTTGTTTTAGGTTTAGGCTTTTAGGTTCTAGTTTTAGGTTTATTGGGTACAATCCTTTTGGCTGCAGCATAATCGGTCTGCCGGCATGGTAAATAGATTACTGAGTCTTAGTGTGAATTAAATACAAATATATTTTCGGGCATTAATCATGACCAATTGCTTTTTTAACTATACGTTTAAAGGTATTTTATTAATTACAAATTTAACATATCAATAACGGTTGATAAAATAACTTTTGAGTTTCGAATATATTTGAGGGTGGCCAATGTGAACGAACTTTGGGAAGCTGTTTGACTAAGACCTATTGACATTGCGAGGTATATCAGCCGTTATTTTATCTCACCTTATGAGGAATTTTATAGTTAGAAATAACATAATTAAAGCCTTCAGCCATAACATTGCAGCAATGAAACCAATTCAAATATAGTTTATTATATAAAGCTGTTACATTACTTTATGTAACTCTACATAAATGGTGATAATTACTTATCATGTAACAAATTAATCTCACGGTGTAAATATAATGTATGATTTCAAACCGTTTTTATCAATCAAATAAATCATGTTTGGTGAATACAAACTTGAATAAAAAAATAAGGATAACAATTTACAACTTGTTAAAGCTAAGTTAGAAGTGCAGACATCTCTAACGAGATCTCGCTTCTCGTAGTTACCGCCAACATTGTGCATATGCATAATGCGTCATAAGAAAACTTATATTTTTATTCATTTTGAATCTTTACATATGTTTAAATTTATTTATTTATTTATACTATGGATAAATATTATTTGTGTGTTGGTGTATGTAAGAGAGAGAAGGATATGGTATTAGATAATTTCACTTAATAACTTTATTTCGATCTTTTAATCATTGACAACGTTAATTGTGATTCCACTCACTCGTTATCAGTTCTTGAAGTAGGTTCTACTTCCTCTTCAACTAGTGCCGCAATTACGTATTGGACATTGTACACTGCCCAGTATTCCTGAATAGGCGAATCAACGGAGTATAGGGAGGCCAAAATTAAATTTAGTTATTGTCTTCTTGCTCAAATTGCTAAGAGTTCTTGTGGACACTGCAGTAGCCTATAATATGGGATTTCCCTCGGTTGGTGGTATGGTGCCTTAAATACTGCATCAATAATGTTAATAACAAATCATGGTTTATTCTTCTTGATTCGATGCACTTTATTACATGGCGAAAATATGTACATTATCTCTTCCTAAAATAAAAACCATTTTACTCTATCAGTAAATAAGAACAGTCTTACTTGGTATATAATAACTTTATGGGGCTGATTCTCGGCTATAAGATTGGCTGCCGTACTTGGAAGCTGTACTTGAAATTGGCAAACCGTACTTGCAATTGGCAAACCGTACTTGGAATTGGCAAACCGTACTTGGAATTGGCAAACCGTACTTGGACCTCGTCTGCAACAATTATACAAAAGAAATAATAACAGGTATTATCTTATATTTTATACATTTACTGCAAACAGAATTATTTGTGATGAGATTTTACAGTTTATTAACATTTTGCAAACATGTGCTTTTCCATCCAAATGAAACATGAAAATTTAATATTTAATATTTGGCAATTACACAGTTATTAGTTTATATACATCTGAAATAGTTTCATACAATCTATAATATTATAAAGAAGAGGTGGTTTCTGTCTGTCTGTCTGTCTGTCTGATGTTCCGGGTGAACGCAACAACTACTGATCCGACTGGGCTGAAACTTTACACATAGGTATATCTTGAACCCATGCAACACATAGGACTATTCACTTCCTTAAAATCCCCTCGGGCTACGCCCCGTGAACGTCCTAAGTTTCAATGTTTACATTTCAGAAGAAAGTAAACATTCAGAAACTGTAATGCGAACAGCTGTGGACACTTCCATTTGACGCTTGGAAATTGCATTGACTAAAGAACGGGTAGAGAAAACCCCTGTACGAAGAACGGGTACGTCAGCTAGCTATTAATTAATATTAATGAACAAAAATATCAATGTGGCTTCATCTGGTTGTGGTCTATTTCTTATTTGCACAAAAAACTATTTTTAACGATACTTCCTGTACCCCCCCCCGATTTAATATTTTGTCCCCCCCAATTTTATATTTTTGCTCCGCGCCCCCGAATTTCACTTTCCCCCCTCCCGATTTTATAGTTTTCCCCCCTTCGATTTTATATTTTTTTGCCCCCCTCTCCCGATTTTACATTTTTGCTCCCCCATTTTTATTTTTGCCCCGACCCCAATTTTATATTTTGATACCCCCCTCTCCGATTTTATATTTTTATTTTATGTCCTCCCTCCATTATATATTTCCCCCCCACGATTTTATATTTTACACCCCCACCCCTCAATTTTATATTTATGCCCCCCTCCCCCCTCCCCGGTATATTTTTATTTTTATTGTACTTGAGTTTTTTTAATTCTAAAAGCGAATCAAAAGTGTTACGTGTACCGATTTAGAGTCGCAAACCACACGCCGTTTACTACCCGACAGAGTTCCTCGACTTAGCAACAGGATCCAAACTATCAGCCAGTATATTTCGTTAATTAACTTTCATTTAACTGTACATTAAACGTGTAAAATGTAATTTTAATGTTATAAAATAAAGTGGATTGTTATTTGCTTTAGTTAATCTACCATTTATATAAAACCTGTACGAAGGACGGGTACACAGCTAGTAATATATAAAATCATGGCAATCAATATTGTTTACAATACAAAGCATATAAATCATTTTTATAATATTTAAAATGGTTTTCAACTTACTATGTCAACAAGTATTTCGGTTACGTTTGGGAATCAGCCAACTAGTGAATTAATGAAGCTAACAAACTTAGACTTAATTGACAGCTGTTGTCCAGTTCTGCGAACTAGGTGAAATGAAATTCTTTATTTGGTGAGTCTAATGATCATACATTATACATTTTGCAATTTATTTAGTTTTTTTTAATAATTTAAATTTAATAACATTATTGCAATTACTTCAGTACAAAATATCCCGCTGCCTCCTTTAAATTTCAATTATTTTAAAAAGACAGTGGATTTATTTTATTATAAATCCAAACAATTCAAAATGCTTACCCTATCAATATTATTTACAGCAATACAGTTTCATTCGAAATACAAACATTTTGAAACAAAATAATATGAAACAACTCGCGGTTGACCAATTGACCACGTGCGTTCTGAATTCCTGGGACAAGTAGTTTCAAAATTGATCGCAAGAGGGAATCACCGTACAGAGCCCGTTGGACATGGTTTCAACTGTCACAGCTGGAGCGAAGCACGTGGAAAATCAATAATGATCGACAATTATTGCTGCCAACCCAAAAACCAATATTTTAGCTAAAAATCAATAATTCATTTCTTTTAATCGAGCTGAAAGTGCATATTTCTTATTCTACATTATTTAAAAACATATTTAAATCATATCCTTTCAAAATTCAAGATTTTTATGCAAGTTTAAAACCATAAATGTTCATTTTGACCTTTTATTATCAAAATACAAAATCTTAAACTAAATGAACCGTGATGGTCAACATAAAAATTACTTCGGCAGCTTCATTCCCTGACGAAAATTCGCCATGTATTGTTTTTACTTTCTCCCCCTATACGTAGTATATGGAGAAAGTATTGTTTTCGTCAGAATTTTCGAATTTGAGTTGTTAGTGGAAATATTCGTTTTGGTGCTCCCTGAACCCAAAAAAGTGGTTTTTACGTGATGTCTGTGTGTGTGTGTGTTTTGAATTTTTGATTTTGAAGGGTAATTATGCCCCAAAAATCGCCAAAAAACATGTAAAATCCAAATTTCTCAAAAACAGCTCTAACGATTTTGATTAAACTTTAGTGGTTTGTAGAGATTTAGGTTTCCAACAAAATGACACCACCCGCATTTCTGGAAAAATTCGGGTTCAGGTATTACAGGACTTAAAACATCCAAAATTCAGTTTTTGGATTTTTCATAAAAAATCATAAATGTTAAAAAAGATTATTTTTCACCATTAAAAAGAGCTAAAAAAACTAAAAGATTTTCATTCAAATTTGGCTAAAAGGGAGAAAGTATGTGTCAGTTTCCTGATACCGTTTATTTTGTGTGTGTTCGGAGTATCGTGTGTGATGTTTTGCATTATTTTCAAGTTTTTTTGTTTTTTTTTCAGTGTGAGGTGTTTAGTGTGGTGTTATGTGTGCCTTAAAACTATGTCAATCAATCATGCTAGCAGTCATACTCATACGTACTACCTTTCGCTCACATTCGTGCGATATTTTATACTCATGTACTCAAACTCAATCACAACCTGTTATGTTGCTGAAATTGGTGAAGTTCATTGTTTTACAAGCGATTCCTTTAAAATTTACATGAATAATAATCAATAACACATTCTTACGGTCTTAAATTATACAAAATTAATTATACTAACATAAAATTTCCCTTTTTCTATAGTTTTTGAATTCAAACTTGACACGTGTTAGGGCTAATTTTGTAATTTAAATTAACTTTTTTTTATAAAGACAGTTTCAATTTATGAAACCTAATATATTAAGAAAATATAAAAATAAAACTTAAAAAATAATAACAACTTATTAACAATTTATTTATTTGTAACATTTAAAAATGTTAAGTTTTAAGCCAAAAAAGCGGTATAATGATTTTAAAGGCCACTCAACATATAGCTAAGTAATTGCCACTTTTATGAGTAAAATCAATCAAATTATTTGTAAATTACCTCTATTATTTAACAAATTAAAATTACTCTTCTGCGGGTTGAACGATCTATAAAACTCTGCATATATTTTTTGTCATTATATACATTCGTACAAATAAATTTGAACAAATCATGTTTTTAGCACCAGTGGATCTGAAACGAAAACTAATTGTGGTCCCAGGTCTAGGTCCTTCCATGTTGACTACGGTATTAGATTCTTCCATTTAGGGGGCATTCGCTAAAAATATTTAGTTTAAGACCCGACTGTTAAGCTAACAATACCTCTAATCAATAAATATAACAACTGCGAAATATGGAAATAATTTGAAATAAACCTCAGCGAAAACAACTGAGAAACATCCTACGCAAAAGCATAAAATCTCTTCTCAGAGGAAAATGAGATCACGTCAACTATGTCTGGCTTTTTATGTCCTCTTCTCTCAACTTCACATGTCTTATGTCGTTACTACCTCGTTCGCGTTGTTTAAAAACTTACATACTCGTTGACGTATGTTAGTCAGTCTAAAATATACAGATATTAATTGTATTAATTATTAATATTGCATGGGGTAATATGCATAATATGCCCATATAGCACAGAATGTCAATTTGACGTAAAAAAGTGATCAAAGACGTCAAATTGATGTCAAATAAAATATTGGATGAAATATTGACGTCAAAATGATGTAACATTTTTTACATATATATCCTTTGATATAAAAGTATTATAATAGCAAAACTATTTTTTTTTTCAATTAGTTTTATTTAACTATAATTATTTTTAAAACCACCGAACCCATCAAAAGTTTTACATAATTTGAAGTAAAAATTACATACAATATTTGATCAGCACAGTATTCAACGCATATTCACAAACAAATTACAAAATTAAGTGTTTAGTTATTAATAATATGGCTTAGATGTAAATTTAAGTTATCATAGTTACATTTATTATCACACTCACTCACTAATAAGTACGGTTTATCCTCTCAATAATTTAAACATCCATTGACTCAATCTAATTTGGTACAGAAAGTCAAATCAAGCATTTCGCATATTCCGAAAAGCAGTTTACAATTTAACGGATAACTATTTATTTACAATTATGATTTAAAACTTAGTTATAGTTAAGGAAATAGGTATTGAAAATTAACCTAACAATTACAATGAAATATATGTTTGCATTTGGTTTTAGTTGTTCCTTTTCATTGGCTGGCGCGCATTGTTTTTCTGTCATTTCAGTCTTGTGGGGTTTTGTTGTTTATTACTGTTTGGTAAAGTAAAATATACGAAAGTTAATAAGTTCATCTAGTCTTAGCATCACATCTGCGTAATCAAGGAAGTTTATGGTAAGTAAAATCAAAACATATTTTAACTTAAAATAATACAGCATTAAGTTATTTTGACAAGGTTTTTCGGTTAGACCTAACCTACAATACTTGATGACATATCGCTTCCTTCAACTAAAATAATTTAAAATAAGCTTACTGCTGGGTAATAAATAATGAAAAATGTTGTAATCAAAATCCTACAAACTATGTTGGTATGATGCTTAAACAGGTGAATTGATTTAGGTACCAATAGCTTATTGAAACTTGGCGTGTGCAGGCCTAGGACTAGGTCAATATTGGCTTCAACACAGTTAAGCCTACATGTGTTTTTCTAGATCAAAAGCTAAGTCTGGGCTATAGGCCTTAAGAGGGGGCTCCAGTCCTCTGCGTCAACCTGTTTCTCCCATAAGACCAATGTTAATTTTCAAAGTCCGTCCCTCCTCAACGGGTTATCAGAAATTGATTATTCATGGTTCGTTTTAAAGATCAGAAATATATCTAGTGATTTCAATAAGCAGAATTTCGATATCATAAATAGCTCGCGCATAAAAACATGGTAAATATTGTACATTTTGAAATTTTATTGATCGATTATTATTTGAGATCTCTAAATTCTGCTTACTGAAATCGCTAGGTATATTTTTGCTCTTTAAAATGAGCCATAAATCAACGATAAACGATATCAAATAATCCGTTGAGGAGGAACGGACTCTGAAAGTTAGCATTGGCCTTATGGGGGAAGCAGGTAGAAACGTGAAAAGTTTCATGAATGGAGCGTCCTCTTAAATATGTTTGCGCCTAAAATACTAAAGTGGGCATTATTACCTATAAGTTATTCTTGTTTATTGTGTGTTGCAGAGTGCAAGCAGGACAAGGAGGACAAAAATAAGATCAAAATTAAGTTTAAATAAGTGTAATTAAGTACTAAAGTAAAAATTGCTGAATAAACATTTCTGTAGGCCTATTTATTTTCCTACTTATGCTTTAGGCCTAGTTTAAGAAAAACAATTAAAAACTAAGGAGAAAATATGCAACCTATTGTAAGTTATTTAGCTCATGAATGGCCTCAAATTGTTTAAATATTATATGAAATTTAAATAGGATTTATTGTTTTGGTAATTAGTTAAAATTGGAGTCACTAAATAATAAAAAACTAAATACTTTTTATGTGTTCACAGATATTGGTACCATGATACACTGTAATTTTGAATACGGTAGTTTTTATACAAATCAATGTAGTCTCTTTGAGGTCGGCTCAACATGTCTGGTAATTTTAATTCTGATCTTAAACACAAAATATATTGATATTTAAGACAGAACAAAATTCTCAAAACAACCTATTTTGAGTAACTTGAGAAACAAAACAATTCTGTGCATATCCTGGTAGAAAACAACATTTTATTTTAATAACTTACAGCACAATATTAACCACATTTTTACATCTTATTGATGTACATTTGACATCATATTGAAGTGCATTTTCCATCATTTTTTTCTTTTCTATACTGCTTGTTTTATATTAATTTGATAGCAATATGATGTCATGTTTGATGAGTTTTTTACGTCGTTTTTACATAAAATTGAGTGCCCTTTATACTTCCAATTGACATCAAATTGACGTAATTTTGACGACATTTGATGTCAAAATGACATCAAAAATATCAATGACATTGATATTTTTACATCAATTTTATGTCAAATTGATGTACTTGTGATATATGGGTGCCTATAACGTAATTTAATACCCCCGTCACAGCAAACCTGCGTACTCAGCGAATTTCCAATGCATGCATCTGTTTCTCACAACCACATAAAGCCATAAGTTTCATAAAAGTACATAAATAAATAAGTGATCTACAGCATTTTATTTATTCTCCATAAGAATAACATAGGGCTGAGTACGGAGGTTTGCTGCAACAAGGAACACAAAATATATGTTTTTATGCAATTATCAATATATCTCAACCAGTTGGAGCTACATACTAAGTTTTATTAATTTATGTTCATAATTAAGGGAGATATAAAACTTTACTTATTCTCCAAAAGAATAACATTAGGGCTGAGTATGCAGGTTTGCTGCTACTGGGGTAGTCAACAAAAAATCAATTGTTTCTGCAAATATCAATATACCAGAACTACGTGGAGCCACATACCAAGTCTCATCAATATACATTCATAAATAATCGAGATATCAAATTTTATTTATCCTTCATAAGGATAACATTGGACAACGTACTGTGTTTAGCACTTTGAATATCTCTGCAACGGTTGGACGTAGAACAACAATTAAAACACTAAAATGATTGTTTTGTAGAGGTGAATTGATTGGTAAAAGCAAATGTGAAGTTTACAATAAAATTAACTGAGGAAAAGCCAAAAACCTTTTTCCCATAAGATTAACATGGGAGATTTTATGAGCAGGTTTTTTGGATTTTCTCCGCAACCACTTAACCTAGGATAATTTAAAATAGTAAATTATTTGTTTTTTTTTATCTCTATAAAATGCTCAAACCCAAAATTTAGTGTTTTAAAAAATTTTAGGGGGGAAAGTGCAAAGAACAATTTTTTTGAAAATTTAAAACTCCCCATAAACCCTCCTTCCCATGGTCCACTTTACACATTTGAGCCAAATTTCATCGAAATCGGACTTTTTTTACTCAAGTTATCGTGTCAACGGACACACACACACACACACACACGCAGGTGTGTGTGTGTGTGTGTGTGTGTGTGTGTGTGTGTGTCCGTTAACACGATAACTTGACTAAAAAAAGTCCGATTTCGATGAGATTTGGCTCAAATGTGTAAAGTGGACCATGGGAAGGAGGGTTTATGGGGGGTTTTAAATTTTCAAAAAATCTGTTCTTTGCACTTTCCTCCCTAAAATTTTTTAAAACACTCAATTTTGGGTTTGAGCATTTTATAGAGCATAATGTTTCGAATTATATAAGACCGTGATCATGGCTTTTATAAGTCGAAACATGTAGTGTTAATTAATTAAAATATTTTCTCCAGGGTACTCATGTTACTTATTTTTCATCTATATATATGTATATATATAGATGAAATAGATATATATATATGAAATAGATATATATGTATATATATATAGATATAGGTATATATATATATACCTATATCTATATATATGTATATATATATATATATATATATATATATATATATATATATATATATATATATATATATATATATATATATATAGAGAGAGAGAGAGAGAGAGAGATGAAAAATAAGTAACATGAGTACCCTGGAGAAAATATTTTAATTAATTAACAGTACATGTTTCGACTTATAAAAGCCATGATCACGGTCTTATATAATTCGAAACATGTAGTGTTAATTAATTAAAATGTTGTCTCCGGGGTACTCATGTTACTTATTTTTCATCTATCGTATAGTAGCCCTTCTATGTGAATTTAATTTATATATATATATATATACATTTGAACGAATAGTGCTTTTGGCATTTGGGGACCTGAAAACAAAAAGTTATCATGGTCTCGGGCTTACCATGAGACCTACAGTAATAGCTTCTTCTCTATAGGGGAAATTCGCTAAAAATCGTTCATTGTATCATTTTTACATACTATCAACCGGTTTTAAGGTAAGTTGCATCTAACCTTTTGAATATACGAACACTATTGTTAATTATCCATTTGACATCGATTTTGAAACACTGGATAAACGAACGATCTATTACTGAGAGTGTTACTGATTGGAAGTTGTGAGGAGCGAGTGTGTAATAAAATATTGCCATAACGAGTTATGAGGAGAGTGAGTTATTCATTTGTTATAAAAAATGCATGTACTTCGTCTTGTCATAATATTTTTTAGGCCCACTTTCAGTTTCGGTTTTTGTTTCTTGCTAGCTCTTTAAGATCTCCTTTGGTTTCATTTAATATTGCTACATCGTCGGTAAAAGCAATAATATTTACTTTTTTGTTCCTATTTGTATTCTCATGTTTGTCTGCCTAACAGTCTGTATCGCATCTTCAATAGCGATATTAAATAATATTGGGGAGATCCCATCCTCCTGTGGCTACTTTGAACAATTCTGTTGTTTCTCCTTTAATTATGACTTTGCATCAAGACTCTTGAATAGTCATCTAAACTAATTCTATAATTTTTTGGGGATTCCATTTTTTCTAATTTTTCCCCAAATTTTTGTTCTATGTTAAGAGTGCGCCCTACCCCAGATTGAATGATCCGCACGATGTTGTTTAGCGCTGCGCCGGCGCCGCTACCAAGAAGGGCCATGCAAATTTACACTTGAAGACCTTTTTGTTCTCCTCAATCGCACTGTTATTTTACAGATTTCTTCCAAACTATTTGAAGTTTCCCACTTTTCAGATTCCAATCTAGGTATTGTACGGTTCCTTTTTACCAAAATAATTGTCTCCTTACGTTAGGAAGCTTTAGAAAAACGCTTAACTTGAAAACTTTACTAATGGCCTACCACTTATTTTGAATTAAAATCACGATTTTTAAATCGTATGATACTGTATCATACGATTTAAAAATCGTGATTTTAATTCAAAATAAGTCAATGTATCATTGATACATAGATGAACATTTAGTGAATGAAATAACAACAAATTATTATCAATTGGTTAACAATTGAGCCTACAATGTGGGAGATGCAAAACCCTTATTTTAGCGCGCGGATGGCAGGTAGGGCGCACCCTTAAGAGGACGCTCCAGTCACGAAACTTTTCGCGTTTCTACCTGCTTCACCCATAAGACTAATGTTAACTTTCAGAGCCCGTTCCTCCTCAACAGATTATTCTATATCGTTGATTTATGGCTCATTTTAAAGAGCAAAAATAACCTAGCGATTTCAGTAAGCAGAATTTCGATATCTCAAATAATAATCGATCAATAAAATTCAAAAATAGTCATTATTTAAGATTTGTTTATGCGCGAACTATTTATGATAACGAAATTCTGCTTACTGAAATGGCTAGATATATTTTTGATCTTTAAAACGGACCATAAATAATCAATTTCGGACAACCCGTTGGGGCGGACTTTGAAAGTTAACATTGGTCTTATGGGAGAAGCAGGTAGACGCAGAGGACCGGAGCCCCCTCTTAAATATCATAAGCTTTGGAGAAGTTAATGAATAAACTATAGAATTATTTATTATACTCTCATAACTAACATTTATTTATTTATTCATTTATTTATTTATTTATTTTAATAAACCAATAAACATTTAATAAACATTTAGCAATTAATTTAATTTCCCTTCCTTTATTTCAAAGATAATGCCAAACTATTTCATGCTCGTCAAATAATGTTGTACAAGGATAGTATTCAACACGGAAGTTCATATCACTCCCAGATAAACCCACGATAGGTAGGCGTAGGAAGACCAAGTTGCTAAACCTGAGCTGCGACGGGAGACCCGCTGTCATAAAATGAGACAAAATATTTTTCCTCCATATTGCGTTTCTTTCATTTTCGTGTGACTCGAGAGGCATTCACGTTTCAAGTGCGAAGATTTAGTCTCTTAATCTACGAGTGATTGATGATGAGCTGTATATATCGCATGAACTGGATACTGCAAACGAGCATTTACAAATCAATTATTTGTTCAGTTAAATAATGTGCTTATATAATTTGTATTATGATTTACTCGTTTGTTATTTATTTTAAATGTTGCATTTATTGCAGCTTCAACTGTCGATCGTATACCATTATTAATATTCTGTCACTTCCTGTTATAAAACTTTATGGACATAAATGACAAGTTTAAACGTTGTTTACTGTCAAGGTTCGTAGAGCTTTTAGCCCAGGTATGATTATTTCCGTAAGAGTAAGTTTTTTAATAATATATATGTTCACAGCAAAGATATCTTGCGAGATCGTTCAGCTGATAGGTTAATAATGGTACAGCTATTTTTAAATTGCCTCTGGATATGCAGAAATAAAGTTTAAACTCTTGATCTAATAATAAATACCCCCGTCGCAGCAAACCTGCGTACTCAGCGAATTTCCAATGCGTAATATATTTCATAAAGCCGCATACCAAGTTTCATAAAAATATATTCACATATAAGCGATTTTAATTATTCTCCGTAAGAACAACATTGGTCGATTACGTAGGTTTGCTGAAACAAGGAACACAAACAATTGTTTTTTATGCAAACATAAATAGAATTTAACTAGGCGAAGCCCCATACCAAGTTTCATCAATATTCAATCATAAACAAGCGCTATATAACATTCTATTTATTCTCCATAAGAATAACATGGGGACTAAGAAAGCAGGTTTGCTGCAACAAGGAACAAAAAAATGGGTTCTTATATAATTATCAATACAACTCAACCAAGTGAAGCTACATACCAAGTTGTATTAATTTATGTTCATAATTAAGGGAGTCATTACATTTTACTTATTCTCCATAAGAATAACATGGAGACTGAGCACGCAGGTTTGCTGCTACGGGAATAATCAACCAAAAATCAATTTATTGTGCAAATATCAATATACCAGTACTATGTGAAGCCACATACCAAGTTTCATCAACATACATTCATAAATAATCGAGATATCAAATTTTATTTATTCTCCTTAAGGATAACATTGGACAACGTACTATGTTTAGCACTTTGAATATCTCTGCAACGGTTGGGTGTAGAATCACAATTTAAACACCAAAATGATTGTTTTGTGGAACTGAACAGATTGGTAAAAGCAAATGTTAAGTTTACATTAAAATAAACTGAGGAAAAGCCAAAAACCTTTTTCCCATAAAATAATAACATGGGAGATTTTATGAGTAGGTTTTTTGGATTTTCTCCGCAACCACTTAACCTAGGTTAATAACTCAAAATACTATATTATTTGTTTTTTAAGCTCTATAACATGGTCAAAACCAAAATTAAGTTTTTTGAAAATTTTAGGGTGAAAAATGCAAACAACTGATTTTTGGAAAATTTAAAACCCCCATAAACCCCCCTTCCCATGGTCCGATTTTTCTGGTTTTCGAACTTAAAGTCATGAATGTCATTTTACACATTTGAGCCAAATTTCTTCAAAATCGGATGTTTTTTACTCAAGTTATCGTGTTAACGGACACATATATATATATATATATATATATATATATATATATATATATATAGAGAGAGAGAGAGAGAGAGAGATTTATGTATGTATGTATATATATATATTTGAACGAATAGTGATTTTGGCATTTGGGGACCTCAAAACAAAAAGTTATCATGGTCTCGGGCTTAAATCTTACCATTAGACCTACGGTAATAGCTTCTTCCCTATAGGGGAAATTCGCTAAAATAAATCAAAACAATAAATTAGTTTCATAAAATAACAGCTGATCAAAGTATGTAAGCAGGTAAACAATTGTTTCCCCCACCTACTACGTAAAGTCGAATTTTACTCCTTGTAATGAACGAGGAAAGTGCTACTTTGTCTCCCGAGGATATGAATAACATAGACAATCTGGCAACACAATTCAGTGGAAAACTGGCAACGTTGTAGCTATAACGGAATCGGATCAGCTGATTGATACTTCGCTCCAGCTGCAATTAACGTTCCGAGTTCTGAGGTTAGTTATTTGTTACGCATTATGCAACTAACATGGATAGCGATTGTGAATGTGAATACTTCACTGTAAACACGATATTTAACGCACGCGTACAATATTTTCCTCATAATTGTAATTAAAACAATAGTTATTTGTGTATTAAGGGAGTAAAGTGCAACAATTTTCCCGAGGGAGACAATATAATTTACTCCCGTAATACCACAACATTTCTCCCACACCCCAAAATCCACAAGTATAAGGATACTTGTGGATTTTGGGGTGTGGGAAAAATGTGGTGTTACGGGAGTAAATTATATCGTCTCCCTCGGGAAAATTGTTGCACTTTACTTCCTTAATACACAAATAACTATTGTTTTAATTACAATTATGAGGAAAATATTGTACGCGTGCGTTAAATATCGTGTTTACAGTAACACAACAGATTGGATTGGTAATCACGTGACCTTACAGCTGTTTTTACAAAGTCTCATCCGGTTAGTTAGAAAATCTTAAATATATTGACTGCACAGACTTTTTACTTTCTCCCTCTATACATAGTATATGGAGAAAGTATTGTTTTCGTAAAAATTTTCGAATTTGAGTTGTTAGTGGAAATATTCGTTTTGGTGCTCCCTGAACCCAAAAAAGTGGTTTTTACGTGATGTGTGTGTGTGTGTGTGTGTGTGTGTGTGTGTGTGTGTGTGTGTGTGTGTGTGTGTGTGTGTGTCTGTGTGGATGTGTACAGAGCTAGAGCACTAACCAATGGGTCGATTTTTATGAAATTTGGTATGTAGGTACTAATCCACGATATCTCCAGGCATTTTTTTCATTTTTTTTAATTTTTGATTTTTAAGGGTAATTATCCCCCAAAACCAGCCAAAAAACATGAAAAATCCAAATTTCTCAAAAACGGCTCTAACGATTTTGATTAAACTTTAGTCGTTTGTAGAACTTTAGTTTTCCAACTAAATGACACCACCCGAATTCCTGTAAAAATTCGGGTTCAGAAATTACAGGACTTAAAACATCAAAAATTCAGTTTTTTTGATTTTTCATAAAAAGACATAAATATAAAAAAATATTACTATTCACCATTAAAAAGAGCTCAGAAAACTAAATAATTTAGTATTTTGAATTACTATTCTACGATTGCTGGTTTCGGAGAAAAATGAAATTTTCATTTAGCGGTAAACGCAGTACGTTTTCCAATGTTATTCTTATTGGGAATACAAAAATGACTTTTTCTCTCTTATTTACTGATAAATTTCATTCAAACTTGATATGCTTGTCATATTAGCATTGACCAACAGAGGTAAACGAAATATGTTGCCCCTTAATAACCCTGGGGGGAATAGGGGGCATTTCCCCTCTTAAAACCACAAGTTTAGCAATGGATTCTGTAGTGCCTTCAAAGCAGGGATTTGGGTGGATGTTTTTTAAAACAACTTGTTTACAAGATTTTCTGAACATTCGACCGTGCTTTGTATTCTATATTTAGTTAATAAAAAGTAATTTATTCATTAAAGTTGGGCTAAAAGGGAGAAAGTATGTGTCAGTTTCCTGATACCGTTTATTTGAAGTATGTATGGACCTTGGTTTATTGTAACAAAATATAAAATTGTTTGGTTACCAACAGTAATTTGTGTAGAAATTAGAATAATTTTGAGGACCAATTATTACCATTGAAAATGCTAAAATATATTTGCGTTGTGAAAGAGTTAGTTCAAATGATACGATTTTTGTTTTTTGGCATCTGGAACATTTAAATATAATTCCACAATGTAAATATGACGACAAATTAACTTTCATTACTTTTTTAACTTTGTTGACTCAGTTAATTCCATAACAAAATGTATACACAAATTTATAACCTAAATTATTTGTTTGCATCAGACTAACTGTTCCTTTAAAAGACATAAGTAGTTGTCCTTGGATTCAGATTCAAAGTTTGATGTTTTATTTTAACCATTCTAATATAGTGGTAATTCGTAAAATTATGGATAACGAACGAGAAGGATATTACATTCATGCTGCATTTGGCGTCATAGCAAACATTTTTTCTATAACTAATTAGTCCGTGTTCCATCATTGCCCAGTGTGAGCTTGAGTACATTTTACATTGCCAATTTGTTAAATTATTGTTTCGATACCAGGAAAATCACTATTGGAACCCGGAGAGATTTTTATGTTATGTTACCTCGTAAAACGACCTCAATCTCATCTGATACGGATTTACGGCCGAAGAGCCCATATTTAATATCGCCTCGCACGCCAGACAATGGAGCAGCAGCTACAGCGTTCTTAATCTGGAATATTTTTTAGAATTAGATATTTCTAACTTGAACTAAGGTCAATTTACTATCTACTTTGTCAAATTTTCGACGTAGTTTTTTAAACATTATGTTTATAAAGATGAATGGAGTCATCATTTACGACCTATTTTCGACCACAATTAAAAAATGGCTAGTCGCTTGATTCTAACTCTCAGTAATCAAATTTTCAATTTTTTATTTCAGTTTGTAGATTAAACATCCGCCAATGGTTTTATTTAAAATTCTTGTAAAGGGAAAAACAATGTATACATCATATGTTATTACTGTATTGTTTTATGCTTTGCTACGTTTTTAACGTTAAACATAATTTGTTTTAACAAAGCATATCCTTTAAGAAACTACAACATTTCAATTGTTGAAACAGATTTATATTACACTGCCCATTCAAAAGAATAAGGAATTGTTTTTCTGACTGTTGAAGATTTTCTTTGCTGTTTTGTTGCCACCGAAAGAGAGATAAAACGCAATTTCAAATAAAATCTGGAATTCTTTTGAATCAAACATTTCATGTCTTGAATTTCATATAACTGAACAAGATCCTGTCACCAAATAATAAAATATATATAATACATTTCAAAATTCTACCGTTATAATCTATAACAATTGGATTGTGTATTGTATAACAATTTGATTAATGTTACTATTATATGCAAAATGATAATATTTTATATATTTCCAACTATTGCCCCACGTTGCGTTGGTGGCATTTGTGGGTAGTTGTAAAAAATTTCTTCTGATTACTTTTTTATTCTTTTATCTTAGTTTATTATTTTTGGGTAATGAGATTTTTCCTTAGAGAAAATGGGTGGAGTAAAATGTTGATATAAAAACAGTGACTGCCAGTTGTCCATTCTATTGAGACACAGCTGTCTATACTTGTTAACTAAACAGCCCAACTAATTTGCACGGTGTTCTAACACTTGTGCGTAAACAAATCCCAATAGACAACAGCTTTCAATCACTTGTTTGCAAAGTCTAATAGAATTGTCTAATATCCTCCTGAAAGGAGGTTTAAACATAACATAAATAAAAGTGATGTCCAGCACAGTACTTATTTACATTATCAATACTATTTTTATTACTCATTAACTATTTCATATTATACAACCAATAATGTTTACAAACACCCAATCAAACTGAAATATAATAGCCCAACATGAAATATGTTTTCAATAGTGACAAAATCTAACATTACTAAAAGATGTCATGAGGTTATTTTTTTGTAGGTAAAAATAATACAGTAACAACTGATAAGCCTTATTGTGTTTTAAAGTTACTCGTAGCCTGTCGCGACTTCGCTCGCGATCACGACGAAATATTATATTATCATACCCAAAAACTCAAAGTGTTGACGGGTTGCCAAGTCCTAAAATTATATGATATCAAAATGTATTCCAAGTCAAAGATATCATCTTTGATCTGACATTGTTTATCATCACAAATTACTTAAATATGTTAAAATAACAATGCTCGAAAGATTGATGGTTATTTTCTATCTGTTCTTGGCCAGCAGATAATGTACTTTTAAATATTTAATTATGATTGTTAACTATACTTTATTCAGATTTTTAAATTTCATCAGTGAAGCTGCTGGCCAAGAACAGATAGAAAATAACCAACAATCTTTCGAGCATTGTTATTTTAACATATTTAAGTAATTTGTGATGATAAACAATGTCAGATCAAAGGTGATATCTTTGACTTGGAATACATTTTGATATCATATAATTTTAGGACTTTGCAACACGTCAACACTTTGAGTTTTTGGGTATGATAGCATTTGTTTTTTATATAATTGTTTATTAAAAATTGTTATAAATGAGTTTTCAAGTTGAAATAAAACGAAATATATATCAAGGATAAAATTTTATATTGAACATTAATTAAGATTAATTTACCTAAATTTCTCCTAGATAGTTTTTAGAATTTTCAGGCAGTTTTTTAAAATGTTATAATATATATATTTTGTGCACCATATGGGCATTTCTGACGTTCACTTTCTCATCATTTTCTTCTATCCACTTATTTTTCTTGGAGTAATATTTCACCACTATCCCCTACTGATAATCGGATTTTTACAACTCATTTGCCTCTTTTCTACATTTTTAAGGTCCCTCCAGTTGTTTTTTTTACAGCTCAATGTCCCTTTGAATTTATTTTACTACTCTACATATGTAATCCTCACCCAACAGTTTTAATCACTGTTCTCAGGAAACTACATGTTAATAATCATAAACAACATGAGTATTACTTTGACAGTTCATTGATTGATTATAAACAGCTGTTACCACAGCTGTTTTCTTTTGTTTTCATTTTAAACTCCATAAGCCCAATGTTAATTTTTTGAACTTTTCATTTTTGTTTTAGCGAATTTCCCCTAAAGGGAAGAAAGGTATGACCGTAGGTGACATGGTAAGACTTAAGCCCAAGTCCATGATAACTTTTCATTTAGAGGTCCCCAGATGCCAAAACACTATTCGTTCAAATTCATATATATGTAATATATGTATGTGTATATATATATATATATAAATATATATGTAATGTGTCCGTTAACTCGATAACTTGAGTAAAAAACATCCGATTTCAATGAAATTTATGAATAAATAAATATATATATATATATATATGTCCGTAAGCACGATAACTCGTGAAAAATGTCTGATCTTAATGAAATTTGGCGCAAATGTGTAAAGTACCATTTATTTATTTATTTATGTGAAAACCAAACGAATCGCACCATCTGAAGGGGGGTTTTGCACCCCAAAAATGGGTGTTTTGGGGTTTTCATATGTAATTTTAATTTTAATCAAATTTTAATTTTTACCATTGAATTTATCTTAAAAAACATATAATTTGGTATTTTGATTATTGCTCTACGTCAGTTGGTAACCGAGATATTGAAAGAGCTAAACACAGTACGTTGTCCAATATTAATCTTATGGAGGATAAGTAAAATTTTATATCCCACTAATTAATGAACATATATTAATGAGACTCGGTAAGTTGCTTCATATGGTTGGGATTTACTGATATTTGCATACAAACCCCATTTTTGTTGTGCCCATGGCAGCAAACCTGCATACTCAGCAGCTGTAATGTTATTCTTATGGAGAATAAGAAACATATGATATCTTGCTTGTTTATGAATATAAATTGGTAAAACTTTGAATGTTGCTTCATCTAGTGGTAATCCATTGGTGTTTGCATAAAAACCCAATTTTCGTGGTTCTTGATGCAGCAAACCTGCATACTCAGCCCTAATGTTTTTCTTTGTCATTTGAACTTATTTTTATCCCAGAAATTAATTATTTCCAACATTTGAAGGAAATCGTTGGTGCCATTATTGAGATCAGTGTCGCAAGCAAGCACGGACGCACTCACGCAAACCTTACTCATATTAGAGTATATGATAGTGACCATTTTCACATAGAGTCACATAGTGTGCATATAGAGTCAGCAAAAGGGAACCAGACGTTAAATTGACTGTTGACCATTGACTGCACTTCACTGTTGATTGTTGAATTGACTGTTGTTCATCGAAATTGGCTTTTTTCAGATGGTTAGGAATGAAAATTTGGAATATAAATTTACTGTCGTAGCTGGTTGTGCTGTGGTTGCAGTTTGAACATTTGTAGTTAATTTTATTGAGTGCCTGAATTGAAATTCCAGGGGTTGATGATTCGAAATAAGGCAATTTAAAAATTCTGCACAGTCTTGTTGTTCAATTGTATTAAATGGTGGTCCCAGTTGATTTATAATATCTATAGAATTTAAAATGTGGTAATTTCTTCGGTAGGACATTACCATTTCTTTTAGTAGAGCATTGGTGTCGTAATTGTTTGTTAACGTCACAATTGGTGGGCAGTTGAAAATACATTGTAAAACTGCATTTGCATAGCATGACACGCCATCAACATTTTTGAAACTGAGATTTCCCAGTTCGTCTATATTGTTAGTAATGTCTTGAATGGAGTATTATGAATTTGTCAGATTTGACCAGGGATTTTTTTCTTGAGATTTTATTCAAATGTTTAATTGTTTTAATTCTAGCCGGTACTCACTCCTTAGCCTATTATTTTCGGCTATAGCTGATGCTTGTGCCTTAACATTTTGAGGGTCAAAGTTTAGAATTAATAGACCAGAGAGTGAAGTTACGCGAGACAATTGCTACATATGTTTGGCCACATGAAAATACTGCATTACCAGTATCAAAAATACAACTGTTGAGCGTTAATCCCTGAAATTTGTGAATTGTAATTTTATATTATGCTACTGCAATAGGAAACTGCTTTCGGAAAACCCCAGCAATTACTTCAAATTTTGTGGATGATCTTTGAATTTCAACATCTCTGTCTTTAAAAGTTATAATAATGTTTTTGATTGTATCGTGATCATCATTAGTAAAGTCTTTTACAACACCCACTGAACACAAGACCCAACAAGATCCTGACTTTTTTGTTAAAAACTAAGCCAATTTTGGTAACAAGTCTATTTAGGCGAAACTATTATTAAATTATCGTTTGTGTCTTATTTGAAAACCCTTAACGATAAGATGTGACTTTTGTGGTTTTGGAAAACGTCCTCCTTCAGGTCTTAGCCCCCTAAGCTCTCAAATTTGCAATGTCAAAATTATGGCAAAATTAAAATAAATTAAAATTGAACATATAATAGCTGTTAATACGACAAAACAAAGTAAAGAAGCAAGAACACCGTTCTAAAGCTAACCTCTAGACGCCTTAAATTATTTCAGATGTGCTTATTGAGTTATTTTATTTAGTGAGAATATACTCGTTCATTTTCAAGATGAGCTCGTTCGCTACACTCACTCGCCTATTTATATATATATATAGAAATAACTTCGGCATCGAAAAAAGAATTTGAGAAGCCATTCAAGTAGATTTTGCATGTCCATAACGAACATATGTTTATGCCTTTTAAGTATGTTTAGATATAATATTTATAACAGATGTTTGGTGTAACTAACCTATATAACTAAATAGCATACTAACCCGACTTTGGTTTTAGATTTCATATTACGTTTATTGCACATTATGTTATGTTCGATGTATTATAGTATATATACCTTAAACTAATTAAAAGATTTTCCTTATCTCTATATCCTTTTGTTTGGTTAAATTCACTCAATGATTTAATTTGAATTTACAAGTGCCGGCTGACAGATTTGTTTTGGAACACATGCGATCACATCATTCAGTAGTAAATGTAAACAAAGCAGACATCAAATTCAGTAACAATTTTGAAAGTAGAATTTAATATCATTTGTTTTAAAATATTGTGTTTGCAAACTTATAATTTAGTGTCAAAAGTGAAATATGTGAGTAAAAACAGAAGTCTGTGCGAAATTTTGTTCAAGTTTGATGAGAAATAAAGTTCTTAGGCTTGATGAACAAAATGAAGTGGACAATTTGTGAAAAGTGCCAAAACTACAAGATTTAGGCTTCTTTTATAAGTTAATTTCTCGCTTCTCACACCTTTCTTAAACTAACTGTTGTGATTTTTCGTGTTTAGTGAAAGGGGTTAGCATATAAATGCACTGCCAGATTCACTTAAGGCTGTAATACGCTATTTTGAGAAGTTAAAAATCGCCACATTCTGCTTCGTGTTAGTATAGCACGTGGTCGTGTGGTGGACTTGGCGACGTGACACGACCGTGCCACTAGATATTTATGTAAGCTCTTCTGTTATCATGTGTTTTACTATCAACAGCTGTTTTAGTATACAATTAATACTAAAATGCAAAATATTTGTGGGGCAAAGCCCGAGGACTTTTATTACAGGAATTGGTAAAAGGGAGCGTCTACATAAAAAAACACTTAATTTTGACACATCGTTTGTAAAAATCCAACCATTATTAACGGAGGAGAAGTGTTTCGTAGAAATCACCTTCACGTATTATACAGGGTGGTCATTAAAGAATGTCACAAACTTCGTGGGCCAATAGTACTCATCAATTTGAACAAAAAATGTCCTCCTAACATATGTCGAAAAATCCTTCGTTTAGCCGCTAGCCGCCATTTTGTATTTTTTACAAAAAAAATATATCTAAAAAACTACTTTAGCTAAAATAACCAAACCTTGCACGGACGTTTATTGAACATCAAAGAAACTTTAGCTAAAATAACCAAACCTTGCACGGACGTTTATTGAACATCAAAGAAAATTTGTTAATTTTTTGTTTGATTTGCATTTTTATTTTCACAATGGCGGTCATTTAAAGTTTTTAAAGTCAAATAATAAAAAAAACTGTACATTTTTTCAAAACTTTACCTTATAACAAAAAAGGAAAACATTTTAATACTAAATCCAACGGTATTTTGTTTATCAAACTCGGACCACAAATAAGCGAGAAAATTCACTTTTTCGGTTAGCCCACAGAAGCTCCGGTCCCACCAGCAGCACCAAGTAGCGTGGGCGGGGCAACAATGAAAATCGTATTAAGGGTGCGCCGTACCTCCCTTCCGCACGCTCAAGTAAGGGGTTTGCATCTCCCTCATTGTAGGCTAAATTGTTAACCAATTAAAAATAATTTTATGTTATTTAATTCAATAAATGTTCATCTAGAGATCATACGATTTAAAAATCGTGATTTTAATTCAAAATAAGTGGTAGGCCATTAGTAATGTTCTCAAATTAAGCGTTTTTCTAAAGATTCCTAACGTATGGAGACAAATTATTTTGGAGAAAAGGAACCGTATGATCCCTAGATTGGAATCTGAAAAGTGTGAAACTGCAAATAGTTTGGTAGAAATCTGTAAAATAACAGTGCGATCGAGGAGAACAAAATGGTCTTCAAGCGTAAATATGCATGGCCTAGCTTGTTGGCGGCGCTAAACAACAATGAATTCAATCTGGGTAGGGCGCACCCTTAAGAGAAACGCACTACTGTCCGCGAGAGGAAAGAGCTTCTGCGGGCTAACCGAAAAAGTGAATTTTCTTGCTTTTGTGGTCCGATTTTGATAAACAAAACACCGTTGGATTTAGTATTAAAATTTGTTCTTTTTTTATAAGGTAAAGTTTTTAAAAATGTACAGTTTTTTTATTATTTGACTTTAAAAACTTTAAATGGCCGCCATTGTGAAAATACAAATGCAAATCAAACAAAAGTTTTCTAAATTTTCTTTGATGATTAATAAACGTCCGTGCAAGGTTTGGTTATTTTAGCTAACGTAGTTTTTTAGATATATTTTTTTTTGTAAAAAATACAAAATGGCGGCTAGCGGCTAAACGAAGGATTTTTCGACATATGTTAGGAGGACATTTTGTGTTCAAATTGATGAGTACTATTGGCCCACGAAGTTTGTGACATTCTTTAATGACCACCCTGTATATAAGGATGTGCTATATTTCACACTATTTTGTTCATAAAACAAGTAATGTTCTGCTTTTAATTTTGCATATATTTAAAAAGACATTTTAAACGTTCATCAAGACTACATTATAACTATTAATTTGTATCATTTGTCGTTAAATTTCAAAGTTTGACGTGTTTATAAAATGTACAATTTTGGTTATAGAGTACTTGTTATCTAAAAACCCCTTCTGATATATTTATCAGGTCTTTAAAACATATTGAAACTTTTAACAAAGATACTTAAAGCAATTAATAAAATTTCTACGAATTTTGTCTTTATAAAACTTTCCTTCAAGAAAATTCTTTGTAACGGTAACGATAGTAACACCTCAGGCCCACTAGCATGACAATCATTAATTTATATTTATATGTGTTTAAATATGTTAAAAAATTCCACCCCTTCAAATACATGAACACAAATTTGTTTGTATCCACACTTTAAATGTGCTTGTTAACACGACTTATTTAAGCCTCTTTGTTCGAATAACTTGAATAAAAATAGATAACTTATTTACTTTGAGAAAATATTAATACACGGTGTGTGAAACAAATAAGTTATAAGTTTCGACACTACTTACAATAAAGTGTAGTATTATTCAGGATTTAAAATACATAAATGTTGTTGCAAGGTTGTTGAGAAACTGTATAAAAACTGTAGATAAATAAAATATAACGAAAAAAACTCACTGACAACTCAACTGAGTAGATTAAACCCAGGCGACGAAAGTGCCTGGAGGCACATTCTTAAAGTGTCCAGTAATTGAAAACTTTGGAAGTTACGTGGAGAAATGAGATTCCAGCTTTCTCGGGAGAGATCCACACTTTAAGGTGAAAGAATAACAATGAAACGATTCAATCACGCTGACGTAAGGGAAGGGAATTTTTAATCCGACCTAAGAGCTCTGTCCCACTGGCCTTCAAAGTTCCCATTGATTTGATCAAAGTTCAGTTAGTTACACCGAACATCTTTTAACAAGAATTATATCTAAAAATACCTGAAAGGCATAATCATATGTTCATTATGGAAATAAAAAAAACTACTCAAACTCTTTTTTTGATAGGCGAGTGAGCGAAGCGAACAAGCTTATTAGTGAATTTCCTATGGAAAGTGAACTATTAGCATGATTAGTGAACCCGCACGGTGAAACTTAAGCCTGGGACCACCATAGAAGTTCCTAACGTGACCCCCCGAACATGTTTTGTGGGGTCGTTAAAAATTGATATATAGATGTGTTTTCACTCTAGCGGTCACATTTTTTGCCTGATTTACTTCAAACTTGGTAGGGATATTCCTTTCTGTAATCAATTGGACAAGATCGTTGGGCAAAACAATCGGAAAACTCTACACACCTTTTTTTGGGATTAATCTTTCACATTTTGAGTTTTTGGGCCCAAAAAGGGTCATAAAAACCCCAGATGTAAAATTAATCCATGTAAAAAGATGGGAATTAGGGAAGGGGAAACTTTTAAGCCCTCTCCCGTCATTCTAGCATACCAAGTTATAGAAGAAAATGTGTATTGACCAAACACAGTACTTTGTCTTATGGGGGTTTTACACTAGGAGTACGCTCTTATATCGCGTATGAGGATTGAGCTCACAGTTAAAAATACAAACAAAAATGTTTCAATTGACAATATACCTCATTGGCCCCCCTTATAACTGCAGCTTGACAATGACATACAAATCCAGAACATAAAAACAATGAGGCCTGAAATCTGTCAATCAGTCAGACAAAGTGCATATATGAAGTAGTTACTCACCCCTCAGTCTCACTGAGGGCTGTATCATCGAGGCCCTCATAATAATATTAGCTGAAGATTTTGATAAAATATAATATGTTGGCGACAATAAAGGTCCCCAATCAGTGAGAGCACGTGGTTTAAAAGTAGTTATTTACACTTTTAAGCCCCAGACCATGATAACTTTTTGTTTTGAGGTCCCCAGATGCCAAAAACACTATTCGTTCAAATTTATATATATGTATATATATATATATATATATATATATATATATATATATATATATATGTCCGTGAATGCGATAACTTGAGTAAAAAACGTCCGATTTCGATAAAATTTGGCTCACATGTGTAAAATGACATTCATGACTTTAAGTTCGAAAACCAGAGAAATCGGACCATGGGAAGGGGGGTTTATGGAGTTTTTATAAATTTTCCAAAAATCAGTTTTTACATTTTTTACCCTAAAATTTTTAAAAAACTTAATTTTGGTTTTGACCATGTTATAGAGCTTAAAAAAAAATAATATAGTATTTTGAATTATTAACCTAGCTTAAATGGTTGCGTAGAAAATCCAAAAAACCTACTCATAAAATCTCCCATGTTAATCTTATGGGAAAACAGTTTTTGGCTTTTCTTCAGTTTATTTTAATGTAAACGTCACATTTGCTTTTCCCAATCTGTTCAGTTTCACAAAACAATCATTTTGGTGTTTAAATTTTGATTCTACGCCCAACCGTTGCAGAGATATTCAAAGTGCTAAACACAGTACGTTGTCCAATGTTATCCTTATGGAGAATAAATAAAATTTGATATCTCGATTATTTATGAATGAATGTTGATGAAACTTGGTATGTGGCTTCACGTAGTGCTGGTAAATTGATATTTGCACAAAAATTGAGTTTTGGTTATTATTCCTTTAGCAGAAAACCTGCGTGCTCAGCCCCCATGTTATTGTTATGGAGAATAAGTCAAATGTATTGACTCCCTTAATTATGCACATAAATTAATAAAACTTGGTATATAGCTTCACTTGGTTAAGTTATATTGATAGTTGCATAAAAACCCATTGTTTTGTTCCTTGTTGCAGCAACCCTGCTTACTCAGCCCCCATGTTATTCTTATGGAGAATCACTAAAATGTTATATAGCGCTTATTTATGATTGAATATTGATGAAACTTGGTATGTGGCTTCGCCTAGTTAAATTCTATTTATATTTGCATAAAAACAAATTGTTTGTGTTCCTTATTTCAGCAAACCTACGTAATCATTACCAATGTTATTCTTATAGAGAATAATTACAATCGCTTATATTTGAATATATTTTTATGAAACTTCGTTTGCGGCTTTATGTGGTATTAAGACATATATTATGCATTGGAAATTCGGTGGGTATGCAGGTTTGCTCCGACAGGGGTATTTTATTGTAGCTTAATATTGCTGTAAAAATATATACGTTAACAATACGTTTTAAAATCAGTCAATTAGTTTTGAATGCCTAAATATTTTAAACTCTAATCCAGAGGTTTTAATGTAACACATTAACCTTACTGGGGGGGGGGGCTATGCCCCCCAGGCCTCGCATTGTTATTATAGCTTGATACTGTTCTTCAAATACATAGCCTATAAATGCAGAACTTACAAAACAATATGGCTTAAATCAGTCAATTTGTTTTTAAGAAGAATAAATTGCCTTATTTCAAAAAGAAAGGAAAGTAGTATCTAATGTTAAATATAATCTAGTAATTAAAACTCTTTGACCCACTTCTTAGAACCCACCAGTCATTGTGTCAAGGTCCAACATTTTGTATACATCTTAATATATAAATACCCCCGTAGCAGCCAACCTGCGTGCTCAGCGAATTTCCAATGCACATATATATATATCTTAATACCACATAAAGCCACATACCAAGTTTCATCAATATACATTCATAAATAAACGATTTATGACATTTTAATTATTCTCCATAACAATAACATGGTGGCTGAGTATGCAGGGTTGCTGAAGCAAGGAACACAAAAAATGGGGTTTTATGCAAATATCAATATAACTCAAGAAGGTAAAACCACATACCAAATTTTATTAATTTATGTTCATAATTAATGGAGATAATAATAATAATAATAATATTTATTCCGTGACAATGTTTAACAATGTGTTGGAATTTACAAAACAAAATATTAAATTTATGGGAAAATCTTTAAACCAGGTAAGGTAGGCCTGAGTCCTATCTTTCCCTTCCTGGCGGGGTACGGCCCTTTTCTGGGAACCATTCCGGCATTTGCCTAAATGAGATGAGAAACCGTACAAACTCTTCTCAGAATGGCCGGCCTGGGATGAAACCCAAGACCTCCCAAATGTGAGATAACACATTACTTATTCTCCATGAGAATAACATGGGAGCTGAGTACGTAGGTTTTCTGCTACGGGAACTATCGGCCAAAAAATGTTTCTTAGTGCAAATATCAATATACCACAACGATATGAAGCAATATACCAAATTTCATCAGGATAAGTTCATAAACAAGCGAGGTATACCATTTGTTTATCCTCCATAAGAATAACATTGGACAACGTACCCTCTTTAGCACTTTCAATATCTCTGTAACCATTTGACGTAGAGCAATAATCAAATCACCAAATTGTGCGTAATTTTAAGCTGATTCCAATGGAAAAAACTAAAATTTGCCTCTTTCAAACATTATATGTAAAAAACTGAAAAAAATTATTTTTAGGGTACAAACCCCCTCCACCCCTCAAAAACAAAAACAAAAATAGCCCTTCGGATAGGTCGATCTGTCTGGTTTTCGAACTTAAAGTCATAAATTCTGCTTTAAACAATTTTACCAAATTTCGTCGAAATCGGACTATTTTTACGAGAGTTATCGTGCTCACGGACACACACACACACACACACACACACACACACACACACACACACACACACACACATATATATATATATATATATACAGTTTGGAACGAATGGTGTTTTAGGCATCTGGTGACCTCAAAATGAAAAGTTATCATGGTCCCGGGCCTAGGTCTTACCATGCCGACTACGGTAATAGCTTCTTCCCTATAGGGGAAATTCGCTAATCCCTATAGGGGAAATTCGCTAAAAATAAATAAAAGTGTCCGGGTTAACTTCCACAAACGGTCTTGAATCGGACATCCACCTAACTAACGTTATAACGTATAAACTAATCTCTCCTGTCCGTAGTTGGACGGTGTATTGAGGTCTGCAGATGCCTTTGCACCAATCAAAGGCTTAAAAGTGAAATAAATACAAAATAAATTGTTATGGGTTGGGGATGAAAAAAGAATATTCTTACGTCACGTTTCAGCTGTTTATTCTTTGAAACTAAAATTAAACTAAACAAAGAACCGTAAGGGGAAAAGACGTTTAAAATACAGTTTGAAACAAGGGTCCCATTATATTTTCCACGGACATGATCACTTATGGTCGATTTAGACAAAGAATACTTTTTCGCCGCTGCTCTTATAATTAAAACCGTATCAGAGCTAAATACCCCCGCCGTAGCAAACCTGCATACTCAGCGAATGTCCAATGGAGATATAAATGTCTTAATATTACATAAAGCCACTTACCAAGTTTCATAAAAATATATTCACAACTAAGCGATACATGCAATTTTAATTATTCTCCATAAGAATAACATTGGAGCTGAGTACGCAGGTTTGCTGTAACAAGGAACACAATAAATGGGTTTTTACACTAATATCAATATAATTTAACTAGGTGAAGTCGTATACCAGTTTTTATTCATTTATGTTCATAATTAAGAGAGACATAGCATTTAATAAGTCTCCATAAGAATAACATGGGGGTGAATACGCAGGTTTGCTGCTACGAGAGCTTTTGGCAAAAGATTTTTTTGAGCAAATATCAATAGACCACAACCAGATGAAGCCGTATACCAAGTTTCGTCAGTATACTTTCATAAATAAGCGAGATATAAAATTTGTCTTTTCCTCCATAAAAATAACATTAGACAACGTACTGTGTTTAGCACTTTCAATATCTCGGTAGTCAATTGACGTAGAGGAATGATAAATATGCCAAATTGTGTTTTTTAAGCTTAATCCAATGGTAAACACTAATATTTGACTTTTTCAAAAATTATACGTAAAAAGTTTAAAAAAATTTTGGGGTACAAAAACCCCCAAAATACCCCTTCGGATGGAGCGATCTGGCTGGTTTTCGAACTTAAAGTCATAAAAGTTGCTTTACACGTTTATTCCAAACTTCATCAAAATCGGATCATTTACACGAGAGTTATCATGCTCACGGACACACACACACACACACACACACACACACACACACACATATATATATATATATACAGTTTCAAACGAATGGTGTTTTTGGGATCTGGGGACCTCAAAACGAAAAGTTATCATGGTCCCGGGCCTAGGTCTTACCATGCCGACTACGGTAATAGCTTCTTCCCCATAGGGGAAATTCGCTAAAACCGCTAATGTTGTTATTAGTTATGGCGGGAATACTGTTTTTACGGCAGGAACGAGTCGTAACAGTTGACAAGAGT
Source organism: Allygus modestus (assembly GCA_963675035.1). Lineage (NCBI taxonomy): Eukaryota > Metazoa > Arthropoda > Insecta > Hemiptera > Cicadellidae > Allygus > Allygus modestus. The sequence continues at coordinate 178,624,488 of OY776111.1, read as the reverse complement.
CACACCATGGAGCATAATTAAAGTGTCCGGGTCAAAACTGGAATAGGTCTGTCGTTAATGTGAAACATTTTTTTACATATATGTTGATTATCTCTTTAAATAGCATGGCATTATGCACGCTTAAATTTCGAATAAAATTATACCTTATTCAAGCAAACAATCCTCCGAACGTGAAAAAATTACATGTCTTATTTAGACATAATTTTTTATTTCTGTGAAAAGACGTGAGTTATAAACGATTAGAGCATGCTTCGTTTTTAGAGCATGTTCTGCTCTAAACAAATGTAGGCCTACCTATAACGAACGACTGCTCAACTGTAAAGTTGAGCAGTCGTTCGTAACCTGTAAAGGTTAGTTTAGAAATATTTATGTTTACAAATATGTACGTATCCGAGTCAAGACCACCTGTCCGGGTCTAGCCGGTTTTACGATACGGTATGTTATGTTTCAGTTTAGGTGTCTTGAAATTTTTCCAGATAACAAACGTTGGTTCCAATATTACTTTAAACATGTATTGTCAGGAGTAACATTATCATGTTATGTTTGTTTATTTCATTTTTATTTTAAGTTTAATTGAATAACAAACTAAACTAAACAATCATGACGTAGGTACGGTAATTACAAACATAAAAGCTAGTAAATATTAATCAGTGTTAAAAATATCAACCTAATTAATATCCCGTAGCCTATCGAACAATTTCATTTGGTTCTTTATTTTGTTCCACTTATGAAAGTATACCCGAGCCGAGTGAGATCGAAACCATATTGGATTCGTCTGGGTAAATTAAATGTTAGTTACACAAAAGTCATAGCCTATTTTGGATTTAAAATTGGTATCACTTTACCCTTGTTTCTGGCAAAAACAAATGTGATTTCTAAACTCTAGAGGTAAATTTTTTATGAGGTTAGTTCAATGAAATTGATCATTTTCAATCGAAAAGTAGGCCTAGGATGAACTTGTGCCAAAAGGCTCAATTATCCAGAGACTAAGTTATACCTTACGGAACAATTTTAGGAAATGTTTATTTTGGATGAAAATGAAGAAGTTTAGACAAAAATATTATTAAAACAGTGGTGTATGGACATCATAAATTATGCCTAGAAAATCAAATTCGATAGGCATACCTAACAAATATTGACCTCCAAAAAGGACCTAACTTATTGAGTTTGAATAAACACTTATGCCCTCGTGTGGATCTTCATGAAGCCTGAGTAGAGGGTGCCAGCAGAAGAGTGGAGGGGATCAGCGTTGGAGGAGAAGATCACAATACCATATGTCGTAATACTGTTCCTGCGGAAAAATATTTGGCTATGTAATATTAAATATATTTTACTGGGTGAACGTATGGTAATTAAGTTTTTATGACAGTCTTGACAATACACTCTTTATGTTTTTGAGTGTTGTATTTTAAATTATGTCTTCACAAATTCCAAATGATTACATTATAATTCTTGATTTTTTTCACATGGAATCGTCAACACAAGCCATTGAACTGTTTCCCTGGTGTTGGCAGTATAGTTCTTTTACGATCAGCTGTTTTTTAGTCTTAAAAAAGTTTATTGCTGTTGCTGATTGTTTATTTATAATTTTAATACTTTTCCTATTAAACTAATGTTTAAACATGTGGACGCAGCAGTGAACTCGCTAGGTTGAAGGCAAATGAAAATGATTTGTGTTAGGCCTAATCAATAATCTGTTCCGCACTTCTCGCGAATACGCCCGAACACATATACGGCCGAACTCCGAATGTTCGGAGTGATCCCGAGAAGTGTGGGAGCTGCACAACTCTTTGGCATCAGTACACTATAGCCGAATGATTGCTCGAATGCTCCACTGAATGATCGGAACGAGTCGCGTCAACGAATTTTGCACCAAATTAAACGAATGTGCACAATGAAGTAACCAGTACACGCTCACCCAACACCATGCAATACCATGCTCGCCCATTCGATTCCGCTCGTCACCTTTGATTCGTGCCAAAAACCTGACAAAAACGGAACACAGGCAAACACAAATCCTGGCGAGGCGAACTATCCCGAACATACACGAGCACACTGAGTAAACTATCGCGCTCGCTTTAGTTCGTTTTTGTTCGGCCATTGTGTACTGGTAGCAAGAATATGGGACGGAATGTTCAGTGAACAATCGGGAGGATGTTTTGTCGAATTTTTAGGCCTGTTCGCGAGATGTGTGGGACAGACTTAACCTATATACGATCTTTGCTTAACAATTACTTCGCGTTTGCAATGTTTTTGGTTTGGCACGTAACAGATGATTCTCACAAGCGATTTTTTTAAAGTCAATAGTCTAAGAATAGATATCAATCGCTCCCCCCCCCTAAAAAAAACTGTTTAAACCACTTTTACCAATAACACCCAGGCTTCAAGAAGATCCGCACGAGGTCTAGGGTAGTTCTGGGAATGCAATTTTCATTTTTGTAGCAAAATAAATTTATATTAAACTTAAGTTTTCAATCTGAAAAAAAGGAAATAGGCTAGATCCAGAATATGGTGAACACTAATGTGCCACATTAAGTTTTAATAACATATCATCATAGTTAAAAGCAAGATGTATAGGTAGCTATAGTTTGTTCTTTTTCTGTTCTTACAAATGTTAATTATTGTCATATTGTAAAGTTGCATTGGTGATAGCCGTCAATAAATAAATAAATAAATAACCAAAACATCTAATTTTATTTGGTAACTTACGTTTTATTAGAGAGGTAATAATTTTTTGAACAAATTAAGACTTTCTACTGTTAATGAGTGGAAATTATACTGTAAATAATTACATATATTAGCATTTAATCACTTTAATCACGTAAGAAGGAGATTTATCACTTTAATACTTTTCTTGTTGACATCTTTCCTTTCAGTTATTTTGTCGTCTGGAGTCTGGAGAGGTCAAATTCCCGTAGTCCAGCGCTCGGCCTGCATTTTTTTACATAGAGTACGGTACCAATAAAGTTATTTATTATAATAGTATTTAAAATAATAATGCATATTTTAATTAGTATAAAATAAAATAGTGATAAAACTTTTAAAAGCTAATGATATTTAAACCTTAGTTTTTATGTTTCAAGTTACGAAAATAAGTGTTTTTCCTAGTCAACATGAACATGAATAACTACAGTTCTGTAGTGAATCTATGGCAATACTTACGTTACTCTATAGTTGAAACATAGACGTTGGCTAAATATCAACGATTCAAGTACCACTAAAATGGCTCCCAATGTTAATATTATGGAATAAAAAAATAGATTTGTTTTAAAGATAATTTTATTATTACTTAACCAAATATTCCCAATAACGAACTCGACCGAGATTTCGTATTATAGAATCTATCTCTAAAGTTTGAAGTGGATCTGTAGAGGCGTTTTTGAGTTATTTTGGTCACAGACACGCCAGTTCGAGTTGATTCTCTTATCAATCTAAGCAGTAAAGTTATGCATAAGGATTTTCCTTCACTTCGTTCACTCAATCCAATTAGAAAAGCCTGTTATTCATTCGTTGGTGTACTGTACTTTTATCATCCCCAGCAACTTCACGCCTACTTTCAAGCCTGACTGAACCTTCTCCTAACCTGTTAATGCGCAAACTTGTATTCCCAGCATTGCAGGTAAATGAAACCAGGAGCATCAGAACAGCCAAAAAAAATCAATGTTTTCAGATTTCAATAAAAATTTGAATAAATGTATGTTTTACACTGATTTTGGATTTTAATAGTTTTTTATGAGGAAATTCACTTCCCTCACGTCAGCGTGCTGCGTGCGAACTCGTTTTAAAAATAAACGAGTATTCGACATAAAACAAATTCAATGACATTAGGACAGGACAACGTCTGTCGGACCAGCTAGTATATATATCAAATATCATGATAACAAATATATATACAATTTTGAATGACCCCCAAATCGTGATCAGGGGTGGCGTTAGGAACTTATATGGTGGAACCAGGCTTAAGTTTCACCGTGCGGGACATGCTAATAGTTCACTTTTCCAAAGGAAATCTTTTTATATAATCACCAGAATTTTTTTGTCCGATGTCCGGATGAAAATTTCTCAGTAACCAGAAGTGCCCCAAGTACAAGATTTGAAACATAAATAGTTTGTAGGTCTTAAGGGTGCAGGAACATATTTTAAAGTTTATTGTCTAAGGCCCCTACGGTAAAATATTAATTAAAGATCGAAATTTCGCCATTAAGAATAACAAGAAACATATGTTTTTTAATGCCACATTCGTTAGTTGGTTGTAATAAACAAATACGTCTATCTATACCTTTGAAGGAAGCAGCTGATTTTTTTAATAAAAGTTCATAGCAGTAATTTACATAAAAAATATGGTTTTCAGTTTTTCTGGCCAGTTTATAATTTCAAAATTTACTATTTGATGTATGATGATTCTGAAATATTGAAGCGTATTTAAAAACAATCGGCCTTCAATTAGTTGATGGATATAAGTACAGTAAACAGTATGTGACGACTTTCTCTAAAAAGAGACTTTTTTTTAAGCCGGGAGAAAGCCGTCTCAGACCTAGCCAGCAGATTCGCTCAAGTCTGGCGAGCTGGGTCCGTCCTGGGTCCTTTAAAATTTAATTTGGTTATTTTACAGATTTATAAAAATTAAAAAAAAAAAATAAAAGACAAATATATAACTTAAAATCAGGTGCGAACTCAGTACCGGCAAACACAACGATACTGTACCATCATCATCACTCACACCTGCAGGTAATGCCAATTGAAATTGAAATTTATATAAAAAATCATTTAGAAGGTGAAAGTTTAACTCAACTAACTTACTCACGTGTTACAACTCCCAATCACCCACTAAGGTTTTAATATTAACCAACCTAGTCCAACCAACTACTTCTGCTCCCTCTGCAGGAATGGGTTTGTTCAGACCTGTTGTGACGTGCCTGTGACACCCAAGCAGAAAGATCACCTCGTCGGCTCACAACTGGCGGTTTAAACAACACCAATCCAAATCGTTCAAAAAGCTAAATATCTCAAAATTAATCTAATCAATACTAAACTCGAAACACCCCGTACAGAATCTGTATCGGGAGTTGGCGTAATTTAAAACTACCTTTGGATTACCTTTGGTTTTTTTATTTTTGGATACGGTACAAAGTTAATATCCTGAATAAAGCCAAGTGCGATACGGCACTAATAATTTTACTAAAACAATAATTTACGTTTCAAAATGTTATACTGTTCAACTTAATTAAAATATAAGGAAACGTAGGTCGTACCTGTAATCACAGTTAATGGTAGTAAGCCCTACACGAAGTATCACCACTGAACGCAACCTGTCCTCACCAAACGTAATACACGAATGACCTCCTCGCCATTAACTTCTCACCCACCCCACCTCCCTCCGAGGGGAAGATATAAACAGCTGTTCATAATTTCCAGCGGGGCGGTTATGTTTGTTGTTTACAAACATACATTTTCAATGTTCGTACAACTATTGATATGGTGCTACGTCTTATGTAACCGTGTTAGGGGTGATAAATTCTTATATTCTTTGTGTAGCAAATTGATACCCCCTCAAATTTTGGCTCGTTATAAGTAGAATATTTATTACAGATTACGATAGGAACTGCTGTTTAAAACGATCACTACTACTATAAAATGAGGTGACACCTATCTGTCTATTGTTCTATCACGATAAAACCACTGGAGCAATTCTGCTACATTTTGCACAAATATACCCAGGAGTGTCATAGGTCTATTGCCGTACAGAACGGCCCTCTGGACTTTGTTCTTATTATACAGGGTGAGTTTTAAATGAGTCCCCGCCTACTTTTTTCTGCATTTCTTAAGATATCGACTCCGGATCACCTCCGATCATTGTTGACCAACTTATTCTTCATTTTGACTTAGTTGATATTTTTGGCCGCCATCTTGGATTCAACTATTTATTTTTTAAATGTAAAGGTGGTGTTGTGACCCATCATATGGAAGTAATTTTATACGATGAACACAATACCGCAATCTGTTTTTGAAAATCACTATCGTTCTCAAGATATCGGCCAATTAAATAAATGAATTTTGGAGAGATTTTAAAGGTCCCAGCCTTAAAACAAGCCCATATTCTCATAATTACATCAAATAATGACCAAGAACTACTACCAATCATTGTTAAGTGTCATTTGCTTCATTTTTACAAAATTAAAATTTTCGGCCGCCATCTTTGATCTGACATTTTGGTAGGATAAGATAATTTTAAATTTTTTAATTTGTTCGCCAATATCTTGAGAACGGATAGTGATTTTAAAAACTCATTGCGGCATTGTGTTCAGCGTAAAATATTACTTCTATATGATGGGTCACAAACCCACCTTTACATTTAAAAATAAATATTTTAATCCAATATGGCGGATCCAATATGGCGGCCAAAAATATTAACTAAGTCAAAATGAAGTATAAGCTGGTCAACAATGATCGGGGGTGGTCCGGAGGTAATATCTTAAGAAATGTAGACAAAGTAGGGGGGGGACTCATTTAAAACTCACTCTGTATAATCACCAGTTTTTAAAAATGGCCGATGTTCGGATGTAATTTTCTCAGAAACCAGCAGTACCTCAATTTAAATTCAACCTAAATAGTTTGTAGGTCGTAGAGATGCGGGAACATATTTTAAAAATTCAAAATAAATTTTGAATTTTTATTGTGCCTCGCACAATAAATTTTATTTAAGTTACGAGTTTTGCCAGTTATTATGTTTTTTTATAATACTCTTTGGCTGTTGGTTGCGTAACACTTCTCGGTATTTACGAATATATTAGCAGTTTTCAAAGTGAGTGCTGACAGGGGCATTTCAACATCCACAACGCTAATTCATACTTTTCAACTATGTGGTTTTCAGTTAATAATGGCAAGGAACAAATTACGATTATGCTTATGTTTTATATATCGTAATGGATCTATTGCATTATAATTGTTCATTTAATTTAATTAAACACGTGCTTAGGTGCATACATACATACATACATACATATCCCACGTCGTCCCGATTGACCATATGTGGCATAGGACCAGTCAGCTTCTACAGGTTTCATCTTCAGGTTAGGTATATCTTCATGATAGGCAGAGATGCAAATGGAGGAGGGGGGGGTTGTAAAAAAAACATCTTGATAGGTTTGAAAGTCAGGTCAGGTATGATGGGAGTTGGTAAAGACATTGATCTAAGAGGTACTTTTTGAGCTCGTATTTAAATTTTTTCAAGTTACTAATCTGGGCTATGTGAGCAGGAAGTTGATTAAATAGCTTAAGACCAATGTAATCCGGCTTTTTCTCAAAAAGCTTTAAGTTATGAGACACAGAAGGATTGATTTTTCTATTTCGGGTACTGTAAGATGAGCTTTAACAAGGTTGTGTTCTTTAACATAACTAATTACTTCAAACATGTAGATACTAGGTACTGTCAAAATTTGCAGTTCTTTGAAGTGGTCAAAACATGATTCTGTAGGTTTAAGTTTCAAAATGCACCTTATCGCTCTTTTCTGGAGTACAAATATTCTATTTTAATTAATATTACTGGAAAAGCCCCAAAGTATAATAGAGTACCTAATCAGACTCTCAATCAAGCCAAAATATACCAATTTGGATAGTGCAATGTTGTTCAAAGATGGAATATTTTTCAAAACAAAAATATTTGAAGCGAGTTGCTTGGCAAGTTTATCCACATGTTCATTCCACCTTAGGCCACCGTCCAACCTCACTCCTAGATAGTCGACAGATTGAGCTTCCTCAATGATCATCTCATCAAGTACAACCGAAGGAAAAGTTGTACCTGCATTAATTAAACGGTTTCTTTTCTGGTCGGTCATGAAATGTATGAACTGTGTTTTTTTTGGGATTGATATGAAGATTTATACCTGAGAAATATTGTGAGAGTATGTTAAGGTTGAAAAAAGTCTGCTGCTCTAAAACACTGAGATTTTTGCTTGAAGTTAAAATTGAAGTGTCATCTGCGAAAGCTGTAAGAATATTACCGGGTAGATAGTCAGAGATGTCGTTGATGTATAGAAGAAATAGGATAGGCGATAGGCCCTAATATGGATCCTTGCGGAACTCCAAAGGATACTGCTTTTGAGTTTGAGTAAGAACATTTTCTGATGCCATCTTGGTCAAGAAAGTCAATTTTGGTTTTGTGAGATCTATTTGAGAGATAAGAACTAATCCAATTTAGTACTTTATCTTTAATGCCTATTGCCGCTAACTTATTTAGAAGAACCGGGTGGGAAACACAATCAAACGCCTTGGACAGGTCGATGAAACAGCCCATGGCTGTCCCACCACCATCCAAGGAGTCGATGCAGGAATTGATGAAACTAACCAGAGCTAACTTTGTGGACTTCTGTTTTTGGTAACCAAATTGGTTTTTAAAAAGAATTGAGTGGTTGCTAAGATAGTTGACCAAGGAATCGCATACTACTCTTTCCAGTATCTTGGAGATGGATGGTAGGAGCGAGATTGGGCGGTAGTTCCCAGGCAAACGTGGATCATCTTTTTTTAAAAATTGGCTTGATTAGAGCCAGCTTAGCAGCGTCCGGAAACTCGCCCTTCTCTACGGAATTGTTTATCAGAACTAGTAAAGGATCAATCAACTCGGGATAGCACTTTTTAACTAAATCTATTGAAATGCCGTCATAGCCAGTTGACTTTTTATTTGGTAATGAAGTTATTATTTTGACAAGTGATTTTTTGTTAATTAATGGAAAACTTGTAAGCTGGGAGTTTGTTTGATTCCTACCATCGCAGAAAAAACTATTACTATTTGAAAGAGAGCAAACCTGTGGAACATCAGAAAAGAAATCATTAAAAATGTTGCAAACTATGTCAGGATTACTTTCAACTCTGTCATTTATTTCTAAAGTGATATTTTTTTGTGAACTATGAGGCTTATTCCTAAGAGAGTTAACGAACTGCCAAGATGTTTTGTTAGGATTAGTTGAGGTTTTTATTTTATTTTTAACAAAATTGGATTTTGCTGTAGTGATTGTCTTCCTATAATTGAGCTTTTGTTTGTTGTAATGATGTTTGACTGTGCTATCCTTTGTTGCGACCCATCTTGAATATTAGGAATATATAGGTGTAATATTTTCATCATTGGTAGATATGCCGCAAACACTGAATTCTAACTAAATATTGGAGGCAACACGTCTCAGGGACACTGCGTGCCGGCCGCTATTTTCTGGTGAGAATAAATGAACATGTTGGTAAAATCAAACGATTATTACTGCAACAGAAGGAGAAAAATCATCACTGGAGTACTAGCCTTACAGTCAACGGCCGGCATTCCAACGTAAGTCATTCTGAACTTTTTCCGAGTTGCATTCAGTATTTAGTTAGATCTCAGTGGTTGCAAATAAATAAATATTAAGTAAACAAATGATTTCGCATTTTTTGTTGTATAATGTATCAGCTGATCAGAGCAATAACAAGGGAATTTATCAATCATGGCTTTAGCGATCTATAAGATTGTTCTTTGTATTTTTGAAGTTTTTACGAAATAACTAAGAGATTACTCTTTTGCATTTGTAATTTATCAATTTTACAACTTATTTTATCCAATAGCTGGTGACATTTATGTATAAGAAAACAGTTATTTCCTGTCTGCTTGAAATTGCAAGTACCTTTTGGTAGTCTTTCGTTGTTCGGAGTTTTTGCTTTAATATCCAATCAAATGCTTATAGTCTGAGTAATGTGGTCATTTCAAATACGGTACCTTAACCATTAAAGGTCGTGGAAAGCCTGTTCTAAAGTCTATTGCAAATCTTATTTGGAATAGTTTTAACGAAGACACCGTGTTCATCAATTAGGTCCACACATGTATTTATAAAACTGCCGTTCAAAATCGGGGCTGTATCTGAGAGAAAGAGTGTTTTCAAATTCTACAATTTCAGGCTCTACCATATAAACTTCTAGATGTTACCCGCAGGCTTCGCCCAGCGAATTATTTATTAAAACTATTACAGTTTTGTGTGCTGCATTCTGTGGTTAGCCCGTGGAACTACTACGAATCAACATCAGCTGTTTGCATTTTCATCAGCTCAAACAAAAATGAATGTCCATGGGAACTTTGAACCCCCATGGGGCAAAGACCTATAGGATTTCGCAACTTTAATATGCCTATATGTTACTCAGGACTATCAAATACCTCTCTGCCAAATTTCAGCTTAATCAGTCCAGTGGTTAGAGCGTGATTGAGCCTCAAATATCTAAACAAACAAACATACCTGTACAAACTTGCATTCACATTAATAATATTAGTAGTATTCTGCCAAATCATGGGTTCTTTTGGACCTATTAACCCATTTTGAAAACTTGCATTGCGATTTTGAATTTTAGAATGGACATAATTGTAATTTCGGTGACTCTATATGTTATTTGTTATTTAATGTTTATTGTTTTCTAAGGGGAGAAATAACATCACGCTTCCAAACTTGAATGTATGATTATTATAGAAGGCAATAACAAACCCTCCTTAAATAGGTACTCACGTAAACTTAAAATACTATAAAAACGAAGTTATTTACATTTGTTTTGACTGTGTTCAACTGGAAATTAACAGTCATAACTAAATTAAAACAAATATTCATATGTTTACACAGGCAACATACCCCGTTCTCATTTTCAGAATGATCAATAGTCAAAATAATTGCCGTTGATTTTTCAACGTGTGTTCCGCTAGTTCTCTAATAAACCAAAATTGTCCGTATCTCTTTTCCTTTTTGAGGCAAGAATGAACGAGACAGATTTCGTATAATATGAAAATTACTAATATGTTATGTATAAGAAACGCTCAGAAGCAGTATGGATAAAAATGAGAGTTCACTTCAATATGTTAAATTGTCCTTCAACATTGTAGTTTCAAAACGTGATTTTAGGCTACTACCAAACTGATTTTAAAATTCTTCAAACCAAATTCAAGTCTTGAAATAGTCTTTCCATCTAATTCTTGAGATACTGGGAGTAGTTTTCCGTTTATAATTTACTGATTTTTCAAAGTTTGGTATGTATTACTTTCGTTAAAATCCATAGCCAACTGCTAAAATGTTACATGTGCTTCTGCAGTAGATATAAAAAGCTGATCTTAATTACTATTTAAAAAATAATTGCTTGCTTTGAACCACCTGCATGGCACCGATTTTAGCGAATTTCCCCTATAGGGAAGAAGCTATTACCGTAGGTCTCATGGTAAGACTTAAGCCCAAGACCATGATAACTTTTTGTTTTGTGGTCACCAGATGCCAAAACACTATTCGTTCAAATTCATATATATGTGTATAATGTGTCCGTTAACTCGATAACTTGAGTAAAAAACATCCGATTTCAATGACATTTGGCACAAACGTGTAAAGCAACATTCATGACTTTAAGTTCGAAAACCAGAAAGATCGGACCATGAGAAGGGGGTTTTATGGGGGTTTTAAATTTTCCAAAAAGCTTTTTTTAACCCTAAAATTTTTAAAACACTCAATTTTGGGTTTGAACATTTTATAGAGCTTAAAAAAACAAATAATATGGAATTTTGAAATATTAACCTGGGTTAAGTGGTTGCGGAGGAAATCCAAAAAAAGGGGTTCATAAAATATCCCATGTTAATCTTATGGGAAAAAGGTTTTTAGCATTTCCACAGTTAATTTTACTGTAAACTTAACATTTTCTAATACCAATCGGTTCAGCTCTACAAAACAATCATTTTGGTGTTTAATTGTGATTCTACGTCCATTCGTTGCAGAGATATTCAAAGTGCTTAACACAGTACGTTGTCCAATGTTATCATTATGGAGAATAATTCAAATTTGATATCTCGATTATTTTTGAATGTATATTGATGAAACTTGGTATGTGGCTTCAATTAGTAATGGTATATTGATATTTACACAAAAAATTATTTTTTTGTTGATTGCCCCCATAGCAGCAAACCTGCATGCTCAGCCCTAATGTTATTCTCATGGACGATAAGTAAAGTTTTATATCTCCCTTGATTATGAACATAAATGATTAAAACTTTATTCTTTATTTTTTTCCATCAAAACAGAATACATAATTTTTTAGAACGTAAACAACAATACATAAGGTAAAATATACAACAAACACAATCTTCATATCCAAGCTGACCTTGCCTCAGATAAATAACATTTATTTATTAATAACAATTTTTGCATTATATTTTGTTTTCTGCTGTCTTGAGAAAACGACCTCCAAGGCATTGCCTGGGGCTGGGCCGATTACACATCAAATAGATGGTACATCAACCCTTGAATAAAATAAATGAAATAACAAACAATCAATGGACCATCAGTCGTTTGGTAAATGTAATTTAATAAAAATATAAATGGGTCTATGGGCCATCAGCCCATTTTATAAATTAAGATAAAATATTATATTTTGGTCTGATGGACCATCGACCCTCTATCCATAAAATAACATATTATAAAGACATATTATAGGGTCGATTACACATCAAATAGATGGTACATCGACCCCTAAACCAAAGTTATTTAGAATAAGGTTTTAACGGGTCGATGGACCATCTATATTATGATGTGTAGTCGAGCTTCCCCCCATTCCCTGAGTGGAGGTACAAGACACTAACTAAAAAATTGATTAAAGCGGTTAGACAATACTTAAAATTTAAATAGTTATTATCTAATTAGAATTATTTCAAACTCATGAGCTCTATAAAATTACTCTAAATCAACTAATATATACTAATTACATTCAATCATGATTTTGATAAAAGAGCCTAAAGTTATATTGCACCATTCATACAGTTACACTCTAAATCCCTATATACATAAATAAAAATGTCATTCCATACTTTATAACTAAAATAGATATAATGACATATTACAACTAGTTGGTAAATATATAATACTAACAAAATAACAATAATAAGCTTATGTATATATTTAAACTCAAAATGAGCTATTAATGCTAAAATAACAATAGAAACATACCTAATATAACTATCGAACCAATAAAAGAGTAATAACTTAGTTTTCTGATAATGGTATAATCTTACCCTAGACCTGTATACTGAAAATGGTATCCTCTACATCATCTAAACTAAATAACCATTCTCGCAACTTTCTTAACCCATTGCCGTAGACATACGAGCTGGTTTCGTTCCTTACTTGTAATTTTATTAACCTGTGAATTGGAGTATAAAATTGGTGTTTTTAAATGTATTAATGGTGTATTTTAATTAAAATATTGGTCATTAGTTACATATTTTGCTACTAGAGTGCAGCACCAATCAATTCCCGTTATAGGCTACTGCAAATAGAATAAAATTACTACCTCAATGGGTTATAAAAACACTTTAAAACTAGCTTCCATTTTTATATCATGAGGAAGTTTATTAAATATTTTAGGGGCTAAAAAGATATCAGTCATTGTAAAAAACGTACAGGTAGGTCTTTGGACATAATAGTCTTGTGAATTCCTTAATTTTGATTTATATTCATTATCCTGTTTGCAATTATTTGATCTCAAGTAAAACATTTTCAAAACTTTATATATATATATATATATATATATATATATATATATATATTATATATATATATATATATCGCAGAGGCAAAATTTTTAAATAATTAAATAATTGACAGGATGGTTCATCCCGATTTTATTCCTACAATTATTCGAACAAATAGTTTTTGAATCAGAATTACAGGTTTAAGGTTTGTCAAATAAGTTCCTGCCCAACATAATATACCATAATCTAGTCTACTGTGGACCAAAGAAAAATATAATGTTCTCAGAAGTTCACTGTCACAGCAAGAGCGTAAATAATAAAAGAATCTTAACAAATTCATACTTTTCTGTTTAATTTCTGATATGTGCGCTTTCCAATTTTAGTTTGTATGCAGGACTATTCCCAAATATTTTATTGTTTCTTGGTACTGTACTACATTACACTTTATTAAACAATTACTGTTACTCGAAACACACTGAATGCATTTGTAATTTATTACCCCGGCGAATTGAATATCCCTAAAAAAAATAAAAATAAAAAAAAAATTATAATTACTGCATAAAAATACAGTAATTTTACTGGGTAAAATTTATAATTACTGCATTGAAGTTTTGAGCCTTTTTTATGTATTGGTATTACAACCGCCTCCTTCAATTTTTCTGGGAAAACGCCAGTTTGAAAACTCAAATTAATTATATAGAGAAAAACGTCACAAATCAATTCAGAAATATGCTTTATAGTTGTCGAATTTATCTGATCGATGCCAGGGGATTTACCATTTTTTAACGATTGTATAACATTCATTTGAAACAGGATTTAAAAATATTGAACTAACTGTAAACGATTGTCTAAAACAGCTTTCCCAGGGCAGAGAGTAAAAATTACTTGGTTTATAATTTTGTTTATTAAGCTCCTCAGCAATTGATAAGAAATAATTATTGATCTCATTAGCTACAGTGACTTGATCATCAATTATATTATTCTCAATTTCAAGTGACATAATCGAGGATGATGTCCGAGTCTTTCCAGCTATATCCTTAATTACCGACCATGTTCATTTTTAATTCCCTTTATATTTATTAAAAAGTTCCCTTTATATTTATTAAAAAGTTCCCTGTAATAATTATTTTTCAAAGTACGGATATCAGATTGTAATTTATTTCTAAAGTCTTTAAAATATGCTCTTAATGTGAAATTATTGGGTTCTGTCTTTAACCTTTTTAGCAATGCATTTTTTGTCTTTATTCTTTTACACGTTTGAATATTGATCCACGACTTTAATTTTTTTATTCCTCTGAGTTTATAGTCGTATTTCTTCTATCCAGTGATTTTACCAGTTGTTTAAAAAATCAATCAAACGCCTCAGATGCATTTTGTTCTTTATACACTTCACTCCAATCAGTATTAGCAAGTAAGTTAGACAGGCTATCGTAGTCAATGCGACTGCCCGAGTGCGTGGCGCCGCCGACTGCGGCTGGGCCAGCAGTGGCAGTGTTTGTTGCCCCTCCCGCTCCACGCACACTCAGCGACAGCGATGTCATGCAGTGATCAGTTACGCAACTGTTAATCGCCACCGATTCCACATTCAGTAAGTTTTCATTTTTTATCCTCAAGAGTATATGATCGATGCAGGTTTTGGAATATTCAGTTATTCTTGTTGGCTCATTAACCAGTTATCCCAAGACCATTGCTAGCTAATATTATCTTATATTCATCAATTACAAGGTTATCTTCTAGCTTAGTACGTAGCCCTAATGTTATTCTTATGGAGAATAAATAAATTGCTATGTATCACTTATTTATAGATGAATTTTTATGAAACTGGGTAAATGGCTTTATGTAGTAGTAATAAACATATGCATGCATTGGAAATTCGCTTAGTCTGCAGGTTTGCTGCGACGGGGGTATTTCTGCATTTGTTGGCTTCCAGCAACCGGAGTGGGAGGGTCGGAGGAGTGTAGTGGTGTGAAGGACTGTTGAAGCCCCCAAATAAAAGCCTGTTTGAAAAACGTGTGTTATTTCAAAATTTAGTTGACGTATCTGTAACATTTCTGTCTGTTCAATACTAATTTATTCTTTGGGCCTAAAAGGCATGTCAGAACAAGTATTGAAAATAAGACAAGTAAACATTTACTTAACAATCAAATAAAAATACTAGGTGTACGCTCATTCCTCGCGTATAAGGATAATTGAAACACATGATCAAACTTAAATCGAGTCTCATAAAAAATTCAATATCTGATTTGAGTAACATTATCAGAATACATTCCGTTATCATTTAACTGCCGCCAGAATCCAGATTTTATGTCTATATAGCTATAGTTTTAGTCACTTCTCTAAGAATCAAATATTGCGGTAGCTGAGAGGTATCGCACTGGCTCTTGAAGCGAAAGGTCGCAGGTTCGGATCCCGCCGCCGACCTAACATTTTATCCGTAGAAAAACATACATACATTTATCACTTGTTTTTATCAAAGTAAATGTTGTATAAATACGTAAACCTATTTATTTTTAAAACTAGGTGTACGCTCATTCTTCCCGTAAGAGGATGAACGAAGACTGAATTTTTAAAGATATGTAGGCAGGTACTGGATTGGTAACACACTTCTGTTATCCGTTTTAACTCCACAACAGCAACAACAGATAATTAATAAACCAAACATTTTACTAATGGAATGGTAACACCATTCCCAGATCCGTTTTAACTCCACAACAGCAAGAACAGATAATTTAGGACTAATGTAAATACAAAATACTACTGACTACTGGAGTGGTAACACCCTTCTCATATCCGTTTTAACACGGCAGTACCTGGGGGGCCCAGCTTTGCTCGGGGGAGAGCCAGTCAGTCAGTTTAGATGACTTGGAGTAATATTTCATCACTTTCCCCTGCTGATAATCAGATTTGTATAACTCATTTGCCTCTTTTCTACATTTTTAAGGTCCCTCCAGTTGTTATTTATAGCTCAATATCCCTTTCATTTATTTTACTACTCTATATATGTAATCTTCACTCAAATCTTTTAATCTCTGTTCTTAGGAAACCACATGTTAATAATCATAAAAAACATGAGTATTACTTTGACAGTTCTCTGGTTGATTATGAACAGCTGATAAAATTCTTTTGTGTTGATTTAAAACTCCATAAGCCCAATGTTAATTTTTTAACTTATCATTTTAGTTTTTTTACATTATTTGATATTTCCTGGAAATGAGGCCTGTCTAGAACTTATTTTTATCCCAGAAATTAGTTATTTTGAACATTTTAAGGAAATCGTTGGAGCTGTTTTTGAGATCAGTGTCGCAAGCAAGCAAGCAAGCAAACATACAAGCAAACCTTACTCATATTAGAGAATATGATACCTGGGGGCCGAGCTTTGCTTGGGGGAAGGCCAGTCAGTTTGTTTAGATGAATTGGAGAATATTTCACCAGTTCCCCCTACTGATAATCAGATTAGTATAACTCATTTGCCTCTTTTCTACATTTTTAAGGTCACTCCAGTTGCTATTTATAGCTCAATATCCCTTTGATTTATTTTACTACTCTATATATGTAATCTTCTCTCAAATCTTTTAATCTCTGCTCTCAGGAAACCACAAGTTAATAATCATAAACAACATGAGTCAGCTGTGATATCGTGCAGTGAGAATGTATTTATTTTTAGTGCGTCGATATTTCATAAAAACGTGGTAATTCTCTGTGAACTGTTTTATGCCATGGAAAAAGGACTAATATTACTAGGTTTGGACTATAGTTTTATTGTATTTTTGATAACCGTTTTCATAAATGTTGTGATATAACAGTTTTGTTTTCCCTAACCCTACTTTGCTAATTTGTCCCTTTCATTTGTTTTGTTTATTGTTTACATTTGACATGGCTTCAAATCAGATGCCCAATAATTGTCACGCTGTCACTAACCACAACTTTGCCGATGAACATAATTATAGTAAAATAAATGTTGATCTAGTTCCTAGTTTGGAAACTCATGAGCTTAGTCAAAATGGCGAGTGGCAAACCATCCCAACAACTTCCCACAAGCGAGGTTTAAATTCTAACATTGACCAACACTCTAAAAAATCACGCCAAACTTCAAATGACTTTACTTTAAAAACTAGTAACAGCTTTGATCCTCTTGGTGAATCGGACGTAATGGAAGATGAAACCACGGGTACCTTTCCTTCCCGTGAACCTAAACCTCCACCACTATTTGTCCCGGACGTTGTAAACGTGAAAAACATGATAACCACGATTGAATCTGTTGTTTTGAAACAGGATTACACATACAAATGCCTCAACCAGAATAAAATAAAGCTAAACCCCATCACTATTGACGCCTACCGTAAATTAGTTCATAAATTTACTGAACTGAAAATAAACTTTCACACCTACCAGCTAAAACAAGATAAAGCATATCGCGTTGTTTTAAAACATATGCACTTCTCAACAGACATTGTAGACATCAAAACTGCTATTGAAGACCGCGGTTTCAAGGTCCGTAACGTAACCAACGCCAAACAATACAAAACAAAAGATCCACTATCAATGTTTTTTATTGATCTCGAGCCTAACTCAAACAACAAAGATATCTTCAATTTGGAGTATCTATTAAATGCCAAAGTTTCTTTGGAACCCCCTTATAAAAGAACAGAAATCGTTCAATGTAAGAAATGCCAAAACTATGGTCACACTAAATCGTATTGCTGGCATCAACCTCGCTGTGTTAAATGTGGTCAGCAACATGACACAAAATCATGCACAAAGTCAATTGAAGCACCACCTAAATGCGCACTTTGTCAAGGGAACCACCCTGCGAATTACAAAGGCTGTAATGTTTATCGGGACATAAAACACAAAACCTTTCCACCCTTAAGAAGTAAAATGGTGCAAGAAAACCCCCCTAGACAAAATGACAAAAAATCTGATAAAGAGCTGCTTCAAAAAACAGAACAATCTCCCACAACGTCCCCTCATCTTTCTTATGCCCAAGCCGTGTCCTCCAGAAATGTTCCCGTTTGTTACGAAACTGCTAACCACATCGATGTAAATAAAACTTTACAATCTTTCTTCGACAGGTTTGAAAAACTTATGCTTCAGCAGGCCCATCAAATAGGAACCCTTTTGAACCTATTGACCACCGTTGTATCTAAATTGAAATGAATCAGTTTTTCGATTAGGTCTCTGGAATGCTAACGGTTTGGCTAATCATAACCAAGATCTTCAACTTTTTATTTCACAAAACAAAATTGATTTGATGCTCATCTCAGAAACTCACTTCACAGATCTTAGTTACTTCAAAATCCCAAATTTTGTATTTTATCACACAAACCATCCAGACAATACTGCACATGGCGGAAGTGCTATTTTGATTAAAAACCAGATTAAACATTATGAATTGCCAAAGTATCAGTTTGATCACATTCAAGCTACAAGTATCGTTGTAGAGGACTGGGCTGGGCCGTTTACTGTATCTGCAATTTATAGCCCTCCTCGGCACAATGTTACTCATCAAAACTTCACTGATTTTTTCAGCACTCTTGGCCCTAGGTTCGTGGCAGGAGGCGATTATAACGCAAAACATCCGATGTGGGGATCGAGACTCGCTAACCCAAGAGGTCGACAACTTGTAACATCACTGAGTAATAACAATTTCCAATATTTATCTACAGGTGAACCTACGTACTGGCCAACAGATCCTCAAAAGATTCCAGACCTACTAGATTTCTTTGTGACAAAAGGAATTGCGCAAAATTACATTGATATTAAATCGAGTCTGGACCTGTCATCAGATCATTCTCCAATCATTGCCACTATAAGCGCGTCCATTATTATTAAAGAACGCCCACCAACCCTTTCTAATAAATTTACTGACTGGAATGTCTTCCGCACATTTGTAAATGAAAACCTCTCGCTGAAAATACCTTTGAAGTCAGCCGATGATATAGATGATGCAGTCGAGCTGTTTAATTCCGTAATTCAAACATCCTGCTGGCAAGCAACTCCCAATGGCCACCAAACAAACCGTAGTAGCTTTAACTATCCAGTTGATATAAAACGTAGAATAGCGGAGAAGAGAAGACTGAGGAGAATTTGGCAACAGTCACGAAATCAAAGAGACAAAACCAACTTCAATAGAGCTTCTCAAGAATTAAAACGAGCATTGACAAATCTTAAAAATAAATGGTTTAGTGACTACACGTCTAGTTTGTCACCAACAGAAGTTAGTAATTTTTCACTGTGGAAGGCTACCAGAACAATGAAACAGCCTAAGACTCCAGTACCTCCCATCTGTAAACCCAACGGTTTATGGGCCAGAAGTAATGACGAGAAATCTGAGGTATTTGCCGACCATCTATCCACAGTATTCACCCCACACCCTAGTCCAATTGATTATCAGGAAATACATGAATTTATTGATTCTCCAAATCAGCTATCATTACCAATAACACCCTTTACACCCTCAGAAGCTACGAACATAATAAAGGCGTTAAATTCACACAAAGCTCCTGGATACGATTTGATCACGGGAAAAATTCTAAAAGAACTCCCAAAAAAGGCCGTTTTATTTTTGACTCTAATTTTTAATTCGATTTTGCGAACTGAACATTTTCCAGCCCAATGGAAAATATCCGAAATCATAATGATTGCTAAGCCAGGAAAACCCCCAAATCAAGTGTGTTCTTACCGACCAATTAGTCTTCTACCGATTGCTTCCAAAATTTTTGAAAAACTCTTTTTGAATCGTCTTCGAACTGTAATAGAAGAAACAAACTTAATTCCAAATCACCAGTTTGGTTTCCGGCAAGAACATTCTACAGTAGAACAGGTACATAGAGTTGTAAATATTATCAAAGAGGACCTTGAGACCAAGAAGTTCTGTTCAGCTGTATTTATTGACGTGAGTCAAGCATTTGATAAAGTTTGGCATACAGGTCTTCTTTATAAACTCAAACTTCATCTTCCTCATACATTTTACAGTGTCATCAAATCATATTTGTCCAACAGATATTTCAGAGTGAGATTTGGAGATAGTGTCACAAAACTTCACAAAATACAAGCAGGCGTTCCTCAAGGAAGTGTGATGGGCCCAGTCCTCTATACCTTATATACAGCAGACCTTCCTGAAAATCCAAATGTCAGTATTGCGACCTTCGCTGACGATACTGCCATAATGGCATCTAGTGAGGATCCAGCGATAGCATCCCAAATGTTACAATCAGGGTTGGACGATCTCTCAGAATGGCTGCAAAAATGGAGGATAAAGGTGAATGAAAACAAATCCACGCATACAACATTCACAACAAGATTAAGTACATGTCCCCCGGTCTCCCTAAATAACATTCAAATTCCTCAAACCAATGAAGTTAAGTATTTAGGCATGATTCTTGACAGAAAACTGACATGGAAAAGTCATATATGGAATAAGAGACTCTCATTGAATCTGAAATTCAGAAACTGTTATTGGTTATTAAATAAAAATTCTAAATTGTCATCTGAAAACAAACTGTTATTATATAAAGTAATCTTGAAACCAATCTGGACGTATGGTATTCAACTTTGGGGGACATCCAGTAATTCAAATTTAAACATCATTCAAAGGTTCCAATCAAAAGTTCTAAGGTACATTCTTCAAGCACCGTGGTACGTAAACAATGAAGTATTACACAGAGACAGTCGTATTCCAACCGTAAGAGACGAAATAACAAGATATAGTGCCAAGTACCTAAATAAATTAGAAAACCATCCGAACTATCTGGCTTTAAATCTTTTGGACAATAGCAACTTTGTGTACAGACTGAAAAGATACCATGTTTTGGATTTGAGTACTCGTTTTGTTAAGTAATTAACTCTTTTTTAGTTTAAATTTGTATTGTATTATACAGTGTTTGTGTTGGCTTTTTCAGTGGATGAAGACCGACGAATGTTTTGTTATTTTATCAGATTTGCTTAATGTTCAATAGTTTTTAGAACAGATTGTAAATAAATTAAACTATGCCATCAAAAAAAAAAAAAAATAAATAAACAACATGAGTTCCATGTGGTTCCATAAAATCAGATAATAAATCCTTTGAAGAAAGATTATATGTAGAGTGGTCATATCCAGAATGACTCAAAGGTGTATTATAATAACAACTGTTGTGACCTCAAAAATGCTCGTTAGTAGGGTACATGGTGAAAAACAACTCCAAGTCATAAACAAGATTGACCTTTCCCTAGCAAAGCTCAGCCCCAGGTAGTACTTAAACTATATGAGTATAACTTTGAGAGTTCGCTGAAAGATTTTGAACAGCTGTTATGACTCTTTTCCTTTTATTTTAATCTCCAAAAGCCCAATGTGATTTTTTCAATTTTCCATAGCGGCTTTTTACCTTATTTGATTTTTTCGGGGATGGGACATGTCTAGAACTTATTTTTAACCCAGATATCAGGTTTTACAACACAAGTAGTTGGAAGAACACATTAGTTATTTTTCAAGAAAATCGTTGGAGCCGTTTTTGAGATAAGAGTTGCAAGCAATCAACCAAGCAAGCGAGCATGCAAACCTTACTCATATTATAGTGTAGGATAGGATTGAGTCAAAATAATTCAGTATTTGTATTGATTGACTATAACATATTTTTACTCTTAGGCACATAGAATTCACACGAGACAGGGACAATGATTCTGGATTCTAGCATGTTTGAAGTTCTGCATACAGACGGCCAGGGCTGAATTTAGGGTCTGTACAGGCTCTGGTCTACACCCTAAATGCAAGTGCGGGCCCTTACTAGCCTGGCCAACTTTCCTGTTTGATTTATATAATATAACAGTAGGGGGCATTGGAGCATTCAAAACCAGCAAGTGAGTGAGGAGCAGTGAGGAGCCCCCCCCCCCCGACCACAATCAGCATGCAAGTGAGGAGCCCCCCCCCCGACCGAAATCAGCATGCAAGTGAGGAGCCCCCCCCCCGACCACAATCAGCATGCAAGTGAGGAGCACCCCCGACCGAAATCAGCATGCAAGTGAGGAGCCCCCCCCCCCCGGACCGAAATCAGCATGCAAGTGAGGAGCCCCCCCCCGGACCACAATCAGCATGCAAGTGAGGAGCCCCCCCCCGGACCACAATCAGCATGCAAGTGAGGAGCCCCCCCGGACCGAAATCAGCATGCAAGTGAGGAGCCCCCCCCCCCCCGACCACGATCAGCATGCAAGTGAGGAGCCCCCCCCGGACCACAATCAGCATGCAAGTGAGAAGCCTCCCCCCCCCCGAAAACCTCGCTTTCGCTTCTATTATTTTCTTTCTTTTACGTTTATTTTATGCTAGAAGAGGAAATTAAGGAAAGGGTTTATCAGTATATTTAATTCTTATCAAATTTTTCTATTTGCGTCAGCAGGAGTTGGCTTTGCTCCTCAAGCTTCCGCATTTCTTCTTCCATCCGCATGTAGGCGTCCTGCACGGCTGCGACTGCGGCGGCGACGGCGTCCCCGACGGGAGCGGCGGCGACGGCATCCCCGACGGGAGCGGCAGCGACGGCGTCCCCGACGGGAGCGGCGTCCGACACTCCAGACATGTCCCCCACGTCCTGGAGCAACGTCAGGAGGTCCTCCTCAGAGGACTGAGGAAGGGCGGCGGCGGTGTCGTCCAGGACGGGAGAGGAGGCCAGCGCCCCGGACATGTCCTCCATGTCCAGGACACATGTCCAGAGGTCCTCCTCAGGGTATCGGGGAAGAGTGACACCCCGACGGGACCGGTGGCCACAGCGTCCCCGACGGGACCGGCGGCTGTGGCGTCCCCGAAAGGACCGGCAGCGTCCCCGACGGGACCGGCGGCGTCCGCAAAGGGATAAGGCGGCGGCGGGTGTCGCTGCGGCTCGGCGTCCGCGAAGGGATGAGGCGGTGAGGGTCGCTGCGGCTCGGGCGGAGTTGAGGTGGGTGTTGGTAGAATCGCCCGTACCTCAGCCGCCTCGTGCGTTCGTGCGTGGCTCCTCGCCTCAGTTAGCCTTTGAAAGGTTGATCCGCAGACGGAACAGTTGTATAGTGGCACGTGACCATGGCGTCTCCGCTCGTGGCGGAGCAGGTTGTCCGTGCGGCTGCAGCGTCTTGAACAGTAGGGGCTGGGGTACATCTTGTCAGGCGGTCGCGGAGAGACTAACAACAGCGGCAACGACGAGTACACAAATAAGCAGTCGGAACTTTCTCTAGAGAAACCAGGCGGTTGCGGAGAGACTGACGACATCGGCAACGACGATTACACAAATAAACAGTCGGAACTTTCCCTAGATCCGACTGGTATCAGCATGCAAGTGAGGAGCCCCCCCCCGACCACAATCAGCATGCAAGTGAGGAGCCCCCCCCCGACCGAATCAGCATGCAAGTGAGGAGCCCCCCCGACCAAATCAGCATGCAAGTGAGGAGCCCCCCCGACCGAATCAGCATGCAAGTGAGGAGCCCCACCCCGGTCGCCTGCAGTACTTTTCGTGATGACCTTGAACATGAGGAAAAAACTTTTGAAAATTAATAACTAGTCTATTTACCCACCGATTCCCACGGGACTTTTTCCAGAGTGTAGGCCTATCCCAGAGGAAGCGAATGACGAAAGAACCCCATAGATCCGCCATCAAACAAGGCCGCTATTAATTTATAACCGCGTTTTCCTTATGGGATCTCAGCTGTTTACCGACCGATTTTGATGAAACTTCACCATATGTCGGGCAGCGACCTAAGTAAACCATCCCTTAAAGAAAATTGAAAATCAACCGTTAAACGGACCCATTATTAATTTTTGAACGCGTTTTCCTTATGGGATCTCAGCTGTTTACCGACCGATTTTGATGAAACTTCACCACATGTCGGGCAGCGGTCTAAGTAAACCATCCCTTAAAGAAAATTGAAAATCCGCCGTTAAACGAGCCCGCTATTAATTTTTAAACGCGATTTCCTCATAGGATCTCGGCTGTTTGCCGACCGAATTTGATGTGACTTCGTTACACGTTGTATGCTGGCTTGACTAAACCAAACTGCGAGCGGCTCCGCGGTGTCACGTCTCGAGGCGCAAGCTAGGGCCTACGTGACCGCCCGGGGCTGTTTACTGTTTATCAGTTCTAGAACGCCGTGGACCGCAGTGACGTAATCCCCTCCACTCCTCCTCCACTCCTCCACTCCCTCACTCCTCCGACAAGTGCGTCGCATGAGGCCTCCTCCCGACCGGAGTGCTATTTATGAGCGCGTCTTCAAGGGTTTCGTCAGTTTGTCTTTGGAGCATTTACTGTGCGGACGAAGTATTGCCGTCTCTGTGATACACTTATACAACCTGTTGTTCATTGCTTGTGTGACTGTGTGGAGCTTTCTCTTTGAATATCCTAAAATGTAAGTAACATGTAATTTACTTTTTCATCAGCCAGTTTACCAATGCTCTAAAATCTAATTGGCTAACATTAATATTTAATCTTTTTACATATTCCATTACACTGAGCTTTGTCGATGTTTCTTTTTCCGATGGAGATGAGTGGAATTTTAATGACCGTGAAACAGTTGTGTTTTATAACGATTAAAATTAACGAACCAAACTAAAAAAAAAACTAAAAAAAAATAGTCTCACTATCACTCTAGTACAGATACTCGATGTTGCAGATGGCTGTTCATCTGTGTGAGGTTTGTGGGCGCAGTTTCGGGGTTGCAAGAAACCTGATCCGCCACGTAGCATCTGCCCACAACGATCGCCATTACAATTGCCACGTCTGCGGCAGACGCTTTGGGCGAAGCGACAACTTGCGACGCCACCTCGCCGCAGTTCATCCTCCTACTCCTCATGACCAAGCGCCAGGTACAGTTTTAGGTTAAATAAGAAACCGCCAGTAGATTTATTAAGTATGCTTTCTTCTCCAGTATCCTCACCCATGACGTCACGGTGCGCCCGTGGACTTTGGTAACTAATGACTTGTTTTTATGAGAGTAAATGGCTTTAACCGGGTAAACTGGCAATTAAGACGAGAAAACAGACTCGAGGGTAAACAAGAGGTTGCCAGCCCTCTGTATAGTTCGTCACCGCCACCTCCTCACCCTTGTATTTAACAGGCTCGGGTAACTGGCGATCGAGATGAGGAAACAGACTCAAGGGGAAAACAAGAGGTTGCCAGCCTTCTGAATAGTTCCTCATCCTCGTGTTTATCAGGGAAACTAATAGCACTTACTTGTTTTCCTGTTCGCAGGCTGTCCATGCCCGTTGTGCGATGTCATCCTGACGGGACCCGAGGATCTGCACCATCACATGGAAGCGGTCTACGGTGCGAGCCCATCAGCTTCGACCTCCTCCTCTTCCTCCTCCGCCGCAACGCCACCTGCCAGAGACCTACGGCCCGAGTGCGACGCGTGCGGGCGGCGGTTTGTCCACGAGGACCTTCTCCGGTGCCACGTGCAGCTGGTGCACACCAACGAGGCCCGCTGCTCCGAGTGCGGCACTCTGTTTGACAAGGCCGCATGCCTGCACCGACACATGGCTAGCGCTCACCGCGGCAGGAGGTTCGTGTGTGCCTACTGCAACCGAGAGTTCACCCGGCGCTACAACCAAGACCAGCACGAGGCTCACAACTGTCCCGTCATGAGGAACCTCGTTTTGGACGAGATGCCGCGACTGCCCGTCCTATCACCCGAGCCGCGCCCAGGACCCAGCCACGAGCCTCAGCCCGGATCCAACCACGAGCCTCAGCCCGGACCCAGCCACGAGCCTCAGCCCGGACCCAGCCACGAGCCTCAGCCCGGACCCAGCACGGCGCCTGATGGGATGGTGGATGGAGGACTGCCCACGTTCCGCACCATCCAACGGGCGTTCCGCGGACGGCTCATGACCTTCGGTCTGTCCCGGCCCATGGAGGACTTCCTGACCGTGAACGACGCGCTGGTGCTGCTGTTCGACAACGTCCTGGAACTGCTGACCGACGTCAGGACCCGACACCCGAACATCAAGGTCAACATGTTCCTGGTGTGCGAATTCACCAACGTCCACGGGGCCACCTGCCTGCGAGCCTTCAAGACGAAGAACGTGCCTCTCACTGCAGCATCCAACTTGGAGGATTTCCTGTCGGCCTCTTTCAACAAGCTGGTGGAAGAGAAGGAGCAGTGTCTGCTTATGGACAGCGGGTGGAGCTATCTCCGTACACGCGACTTGGAGATCCGCGTCAACCTCTACACCCCGTTGGGAGATCGCGGAGCCCGGTTCATCCAGCTTCCCAGGACCATCTGCGAGACGCGCGCTGTCATCAACGTGCACAACGTCGATGACATGTGCTTCGTGTACGCTATCCTGGCCAAGTTCGTCGCGCAACACCCGGAGAGGCCTGCAGCGTATACACCGGACATAATGGCTCGCTACGATTGGGTTGGCCTACGCTTCCCCGTGGCTGTGGAGGACATCAAAGCCTTTGAGAGGAAGAACGCCATCAGCGTCAACGTATACGGTATCGAGCGTGCCATGGTGGGGAGACGCCCCGACGGATCCCCAAAGTTCCAGGACCGCGTGTTCCCGCTGAAGATATGCAAGCGGGAGTTGGAGGATCATCGGGACCTGTTGTACGTGACTACCGGCGGGAACAGTCACTACGCCTACATCGCAAACATGAGTAGGCTAGTGCGTCCTCAGCTAACGTCCCGACACGGCGTTATCCACATGTGTAAGCGATGTTTCGTTTATTTTGACAACCGGCCCAACAAACTGGAACTGTCCGGTGCCGAGCGTCTTTGAGGAGCACATGCGATACTGCACCGCCAAGGCCCCCCTCCGCTTGGACATGTCTCAGAAGCAGCAGATCCGCTTCGCCCACCCCGAGTACACTCGGCGCGAGCGCTTTTGCGTTTACGCGGACTTCGAGTGTGCTCTGCAGCCCGTCGCTGTTGACCCGGTGGAAGCGCCGCCCGGCACGAGGCCTCTGCAAATGCACGTCCCGTACGCCTTTGCCTACCAGATCGTGGATTCGCTCGGCCTGGAGGAGTTTGAGCCCCGCGTCTACTTCGGAGCTGACGCGTCTAAGGTCTTCATGGAAAGGTTGAAGATGGACGTGCTGGCGCTGTGGGACTTCCTGACCAACATGGTCCTACTGCAGCCCGTCTTGAACGACCAGGAGATGCGCCAGTTCATCGTGGCCACCGTCTGCTACCTCTGCGGGAAGGAGTTCACGGACCAGGACGTCAAGGTGCGGGACCACAACCACGCCCCGCCCTACGAGTTCCGAGGAGCCGCTCACCGCTCGTGCAACCTCAGGTACCGGGAGCAGCGACACATCAACTGCTACTTCCACAACCTGTCCAACTACGACGCCCACTTCGTAGTGCGCGAGCTGGCCATCGACCCCGGCGACGTTGACGTGTTGGCACATACGGAGGAGCGGTACATCGCTTTTACCAAGCGATTCCACTTCGGCCGACCCGGAGATAACCCGCGACGGAGCAGCTTCGCGGTGCGCTTCCTGGACAAGTACAGGTTCCTGTCCATGAGCCTGGCCAGCCTCGCCGCGGGACTTCCCACGGACAGGATGCGCGAGACGAGGAAGCGCTTCCCCGACGACCGGCTGTTCGACCTGGTGCGCAGGAAGGGCGTGTTCCCCTACGACTTCGTGACGTCCTACGACACGTTGTACAGGACCAGGGAGCTGCCGCCCAAGGAGGCGTTCAGGAACTCCATGACCCTGGAGGACATCAAGGACGAGGAGTACGAGCACGCCCTGAACGTGTGGCGAGCCTTTGAGTGTCGCAACCTCAAGGACTACGCTGACAAGTACCTGCGATGCGACATCGCCCTGCTCACCGATGTCTTTGAGCAGTTCCGTGATAAGTCGCTGACAGAGTACGGGCTGGACCCCGCCCACTACTACACCCTGCCATCTTACGCTTGGGACGTGATGCTCAAGACCTGTGGCGTGGAGCTGGACACGCTGCAGGACTTCGACATGTACCTGTTTGTGGAGCAGGGGATCCGGGGAGGCATCTCTCAGGCTATCACCCGCTACGCCAAGGCCAACCACGACAGGTGCCCGGACTACCACCCGGACGAGCCCACGCGCTTCCTCCTGTACCTAGACGCCAACAACCTCTACGGCTGGGCCATGTCCCAGTGCCTGCCGACCGGAGACTTCCAGTGGCTCAGCCGTGAGGAAATCCAGGCGTTGGACATTGCGGCGCTGGACGTGGAGGCCAAACGAGGCTACATCTTGGAGGTGGACCTCCACTACCCCGCGCGCCTACACGACCTGCACAAGGACCTTCCCTACTGCTGTGAGACGAAGCGTCCGCCGATAGGGAAATTCCCCAAACTGTTGACGACCCTGAACGACAAGGCACACTACGTCTGTCATTACAGGGTCTTGCAGCAGGCGCTGCAAAACGGATTGGAGCTGGTCGCGGTGCATCGAGCGATCTCGTTTCGCCAGTCACGGTGGTTGGAACCGTACATCCTCATGACCACCGAGCTGCGGAAGAAGGCCAAAACGAAGTTTGAACAGGACTTCTTCAAGCTCATGAATAACTCGGTCTTCGGCAAAACCATCGAGAATGGACGGAAGCGCCTCAACGTCAAGCTGGTGTGTACCCCGGAGAAGTTTTCCAAGTACGTTGCCAGATCCAACTTCCTGGACCGAACGTACTACACGGAGGACGTGGCCCTGGTGCATCTGTCCAAAGTCAACATCGTGTTGGACAAGCCCGTCTACGTAGGCATGTCAGTCCTGGAGCTGAGCAAGTGGCTCATGTACGAGTTCCTGCAGAAGATGAAGGTGCGCTACGGTGACCGCCTCACCGTAGACTACATGGACACGGACAGCTTCGTCTTTGACATCGTGTCCCAGGACGTCTACGCCGAGATGAAGGAGCACCTGGCAGACTTTGACACCAGCGGCTCCCCGAGGTCCCACCCCTGCTACAGCCCCGTCAACGCCAAGGTCATCGGAAAGTTTAAGGACGAGTGTAACGGCCTGTCCTTATTCGATTACCTCGGCCTGCGGTCCAAGTTGTACTTCATGGACATTGAGGACGCAGCGACAGGCGGCAGTAAGGCTCTCAAGCGAGCCAAGGGGGTGGCGAAGGGCGTTGTCAAGAACGTCCTCACCCCCGACGACTACAGAGAGTGCTTATTTAACGGGGGCCAAAAGCACACCACCAACGTCAGCTTTCAGTCCCACTTGCACCGAGTCTACACGGTGCAGGTGGACAAGCTGAGTCTCAACTCAGCTGATGACAAGCGGCTCGTCCTCCCCGACAAAGTCCACACTCTACCTTGGGGACATAAAGACATCCCGCTACAGCTGGCCAGGAGAGGGGAACAACCGCAGCGGATGGAGGTTGATGGTGAGGAGGAGGGATAGCACCAGTCCGAAGACGAGGAATTCTCCGTCTAGTTGTATATATAGTAATTATAAGAAAAAAAATTGTATATAGTATTTGTAAGTAATTATACAGTAATAGTTTTATGTACAGCACGAACCCGAGTTGTTTATATCCTCCCTTTGCTCACTCAAAAGTCACAAGCCGTTAGGCTCAGAGTAACTCAAGTGTGAGAGAAAGGCGTAATGGGTCGTTTGGCCCGAGCCGTGCAGCTTAAAAAGCCCCCGCCAACCGAGAGCGGTTGGCGGCGCGTGTCGGGGACGGCCCTGAAGGAGTTGTCCAGGAAGGAATTACTCAGCGGTCTGCTGATGTCCGAGGGGTCACCCTCGAATTGCTCAGCGGCTTGCTGATGTCCGAGGGGTCTCGTGGCGTGCCCTCTTTGGCGGCCTTCACTGCCACTTGGTGGGGGCTCAGCCAGTGACACACGCCGCTGTTATATAATTCGAGGTCCAGCCCCAATGCCTCAGTTTTGTTAATTTATTTTTTTAAATTTAGTAAGGAGAAAGGAGAAATGAAAACACAAGCTTTATCATTATGAGGCATGTATCGTTCAGTAATAAGGTTACATACACATATTACAAAAAAACCTTACAAACTAGTTTTAAGTGAATATGGAGTGGAAGAGCCTGCGGACCAGAGCGTCGTTGACGGCGGGGGCGGTAGGGTCGAAGAGCTGGACGTAGTCGCTGAGTGACGTGCGGAGAACAGCCCGGCAGTACAGGTAAGTGAGGCAGTAGTAGCCGCAAACAGAAGTATCGTAGCCCTGGAGTCAATACCTGTTGTAGACGTAGTGGTGGTGATGAGGATTGCGCCTCAGGAACCTTTGAAAGTCGGCCTGGTATGGCGGCCTTCCGTAGCTGTCCAGGTACTCGAGTCTGTCCTCTTCCGAGCAGTAAAACGCCACCCAGTGTTCGCCGCTCTCGGTGTGTGCCACTGTGTTGGATATGATGGCGGTCAGAGGCTTGACTGGCGCGTCCGGTAGTTGGTCAGAGGCGTAGACCGCGACGTTCCTCAGTCCGGGGATCCTCACCAGGCATTCTCTGATCTGAACGGTATTCATCGTGGACGGAAGCAGCACAGGCAGCTTGAGGCGGATGGGTCGACCTGTCATTAGACACGAGCCAGTCCCGCAAGACGATGCAGTTATGAAGAGCGCAACGGTTGTGGGAGCTCTTATGGTGGCGACAGCGCAGGGTCTGGTAGGCGGGCAGACCGTTGAGCGACCCGCAGCCCAGATCCTCCATGTCCTGAGCGGTGGTGGCGGCAGGCTCGGTTATGAGGTGGTGTTGTACAAAGTCCCTCTTCTGCGATCCTTTGACGTAGACCAAGGGGCGGTGGATGAGGCAGGAGCGCAGCTTGTCCAGCAGGGCGACGTACGCGATGTCTCCCTGGTCCCACTCCAAGCCATGGCAGTGACGAGTGACCCAGGCGCTCTCGCGCTGTTTCTCGGAAGTCAGGAGGTCCTTACTGAAGGGCGGTCGGGCGATGTGATGTAGGAGCAGCGTGCCGGTAGTCACGTCCACCACGCAGACCTCTTTCAGTAGAAAGTCATTATCACTGTCTTTAAAACACTGCATATCCATCACCACGCTTCCGTGATGGCAGCGCGCTGGCGGTGGCTCATTGTAGATTGGCGGCGGCACGTCCATCCCGTACGGCTGACTGAACTCGACTGAGCGCTGGCGGGAGTTCGCCTAGCGAGGTAACCTCGGGTGTGCGCACCACCTAGCGGTGGCGAAGCGGAATCAACCGCCAAAGTCCACAGTCACGTTGCGGTAGCGGTCCACTTCCACTACATTGTTAAACTCGGCGTACACTATGCAGTTGACTGTCTCCGTCAAGGCTTCGGCAAATCCGATCTCTATGTGCAGATTGCCGTTGCGCACCAGGTTCCAGTGGCTCGCTTGACCGGCTGACAGGTCAGGCATCAAGTCGAACGCCATCAACATACAGCCGTACATGTATTGGGAGCGGTCTACATCATTACCGCAGTTCGAGTAATGGATACCGGTGCCACTGAACAGCGTGTGATATTCGAGCACGCACAACTCGTGGCCTATGGAGTAATCCGGTTGCAGCGGTTTGCCGGGCACTTGCTCACCGTCCACATACAGCGCGAAGAAGTTCACCTTGTAATGATGAAAATTGAACGGGTTCTTCTTGTAGTCTCCGTTGAACGCCTGGTTGTTCACCAGCCCGACTATGACTCGTTTCGGCAGTTGACCGAGGAACACGCTGTCCATAGTCTTGCCGCGAATACCGCTCGGCAGCGTGACGGTTTTCACTTCCACCCGGGTGATCGGGTATTTGGCTGTGCCGGTCTCCAGCGTCCTGCTGTGCGCCAACAGCACGCTGGGATTGATCTTGCAGCGGCGCATGAACAGGCTGACATCGCTGATCACCACCTTGTAGTCGGTGATGGTTTTGGACATGATGGCGAATGAGTCGCGCGATCTGATCAGACGGAACCGCATCTCAACACCGTTCAACATGAACTTGTCCTGGTTGCACAGATCGATGTGCAGATGTCCCACCATGTCCACCAAGTGGCTGCCCGCGATCCACGTCCACCGCGTTACGAGCCCCACGTTTTCTTCCTCGCAATTATCCATCTTATTGGTGGTGTCCTCCAGGAACAGCTCCGTGGTGAGATGTGTGCTCTTAGCGTCCTGGCCATATTTCAACAGGTTCTCCAGGTAGGCGCGATAGGCGTACGTGTTGTTTTGTGGCGACACCAGTTTGTTGTTGAGGTACAGGTCCACTTGGCTGAACAGCGAGTGGAGCCAGTTGTTCACCGGACCGACCTGTTTGATTGTATCCTCCCCCATCACCGCGGCCCCAGCGGCCGTTTTGATGGTCGCCTTCACATACAGTAACGTATGCGACAGATCGGTGTATTCGTCTCCATGACCGGGCACTACGAACTCTATAGGCGAATCATCCGTCAGCGACGAGATCGGCTTGTAGCAGACCCATTTGCTGCTCTCGATACTGGTCTGCGTCGGGGGCAGAGAGAACAGGTCCAACTCGGTCTTGACGCACTCGCACGATCTCTGATGTATGAACGACATTATCCAAAAATGTCCTTCGCGGTACTCCTGCTCTTACGTCGCACGACAGTCTTGCTTTTCCTCTTCTTAGCGACGCGTTTTGCAGGCTTCCTTTTCCTCTTGGGCGCAGCGCTCTTCTTCCTCGCTCCGAGGAGTTTAGCCAGAGACTCAGGAGTGACCCTCTGTACACGCCACTTCTTATAGGCGCCGCCACCACTCAGCACGCGATCCAGTTTTTCATCGGCCCTGCGTTTCAGCGACCCGGTAAACTGTCTGAGCCGGGCGTTGGCCGCAACACGGGGGTCGGCTGTGCCCACCGCTACGTCGCCCAGGAAGCCTACACCAGACCTCAGCGCCTCCTTGCCCAGCGCCGATGCGCCGGATTTGATTAACGGGACCACTGTACGCATCAGGCCGCCTAGGAAACTGCCAATGCCGTGACCGCGTTGGAAAGCGGCTCCTCTGAATACCGTGGACACTCCGTGCCCAGACTGCTGTTGGCGGTAGTACGCCAGATAGGGGTCGTTCGGGTTCATTGCTGCTCTCTGCGCAAGTGAAGCTTCATGCACGTAGTCCCGAAGTGGAATGGCAGGTGGCGCCCGACGCTGTCCCTTAAATCGATTTCCACGCTATCGAAGGAGCTCTTCATCAGCGGCACGTAGTGAGGGTCGGTGAAGTGCACGGTGGTACTCGCGCCGTAGATGTAGTTTTTTGCGTCGCTGTTCACAATCTTTAACAAGGGCGCTACAGTGTCGCCTACTAGCTGGGGTTCCACCAGGTCGCAGTACACGTACATGTGCGAAGGTATCCCGGCCAGTAAGTTGGGCGGTCTTATAGCTTTTCTATGTTTGATCAAATCCACGTTGTGCACGTCGTATCCCAACTGTAACGCTAGGGTGGGGCTAAATTCCAGTTGCACCACAGTCTGGTCTATCGAGATCAATTCCACCTTCCCAGTCTCCTTGTCGTACTCGAACTGGCATTGGTACAAGTCCAATTTTGGGATGGCGTTGATGGCGTTGACCAGTTCATCGATGTCTTTATAGTTTCCAGCTTCCACCTTTACAGTGGTCAGTGCAGGCTTGCCAGTGTCATCCTTAGTGTAGAGATACACGCGCGCGTCCTCCCCCACTGTGACAAACGAGCACGGGTAATGGGCCTCGACTAAAGCGACTTCCCATTCACCACCCAATCGCATGACTGACGGTAGATGGGTGATGTAGTTAGCCACGGTGTTGTTTGGATAATAGTCCATTGAGCTATTGCTGGGCAACGTCAGGTACAGCTGTCTGCGCTTTGTCGTCATAGCAGCTGTTGCACTTCGGATGCGGGTACCCACGAGTTGAAGTCCTCTCCGTAACCGACCCACTTGACCAAGTAGCGCTTACTGCGGCCTCGCCCTTTAGTGTCCAGTATTTTATCTATTTGGTACAGGCGGTCCGGGGCGACCGTCACCTTTTGCATCTCGTGCTCGTAGAAGCGCCCTTCCAGTGGCGTGCCGTTAAGGTCGCGCAACACGTACAGGGGCAGGGGAAGCGACCCGTATACATGGTCCACCACGAACAGCTCCTTACTCCAATTGGTCTCGTAACCTTTAGCGAACGTACCCTTCTCCTTGGCTATGCGCACCGTGTCACCCGGCTCGAACCTGGGCTTGCGCTGCCGGATCGCCTTTTCGTACATGTGACGCCACGCCTTGTACACCGTTTGACCATCACCGCTGTCCACGTCCACGGGTCGCAGACCACCACCCAGGCTCTTGTGCGGACTGTGGTTGTAGGCATCCACAAGCCTGCCCAACACGTCCACGTAGCGATACGTGTTCTTGTAGGTCAGGTAGCGCCACATGCGGGTCTTGAGCGTACGGTTGACTCGATCCACCACCGCCGCCTTCACATCGGGGTTCTGCGTAGTGACATACGTGACGCCGTGACTCTTGAACACTCGCTTGGTAGTGGCCCCAGTGAACTCTGTCCCCTTGTCGGTCTGTAGGCAGCGGGGAGCCGCCTCAGCGAATATACCCTCGAACGCAGCAGCCACCTCGGGCCCGCTTTTCCTCTTCAACGGTACTGCAAACAGCCACTTGCTGAACACGTCGATCACAGTCAGCAGGTAGTTGACTCCGTCGTTGTACCGGCTCAGACCGCACATGTCGTTCAGGTCCGCCTGCCACAGCTCCCGGGGCCCGAACACGGCGTAGCGGTTGCGAGGAAACCGCTTGCGCGCCGGCTTGTGCATCGTGTAGGTGTCCTGGGCGCGCAGCCAGTCAGCTACCCGGCGTTTCGGTAGGCGCGCGGCCCTGGCCAGAGCAGCCACCCCGCAGAGGGAACCGGGCTGGCTCGGGTCGTAGTACAACTTCTCCATTACGGTGAGAACGGCTCCCAGTTGTCCAATGACGATTCCCGGTCAGGTTCTTCGGTTATTATCCTTCTCCTGGCTGCCGGAGGTCGCGGTCTCAGGTGGTCTAGCATCGGCGTCAACCTCGGTGACAGGGGTGTCGACGAGGCCGTCGTGTCTCCCCAGGGACTCGATGCCGTGTCCAGCCCCACGCTTAGGTAACGCAACGCTGCGGGATTGCTCACGTATTCTTTGGGCACGTTCATGTCCTTCAAGGCGGCCATCACTTGATGCCAGCCGGTAGGCAATCGGTCCGCCCTTCGCACTCTCACTATGCTGTGCGCGATGTCCACTATATTGGAATCGGGGATCTTCACGTTGTCCAAATACACCGCCCCACTAGCGTCCCAGGCGATGGGACTGCCTCGCCGGGTCATGAATCGCAACAAGTTGCGCACCACCGACCTGTAGATTTTTGAGAACGATTCCACAACGTCCTCTGCCGGAGCGCTAGACTCGCGTTTCACCTGACTCGGGCCCTCCGCCGCTTCCTCCTCGCCCTCGATGATTGGCAGACCTATGGGTTTACGTTTAGCCGCGGAAAAGTGCAGGAACCGCTGTAACACCTGTTGATATTGTTTCCATTTCTCCGTATCGTCCATCCACTTGTCGCTCAATATGCGATGCATCTCAGCGTCCAGGCTAGCTGGCTTATTGGCGCTACCTTCCCCTCCTCATGGTCCTGGTCCCGGCCCTTCTCGCAATCTCTTGATGAGATCCTGCGGTACAACCACCATCTTCCTAGCGTACTCCATGTCCGATTAGCTTCTGCGCTAGAACGGGCAGAACAGCGTTCAACAGCAGAGGTAGGAGGATCCCTCCGCCCCGTTGGACGAGGTAGAGTCGCTTCTTGGTCCAACCCTCACCGCGTTTCACCAGCCGTCTGAGCGCCTGATTGTGTTTGCTCAATTTGCGTTTGAGACAGGGGGAAAGCGGTACGTTTCCGCGTAGCACGTTATATGCGCACTCGCACAATGACTTGATGCGACTCTTGTCACACGCTTTTAACAGGGCCTTGCGTTCTTTGGGCGTAGCGTGTATTAGGGCCCTCAGCAGCACCGCGTCTTTCTTCACGCGTTGTGACATGATGACTGACGCTGGCACGCGCTCGGCCTATTTATCACTTCTTCTTGGGCAGGTACACGTAGTTTACCGGGTCGTCTGGGAAAATGGCCGAACGTATGCGCATCTCTTCGGGCGATGACTGTTTCAAGTCTATGAGCAGGTAGGCGTGCGGGTCACGCGTGGTGTCCGCGTATGCCTCCTCTACGAACTTGGGGTTCTCTGGGTATACTTGACGGGCCAAGTGTTTGATCTGAGCGCGGTCCCTGGGATTCTTGAAACACACTATGTAATGAGCGTTCAGCGATATGTCGCGCTGGCCCCTGCCCTGGTGAAACAGGTTTTGCGTGATGAAGAACACGCTCATGTTGCGGTGGTGTGAGCCCTTGGTGAACAGGTCCGCCACGCCGGGGCCAGCCTCGCGCATCATGTCATCGACGATGACCAGGGCGGGCTCGCTACCGTCGTAGTCGTCCAGGTCTGGCAGACCGGCTACGTAGCGCACGGCAGAGTCCGCACGGCTCTTGCCACCACCGCCACCACTGCCATAGTGCCAAGTGATACGGGCGAACCGCGTATCACACATGTGGTCGGCGTGCTCTATGAAGCGAGCCACGAAGTGCGACTTGCCGCTGCCCGAGGGCCCGGCCATGATGGCGGTGAACGGATGTTTCCACCTCAAGTCCATGGCGTCTACTGACCACCATGCACTGCCGCCTCGGCTCTTGTAACTAAATTCTTTTTCTTGCTTTTTTTCAATTTCAAAGGGAAATAAGGGAATAAGGAATACCATTTATTTATACAAATTCGAGGAGAGGACTTTTATTGCCTGGAGGACCAATCCTCTTCACAAGGCTCATCCTCGGCCTCACGCCATCGTTGTACTGCGTGATGGTGTTATCGTCCAAGACTGCAAGGTACCGCCGAGGCATGTAGATGCGAATTGGGTCATCACCGATAAGACCCGCCAAGGTGACCATCACCGCCTCGCCGTACGGTGTGTCCACTCTCTCAAACGAGTGAATGGGATACACCACGTTGTATTTTAGGTCTGCGATGCGAGTGTAGCCCGCAGCCTTGCAACTGTTGAGGGCTGTCCTGAGGTCCATCTTCTGGTCCGTGTTGAGCATGGTGCAGCGGCTGGATGCAGAATGACCGGCTCTCGCCACCGAGTCGCCTTTTGTAAGCAACAACCACGTGCCTGCGGAGGACGTGTAGTGATGAAAACACCAACTGGCGGAGTGGAGGAGTGGAGGAGGAGTTGAGGGACAGCGGAGTGGAGGAGGAGTGGAGGGACAGCGGAGTGGAGGAGGAGTGGAGGGACAGCGGAGTGGAGGAGGAGTGGAGGGACAGCGGAGTGGAGGAGGAGTGGAGGGACAGCGGAGTGGAGGAGGAGTGGAGGGACAGCGGAGTGGAGGAGGAGTGGAGGGACAGCGGAGTGGAGGAGGAGTGGAGGGACAGTGGAGTGGAGGAGGAGTGGAGGGGTAGCGGAGTGGAGTAGGAGTGGAGGGACAGCGTAGTGGAGGAGGAGTGGAGGAGGAGTGGAGGGACAGTGGAGTGGAGGAGGAGTGGAGGGGTAGTGGAGTGGAGGAGGAGTGGAGGGACAGCGGAGTGGAGGAGGAGTGGAGGGGTAGCGGAGTGGAGGAGGAGTGGAGGGACAGCGGAGTGGAGGAGGAGTGGTGGGACAGCGGAGTGGAGGAGGAGTGGAGGGACAGTGGAGTGGAGGAGGAGTGGAGGGGTAGCGGAGTGGAGTAGGAGTGGAGGGACAGCGGAGTGGAGGAGGAGTGGAGGAGGAGTGGAGGGACAGTGGAGTGGAGGAGGAGTGGAGGGGTAGTGGAGTGGAGGAGGAGTGGAGGGACAGCGGAGTGGAGGAGGAGTGGAGGGGTAGCGGAGTGGAGGAGGAGTGGAGGGGTGAGGCTGGAAATGTACCTCGAGGAACACGCTCATTCGTCTTATTACGTTATTTATTTTTTATTTTTTTTTTACAATAGTATACATTAAGGAAAAGTAGGAAAGGGAAGGATCTAATTACTTCGTTTATTTCATTTATTTTTTCGTCTTTTTCCGCTTTTCAGGGATAGCGATAGCGGTGGTGGTGGAAACGCAGTGATCCGTGATCTTCCTCCAGGCGGGTAGCGGACTGACGGTCCTGACGATTCCGTTGAATCTAGGCTCTCCCGTCTCGCCGTTGACCAACCATAGGTTCTGCAACCTAGTCAGCAGATCCGTCAGAATCATACAGATCTCGTTGTCTCGCCGCTCGTCCAAATACAGGCCGCAGGTTCAAGTCGAGCGACCTCCTTGGAAAACGTTCATCTTGAGAAGGACGTTACCGTTGTTGGCTGGGTTCTTCACCGTATACTGACGCTCGCTCGTGGTCCAACTCAGTGTAGGGGAATCACCAGGCACTTCCTTCCTCTTTACAGTCCACCCATCGGGCTTCTTCTTTGAAGCGCATCTCTGTTGTACAGACGGTATGTTAGCGTTCTCGTCCATTGCGTCCAGCTCCTCAAGGAAAGAGCGGATCGTTTGGTCCACGTTTACTACGTCGGTACCGCTTCCGTTCATGGTGACGTCTCGAACAACACTGAGGTCGCGTGCGCGCGGCCGAGCCTCGGTTGTATACCTGTGTCACGCGCGCACTCCAGCGAACCTTCTAGAAGCTTCTAGAAGCGCGGGAGATGGCCTATTGCGCAATAAGCTGGGGATTTTCCATATCCGGGAGAAGCTTCTAGAAGCTCGCTAATGAGTGAACAGGTCCGAGTGGTAAACAGTTCTCGGAATATGTCATCGCTACTGGTTCCAGGAAAAAACTATGACGTCATCGCGGTTGTGCGGTAAACAGCCGAGATCCCATAAGGAAAACGCGGTTATAAATTAATAGCGGTCTTGTTTGATGGCGGATCTATGGGGTTCTTTCGTCATTCGCTTCCTCTGGGATAGGCCTACACTCTGTAAAAAGTCCCGTGGGAATCGGTGGGTAAATAGGCTAGTTATTAATTTTCAAAAGTTTTTTCCTCATGTTCAAGGTCATCACGAAAAGTACTGCAGGCGACCGGGGGGGGGGGTGGGGCTCCTCACTTACATGCTGATTTTGGTCGGGGGGCTCCTCACTTGCATGCTGATTGTGGTTGGGGGGCTCCTCACTTGCATGCTGATTTCGGTCCGGGGGGGGCTCCTCACTTGCATGCTGATTTCGGTCCGGGGGGGGCTCCTCACTTGCATGCTGATTTCGGTCGGGGGGGCCTCCTCACTTGCATGCTGATTTCGGTCGGGGGGGCTCCTCACTTGCATGCTGATTTCGGTCCGGGGGGGCTCCTCACTTGCATGCTGATTTCGGTCGGGGGGGCTCCTCACTTGCATGCTGATTGTGGTCGGGGGGGGGCTCCTCACTGCTCCTCACTCACTTGCTGGTTTTGAATGCTCCAATGCCCCCTACTTATAACCTACGCTTATATCAGGCTCTACAGATGGCGTTGTGCAATTACTTAAATTTCAAATTGCTAAAATCCGTATTGCTGCCTAGTGTATATTAACGTTGTCATGGCAAGATATTATTAAGTGATTTTCATTATCTAAATAATTTTTTTTTTTTATAACAATTTTTATTTACAATCTGCTCAACATGAACAATAAGCAAATTTGATGTAAATTATGAACATGAGTTAGTTACGCACCACTGTGCGCACTAACATAAGAATAAGAACATAAAACTGTAAACAAAACTTTTACAAAAAGCGGGTACAAAGACCCAGAACATGATGTCTTTTTAGTCGAAATGTAGCTTCACTATTGTCCAAAAGGTT
Source organism: Allygus modestus (assembly GCA_963675035.1). Lineage (NCBI taxonomy): Eukaryota > Metazoa > Arthropoda > Insecta > Hemiptera > Cicadellidae > Allygus > Allygus modestus. The sequence continues at coordinate 178,584,328 of OY776111.1, read as the reverse complement.
CACTGCAAGATAATTTGGATGGTCTTCCAGTTTACTTTGATAACGTACACTTAATTTGGAAATTTCTTCTCGGACAGTTGGAGTTTTAGTGTCGCGATGGAGAACTCGGTTAGTTACGTACCATGGCGCTTGTAAAATGTTTCTCAGCATTTTCGATTGGTATCTCTGAATAATTTCAATATTCGAATTGGACGCTGTTCCCCAGAGTTGTATGCCATAGGACCATATTGGTTTTAACATAACTTTGTATTAAAGTAACTTATTTTCAACAGATAATTTTGAATGTCTGCCAAGAAGCCAAGCCAATTTATTTGTCCTCAGATTTAAATTTAATCTTGTATTCCAGATATGAGTGTGCCATGTAAGTCGCCTGTCTAGGTGCATGCCAAGGTATTTAACTTCAGTTGCTTGAGGTAGCAGAACATTATTTAATGAGACTGGTGGGCAAGTAGTTGTTGACATTGTAAAAGTAACATGGATTGATTTGGTTTCATTTGCCTTTATTTTCCAGTTTTTCAGCCACTCAGAAATATCGTCCAAAGCTGTTTGTAAACGGGAGGATGCTATAACAGGGTCCAGGTCGGAAGATAACAGTGCAGTGTCATCTGCAAACGTTGCAGTAGTGATGCCTGGTGTCTGGGGAAGGTCAAAGGTATACAAAATATACAGAATAGGCCCAAGAACACTACCTTGGGGCACTCCCGATTCGATTTCATGCAGATCAGTGATATCATCTTGATACTTAATTTGAAAAAATCTTTCGGACAGGTAAGATTTGAAGATCCCGTAGTAAGTGTGAGGTAAGAGAGATTTAATTTTAAATAATAAACCAGCGTGCCAGACTTTATCAAAGGCCTGTGCCACGTCTAAGAATGCAGCTGAACAGAAACGTTTATTTTCAAGATCTTCCTTGATGACATTAGTTATTCTGTGAACTTGCTCTATAGTAGAATGTCTACGCCGAAATCCAAACTGGTGAGGTGGCACTATATCTTTTTCATCAATCACAACCTGAAGTCGTTGTAAAAAGAGTTTCTCGAAAACTCTAGAAATGACCGGGAGAAGACTGTTGGGTCGATAAGATGAAGCTTGATTTAAAGGTTTGCCTGGTTTTGGAATGACTACTATTTGTGAAACTTTCCATTGCAACGGGAAGTATTCCAAGCGCAGGACTGCATTAAAAATTACCGTAAGTAAGACTATACCTTTTCTTGGCTATTCCTTTAACACTTCGCCAGTAATCAAATCATATCCTGGAGCTTTCTTTGCACTTAAGTCACTTTTTATAACTTTCTTGACCTCAGATGGAGTAAATGGTTTGATTGGCATTTCTAGTTGGTTTGGAGAATCAAGAAACTCAGTAACGTCCTGTTCAACATTGGAATGAACTGCATGCGGTTTAAACACTTCCTTATAGTAGGAAGCAAACGTTTCAGCCTTCTCTATACTATTTTTCGCCCAAGTACCGTCGGTCTTTAACACTGGAGGGATACAAACCTGCGGGCGCTTTAGGTGTTTTGTAGCTTTCCAGAGAGAGTAATCACTTGCCTCGGTTGGAGAGAGCTTCGATGTAAATTCTTGGAATCTCTCATTTTTAATATTACCAAGCAATCTCTTTAGCTGTTGGGTAGCCCTGTTTAGATTATTTTTATCAATCTGGTTCCTAGAGTTTTGCCACACTCTACGAAGGCGGCGTTTTTCCGCTATTTTTTTATTTACCTCAATCGGATAATTTTTTTGGACAATTTGCCCACTCTTCCTTTCTGGAGTTGCTCGCCAAGCAGAATATTGAATAGTTTTGTTTAAGTGCTCAACAGCGATGTTTAAATCTTCTCGTTTTTTTAGAGGCATTGTAACGTTGAGATTTTGATCAATAAGTTCTCGAAAACGATTCCAATCTGTGTTTTTGTTACACAAGAAAGGTGCAGTTGGTCTTAATATAACAGTTGAAGCAACCGTTGCAATCACAGGTGAGTGGTCCGAGGAAAGATCAAGAGATTGTTCAATATTTAAACAATTTCGGGGCAAACCCTTAGTAACAAAGAAATCTAGAAGATCTGGAATTTTTGCTGATCAGAAGGCCAATACGTTGGTTCACCAGTTGACAGGTGATCAAGATTTTGCTCGTGAAGAGACCGTAGAAGTTGTCGACCTCTGGGATTCGCCAGCCGGGAGCCCCAAGTAGGATTTTTGGCATTATAATCACCACCTGACAAAAATATACCACCTAAAGTGGCAAAGAAATCGTTAAATTGCTGGTAATTTACATTGTGCCTAGGTGGGCAGTAAACAGCACTGATAGTAAGTGGGCCACTCGAAAATTCCACAACTATGGTTGAGCTTTGGATATATTCATATTGATATTTTGGCAGTTCATAATATTTAATATGTCTTTTAATTAAAATTGCGCTATCACCATGAGCTCTGTTATCAGGGTGATTGGTGGTGTACAACGTGAAATTTGGAATTATGAAATAATTTAAATCAGTAAAATGTGTTTCAGAAATTAGAACCACGTCCAAATTATGTTTAACAATAAACAATTTCAACTCTTGACAATGTTGTGCCAAGCCGTTAGCATTCCATAAAGCTACTTTTAAGGATCTAATCATTAATTGAGCTTCTTAAGAACAGCAGTAAGTAGGTCGAGCAAGGAGCCTATTTGTTGAGACTGTTGCATGAAAAGTTTTTCAAACCGGTCAAAAAATGTAGTAATAGTATGTGCTAAATTGTCATTTGTGGTCACATCACAAAGAGTATTTTCTGGTTTACGCGCATTACCGGTGCTTTTAGAACTAGTTGCATTATCACTTACGTTCACATTCGTGGCTGCTTCAGCATATGACAAGCCAGGTCGGATTAGACGAGAGCTGGAAGTGTTAGAACGAGTTGTAGTTACTTCTTTTGGACTGACAGTTTTCTCCCGTAACGGGGGATATGTACGACTTTGAATGTTTTTAAATACGTTACAGCCCTTGTAATTGGCCGGATGGTCCCCCCCACACAGAGCACAGACTGCGGGAGTAGAATTGTCTTTGGTACATTTGGCAGTGTCGTGTCCCAAGTAGCAAAACAATATTGTCTTAATATTGTCAACAATATTTTCCCAATCTTGTCATAATATTGTCTCAATAATTTTAAATATTTTCAAAATATTTTAAAAACATTTTTATGAAACAAAATACATTTTCTTGACAATATTGTGGCAATATTGTTCAACATTGGTAAAATATTAAATGACAATATTGAACAATATTGGGAAAAGAAAAATATAATATTGTTCAGCACTATCTCAACATTGAAACAATATTGTACAACCATGGTTTAAACCTCCAGCAATATTTGGAAAATATTAAAAAAATATTGTTAAAACAAACAATTTTCCTATTAACAAAAACATTTAAATTAAAATAAATAATTAGTGACACTACAAAATTTCAAAATATATTTAACAAAGTGCTGTTAACCTTTGTCAAAGGCTTTTGGTTACTCTGTTGGAACTGTTAAAAGCATAGCAAATCAAAATGATGCCTTAGGAGGTTATTTTGTGAGTAGAACTCCTCCCATAGTTTTCAACCAATTTCAATGTTCAAGGAAAAAATAGTGTATAAAATAAGTTAATTAACAAATTAAAGGCACTGTACTTTTAATAAGTTAATAATCATAAGTAGACTTGTCCACATATTATCTCTGTGCAATTTAGGTAGGTAAAGAAAAGAGAAACCAAAATTAGAAATGATATTTTTTATTCTATAGTTTAATGTCTTTGTCCACTAATCAAATCAAATAAAATGCACTGGTCTAAGCAGTCCTTTTAATCCCCTGTAGCTCCTCCATCAGTTGCTTCTCGAAGAGCTGTCTTTCCTTTCCTGAAAAAAAAAATATATATATATACCTATGTAATTTGACACATATTGAATCATATTTTAATTTACTTTTATGTTATAATTTTTATTTTTTAAATTATAGGTAAGTACAAGAGTTAAGGATATGTCGGCAAATACTCAGGTATTTTTGATATATTTACAACTATATTTATACTTCTTGAGGTGTGTGGTTGGTACAATTTTAATTCACATCGGATAGCTCAAGTTTGGATCATTCACATATTATTATTAGAAATAAATTTTTTAATTGTTTAATTTAGCAAGGTCTCTGATAATTCAAATTAATAGGCTATCAAAGTATTAGCAGATAAATGTCGGCAATCATCCTTATGGCGAGGGGAAAGTCCGTCGCAAAGCCAGGTGCTACGCGAAGACAACCCGTTAGTTTTCTTGATGGTGTTATTTCATACATTAAGAACAGTATTTCATTTTCTATTGGAGTACTGAAAAATAATTAAGTTACCACTTGTTGGTCCCTATTCAAGTCCAGTCCACAAGGTGTTAAAAGAGTCTGCAGTACCTCCCGCCAATTTGTATTTTAGTCCTATAAGGCCAAAATGTTAAATTCCTTAAAAATGTCTATTTTTAAACACAAGTAGTACTAGTTTCTTTAATCGGATTAATTTGAAACCTGTGTATACTTTTATAGTAATAATACTCTTAGGGATCTGTGAGGTTCAATTGTCCAGAAGTCTGTTATCATTCACGAAAATTGTTCTTGTTTATCAAGTATTATTTTTTATTCAAAATAAAACAAATATGAACACCATCCAACCACACAAAAGCCTGGTTATTGTTGTTTTCTTTTAAAATACATGAAGCTAGAAATTTTAGGACAAAAGGCACCGAGTGTTTGACTGTTAGCGATTTAAACATTGGTCTCATAGGACTAAAATCCAAAATGGTGGGAATTCTGCAGACTCTTTACGCCCCAAAAGGATTAGGTATTGGTTGAAATCGATTGCCTTGTATCATCTTTTGTGTCTTGTATGTAAGTACAGTATAAGTGTAAATATACTTTAGTGTTGTAAGACGTATTTTATTTATCCTGTTTAGTTGTAACAAAACGTATCATGCTAATACAAAAATTATTTAAAAGATTAGGCTAAAATGTAGCAGACATTGGGCACTGCTGAAACAATAACAGTTTAAAAGTGAGGAAATTAAGAACGTTTAAGAACTTTCACTTTTGTTTCATTGATAATTTTGTTTCACTGGTATTAAATATTTCCTTACTTATTCAAAAGTAGAAACTCTATTCCTTTAATCTCCTAAATGAAAGCCAACGACAAAATTAAATAAAATACGTTTTATTGCAGACATTTAACTTTTTACTGTAGTTTTCATTTGATACCAATCTATATTATCATACTCTTTATTTGCTTTAACGCTTTAATATGTTGCTGATCCATAATATTTAAATGATGGGTAGGCTACTCTGTTCAAAAGACTGTAACTATGAACTCAACGATGATAAAATTTAATTTAATTCTTATATTTTATCCAACTTCGCCTGCGACTGCGCCAACCAGGTTGCAGCCGAAACATATATTTTGCTAAGCTCCGCATCGACCCAACATTTTCTTGTGGCGGCTGAAACATTACAGACACCTTAAAACTAAACTAAAAATATTTATTCATAAACTTGAAGTATACCTTGAAGTGACTTGAGTTTATTGTCTAAATCGACAACCATTTATCTGATTTTTGTAATAGAGGTACCAAAATTAAATTGTATTGCAGATTTGACCAATCAATCACATCGGACTTTAAAAAGGGGCATTATTACAGCACAAAAATAGCTACATAGTTCTGTGTTTCAAATTACATTCTTCAAATTATGAACTTTACTATCATATATAAATTGTGGGTGACTTTGGAAGAAGTTACAAAAAGTGATCACTTCAGGAGTAGACAACTTTCAACTTTTATTCAACATGCCAGCAACTGTTATTCTACTAAGAACTGTTATTCTGCATGCCAACAAGTTAATAATTAAATCATATGAGTTTGGATAGTAAAAATAATGTTTATAAATACTCCAATAGAATATTGTGCAAACAACTGTACAGGCCTAGTTAATTGTATTACGGTATTTACTAAACTAGGTCCAAAGTACACACAAAAAATATTGATTCAGGCAATTAAAGTTTATGTGAGTAAATCGTATAACAAAACGAGGTCAAAAATCTGTTGACAAAATCTTACCTATCACCACTTTAGCAAGATTAGAGTGCATAAATGCACTCTTTTCCAGTTTTTGGTTTTTCCTCCAGACTCCTTTCCATGTAAAATTCACTGCCACCTCCAAAGTTAGAATTATAGTTCTGCTGACTGACGTTTTTTCTGCTGCAGATGCAGCAAATGTAACCTAAAAATAAATTAAAATCTGTAATAACCTCGTTTTGATTCTCGGTTCTGGGTTTTACCATAGTCTGCATGGTAAGGCCTAGGCCCGGGACAATGATAACATTTAGTTTTGAGGAGCCCAGATGCCAAAAACATCATTCGCTAAAAACTTTATATATATATATATATATATATATATATATATATTTCTTTTATAACATTGTAAACATGATTAAAACTAATCACTCTTTTTTAGTTTCATAGTTTATTTTAACGACTAGTTTCTACTCGTAGTTAATTTTCAAGTCAGTACAAACGTGTAAAGGAACATTTATGACTTTAAGTTCGAAAACCAGACAGATCGACCTATCCAAAGGGTATTTTTTATCTTGAGGAGGGGGTTTGTACCCTAAAAATGAATTTTGAGTTTTTTTACATGTAATCTTTAAAAATATCAAAGTTTCGTTTTGACCATTGGATTTAGCTCAAAATAAAATAAAAATACCCCCGTCGCAGCAAACCTGCGTACTCAGTGAATTTCCAATGCATAATATATGACTTAATACCACATAAAGCCGCATACCAAGTTTCATAAAAATATATTCACAAATTGTATAGCGATATACCTATACAATTTTAATTATTCTCCATAAGAATAACATTGGGGATGAGTACATATAATACAGATGGTGTCATTTTGTTGGAAAACTTAAGTTCTACAAACGGCTAAAGTTTAATTAAAATCGTTAGACCCGTTTTTGAGAAATTTTGATTTTTCATGTTTTTTGGCGGTAGCAACTGAAAACTGTAGCAAACTGCTAATAACTATGGTGCCTGCGTGCGACTTCAATAGTAGGCAGTGTGCACCAGACCTAAGGGATACACAGGGAAGGAGTTAGGGTAGGCAGAAAATAAAAAAAATTATTTTGGTTCAATGTAAATACGATGTTACCTTATTAATTGGGCTTAAAACTGATTTTTTAACTTACCAACATCTCTCTTTTTCACTTCTATTGGAGCAGTCTCCCAATCTAAACCGGGTTGGGTGCAATCTCGAGCCATCTTCTTGGTTTTCGCCAAGCCACTATCTGGGTAAAGGCATTCTTCCTCGCTCATTATCCACACATTTGGCACCACATCATAGGACATCATGTCCTTCCTCCAAATGATGCTCCACATTCTAAAACAAAAGCGTAATAAATCTGTAAATATATTTGGGTATGAGTTGTTTTAAACATGTCTTCAAAAATAAGGTTTTCATCCCGTTCCCAATAAGTTATTCTTATTTTTGTTAAGTTGGCATATTATTTCAAATAAACCATATTTTTTCCAATGAGTAGGGCCTATATCGATTTTTTAAACTGTACAGTTGTAACTGTAGATTCCAAACACATAAATAAACATTAATAAACATACATAAGACCAAATTACTAGGCCTACTGATATTTTTTAGTACAGTTCAATTTACTTTGTAACTATAAAACAATTACTTTGTGATAATTGTAAAAACTATTCTGTAAACAACGTCTCTTACAGTAAATTACTACAGGAAACTGAGGAAACCAGGCCATTATATACACCAAAGATTCAATTCCTTTACAGAAACTTTCAGGATGGAGATTAATATGGCTCTCTTTATCCTAGAAAAGAACTGACCTAAAAGAGAAAGTGTAATTTTATCTCGTCTTTCAAAAGCTGAGTAGGTATCAAAACTTACTTACTCTTACCAACAAATGAGTAAAGTGGCATTTCGCTTGAGTGGTCATTCCCAAATGTTAACATGAAGTATGAAGAAGAGGGAAGACTACAAATCCCGTTTTATAAGTTATGGCAAAAATACATATTTCGTAACAATATGTGAAACAGGCCAATACTTCCAAGAAGACAATTTTTCCACCCTAAAGATCCCTAGGTGAAGTGGAGCTTGCATCCCGCGTGACGTAAATGCGCAGGATTGTCCTGTTTTAGGCACTGGAGTAGCACATATTTCCTTCCACCATGAATGTAGGCCTAAGTTTGATGTTTCGGATAGACTTTCATAAGCAGAATGATATAAATAACCGAATGGAATTATTCGATACCTACGGTATATCATTAGGTCAATTTTGTTATCGATTGCAAAATAATATAATAATCTGTACCGTATGTTAGTTGTTACACTCAAAAATAAGAGGGGTCATGTATTTCAACCAAATGAATGATTTACCTTTTTACTGGCCAAACTAAACCACATCCACATCTTATACTAGACATCACAGCCTAAACAATCTATCTAGGCCTATATCGAGCATATTTAACAGACAATTTAAATATTTCTACTAGGCCTATGCTTTGTGAATCTGTAGAATGTAGCTTAAAACAAACCTTCAAAGCAACCCAATATTGGTTTAAGCAAACAGTCTCACTCTCGCTCATGATCTCTTAACTTTCCTGGACATGATTACCTGGAGCCTACAACTAGGTTAATTATTAAGGATAAGTTAATCTTTAACTCCATAGGTTTACCAGGGGGATGGGATTGATAGTCTTCAATTAGACACTAAACTAACTTATAAAACCAATTGACCAATAACTTAATTTACAAGTGTTACTTTTATCAATAACATTGGGTCAATGGCATATATAGGTTAAATACTCTAACATTTCTCCATGATTCACTTACCTAGTTATCCAGTTGAGTACTCAAGTTGATACTCGTTCAAACAAATAACTTAGCCCTACGACTACTAACGAAATAAATAATTAATTAATTAACAAACACGGCTCGATAACGAAATAAAAAGATAATGAAAATGTTTAATAGCAGACGTCCGTGCCGGGAAACGCAAACAAGCAATTATATAGCAAAAGCGCTGCGTGCGGCCGTAGGCGGAAGCTTAAAGCTTGCGCGCGCATTCTGCCGTGCTAATATATTGAAATATCGGAATAATTAGTACAGTATTAACTGACTTGTTTTAACGCCTGTAAACTGAAACACACGCGTGGCATTTTTGTATTTTCTCCTCAGTTTAACACCTCACACTTCCAAAATTGTAATTACTTTAACGATTACAATTTTATTGTAATACCGTATTTTTCAAGGTGAATATGTCTGAAAACATTTTCTCAATATTTTTAAACCTTAGCATTTCTACATTTAAAATTAATATTGACGTAATATTGAAAATATTTTTCTAACATTGTTCTATGTTACCGAACAATATTGATCAAGAAATATTTATAAATATTGAGAAAATATTGTTTCAATATTGTAACAATATTACTTTGACAATATTGTCAGCAATATTGCTCAACATTGTTTCAATATTTTAACAATATTGTTCTGCTACTTGGGGTTCTTTTCCACATTTAACACATCTGAAGGGATGTCTGCAGTAACTTTTTGTATGTCCATATTGCTGACATCGTTTACATTGGACGATATCCCTTTTTTTATAAGGGGGCTCAAATGTTATTTTTGCATGTAACAAATATTGTATATTAAAAATATCCTTATTACTAGAGCTTGGCTCCAAATCAATGAAAAACATAGACAATGGCATTTTAGTGGAAGAATGAAGTACATTCGTAATATTTCTCACGGTGTGACCCATCTGACTCAAAGCTTCTTTCAGTTCATTCGTGTCAACTGAATAATGCATGTGTTTTAAAACCACTCGGTATGCTCTTTCCTGTTTAAGTTGATACGTGTGGAAACTGACATTACCTTCGTTCAATATCCGAACAAGTTTCCTGTAAATATCGGCAGATTTCGGAAGAATTTTTACCGAATTGTGATTGACACATTTATATGAGAAATCATCAGTAGTGACAACCGATTCAAATGTGTGAATCATTGCCTGTACATTGCCCACATCGGGAATGAAAATTGGTGGTGGCTTTGGTTCTGACTGTTGAGAAGTAGTAGCATCAGCTTCCATGTTATTGTCATTTGCTTTACTTAAAACTTCAAAGCTATTATGAAGCTTAATGTTACTCGATGTAGAAGTCTCGTGTTTAGACTTTTTTGACCTCTACTGGACAACGGGTGAATAGACCTACGCTTCGAAATAGTCTGCCAATTGGTAGTGTCATTAGTTGCAGTACAATGATGCTGAGTGATATTATTAGTTTGTTCTGACAAGTCAGAAACATCCTCGACTGAATAGTTATGGTCACCAAGAAGTATAGAGTTTAGATACTTAGCACCTTCTGTTGACTTTTCGTCTGCCATGGTATCCATGCAATCAACTGTCACAAGTAAACAAAAACAAACCTGCGGTAGGTTATGAACGCAATCAAGTGTAAAACATTTCCACTTGTAAACCACAAAATGAAACAGTTATCGAAAGTAACAAAATAATATGTCCGCAATTAAAAACTAACTATAAAAACACTAAATAGTCGCTCAGCGTTTAGTTTTTATCACAAAATATCAAGGAGAAAAAACCGTACGTGTTGTCATCACTTCAATCACAGCTGACTCATCTAAATACATAAAACAAAGTCGGGATTGTATGTTAGTTATTTAGTTTCATCAAACAGCTGTTATAAGGATGATATCTAAACATACTTGAAAAGCATATAAACATATGTTTATTATATAAATAATAAATCTATTTGAATAGCAACTCATTATCAATACCGAAGCAAGCTCTATATAAACATAGGCAAGTGAGCGTAGCTAACGAGCTCATCCTGGAGGCGAGTGATTGAAGCGAACAAGCTCATCTTGAAAAAGAACGAGAATATTTGACATAAAACAAATTCAGTGACATTAGGACAGAATAATGTCTGTCTGACCAGCTGTAGTACTCAACCCGAACGCTGACCCGAACTGCCGAACGCTTACCCAAGGATCATCTTTCCCCCATAAATTTAACAAGGCAACTTTTAAAGCCAGCGAGGCGGAGCTCTAAGGTCGGGGTTAAAAAAAATAACAACAATTTTTTGTATGATTGAAAATTTTCTAAAATTACTAAAAAAGGTGTAAATAATAACATAGAAAATTGTCCTGTGCGGTGGAGGTCTATGGTTGAGTAGGGCGGCGTATCAAACGTGGGGACATCTTTCAGGAGATGCTGCTTTAACAAACTAAATCCAACTAATCATACGTTAAAATTAAACGTTGGGAGTGATAGTAAAGGCAGAGCCCTGAGGGAAGAACAAAGAGGTACCCATTATATTTTGGTACCCAACAACGTAGTATATAGGTCCGGAGCAGTTTTGAGGAGCCGCTTTCGAAATCTTTGGATTTTTTATTTGGTGGTTTATATTAGGTTTCTAATAAAATATACCACCTGATTTTTTAGAAAAATTTGAGTTCAGAAATTACAGGGCTTAAGAGATCCCAAACTTCAGTTTTTTTTACCTTTCTTAGTACCATAAACTTTAAATATTTTTAGCAGGTTTCAACAGTTTTATCTCATTGCCATAAAAAGCTCTAAAAGATGAAAAATTAGTACTCCAATCCACACACGGTTAAATTAGTATTTCGTTAGTAGGCTATTCGGCTAATGGTTGTGGAGAATATTTCAATTTCCATTCAGCAGTAAACTAAGTATATTGTCCGATGTTATTCTTATAAGAAATAAAAAACATATCTCTTGTATACTGATTAATTGTATTAAAACTTGGTGTGTTAGCATTGACCAATAGAGAATATTCGTGCTAGGACAACCTTAAAACTGGTCTATACCAGTTTGGATGCTGACATTGGGTACAGCAAATGAAATTGTCATTACATATGAAGTTTTTTGGATATCCATTATGACAAACTTCCCTTTCACCTTTGGTCCCTCCACTTGCAGCGGCTCGGGGCGGAAACTCAGGGGTTGGTCCCCAACCTGAGAATTTATGGTCCCTGGCTGTTGTACATGGATACCCCATCCGTTGAGTTGGCCAGTTGGAGGGCAGAACGAGTCCACATTGAGCCTGATCACAGCTGTCACAAGGCACGGGAGTTGGTACTCTGAAAGGCCAATTTGGCTGCCTGTCCCATCCCACCCTTTCCTTTCCTGCTATATCCTAACCTTCTGGTAACCTGCGCAAAATTCCCGCTTGTGGAAAACGTGCCTATAGCAGCTATGCTGGGGTTTCCTAATCCAGCAACAATGAATAAAGAATATGCGGAATACGTTTCCATCTAACCCTGGAGGGTGAGGTGGAGCAATTAACCTCTTAAAACCACTGTGTGTACCTAGCAAATTAGATTAAACTGATTGCGTTTATTTGGTCATAGGTCCTAGCTATGGCCATCAGGCCTGTTCACGCTTTTTTATGACTCGGCCAATGACTAATATATTTTTGGCACCGGATGGTTTTCGACGAGTTTTAAATATATAACCTGAGAGAAAAGTTGCCAATTATTATTAGACCTATTAATTTCCAGCTCCAAAATCAGGGGGTTAAACATACAGAAATATACTTGTTTTAAACCCATTTAATGTAAAAAAAGTTATTCAATGATTTATTTATATAACAGTATCTTATAAAGTTCATACCTTAAATTTAAAAATGTTTACATCATTAATATATGTTAGTTTGAATTTAAATACACAAGCTACTGAAATCGCAGCACGAGAGGTTTAAAAGCAAAAGCCAACATCTACATTAATGACAATTTTTTAGGAGGGCAATCTGTCTACATCGTAATTAGTTGAACAATGTAGACGGCTGGGATTACGGAGTTTTGGACATCTTGATTGTTTATGAAAATCAATATTAACCACAGAAAATGCAAACAAATATAAACTGTAACCAGACTATTTTACTGACCGGTAGATTAAAAAACTTTAATCCCATGTCATTAGGTGACAGTGAGGCTTATTTGGTACATTACATGTAATAAAGATAGTATGCACGTATGATTGTTTAGTAAGTCTGCCATCAAGTAATTTGTTCACAATGTAAAGAAACTACCATAGGTCTACAACACGTTTGATTATCAATCACAGTCAGTCGTGTTACAGAGTTATACTATCCCAGTAATTCAAAAATTCCAAAATCTATTGTATTAATTTATCATCACTAGTCCAAACACTTAGCTTTTACATCGAAGTTTTCCGGTAAAAAATAAACTGATAATAAATCTAAATAGATACAAGCATTGTTTTAAACACGACAAAACACTGTTAATTTACATAACACTCACATTTTAAACTATTTCTAAATAAAAAAAATTGATGGAACAAAACATAACCAAATCCATAGTTGAAATATGTTTACATTTGAGTGATTTATAAACAAATATGCAGTGTTTCCACTCTACGGTAAAAATATGCCACGCACTGATACAAAAATCCCACTTTATCCCAGACTCTCCCTTATAGTATCCCTCGTCATATCCCACACTTTCCCACTGATTTGTTAAACATTGCAACACAATTAATGTTAAATATTATATGATTATTGAATAATGTATTACTAGTAAAATATTTATACCGTTAGATAGAGCTTATTTAGATCTACTAATTACCTATAGGTATTTTACATGTTAGTACCTCAAAGGATTTTGAGCAATGCGACATAGGTTAAATGATACGGTGAATTAAATACATTAAATAATTTATTTACGTGAGAGGTACTAATATTTTTAATGGTAGTACTAAAGAGTAAGAAGTAGGTACTAAATAATGGCAAATAGTTTACTTGTTAATTCCAAAATGGCTCGGCCAGCGCAATTGACATGATTCAGTGTTCGTTCTGTGACGTTTATAAAATCATAATAGGTGCGGACAGCGAGGTTAAAAAATTGGAAACCCCGCAACTGACAGTATGGCGAGAAAATCCACTAGAAGTGCTACTGCTAAGGTTCTCTGGTCGTAAGTTGTAAGCAAACTAGCAGACGTAATGCCGATTTAAAAAAAAATCCCACTTTATCCCTCAAGCAGTCAAAATATCCCATATAGGGGATAAAAATCCCTCAAGTGAAACACAGATAAATCCCAGCTGACATTTTAAATACAACCATAGTCAATAGCTTACTACGAAAACCAATTCAACTACTGAATATCAAACATTAAAATTAGTTTTAATAACTATTAATAATCCAAAATCAAATACAAATGCTGTGTTAAAACATCCCTTTGGTATCCCAAATGACTCCTTCAAAATGTCATTAAGAAATGTTTTACAGTTATTTAGTATTTCGATAACACACCCACACACACACACACACACCCACACACGGCCACTGAAACTTCTTCATCAATACAGTGATTCACTTCGTTCATCAATAAATTGAAGATTTCAGGCATGGTTTGTTGTTAGGATTGGCATGGGTGCGTTATCTTAGAACAAACAGAGCATTTTGGGCTAAGCAGTGACTTATTTAGCAGTGTGGTTAATTTAACTTTTAAGAGAACAGCGAGTTTCCTAAATGAACTAATGCTAACAATTTCTATAGGCCAAGTCAAAATATCCTTAAGGATTAACAATACATCTTCAGGCCCAGTTATTTAGATGAAAAAATGAGATTTCAATATATTGTTTCAATAACCTAGGCTATCATGAAATTAAATGCTGTAAACATGGGTTGGCCCAAGTCCGTACATGAAACTTCTAAAATGACAAGTAGCCTAAGTGTAGATGCCTACATTTTATAGTCATAGGTCCAAGTTTATGATGAAAACAGCTCAATATAATCCAAACCTAGGAGATGTCAAATCATTTCAGATAACCTGTACAAAAGGCTTGGTTTGGTTAGAATAGTTTAAAGCTTTTGTTCTGGTTTGCTACAACATTCCTGGTAATGTTTAAAGTATTTTACAACAGTTGTATTTTACAAAATTATTTTTCAATATATTGTTTCAATAGCCTAGGCTATCATGAAATTAAATTCTATAAACATGGGTTGGTCCAAGACCGTACATGAAACTTCTAAAATGGCAAGTAGCCTAAGTGTATAGACCTACATTTTATAACCATAGGTCCAAGTTTATGATGAAAACAGCTCAGTAAAATCCAAACCTAGGATTTGTCAAATCATTTCAGATAACCTGTATAAAAGGCTTAGTTTGGTTAGAATAGTTTAAAGCTTTTATTTTGGTTCACTACAACATTCCTGGTAATGTGTTTAAAGTATTTTACAAAAGTTGTTGTATTACCAGTTTAATGTCGGCTTACTCTTACTGTAATACAACCCTAGGCTATGTCAAATCATTCAAGATAACCTACCGAAAAAGGCTGTTTGGTTCGAATAATCTATAGCTTTTATTGTGGTTACCTACTACATTACTGATAATGTATTTTAGGTAATGTAGACAATTTTTATTATTAATTTAGTGAAAATATAACCTAGCAAATAATTGTCCTACAAAAATAAATTTTAAGGTTGTTCGCTTACTGTGACTAACTTCATCAACGCTTTCTAGACAAATTGAGGCTTAGTATACTTTTTACACATGGCAATCACAATATTACCAATTGTCTAAGAAAATGTAATGAAACAAACTATTTTATAAGTTAAGTTAATATCTTAGTATCTAAAGTAATAAAAAAGTTATTTTGAGTTTTTTGATCTGCCACACGCGTCGTCTGTCGTCTGCCACTGATAAAATCGTCGCCTTCGACGATGACGACGACGACTGACGATATTTACACAGAGTAGGCGTACTAAGGGAATATTATCTGTATAAATATTTTTTTTTAAACGTACACTTAATAATTTATAAAATAATAAATACGCTCACAACTTACTTCGATATACAATATACTTCGATTTATCTCTCTTGTGTGTTTTTTGTTGGTAAACAAACTGTTGTTATCCAGTATAACAAAGTACACTCTAGTAAACTAACTATTGTTACTCTGTTGTTGAAACATAGACGTCGGCTAAATTTTAACGATTCAAGTACCCACTAAAATGGCTTCCAATGTTATTCTTATGGAGAAAAAAATAAATTTGGTTTTAAGATAATTTGATTAATACTGAACGTAATTATCTGGATAACGAACTTGACCGAGATTTTGACCTGTTAAGTTTTTCTGGAAAATTTTAAGTTTAACTGTGGAGGCATTCTCGAGTTATTGTGGTCACAGACACGCCAGTTGAGTTGATTCTCTCACCAGTCTAAGCAGTAAAGTTGTGTATAAGGATACTTTCACTTCGTTCAATTATCCAATTATAAATTTGTCAAATTGTCCAGTTTTATTTTATAACTCCATATAATTTTAGACGACCTCAGGATGAAAATATTCAACAGTGAAATCCCTAAATTAGAGAAACAGTAAGTTTTAACACACTCGCACCACGTTGAGTGCTCACTGGACTGTACGCGCTGACACTTCAGGCAGAAGGTAATGTTTCATGCACCTGTAACAGTGTGAAGTTTATTATTTTATTACTTATTCTAAAATTATTATTTATGACTTAAAAATAAATAAAACTGGATCTATCATCACCATCAGCCGGCTTTCAAGAAACATTCTTATTTAATGCCGAGTATTTCTTATTTCAAATTCGTACTAACCCAACAAATAGAGGCCACAAGAGGTGGGTTATCAAACAAAAGGTCTGGTAGTTATGGATTTTGTATATATTGCTTATGTTGGTGTTAACCTGCAAAAACAAATTTTCGTCAATCCATCCCCTGTGCTCCCGCCACCATCTTTACAAAAAATAGGGTTATAATGCACGGGTATTAAAACGAATAATGCCAATAGCTTATTCTACAAACAGTGTTATATTGTCCAAACAAAACATCAACCATTGTAGGAAATCTTAAGTTTCCGATGAATTATATTTACAAATATTATTTAAAAGAACGAAAAACTATTTTCAGTAGACACGAGTGAACATGTATTTAAGTAATCAACTGATTACATTGATAAAACCCCCAAGATTAAGTAATTATTGGAACTTTGAAAGCCCAAAGCTAGGATTACTAAAGGTGAAAGTTTTCACAACCCTAAACGTCAGATCTAAAATGTAAGAGCCAAACAGACTGGTACAAAATGTTTACCCAAAGTGGTTTCCTAATAGGTCCATGGGACAGTTTGGTTTCATACACAGATAATAATCAAAATTCTGAACAACTTCATTTCTCAACTTATTACTGATCTCACAATCTTGAATTTCTTCACCATAGGCTAAATAAATATTCACGGCCTTAACAAAGGGAATTAATGCCTGTATGGTTTTTCTTAAGTATTTTACTCTTCAGCAGACCTTTCCACAGTGGATCAACTGGCAGTCGTAATATGCTAAGTATATAAAACTTACCTCATGACATATCCTGGCTCCGAGGGCTGGTTTGTAAGTCAATATAGGCTGTTGATTGACCTCGTATGTTGATGTGTACTTTGATCATATAGAGACTCACACGGTCAATGTTTGTATGGATCTGTAGCGATTACTACTGGGCTCAGTGTACCTTTTACTCCTGGTCTTGTACAAGGATGGTTTAGCGTGTCCACATATATTCTCCCTGTTTTGGTGTAATTACTTTTAACTGTGACCTGTGACCTATACGTTATTACAAGTCTGATTTAAAAACGCGATTTTATTTACATGATTTATAAAGTTGGGATTGAAAATGGATTAATTTAGACGTCAACTCTTTATTTTATGCATTTACATATAGATACATGTTTCAAATTGAATATATAACATTCAAAAAAATGTATTGAGAACAAATGTACAGTAACAATTTCAAATTGAATATATAACATTCAAAAAAATGTATTGAGAACAAATGTACAGTAACAATTTCCTCTCTATATTTCAAGAAGACTTCAATATCAGTAGCTATACAACATTCTACTAATCTGTTTACTTATATTTTCTATTCTTGTCAGAAATAGCAGAACAGTGTAGGTAGGCTAATAAGCTTGGGTAGCAAGTGAGCTCAGGCAGCTCAGGTTGATGGCAAATGAAATTAGTCAATGAGTTCGCTCCATATTTCATTATTTTTAAGCTGAATAAGCAAAGAAAACCCGTTCTTCGCTGACCTATGGAGGAGAATTTTCGATATTGGATCCAGCTGCCATTTTTCATTGGGCTAGTAATTAATTATCCTGGCTAAAGAATCAGTCGGTCTTAGTGAGTAACAAGGCGACACAAGGCACATTGGGTACGGCAAATAAAGTTGTCATTACTTATGGTAAGTATTTTGACTGTCCATTATGACAAATCCTTTCACCTTTGGTCCCTTCATTTACAGCGGCTAGGGACAGAATCTCCGAGTTTGGTCCCCACCTGCCAACCTGAGGATGGATGGTCCCTGGCTGTTGTACATAGATACCCTGTCAGTTGAGTTGACCAGTTGGAGGGCAGAATGTGAGTCCCCTGTTTGAAAGCCTCATCCCAGCTGTCACAGGGGCACGGGAGTTGGCCCTCTGAAGGGTCGATTTAGCTGCCGTCCCATCCCGCCCTTTCCTTTCCTGCTATATCCTATCTTTCCGGTAACCTGCGCAATATTCCCGTTGATGGAAGATGTGACTAGCAGCTGTGCTGGGTTTTCCTAATCCGCAACAATGATGATGATGATGATGATACAAGACATATCATTCTACACTCACATTTTATTCATAATCGCCTTATAATCGCTCTTGTTAGTGCATTTTTAGCATCAAACAACTTCAATTACATTAGGATAGGGCAATAACGTCTGTCGGGCCAGCTAGTAGAACGAATGATTAAGAACGAATGTATTACGGGAGGTGAAGCCATTTTGTAAGCGACCAAACCCACAAGAATATGGTGTTGGCTGGAGATGATTCATCATGAGACGTTCCTGTTTAACATGGGAAAGTTAGGGAAAACGTGATGCATGCTCAGTTGAATTAACTTTTTCGCCAAGATAATTGGTTTATGCCCAAACCCGATTCAGCATAAATCGTTGGACCAACTTGGAAAATGGTCGGTGGAAACGGTAGGCCAACGGTTGGGCATGTCGCGAGGCGCAAGGTTGGCCCGTTGATGGATTAACTAACTATTATCCAACAGTGCCAACCTATATCCAACAAAATGCCAACATTTTATATTTGCCAACAATAGCTTTTGTTGGCCCAACGTCTGTTATAGTTGGATTTGCCAACGCGGACTACCCAACGATTGGTTCTTTGGCCCAACCGCAGTAATGCCAACCGACCATTATCCAACCACTTCTATCCAAGCCGACCATTCCCCATCGTTGGCCAAACGATTTGTGCTGATGGGGATACCTTTTAGCGAATTTCCCCTGTAGGGAAGAAGCTATTACCGTAGGTGGTATGGTAAGACCTAGGCCCGGGCCATGATAACTTTTCGTTTTGAGTATGCAGGTTTGCTGCAACGGGGGTATTCACTCGTCACATGATGAATCGTCTCCGACCGCCGCCATCTTGTTGTGGGTCCTGTCGCTCAAAAACTGGCTTCACTTTTCGGGCCATATGCTCCATCTATTGGTCTTATTTGATCGCTGATGCCTATACATTGGTTCGGTGGCGAATATAGATAGTATCTTTGGGGGGGCAATACCAATAATAAGTTACTGTAGTAAAGTAGTGAGACTCAATTGTTTACATTAGTTTTGGTGGCCAAATTCAGAGGGTAAATTAGCGCTAGATTATTATAATATTATTGTTTTAAAAGAGTTTAAGTAAAGTGAATTATTGACAACGCACAAAAATGTTTTTTAATGAATTATAAAATTAACAAACTAACGTAAACATGAACTCCTAGCACCACCATACAGTACTTAGGTACATCAAAGATAATCTAACCAAACGGCAAATGTAAACAAACAATGGCTGCCGCTGAACGCTGAACTGTTCATTATACTGGCAGTGGAGCGCCTTTAGCGGTGACTGCCTGTAGTTATGATCTGGCTGATATTAATGTGCGGTTGAAAGACAACACCCCAGATAGCAAGGAAAATTTGCAGAACATTTGCAAAACGTTTTCAACCGCAAACCAAAATGTTTGCAGAAAATATGCATTGCAAACATGTTTGTTTGCGAAGAACTTTCCGCAAGTATGGAAGTCTACACTTGTAATATTTGCAGAAAGTTTTCACTGAATGTTTGCGGAAAATTTGCATTGAACATTTGTAGCAAATATGCAAGGAATGTTTGCGAAACGTTTTCACTGAATGTTTGCAGAAAAGTTTCACTGAATATTTGCAGCAACTATGCAAAAACTGTTTGCAGAATGTGTTCATGATAGTTTGCTGCAGATTTGCAAAATAGGGTTGTGGCACATTTGCAGTGGAATATGTGCAGCTAATATTCATCGCTAACATGTTTGTTTGCAAAATCTTTTCTGCAAATATGCAAGTCTACACTGTTCACACTTCTATCAATTTTGCAGTGGATGTTTTCATTGAACTTACATGTTTATATGATGGTTTGCAAGTTTCCTTTGTAACTACAAAATTATTAATGATGCTGCCAACCAATAATAGTGCTGCAAGATTGAGGTAAAATTCATTTACACTGATTTTTGTATGACAAATAATTATAGCAACAGCCTCATACAATTGTCCTAGCCTATTGGAACTGACTTTAAATTTTGATGGTTATTCAACATACGACAAAATTAGATATTTGAGATTCAGTTAGTATAGTTTATCATACTGTCATATTAAGCAAATTTATTGTGAATCATAGATTTAGAACAAAAGTTACCTGTGACCTAAAAACCCTAAAATTTTACCTACTATACATTTTTAAACACTCCACAATTTGTTTGTAAGCATACATGATTGTTATATTTACAAAAATATTTGAAAATATTGATGTGGTGTTTTCTATAACTAGAATAAGTCAATAAAATACATTTAAAACATTCGCACATCTATTTAACTTTACATGATTTAATCTTAATAATTTAATTGCCTTTCCGGCAAATGAAAAATAGAAAAATTCAAAGTGTAAGGGAACTTTATCAAAAAAGGAAATGATAAAATAAACATAATTTGATATTTTGAAAATTATTATTTATTCCAAATATGTAATAGGTAACTAAAGGAAAGCTATACAACATTTTATTTCCTAATGAAGTCCGCACCATGTGACTGCTGTTTCCTTACACCTTGTTCACTGAAACAAATAAAAAAAACTTATTAAAACATTACATTCTGTTAAAAAAATCTTGAGGGGGTTCCAGTCCTCTGCTCCTACCTGCTTATTCTCCCATTAGACTGATGTTAACTTTCAAAACCCATCCCTCCTCATCCGATTATCCTAAATCAATGATGAATTGTTCATTTTAAAGGGCAACAAAATTACATATAGGCCTAGTTCATCCATAAAACATCAGAAATATTTAACATTTTAGAATTTGGTTGAATGATTATTTGTGATATAGAAATTTTGCTCACTGAAATTACTAGGTATTTTTTGCCCTACAAAATCCTTAAATCAACGATATCGGATTATCCATTTTGGAAGGACGGGCTTTTAAAGTTAGTAATATTTGCCTCATGGGGGAAGCAGGTAGAAACTTGAAAGGTTTTGTGACTGGAGCTTATAATATACCCGTCTTCAGCTTTAAGTTAACCAGGACTTAAGTTCAGGAACTACGATAAGGCACTCCAAAATCCAACTGGCGTTTCATCTTCCGCTCTGCCATGTCCACTTCAGTCGGCGTTCACCTACCGGCCGGTACGCGTTAATAGTGCACTTTAAAGGCGGTCCCACACTACTCGCGAACACTCCCGAACATTCGGCCGAACTCCAAATGTTTGGAGTATTCGCGAGAAGTGTGGGAGCTGCGCGAACTTTGAATACGGGACCGAATGTTCAGTGAACGTTCAGTGAACATTCGGGCGAATGTTCAGCCGAACATTCCGACGAATATTCCGCAGGCTCCCACACTGTTCGCGAACATGCATTATTGTATCACTGCATCATTGATAGTCATCGATCTTGTTCTACTGAGACAATACTATAAAACATGCGTATTTATTTGTATGGTACCGTATTTATTTGTTGTGCTTTCAAGTAAGTATTGAATACCACTTAAGTAGTCATTGGTAATGAATAGTCAATCTCTAGTTGTACTGAGATACTATGCGTATGTCAGTTATAATTATAGCTATAAATAAAAAAATTGTGTAAATTTAAGTTTTGTTTTAAGGCACAGGGGGTTGACATTTATTAGTATACTGTCGACGGATTCTGCAGGATTCAGGGCTTGAGTCACTTCTTCAACTCAGCTGCACTATTTTGTCAGTGTGTTGAGGCAATGCGTTGTTTCAAATCATTCAGTTCATACAATCACTTGCGTTTTCGCGACAGCAGATTGACGCTAACCTTAATAATGGGCATTTTAATTAACTGATTATAGAAGATACAAATAAATCCTTTAATACGGAACCCTTAATTATTGTCCCTACATATCCTTTATTTAAATAGTAGTTGATTTTCTTCCACTCTCCAAAATCAGAGCCGGTCTCAGTGGTGAAGGGGGGTCAACTACTCAAGGAGAAAAAAACATTTGTTTGTGGTCACAACACCCAAACGTATCTTTTTTTTCAAATTAATATAAGTCTGTCATCTAAGTTGAGTAAATGACAGTGGAATCGATTTAATTTACCTCAAGTATTTAACAAGAGATAAGAAGTTTCCAAGAAAATTGCATCGCCGGGGTAAGAATCGCATCGGCGGCGTGGTACAGGTGCACAACCAGTCTGTCATTCCCACGTTGAAATTTTTCCCGAAAAGAATAGTTTTTTGAGTTATCTCTTGACTAATATTATTGTTCAGTATATTCCTTATTGTAAGAACTTGTAAAAGCTTGACTGTTAATAAACTTATTTATATAAATGTTTATGCCGGATAATAAAATAATGTCCAATGTTTGTTAACCTTTTTTTATAATGAATTATACTATCTTATACAAGTATAAAAGAAAGATGGTGACTGTTGGTCGACTTGTCTGTTCCGTTTCAACGTCCCATCTTAGCAATCCCTTAATTAGGGCTTCGCCCCAGTCACCCTTAAAGTTACAATGTTACTCTTATGGGCAATAGGTTTAATGATTCAGGTGAGTACTTAAACAGATGTTTACAGTAGGATTTCAATCAGCTCTGCAAAATACAGGTATAAGCTTGTACTTGATATATTTATATTTGATTTTTTACTTTGTAAAAAATAGGCTTCTCCTGTTTTCGTTGGTTTCTTCTACACGAATAAATTCTACACCTTTTATAATTTATTACATCAGGAGAAGACATATTTACTCGATGTTAATTAATTGCCAACAAACGAAAACATTGTTATTAATATGATTATCATGAATTAATTATAAACAAGTCAAATACAAAGCGTTTCCTTGTGAACACTGAAGGCAGAGGGGTCAACGATGGACGATCGCCGCGCCAACGCCCAAACTAGCAGTAATTACAGCTGATTTCCAACAATTGTTTATAACCAGCTGATTAACAAAATCAAACAGGGGTGTATCTGCTATTGCAGAAAAAATACGACTGTAGATGCAACAACAGTGACATTATCAGTAGAGTTGTTCATTTTTTCACGACAATGCTCGTTGGACACGACGGACAATGCGCAAACAGCTGATTGGAATTTATTTATGTTCGAGGGAATGTTCGCCCGAACATTCCCCCGAATGTTCGGTGGGTGTTCGCGAGAAGTGTGGGAGCTTCATCAGGACGAACGTTCAGTGAATGTTCGGTAGAATGTTCGGCTGAATGTTCTGGAGAATGTTCGGCCGAATGTTCAGACGTGTTCGCGAGTAGTGTGGGACCGCCTTAAATGTTTTCCGTAGTAGTGTGTTTATGTTCGGTATTGTGTGGCTTTTTAAACCTTTGACGACAGACATGCAAATTCTGTAAGATTTTATTGAACTTCAAGACCTGAAGATGAAAGCAAAATTAAGCTTCTGAAACCGCGGTAGTCCAGTTTGGATTAACTTAAAGCTGAAGACGGAGGTAAAATAACCTGTATTTTTCAATTGTCTTATCAGCTTTGGAGGCTATTCAATATGAACAGAGCTTAAACATTAAAAGTGAGTCAGTTAACAATATTCTGAACAGTGACGAAGCCAGGTTGTTATTTTATTGATAGTAGGTGGGGGTCTAGCCCACGAGTAAGTTAAGTGGGGGAGGGGAATCCCTCCATAAAAAACTATAGCCTACTAATGGAAAACAGATTTTATGCTATTCTAGCACTTAAACAGAAGGAAGAAATTAAATCATTTGTGTAGACCTCTCAAAAGATACAAAAGTTATTTGTTTTTCCAACGTAATCATACAAAAATGGGAGTGTGTATACAGATTATCTCCATTACCTTCAAGTAGGCTTCAAACTGGCTCGGTGGCAGGAAATCCCAAGACAAGACCTAGGTATTCACTGGAATACATTCTTACCTCAATCCTCGAAAGAAAATAATCAGTGTAACGAAGACAAAGTAGTACGAATACAACAAAAACCTGCCCTAAATTATTAAAATTGAACTTAGTGCAAACATTTATATAAACTTACTTTTGTATAATTCTAGTTTTGGCCTGATTGAGGAATCCCATCATGTGTTTTTTAGTAGCCTCCTCAGTTGCCTTTGGGAACACCGTCATCACTGGATCTAGAAATACAAAGTCTGTTTTAAATGTCTAGAAAGTGACTATTTGAAAACAATATAAGTTAAAAAGGTGATTTTTTTTATAAATTTTCATTCCAACTTTATACTGCTGAGTGCAGTGGTACTTTATTTTACAGTCTGTAAAAAACTCAAATTTCTTACCGGTACTTCATATCCATTCTTCATATTATCAATGAATTAATTGTGTATTTAATTTATTGCTAATGTTTTCATTATACCTAATTATTTAGTACAAATTTGATAATATTCAAGATTTTAACATTTATTGTATTTTGAGATAATATATTATGAATGGTGCTATGACCATTTTGATGACTACTCTAGTTAACAAAAATTAATTACTGGTAACTCTAATTATTTCTCTTTATACACCTTTTCATGCATGACACTATAGTTACCGGTACCTACAATGTTTTTCTTAACCATGTATTTTCATGCAGCGATGCAGATTTTCCTGTAGGGTAGACCGGAGCCTTAATTCCACAATCAGTTCTAAAATTTCATGACCAATAGGTCCCTGATATTGCAATGAATAAAGAATTCTAATTCAGTAGGCCCTACTTGCTATCAAAGAAAAGATTATAAATATTTTATAAACAACTGTTAAAAATGTTATTTAGTTTTGTTAAATTAAAATCTCGCATATTATTTATTTTAAGAATCTCAACTATAACTCATTATATTTTACTGTAAAAAGACCGAAATTATTAGGTTCAACATTATAAGTAGGGGCCTACAACCTACTAAAAGTGGTTTTGAGTACCTACCTACTGTTACTAATAAAAAAACACGTTATTTTCTATTATAACATGAAAAAATACAAAAGGAATATATAAGTCAGGCCTACGCTAACACGCATAATAATAATTATTATATTATATTCAATCATTAAAACGGATAAATTATGTTGATTTAATTTTATCGTCAATAGACCAAATATGATAAACTTGTAACAGGAAGTTAAAACTCTGATACATTTATTTTAAAGGGTACAGTACGATAAGCATCCAAAACAATCGACTAACAAATATTCGTTACCATGATTGATACACTGATAACCATATTCCCATTCGATTGTTATAGTTTTTAATACTCGATCACAAAGTGTTTTACTTTAAAATAAGTTAACTTAATCTAAGTTAATAGTGAAAGGTTAGCTTAAATTAACATAAACTAACCTAACCTAACCCTGCAGAGCACTGTTTTTGCCTTGGTTTGGATTTTTCATTTTGTTTTTGACCAGTGGTTACCCGCAGGCTTCGCCTCGCAAATGCTTTATAAAACCTGATGACAGTTGTGTGCTGCATTCTCTGGCTAGCCCGTGGAACTAGTATAAATCAAGATCAGCTGCTGTTTCTATTTTCATAAGCTCAAACAAAACTAAATCCATAAGGAAAAAGGACATGGGAACTTTGTCGGGGTCTCTGACAGAGCACTAATGGATCAGGATGAAAACCATTTACTTTCTGCCAAAAGAATTAGTGTACAAAATTTCAACTCTCTAAGTAAATGGAAAGTAGGAGAATTTATGTGTGATGTTCTCTTTTAAAGGTGTAGATATTCTCATCTGTAATATTGATGTATCATAGTGGTTTGATATTTTATAGGCTATTTAATTTTTATGGTGGACACTTACTGTACTGCACCCATATTACAAATGTTAGAAACATAATGCACCATTAACGGTGAATTTTTAAATATAACTAACGAGGTTATCAATTCTACCCAAATAAAAAGGTACAAATATAAATAATAAAGCGAAAATAGCTTGCAAGTTTGTGAGTTGTTATATAAGAACAATATATATTCCCTGGAAATATTAAGGCCTAATCAAGAACAATATCGTAAATGTTGTTAAATGAGCTAGGCCTAGTTAATCGTACTCTCACGGGCTGAATGTTATAAGGCTCAACACTATTTATCAGAAACACTTGAATAGGTACATATATCAACCCATGTATTAATTAGTTTTAACTTTCACACTTTAATACACGATGCTGTCCGTTTGTTCTGCCTTTGAACAAAAGTACTAGCTTCATTACGATGAAGTAACTTAATCGCTAACTTACACTCTAGTGAAGCAATATTCGTTCGACCTTTGAGAAGTATGAAAAATGCAAACATACCGTACATGATGAAAAAACGTCCTAATCCCTTTAAGAACCTAACCTTTAAGAATTTTGGACAGTATTTTTCTAGAAGTAATAACTTAAACCCCAATTATAATTCCTTGCCTTAAAAAAAAACTAAATTAGGCCTATTTAGGCCTATAAACCTAAATTATCCGAGTATAAGTTAGTACGGTACACTCTAACTAATGATTAAAATCATTAGGAATTTATATCATTAATTAAATATGGGTTTTCAAATAGTTTAAAAACAAATAAAGCCTGGCAAAGTTTGCAAATATCTAAAGATATTCAGTAAACAAATGTTTATTCTTCAAATCGTCCTTGTTAATTAACTGCTATGGCCATGACAACACCTCCAATTCATTAATTACTTAGCAATACAGTGTATGAAAATTTTAAAAGTTATAAATATTTTATTAGCAAACACACCGGTGAATACAAAACGATGTTTTGATAGTACAGTCCTTAGTATTTGGACAGCCAGTATTAGTTTCCCATTGGTAAGTTGAAAACAAAATTTGAGTATCCTATACCAAAAAGCGGTAATAAATAAACAGATCTGGAATTGCACTTACCTTAACATGAAAGTCACTAAAGAAGCCACGATAAAAACAATGATACTCAACTCAACTTTAACCTTCAATAATTCTTTACCCGGCGAAACAGTACTCGACGGTACTCGCTGAATGAATAGTTTAGCCAGGAGAACAAGAAATAAGATGGCGACGGCCGACGACGACACGACGACGCGCGACGTTAGCGCTAGCGAAGTGGCGGTTTTAGTAACTTAGGACCACAAACTTCTCATCAGAAAGTTTGCGTAAAACGTTTGTAAAGTTTACGCGCACAGGTTAGCAGCGCGCTTGGGCAACAACGCGGCGCCTTTGGTAACTACGACGAAGTTCCTTGCAAGCATATATCTGACAAACTTGCTGCAAATAATACTGGAAGTATTCAACAGCGAACGAAAAATGAACCAAACGCATATTTGCAGCACACTTTCTTGCTATCTGGGACCTGATTTCCCATCACGGACACACACGACATAGCTTTGTTTGTCCCAGGACTATCTTAAAACTGGTCAGTTTTGAGGCTGAAATTGGGTAGATCAAATGAAGTTGACATTACACATGGTAAGTCTTTTGGTTGTCCATTATGATAAACCTCGCTTTCACCTTTGGTCCCTCCATTTGCAGCGGCTGGGGACAGAATCTCCGGGTTTGGTCCCCGACCTAAGAATGAATGCTAACTATGGTTGTTGTACATGGATACCCTGTCAGTTGAGTTGACTAGTTGGAGGGCAGAATGGAGGTCCCCTGTTTGAGAGTTTCATCCCAGCAGTCACAGGGGCACGGGAGTTGGCCCTCTGAAGGGTCGATTTGGCTGCCGTCCTATCCCACCCTTTCCTTTCCTGCTATATCCTATCCTATTGGTGTCCTGCTCAATATTCCCGCCTGTGGAGGATGTGCCTAGTAGCTATGCTGTAGTTTCCTAATCCAAAACATTGATGATGATAGCTTTTTTACATCGAATATATTATGTAAACAAAGCACCATCAGATAAACAATAAAAATATCCCAGGACAACCTTAATAATGGTCTATACCAGTTTGAGGCTGACATTGGGTTTGAGACAAATGAAGTTGTCATTACATAATATATGGTAAGTCTTTTGGCTGTCCATTCCCACAAACTCGCTTTAACCTTTGGTCCCCCCATTTGCAGCGGCTGGGGACAGAATCTTCGGGTTTGGTCCCCAACCTAAGAATGAATGCTAACTGACTGTTGTATATGGATACCCTGTCAGATGAGTTGGCCAATTGGAGGGCAGAATGCGGGTCCCCTGTTTGAGCCTCAACCCAGCTGTCACAGGGGCACAGGAGTTTGCCCTCTGAAAGGTCAATTTGGCTGCCGTCCCATCTCACCCTTTCCTTTCCTGCTATATCCTATCCTTCCGGTAACCTGAACAATATTCCCGCTTGTGGAAGACGTCCCATGTAGCACAAGCGGTTGGGCCAAAGTTGGAAAATTGTGGAGTCCCATAGTTGGCCAACGATAGAAATGTCACATCTTTCAAGCGTAAACCAAAAAAAAAACATTATCAAACAATGACCCAACGTAACAAAATAACTGTAAATAAATATTTTGGTGTTAAAAATCATGATTTTTCCAACTGAATTGCTCAATAAACCAATAATATATATTTTTAATAGGGATTTTTGTTGCAAAATTATTGTGCCCCATTTGGGGCTTGAACCTACAATCTTCAACTTACTGCACTCTAGCCTTAACCCTCCCGGCCATTCTGACTCATAAGACTTTGAAGATGGACTGGAATATATAAGTAACCAATAGACTACGACCTACACTACTTTGACAAAACTCTCATGTTGCATGCTTATCCCTGGTTTCAGATATTTAGTAAATGGTATTGAGACGTTAAGTATTTTAAGTATATATATATTATGCGTAATGTCTTTGAATTCTTTAAACCTATTCATTGATCTTCTGGTGGTATCTAGGAATCTTCTTTCCTTATTTTAGAAGTAAAATGTATTAAATGTTTTTATTAAAATTTATTTATATTGAAAATATTAAATAGGCCTGAGAATGCACGTTTGCTGCAATAAGAAATATAAGAAATGTGTTTTGATGCAATTATCAATATAACTCAACCAAGTAAAGCTACGTACCAAGTTTTAATCATTTATGTTCATAATCAAGGGAGATATAAAACTTTACTTATTGTCTATAAGAATAACATTAGGGCTGAGTATGCAGGTTTGCTGCTATGGGGACAATCAACAAAAGATAATTTGTTTATGCAAATATCAATACATCAGTACTAGTTGAAGCCACATACCAAGTTTCATCAATATACATTCATAAATAATCGAGATATCAAATTTGAATTATTCTCCATAAGGATAACATTGGACAACGTGCTGTGTTTAGCACTTTGAATATCTGTGCAACGAATTGACGTAGAATCACAATTTAAACACCAATATGATTTTTTTGTAGAGCTGAACCTATTGGTATTAGCAAATGTTAAGTTTACAGTAAAATTAACTGAGGAAAATCTAAAAACCATTTTCCCATAAGATTAACATGGGAGATTTTATGAAAACGTTTTTTGGATTTTCTCCGCAACCACTTAACCCAGGTTAATAATTCAAAATACCATATCATTTGTTTCTTTTAGCTCTATAAAATGTTCAAGCCCAAAAACTGAATTTTGGAAAATTTAAAACCCCCATAAAACCCCCTTCCCATGGTTCGATCTTTCTGGTTTTCGAACTTAAAGTCATGAATGTCGCTTTACACGTTTGTGCCAAATTTAATAGAAATGTCATGCTTTTTCAAAAGTTATCGAGTTAACGGACACATGTATATACATAGATCTGTGTTATAAGATCGAGTTGATCAATAGTGTAAATATTTACACGGTGAGTTGATCCATTAACTCATGTGGCTCTGCACACCTCAAGTTTATCAAGATCAACTTTCTGATATCTGCCACGTGAATTATAAATTTAAATGTCCATATATAAACCTTCACTCTATATCTTTAGAAAATAGTCTTAAGTTGTACAGGCTACTTTTAGATATAAGTTACACTTTTCTTTGTAATTTCTCAGAGAAGCTATATAATTATACGTTTGAAAAAGAGGAAATCTCCCAATCTATAGCAATTAATTTATTATAAATGAAATTGCAATGTGTTATTTTCTCCCCCTTAAGTGTACAGAGTAAGTTAATGTATATGGAGGAAGTAATTTTTTCCTAAGCATTTTCGAATTTCAGTTATTGGTGTAAATATTTGTTATAATTTAAATTTATTTATTTCAATGATACAAAGCAGATAATGCTCCCGAAGAAGTGGTTTTTGTGGTTTTGTCTATCTATATAAATGTATATATTCACTGACAACTTACACACGTATGTGGGTGGCTCTCTGACTGATATAAACGTATTACTTGTGGTACATTATAAGTTTGGAACAACTACGCATGCATGTGGCTCTCTATTCTATATAAACGTAAATTATGTTGGTTTATATATTAACATAATACTTATTATTAATGATAATATCGCAAGTCCTGCTCTTACGCTACCGAAACAAATATTCTATCGATAATATCGTTACACTTGTGGGAAACCGTATTTTGTCGTCTTGAAAATTAAAGGTATTACGGATTTTATTTATTACCGGTATTTGTACACATGTAATTCGGGATTAATGTATGTAGTTAAATAACTTCTAAATTATTTAAAGCCGCATGGAGCAGCTCAGTGAAAAGAGCAGGTTAAAGTAGCAGCCCCAGCCAGTGAGCAAAGATATCTGTTGAAAGTCCAATTTCTGAATTCCGGAACGCCACGCACGATTATTCACACTGCACCTTTCAAGACCAGAGTTACTTCCTCCTAGTCTTAATGAAAATCACATTAAGACATTTTAAGTTTTCTTTTAAATTAAAGTTCTTATACATTAAATATTATAGCTTTTTAATATAAACGTAAAGAAAACATAATATTAGACTTTAAAGACAAAAATAAAGCTGCAAATATTTACACAAACAAAATCAATTAAATGCTTATGGACCGTTAGCATTAAAAAAAACTAGTTTTTCAACTTTTTGAGAATTTAAACGGGTTCTAAAACTAAACGCAGTGTAAAACTCCCCATGTAAAATGACTAAAGACAACTGATCTGGACTGGAGTAGGACCAAGGGTGTGATGATTCACTGACTATGACTTTACAGGTTGAGAGACAATTGAGCAGGTTGGGGGTGGAGCTAGTTTCGGGTGTGACTGGGAATTCCAGCTCCGAGAGAGCAATGCACTTTCTCTTAGTACAATTCAAAGTTCAACCCCAAAGGCCGGCGGCTCCTGCCGCTCCTCCGGGAGCATTTTTCGATGTTTGTTTGGTGAGCTGTTCCAAGCCGGAGCAGCTCAGTTGTCTGAGCAGTTCTAAAGTAGCAGCTCCTGCAATTTCGGCACATCTAAGTCAGACTCGACTCGTCGACGTCGACTCGTCCTGCAACTACCGCATGGAGTAGGTGGGAGAGTCGGAGAGATGAGTAGTGAGTGTGGTGATCCGATCCGGTGAGCACTTTTTCGCCTACAAAATTTAGAGGTTGTTTGGTCGATATCGAACAGACAATACCGCAACGTTTCATCAACCGATTGTTCGTTCATTCTACTGGATGATTTGAGATTGCCAACTGCCGAGAAGTTAAACTTGGAAATGGAAACCACTGTGGAAGTTCTAAGCTGACTCGACTAGGGCCTGTTGAAGTATAAGTATTGGCCATTGGACAATTTGAAATTGAAATACTTTACATCCACTTAATATGGCAAAAGATATACCCAATTTAAATAAACTTTGTAATGATAAGTTAATTAAGTAATGTATACAAGGTCTTAAACAGATAAGATGCCTTTAAATTTACAAATTGGTTTCAATCATAAATACAAAGACCCCGAGGTAGGGTTAAGACTAGGTATACAATGCAGTTGTCTGCTTGCAATATTGAGCGGAGCGAGTATTTATTTAATCAATAATTTTCAGAAATGTATCGACGAATCGATTTTTCCCTTGGATACGGTGCGTCGTCCAAGATTTGCACCTCCTCTCCGTAAACGTGGCATTTCATTCACGTAAAAAGGTAAACAAACCACTAAAATAAACAAAACAACAATTTCACAGAAAAATACTGTATTTACAAACAGCTGATAGTAACAGTCTGCATTTAAATTTGATCCTTATAACAGCTGTATAATCAAAACACACAGTAAACCAACCAAATAAAATATTTCTCCTATTAAAATAACATGGTAACTTTAAAGGGCCGTAGGGCAGAACCCTTATGTCCGATTTGGACCATTTCAGATTTATACCTTCCCATAGATGCTATGACCGAGCAAAATTTCGTGAGGATCACTCCAGCCGTTCAGGAGGAGTACTTGTAAATAAAAACCAGAGTGTAGTATAGGAGCTCCGCTCAGTAATTAATCGGTCTCTCTAAATTACTTGTGATAAGAGAAAAATTGTTCATAAATTAAACTACTATGAAATAAAACCCATTCCTTGCCCAAGTAATAGGCTTAATTATAGCTAAGGACTTGAAAGGCTCAGTTATTATGAGTTATATTAACTTTCCATATCCATAATTTAAAGTACCTATAAACTCTTAAACTCCTATAAAATCTTCGAACGTTTCAGCTTCATAAAATCTACTAGCGCTACTCATTTTGTATTCCAACAACCACCATTTTCCTTCCAACTTCGAAAACATCTATCTACTATCATAGTTAACATTCAATCGATAAAACAACCGGTTGGTAAAATTTTTCGATATCGACCAAACAACCTCTAAATTTTGTAGGCGAAAAAGTGCTCACCATCCGATCCGGGATAGCCTTCAGTTCACGACAGATTGGCAGGTCATTCGGTAACTATCGACTATCGTATTATGAACTATCGATGTGACGGTTGTAGTCGACAAGTCGATTAGCACCGTCTACATGGATATGTACACCTTTGGTACTCACACAAACACAGTCTAGTCTTAGCATAGACTAACTACAGTAGTTAGTCTATGGTCTTAGTCTATAAGACGGTAAAGAAAGAGGACACAGTGGCACTGCTCTGCTGTATTAATAATTGTAGGTTATTTCTTGTCTGTGATAAAACTCATCAAGTGATACCAATTAATTAATGTGTTAATAAAAACATTCCTCACCGGCAACTTTACCTGCCAGTTTAGGGATAGGCCATTAGATCTTTCTTCAGTATAATTGTCCATATGTAATTCGGAATTACCGTTAGTAACTTAAATAAATAACTTCCAAATCATGGACTAAAAAATTCCATCCTTGTTAGATTTTACAAGTTAACTCTAGCTAGGTTTATTTAAACCATTTTGTTAAATAAAGTAACCTTTGTTCGTAGCACCCCAAAGTGGAAGTTTTTGCTCAGAAATATCAATTTGTCTAATTACTTTCAGCACCTTTTCGAAATTTCTAATTTTATCGTAGGTAATTTATAAACAATATAGCCTAACCCATGGTACTATCGGATGTATTTGTATTAGACCTGTCTAAAAGTCCAATAACAACATCTTATGTTTTTAAAATCCTACTGTATACTGGTAATAGCAAGCAAGCATGCAACCTATTACAACGCCAATACTTGTGCATAATGCTCAATAGAAACGATAGTTAACTTATTTGTTTGCAGTCATTGAGCAAATATTCCTTTATGAAATTAGCCTCGGTTGATTGTCTGTTCTTGCACATAATTAAATGCATTTGCAATGTAAGTAGACCATATTGTGTTTGCCCTTTTGTATAGGCCTACAAGAATGTTATGCCTACTTATTTACCAATAGGTAAATTAGTAATTGTAATAGTAATCGTGAATTTGGTTACTAAATGGCTCAATAACCTTCGCAGTAGGCCGAGTTTGTTTGGTGTGACTAGGCCTACGACAGTTAATATGATCTTGTCACCTTTTATTTCACATCACTTCTTACTTACCTCTCCTCGACATTTTAGGCTTAGGCCTAACTTAGTACCTTATCACTTGTCATTGCTAGACTTTTTCGATTGCTGCAGGATACTTTTCAGCTAATTATTATTTCATTTTAACTTCTTATTAAAGATGTGTAATGTCATATTAATAATTATTAGGAATTAGGATTATGCTTTGTAGAAAAATAACTTAAGTTATAAAATCTAACTAACGCTTAAATCTAAAATGCATCACACTGTCAGATTTAATTTCGGATCAAGAAGTCTCAGTGTCAGAAAGAAAAATAAGGGGGGAGAGCGATGCCAAAGGAAGAGAAATGACAGGTCAATTTAGGTTATGAGCCAGGGTAGGGACAGGATGGGCTAGGGTGTGTTCCTAACCCAAGGTATATCGTGAGATCATGGAGGTCAATAGCTTTGTTGAGTCAAATATGATTGTCCAGTGGTTTCGGGAAAATGGTTTGGCTATCAATGCTAACAAAACTTCTGTAATTGATTTCTGAATTTTGGCCAAGCGTAATGATATATAATCTGACTATCTTGGTCGATGAAGCAGAAGTCTGCTCCAATGACAATGTTAGGTTTTTGGGGTTAAATGTTGATAGACATCTTAGATTTTCAGCTCATGTTAGCGATGTCGCTCGAAAGTTATGTTCTGGGATTTTTGTACTTCGTAGACTAGCTTTCTTTACAAATACTGAGGTTCTTCTTACTTCGTATTACGCGTTGATTTTTCCATATATTTCATATGCTGTCGCAATCTGGGGTTCAGAACGATCTATAACCAAACCCATTTTTGTCCTCCAAAAGAGGGCAGTGCGAATTGTTGCTGGTCTTCGAAGGAGGGAATCATGCAAGACCGTTTTCAGGGAACTAAAACTTCTCACGTTCCCTAGTATTTATATTTATCAAACTTTGATTTTTTTAAAGCATAACCACAGTATTTTCAATTCCCTTGTCCCTCAATTTAACTATGGCCTCAGAAAAAGAAACAAACTAAATATTCCTTATCACAGTACTTCCTTCTTTAAAATCCATACATACTATAATGCAACAATATTATTTAATGCTCTACCTGATGTCCTTAAAACTGAATCGGATGACATTCAGTTTAAAAGAAAGCTCAAGTCCTTTTTGTTGGAGAAGTGTTTTTATTCCGTAGATGACTACATTAGTGGTAGATATGCTACTTCCTGATCTTACTTGTATGGTTCTTACATTGTTATTGTTATTGTATTCGTACCTTTGTGTGACGCAAGCCAATGCATGTAATTTTGTTTCTAAGGCAATAAAGAATATTTTGATTTGATTTGATTTGAGGTTAAGTAACTTGTTTCTTGGCCTTATCTTTATTTTCAGTAACTCTTACTTTAAATGGTAGACAAAGTTTACAAATATTTCTTTTAGAGATGCTTCCCTCAAAATTACTCGTAATAAACGTTTAGATAAAATACTATCATAATAGTAAAATATCACAATTGTAACCGTATATATGTTGAAGTGATGAGATGAGACTGCAGTCAGTGCAGACTCTGTCTCTGTCTCTGTCCTCTGTCCAGACAGTCCAGCCTAAATAATCAGCTGCAGTTAACAGTCCATGTATTTCAACAGTCGATGTATTTCATTCGATAGAGAGTGACTAACCGAATGACCTGCCAATCTGTTGTGAACTGAAGGCTATCCTCCGATCCGCCGACTCACTGCATAGAGTAATAAATTACTTGTTTGACGTTACTTGGCGTTTCAAGAATGTATATATGCCTTTACTTATATTGTTATGTGGAAAAATCGTAAACTAACGAGTAAACTACTTTGCTTGGAATAGAATATATTTATTGTCATAAAACTTTTACAAGCATAAACAATAGTCAATGTACATAAACAATGTACATGAAGTGGGAAATATATAAATGGGGTAGAAAAAAATTACAACAAATATTAGCTTAAGTAAATTACAAGTCTTTTAATTTACATTAAATTACAAGTACAAATAACTTTTATAAAGTAAGCCAGTTCCTTCTTGCGCTGGGCACCGAACCATCCATTTAGAAATAAAATAAAATCTAGTTTCTTTGGATTCAATCTATTTCTCCGATCATTCGTCATAAGTCCTGCTTTTTGGAGAATATGCGTTCGGTAGGCACATAAATGCCTACTTATTTGATTTTATTTTTTTTTTCGTTGTTGCGGGAATACAAAGGTATTTGTGAGCCATTTTGGTCAAACTTGGATATATAATCTTCCTTTCATCCTAAATAGCTTGAGGGTTCTTTTCCTCTCCAAGTATGGCATGTTTAGATACTGGTTGACAGCTACCAGTACTGAGGAAGTTGACGTTTGAGCATTGGCTACCTATAAAAATACACATTCAAATTACAACCAAGCTTGACAAATCATGATTTATTACTTCCAGGGCCGGATTCAAGCATAGGATACACAGGCGCGTGTCTAGGGGCCCGCACCACATGGAACCAAATACAAAAGCCTCATACATGCAAAAGAGGTCTGCAATCCATAGTAAGACTGTCATAAGGGCCCGCACCACTGATTGAGCCTAGAGGCCTTCAGACCCTAAATCTGGCATGATTACTTCGATAAATCTTGTAATTACTATAGGAAATCATACTAATATTATAAATGTGAAAGTATGGATGTTTGTGCGTAACCCTGAAGTTCCATCACGTGAAAAACTACTGGACCGATTGAGCTGAAATTTTGCACAGAGGTACTTGATAGTCCTGAGTAACATATAGGCATATTAAAGTTGTGAAGATGCTATAGGGCTATGCCCCACGGGGGTTCAAAGTTCCCATGTATTCCTTATGGATATTCATTTTTGTTTGAGCTGATGAGAATACAAACAGCTGATCTTGATTCGTAGTAGTTCCACAGGCTAACCACAGAATGCAGCACACAAAACTTTCATGGTTGTTATAAATAATTCGGAGCGAAGCCCTCGGGTAACAGCTAGTATATCAATAAAAGAAGTAAAATGAAATATTAACTAGCTTACCTCTGCTACTTTTGAATCCAAGCACACTCACAGGTCATATTCATCATTTGGTTCAGCTCTGTTTATTATTGGTCCAGGTCCAGGTGCGACTGATGTAGAGCCCTGTTTGTCTTTGGACTGCTGTCTCATAATGGCTGAAACTCGTCAACTACCTACAGTAAAAATAATCATACTTACTTATTTGATTTTATATAATTATATGTTTGATCCTTTTTTAGATGTATGCGATCAGAAGAGCGTTAATAAACCGTTAGAAGAAAATTTAGATTTTAAAATAAAATTTGTATTTTAGAAGGAGATCAGACAAATCAGTTGATGTTCTTATATTGGCACATTTTAAACATATCTTATAAACCCATTAAACTTTACTTGTAAAAAATCTGTAATTGTTACTTTTCTCTCGTATTTAATTTTCCTTGGAATTTTAATTTCCAGTGAAACTAGGAGGAATGCCCTATCCCCTAACCCCTTTTCAATCTAGGGGACACGGTGGGAATTCGGTGTTTTGGGTGGGAAAAACGATCTTAATTTGGGAAATTTATTTTTCTGATGATGGCAGCCGTGATTAGTTGTACGACAATTTGCCTCTGCTGTAGTGGCGCTACGATCTAGAATTAATGTTACCAGGGCCGGATTTAAGGATAGGCTAGGCGTGCCCGCATTCTTAGGGGCCCGTGCCACACAAAAACCATATATATATATATATATATATATATATATATATATATATATATATATATATATATACTCATATTCGCCTTAAAATACGCCCTAGTTGCGTCGGCATCTTAGACTTCGAACTTTTGAGCTTATCTTAAATTTTTACACTGTTATGAACAGAGATAATTGCTCAAATCGTGAAAATTTGTTTAATGTTTACCAGCATTAGTCTATGGCCAATGTAATGTTATCGTTTATTATACATTTGCATCAGTAATTTTCAGAGTAACAAAGTGGAAACAATCACAACTTACAACTTAGTGAACTGCGAGGTTGCATGGTTGCAGGAAAAAACAGCTGGTTATATTTTAGTTACCTAATTTCAAAAATAATAACAATAACAATAATAAGCAATAGCACAGCAGTCGAACCATCTGAAATTATCTGTAATTTTTAGGTTAGCCTGGATTTGTTGCTGTATTTTTATTTGTAACTTGAGTATTTTATTTTTTGTGTACAGTTTCCAATTTTTTAAACTGTGTTTTTTGCCATACAAACAATGTCTTATAGCAATCTTTTAATGAATTCCATGTTCCCTAGAGCACCTCTGGGAAATGGCTTAGGAAGATATGTTTGTCAACTGCAGAGAATTACACTTAAGTTTTGTAAAACACATGGTGGAAGTCAGGGGATGAGGTAAATTGTTCTTTATACATTTTTTTCTAGTAGCATAAGTTTTAGACAATTCCCCATAAGTAAATTAGGCCTACATAGCCTGTATCATAAGCTCTGTTATGGGTTAAAATTTAAGCTATAGCTGAATGGAACCCTCCTCTTTACTTTAGTAAATGAAGTTGGGGGTAGACTTTCATAAGCAGAGCGATATAAAGAACTGAATGAAATTGTTTCATAATGTATATCATTAGGTTGATATTTTTATCGATTGCAAAATGTCTTATAGTCTAACTTATGTTAGTTATTGCGTCATGTTTGTTTTTCAATTAAACTTAAAATAAAATTTAAATAAACGTGACATGATAACGTTGTTCCTTGCAATAGGTTTGAAAGTAATAATAGAATTAACGTTCGGTTTGTTAAGTTACAAGATAGCTAAGCTGAAACATAACATAACCAAAACCATGACCAGTAACCGAATAACCTAAATAATCATTATACTGTATCGAACAATTTCTTTCAGTTTTTTACATCGTTCCGCTTATGAAAGCCCACTCGAAGTTGGGCTAAGCCTATATTGAATCTATGGTGAAATGCTAGGCCTAATATCGAAGGTATAGCAGCGTAGAGTACTCATTATTTAAGTATCTTTTTGAGGTAGGCATCTTTCAGGTTTCATTGAGCAGGTGTGTATATTACTTTTGCTGCGTTGATAATAAGTTTGAAAATTGTCTTAAATGTTATCAGTTAAGGTGGCTCTAAAGGTCCGTGGCCACAGTGGAGTACAACGATCTGTGTCCCACAAAGCTCCACGTAGTTTCAATTTTCACAAGTGGCCGCGCTAGGCGAGCCACCCTCTAAACCGGTTTTTCGCATTACTGCCAACCGAAAGGGAATCCATGGATTCGTGGGGAAGTTGAACGAACAACGGTAACTCCCGATGCCGCCAGTGGCAGGAGGCAGGCTGATGTCTTGGCTGTCACCTCACTGCTTCTATATTCTTTTAAAATTCTTTGAGAATCTCACTTTGGATTTAGCCCCGAACTCAAAATGTTTGTCACGACCATTTTGCATGAATAACAAATGTATAAACATTAAAATGTATGAATGCATAGAAAATTCATGTAGTTCTTACGTAGTTGTCAATAAAAATGTCCGTAGGATATAAAATGTACCCTCTATGATAAAACATGTGAGATTATTTCAAGATTAAGAATAGATCCAAGAACAAATAATGATTGTGAAATTCGATTATATAAATAATAGTTGTAAAAACTTAAGATATTATATAACTTAATTTCGGAATAGTACACAACATTTAAACGTTGCAATTGTGTAATATTATGGAATCATTACTCAGGTAAATAGTTATCAATCACGTTTTATAAGGGATGAAGAAAAACAAGTTGTAAAGTAAGAACCCGACTGTATTGCACATAGGTTTTGTATACAGTGTACTGTAATATGCTACAGAATTTCTGGGATTAAGTTAGACTGCAACATTTTAACTGTTAATA
Source organism: Allygus modestus (assembly GCA_963675035.1). Lineage (NCBI taxonomy): Eukaryota > Metazoa > Arthropoda > Insecta > Hemiptera > Cicadellidae > Allygus > Allygus modestus. The sequence goes on along the minus strand of OY776111.1, from coordinate 178,544,030 downwards.
AAAACATGAAAAGTAGCCCGATGTAACAATCACTAATAAACATTGAATTGGTTATAGATTATGGTTTTAAAGATAAAAATTGGCACTAAGATACAAAATACTTCGTTTTGAATTAAAGACATTTCAGTAATAAAAAGGAAAATTATATCAATTAAAATAAAATGGTAATAATCAGTACCGGCTTTAGGGCAGTGCGAGCCGTGCTCCAGCACGGCGCGGCACATTTTTTGGGGGGGTGGGGGGAAACGCTAGGCGCTCATGACGGGTCGCGGGGTGCGGGTGGAGTGCGTAATCCGTAGTTGTAAAATAAATAAATTGTAAATATGTAATATTAACCCGGCTGATTTTGTTAATTTTTTGTATATTAGTATTTTTAAGTTGTTGAAAGGCATTATTGGGAAGAAAGTTGTGTATTCACCATGTTGCACCTTCATTATATTTAAACATTAAATTTACATATCAGATAACAATTCCTCCGCTCCCCTCAATTCCAAATTGAGAAGTTGTTTTGACCTTTATCGATTTGTGACAACTTCAGGGTATTCTGATTGGTACCGTATTGAGAGTGTGCTGGATAAAACTTGCATTACTTTGAAAGAAAATTGCAATGTTAAAATATCAAGTTACATGATGCAACTAATTGTTTTAACCGGCTCTCTTTGATTATTTTAACGTACTTCCTAGATGAGGAAAACTATGGTTTGGGGATTGGAGAGTATTCAACTGGGGTTTCATTTTTAATTGAAGTTGTAATGATTCGAGTTTAATATTGCTATTATATGTAATAAGGGAGAAAATATGATGCGCCCCCATCCGATTTTGGCGCCCCTTTCGATCGTTACTTGTAAGGTCTACGGTTTTGCGAGAATGAAAAAACATTCTTTTGACAAGACAAAATTATTTAGTTATTTTGGTCCAGGGACTCTTTTTTCGTATTACACTATGTCTATACATGCGAGGGGAGAAAGTAAAACATAGATAATATGATAAAAGGGATAAAGTATGACAATATGATTCATATCATTGTCTGCAATCCACTTCCGCATTATTATCACTAGTAAACAGAAATAAAACATCTTCAGTATGATAACAGACTATGGTTTATTATTATCATCTGTTATAATAATCATGATCCAAACGCTTCCATCCTCATTCCTTGAGGTTTCCACATGACGAAATGGCAATATTTCTGCCTTTTTACACACTGGGGGTATTTTCACTGTCACAAAGATCAACTGATGAACTGAAGGTTTGCGGACAAGGAAAATGCTGTAGGGGATGATCTTCCAGGAAGTGAGGTGATGCACTCCCACCCTTGGTCGAGGGGCGCCTCGTCACCTCGGCTCAGTGCTCTTGGAAATCGGCGCGGCCGCCGCGCCGCGTTATACAAGTATTTTAAAACCACACACACTTTGAAAATGACATGAAACAGATTGTGATGAAGTTGGCTAAAGCCATGTTGTACCTACGCCGAGTTACAATTATGATTGTTAATGAGAAACTTCTTACTATACGGTTAACGAAAACCAATATAAAACGGATTGCACTTGGTAACGTTAAATATAATTGTTACTATTTGTATCAACTGTAAACATTAATAACTAGAACAATCTTAATTTTTGTAGAAAAAATATTGTTTAAGGAAGGATTAATTTTATTCAAATTGTTGGTGTATTAAAGTATATTAGGTTTAATCATTTAATTATATGATATTGATCACATTCTTGAACGGTAAAAAGCCCAGATAATGTCATTTGAAATTTGATTTAGCTATATCATCAAGAAGGACGGTATGGGACGACGGGCAAATATTGTGTCTTTAGAGTAGTTTGAAGCAAGGACACAGAGGACCTTTCTGGGGAATTACGTCCGTCCGATGTCCCAATAGGTAGAGAAACAGAGGTTGGCGTCACTGACGAATGTCTCATTGGCGGTGGTAGTTCCATCGCCGCTCGCCAGAGCGTCCTCTGTACGGGGGTGTTTTGCGAAGCGCTTTTCAGAAACAACCCTCACAAATTACTCGATTTATGAGATAAATATTGGTTTTTATGAAATTCTGCCTAGCGGGAAATGATCTTGAATAACTAATAAGGGTTTTAAAACAGAAAAACTTTCTAATTTGATCTTAACTGTTTGACATTTACGTAGTAGAAAATGGTCAATTTTCACTGAGTTTAACCCCGAATAAAATATGTATAACAATAACTTAAAACCTTAAAATAACTTTGTTAACCTAGTTAATTTCATGAGAAACATTTTATCGTTCACTGGAGGTCGCTAGGTGCTTTAATAACCTCAGAATTTGAGTAATACGGAGGTTTGTTTTTCAGCCGTTTGGCGAAGGTTTAGAGCCCTCTTAATCAACTGAAATAGGTGAAAATACGGGTACACTTTCATAAGCGTAATGATAAAAAAACCGAAAGGCCCAACGATTATTTAGGTTACTCGATAGCCTAATGGCTTCAGTTATTTAGACAATAGACAATAGACAATTTAGGATTAGATTATTTTCGGTCTTAGAGAAGTGGAAGATATCGTCTTAAAATTTGTCCGGATAACATTGATATTCAACTAATACTTAACCCTCCAACTGCCAAAGGTCTTGTTCGATACCCAATTCTGCTACGTATATACTGCAAAAGTCATGATTGCAACCCTATTTGTTGTAGTGCGATACATCGATTTTGAAATCATTTCGGAATCAGCGCTTTGATTCTATATGGAATTTGTAATCAAAATTATGTACAGTATCGGAAGTAAGTTAGTCTTTCAGTATTTTTTGAGATTTTTGTAACCGATTATGAAATGTTGCGTCTTTCCGTTGTTGGCACCATTTATAGGGACGCAGTCGTTGTTTATGCCATTTTTTTGTAAATTATTTTAACCCTAACAAAGCATATAGCCTAGACCTATTTATGAAATCTGTGTCATTTTGCTCATTTTGGTTATCTTGAAATTGTAGACTGCGTGTTTAGGCCTATTTTTAACCACTATGGCACATAAGGAACATTTTATTTTTGAAATATGAGTTTTAGCGAATTTCCCGTATAGGGAAGAAGCTATTACCGTAGGTCTCATGGTAAGACTTAAGCCCGAGACCATGATAAATTTTTGTTTTGTTTTGAGGTCCCCAGATGCCAAAAACACTAGGGCCTATTCGTACAAATTTATATATATATATATATATATATATATATATGTGTGTACCATATATATATATATATATATATATATATATATATATATATATGTCTGTGAATGCGATAACTTGAGTAAAAAACATCCAATTTCGATGAAATTTGGCTCTAATGTGTAAAATGACATTCATGACTTTAAGTTCGAAAACCGGAAAAATCGGACCATGTAAAAGGGGGTTTATGGGGGTTTTAAATTTTCCAAGAATCAGTTTTTTGCATTTTTCACCCTAAAATTTTTAAAAAACTTAATTTTGGTTTTGACCGTCAACTTCCAAGCCAGCCTGCCAAAGTCTATGTTATTTGGGCCCTCCCACCAACGTTGCCACAGATCGGTTAATTCATTGAGAATTGCACGTCTCGTCAGTTTTGGTTGTGAGCAGGAATTGAACCCAAAAACTTCTTAAGAACCTGCTGATCATAGCATAGAGATAGATAATTTTACTGAAACCCCGTGTATTGTTGCCTGGTTATTAGCAAGGTTATTAGCCTGGCCAAAGTGTTTCCACGATTTAGCCCACTGGGCTATCACGAACAGTGGCCTAGCGGTATTAGGTAGATTATAGTCGGTTCGTGTCAGAGAGAACCGTAGTTGCCTGCAGCCAGTAGTTACAGATTTTACTGCTATAGTTCAGCAACATTTGGATCCCATTTTAGGCTATAGCGATTAGATTAAAGTGACTACCTTAATGGGTTGATGGTTGAAACCTACCAGAATCATGTATCTCCTTTTACAAAATCAGGTCAAGTCTTTTTTTGGAGAGCAGTCAAATTTTGTTTTAGGGAATTCATTGAAACGGAGTTAATTGATTTTGCAAGGAAAAATCCAGGTGTTGTTGTGTACTTGAAACCAAGACGATTCCGGACACCTTGTTTGTGGGCTGAGTACCGTAAGTATTTTAAACTTATTCTTAACTTAATTAATTAAGCTTCAAATGTTCAATAAAACTTGCTGAAAAAACTGTAGAGTTGAAATTACAGTCTATGACATTTATAAACCTAATACACCTCTTATTATATTTTACTATAGATGCAAGACATATTGAAATAAACCCACATATAATCATTGCTGGAGACGTGGTAGAGTAGCACTATAATTCTTGCGCAAAAAACATCAGTATAGTTGGCATTCAACCTCGGCTGTGGGGTGATTGTGTGATAATTAAACATTTTTTCTGTTCCATACCAAATTGTCAGCTGTTGTGAAAAGTCCCTGTTATTACAGTCTTCTTTATCACACACTATTCATTAAGACCAAAATTTAGTGATAACCGTACCGGTAAGCTTTTTATGGGCCACCAGTTGTGAGTAAGCAATAGTTTAGGAATGGGCCAATTCGTAAATTGGAAGAAAGTCGAGAGCAGAGACCACTTTGTGATTCTGAGAAAGAATTTAGGATACCCATTGGAAACGGGAATTTTCGATAGCCCAACCCCAACTCTTTTAATATTTTGAACAAAAGAGTCTTGAAAATGTATGGCAATTCATCGGATAGCACTGAGATTGTGAAACGGAAACGTCAATGACATGTCGCGTTCCACTTTTTGCTCACCTTGATGCGTTACAGACGATCTAGACATTGTACTATCATCTTACTTCTTATTACAGCTAGATCTTGAATGATCTAGAGTGCATTTCTTAATGCAATCTTAATGGCGCAACATCCACTACAATCCGTACAGTAAGCAAACAGAGGTATATTCCGAACAACCTCGTGTGAGTTTAACAATGACTTCATTTTCATTTCTATTGGATTCAAAATATGCTAAGTAATAAAATAATCTTTGATAGAAGCACCAGTTTCTCAGTGTTGAGTTTGTGAAACTCTACTGTGACATGCTTATTGTTCAGATTTAATTAACAAATACCCCCGTCGCAGCAAACCTGCATACTCAGCGAATTTCCAATGGATATATAAATGTCTTAATACTACATAAAGCCACTTACCAAGTTTCATACAAATATATTCACAAATAAGCGATATATACAATTTTAATTATTCTCCATAAGAAAACACTGGGGCTGAGTACGCAGGTTTGCTACAATAAAGAATACAATAAGTGAGTTTTTATGCTAATATCAATATAACTCAACTAGGTGAAGTCGTATACCAGTTTTTATTCATTTATGTTCATAATTAAGGGAGACAGAGCATTTAATTATTCTCCATAAGAATAACATGGGGGCTGAGTACGCAGGTCTGCTGCTACGGGAGAATTATGCAAAAAATTTTTTTAGCAAATATCAATAGACCACAACGAGATGAAGCTGTATACCAAGTTTCGACAGTATACGTTCATAAATAAGCGAGATATACACATTTTCTTTTCCTCCATAAGAATAACATTAGACAACGTACTGTGTTTAGCACTTTCAATATCTCGGTAACCAATTGACATAGAGGAATGATCGAAATACCAAATTGTGTGGTTTTTAAGCTGAATCGAATGGTCAAAACTAAAATTTGACTTTTTTCAAAAATTATATAAAAAAATTCAAAAAACCCATTTTTGGGGTACAAAACCCCCCCCAAAATACCCCTTCGGATAGAGCGATCAGGCTGGTTTTCGAACTTAAAGTCATAAATGTTGCTATACACGTTTATACCAAGTTTCATCGAAATCGTTCATTTTTACGATAGTTATCGTGCTCACGGACACATATATATATATAATACCCCCGTAGCAGCAAACCTGCGTACTCAGCGAATTCCAATGCATATATATATATATATATATGTATATTAATACTACATAAAGCCACATACCAAGTTTCATCAGTATACATTCATAAATAAACTATTTATGACATTTTAATTATTCTCCATAAGAATAACATGGCAGCTGAGTATGCAGGTTTGCTGAAGCAAGGAACACAAAAAATGGGATTTTATACAAATATCAATATAACTCATGTAGGTAAAGCCACATACCAAATTTCATTAATTTATTTTCATAATGAAGGCAGATAACACGTTACTTATTCTCCATAAGAATGGGGCTGAGTACCCAGGTTTGCTGCTACAGGAGCCTTGGGTAAAAACTTGTCTTTTTGAGCAAATATCAATGGTCCACAACCAGATGAAGCCGTATACCAAGTTTCGTCAGTATACGTTCATAAATAAGCGAGATATAAAATTTTTATTTTTCTCCATAAGAATAACATTAGACAACGTACTGTGTTTAGCACTTTCAATATCTCGGTAACCAATTGACGTAGAGAAATGATCAAAATACCAAATTGTGTGTTTTTTTAAGCTGAATCCAATTGGAAAAAATAAAATTTTACTATTCCCAAAATTATATGTAAAAAATTCGAAAAACCCATTTTTGGGGTACAAAACCCCCACAAAATACCCCTTCGGATAGAGCGATCTGGCTGGTTTTCGAACTTAAAGTTATAAATGTTGCTTTACACGTTCATACCAAATTTCATAAAAATCGGATAATTTTTACGAGAGTTATCGTGCTCACGGACACATATATATATATATATATATACAGTTTCGAACAAATGGTGTTTTTGGGGTCTGGGGACCTCAAAACGAAAAGTTATCATGGTCCTGGGCCTAGGTCTTACCATGCCGACTACGGTAATAGCTTCTTCCCTATAGGCGAAATTCGCTAAAATAGCCAACAGTGATAAATAATGTCTTAGGATATGTTTTCAAGATGAAACTGAAGAATTCAGAATAGATAATCAAGATGGTATTTGATTCTCTTTGTCAATAAAATTACGAGTTAAATATGGGGGAAGGGTTGCACACTCAGTATGGATGCTACTTGACATTGTGAAAATACTCATGTAGGCCTCTGTAAAATTGGGATTACCTTTGCGGGGTAATTATATCGACCTCCAGACACCAAAGATTTTTACAATTTTTAGCGAATTTCCCCTATAGGGAAGAAGCTATTACCGTAGTCGGCATGGTAGGACCTAGACCCGGGACCATGATAACTTTTTGTTTTGAGGTCTCCAGACCCCAAAAACACCATTCGTTCGAAACTGTATATATATATATATATATATATATATATATATATATATATATATATGTGTGTGTGTGTCCGTGAGCACGATAACTCGTAAAAATGATCCGATTTTGATGAAATTTGGTATTAACGTGTAAAGCAACAGTTATGACTAAGTTCGAAAACCAGCCAGATCGCTCCATCCAAAGGGGTATTTTGGGGGGTTTTGTACCCCAAAAATGTTTTTTTTGAATTTGTAACATATAATTTTTGAAATAGTCAAATTTTAGTTTTTACCATTGGATTCAGCTTAAAAAAACACACAATTTGGTATTTTGTTCATTCCTTTAAGTCAATTGGTTACCGAGATATTGAAAGTGCTAAACACAGTATGTTGTCTAATGTTATTCTTATGGAAGAAAAGAAAATATTTATATCTCGCTTATTTATGAACGCATACTGACGAAACTTGGTATACGGCTTCATCTGGTTGTGGGTCTATTGATATTTGCTCAAAATATAATTTTTTGCCAAGGGCTCCCGTAGCAGCAAACCTGTGTACTAAGCCCCATGTTATTCTTATGGATGATAACTAAATGCTATGACATTTTGTCTCCCTTAATTATAAATGAATAAAAACTGGTTATGACTTCACCTAGTTGAGTTATATTAATATTAGCATAAAAACCCATTTTTTGTGTTCCTTGTTGCAGCAAACCTGCGTACTCAGCCCCAATGTTATTCTTATGGAGAATAATTAAAATTGTATATATATCGCTTATTTGTGATGATATTTTTATGAAACTTGGTAAGTGGCTTTATTTACATCTCCATTGGAAATTCGCTAAGTATGCAGGTTTGCTGCGACGGGGGTATTTTTGTTATGATAAAAATAATATCCTCATTTCGAAAATGCTACTCATTTTTCGCGGAAACGTCAGGAAAACCGGTAAAAATCGGGAAAACGGCCAAAATATATTTTTTTCCAAATTTTTGGTTGTGGATTTTCAAAAGGTGCGAACTTGTGTCCTGAACACGATTTTGTAAATATTTTTTGAATCCGATAATGTTTGAATCGGAAAACCATGAAAACGGGAAAATCGTTGACGATTTTTTAAAATATTATATAGGTTGTGGGTACTCAAATTGTGCGGAATTTCATCCTGAACACGAATACAAAACCTGTTTTGCAATTGTATCAGTTTTAAGCAAGCTATTGTCAAAAACATATTATATCCAATAAATCTAGGGGGCCCGGTGGGATTCCGGAGTTGTTGGATGGCGAATTTTCTTCAGACTATGTTAAATTTACACCAAAACGGTAAAATTTCCCAAAAACAGAAAATTTCCCAAAAACGGGAAATGTTCTCCTGTTTTGGGAAATCTTCCCCTTTAACGTGAATCCTGCTATTCAGCACTCTGCGGAGTTAGGTTAGGTTAGGTCATGGTAAATATACACAAAATATTGAAACCTGATACAGCAAATTTGTATTTATTTATCATAACCTAACCTAATCTAACTCTGTAGAGTGCTGTTTGGGAAATTTTCAGTTCTTCGGGAAATTTTATCCAAAATGGGAATTTTTCCCAAAACAGGAATCCCACTGTACAGCGATCTGTGGAGTTAGGTTAAGATAAATATACTCAAACTATTTACCTGATTTGTGTTTAAGCAAATTTGTATTTATTTATCATAACATTACCTAACCTAACTCCGCAGAGCTCTGAATAGCGGGATTCCCGGTTAAGGGTACATTTCTCGTTTTCGGGTAAATTTCCCATACAGCTCTCTGTGGAGTTTGAATAGGTTACGTTATGATAGATAAATACGAATCTGCTGTATAAAGTAAATAATTTATGTATATTTATCATAACCTAACCTAACCTAACTCCGCAGAGCGCTGTATAGCGGGATTCACGTTTAAGGGTAAAATTTCCCGAAACAGAAAAACATTTCCCGTTTTTAGGAAATTTTCCGTTGTCGGGAAATTTTACCGTTTGGGGAACCTTTTCCCGTTTTGGGGAAAATTGTCCTTTTAATAAATTTAACATAGGTAGTCTGAAGAAAATTCCCCACCCAACTACGCCGGAATCCCACCGGGCCCCCTAGATTGATTGAATTTAATACGTTTTTGACAATAGCTTGCTTAAAACTTATTCAATTGCAAAACAGGTTTCATATTCGTGTTCAGGACCGAATTCCGTACCTTTTGAGTACCCACAACCAAATTTTTGAAAAGCAATATATTTCGGCCGTTTTCCCGATGTTTCCGTGAAGAATTAGTACCATTTTCAAAATGAGGATATTATTTTGAACATTTAAAAAAAATCGTAAAAATCTTTGGTGTCTGGAGGTCGATTTAATTACACTTTGTGGTATTATTGAACAGTAACTTAACGAAACATACATCTTAATGAACAACATGAATTACTGTCGGATTCAAAATTATGGATACTCGAGTTTGACTTGCCAACAAAAATTAACCGATTGAGCTACAACGGCGGTTACATCAAAATTGTCCTTGTCTTATTCTTCGTATTTCGATGTAAATACAAATTTTAAATTTAGATTGTAACTAATTTTTGTTGTGGGTAGAATCTAAAAAGTACACGATTTTTGCCGTTTTTCTAGCAACTACGGACTTAAAAAATTCATATTTCCGAAACGGGTTAAGTTATCGGTTTCAAATTTTGATACGTCATAGATAGACTTGTTTTTAGTTTATTTGTATAATTTTAATTTTTAAACTTAACTTTATGAAAGCTGTTATCCATTTCATGTTGTCTCAGCACTCAAAAGAGCTAAAAAAAACTTGTTTAATGGCTTGTTATGAAGCTCGTGATTTTTATAGTCTAATTTTGAAAGTACTTAAACCAAATCTACTTTGAAACGGTTTATTCAGAGTGATTATTAAGTAATAAATCAGTATGCGCACGAGGCTGGCTACTGCTGCGGCGTGTTGAAAAGAACGGAGTGCGACGTTGCCACGATAAGCGAGTAGGCAGGCGTTCCGAACTCTGAGGCTTTTGACCTCGGGTTGGACAGGAAGGATTATAAAATCAAAATTTTTGTATGAATTTATAATGGAATGTGTCGGAAGAGCAATGTTCGCTTTCTCCTGAGTCATTTGGTGAGCGTTTTAGCTTGTGTTCACATCGAGCCACGAGATGCCTCCCAGAGAAAATTTTAGTGAGTAGGAAGTGCAAATGATTTTAAGTGCTATTTTTTTTTCAAGAGTGAAGGGGAGAAGCTGGGTGACAAGAGGTGACAACGGTGATAGGAAATGGTGAAATGTAAATCAAAAAAGATAACACTTTTTTGACAAACACTTTACAAACTGGTTGCAGATTGCGGAGCGCTCGCCAACTCGCTTATCGCGGCAACGTCGCACTCCGTTCTTTTCAACACGCCACAGCGGTAGCCAGCCTCGTGCGCGTACTGATTTATTACTTAATAATCACTCTGAATAAACCGTTTCAAAGTAGATTTGGTTTAAGTACTTTCAAAATTAGACTATAAAAATCACGAGCTTCATAACAAGCCATTAAACAAGTTTTTAGCTCTTTTGAGTGCTGAGAAAACATCACTTTACGAAATGGATAACAGCTTTCATAAAGTTAAGTTTAAAAATCTAAAATTATACAAATAAACTAAAAACATGTCTATCTATGACGTATCAAAATTTGAAATCAATAAGTTGATCCGTTTCGGAAATATGAATTTTTTAAGTCCGTAGTTGCTAGAAAAATGGCAAAAATCTTGTACTTTTAGAGAATTTCCCCTATAAGGAAGAAGCTATTACCGTAGGTCTCATGGTAAGACTTAAGCCCGAGACCATGATAACTTTTTGTTTTGAGGTCCCTAGAAGTCCAAAACACTATTCGTTAAAATTGATATATATATATGTGTCCGTGAATGCAATAACTTGAGTTAAAATTTATATATATATATATATATGTGTCCGTGAATGCAATAACTTGAGTAAAAAACGTCCAATTTCGATGAAATTTGGCTCAAATGTGTAAAGTGACATTTATGACTTAAGTTCGAAAACCAGAAATATCGGACCATGGGAAAGGGGGTTTATAGAAGTTTTAAATTTTCCAAAAATCAGTTTTTTGCATTTCTCGCCCTAAAATTTTTAAAACACTTAATTTTGGTTTTGACCATGTTATAGAGCTTAAAAAACAAATAATATGGTATTTTGAGTTATTAACCTAGGTTAAGTGGCTGCGGAAAAAATCCAAAAAACATGCTCATAAAATCTCCCATGTTAATCTTATGGGAAAAAGGTTTTTGGCTTTTCCTCAGTTAATTTTACTTTAAACTTCACATTTGCTTTTACCAATCACTTCAGCTCCACAAAACAATCATTTTGGTGTTTAAATTGTGATTCTACGTCCAAGCGTTGCAAAGATATTCAAAGTGCTAAACACAGTACGTTGTCCTATGTTATCCTTATGGAGAATAAATAAAATTTGATATCTCCATTATTTATGAATGTATATTGATGAAACTTAGTATGTGGCTTCACGTTGTACTGGAATATTGATATTTGCACAAAAAATAAATGTTTTGTTGGTTGTTCCCGTAGCAGCTAACCTGCATACTCAGCCCTAATGTTATTCTTATGGAGAATAAGTCAAGTTTTATATATCTCTTTATTATGAACATAAATTAATAAAACATGGTAAGTAGCTTCACTTGGTTCAGTTATATTAATAATTGCATAAAAACTCATTTCTTATCTTCCTCGTTGCAGCAAACCTGCGTACTCAGTCCTAATGTTATTCTTATGGGGATTAAATGAAATGTTATAAATCACTTATTTATGAATGTATTTTTGTCAAACTTGGTAAGTGGCTTTATGTAGTAGTGAGAAACATATAAATGCATTGGAAATTCGCTGAGTACGCAGGTTTGCTGCGACGGGGGTATTTATACTCTACCCGCAATAAAAATTAGTTACAATCAAAATTTAAAATTGTTGTTTACATCGAAACACGAAGAATAAGACAAGGACAATTTTGATGTAACCGCCGTTGTTGTAGCTCAATCGGTTAATTTTTGGTGGCAAGTCAAACTCGAGTATCCATAATTTTGAATCCGACAGTAGGCCTGATTGTGAAATCAATTTTTTCAAGTGAATGGTGGCGAAGAGTACATCGGATGCAATAACCTTTCAAAGGAGGAAATATCACAGTGGTTGAACTGGATGAAGACCAAGTCCGGCTACCAAGACATGAGATACCGGAGCTACTCGCACTCAGACAACCCGACAGTGCAAGGTGTTTGGAGTCCCTTCACTCACCGAGATCCTGCTCTCAACTTGGCTTCCTTCCCCATAGTAAGTCAATTATACAATTTATATTTACTCTTTAGTTATAGTTTTTATTATTTAAATGAAATATTCGAGATTCCACATTCCTGGGTTAACTGGTAGCTTTCAAAATTACCTCCCAAACCAAGGGGCGGATCCAGAGGTCATATTAAGGGGGGGGGGCTGATTATGGTAACTGGTACCGGCCCATTATGGTAACTGGTACACCGCATTATTTATTTTAAAACTATATAAAATTATTCAACGAATTAAACTAAAGTTAAAATAATATATCCTTGTACTCAAGGAAAAAAGCAATTAAACTTTCTAAACATACTGAACAAAATAACTTTATTTCTGCTTCGCCCGACTTTAAATAAAAATATTAAATATTTAGGCATTCAACTTTTTTCTATATCATCTTTAGACTTTTAAGAACAAGTAGATGCCTAAATTAAATTAACTATTCATTTCAGTTGTTCACATGCAAAAAAACTACTATTTACAAAACTTATTTGAAATCTGCAGTGCTGAACTGTGCAACGCGAAGATACAATGTGGAATGAGGCTGACAGCCAAGGTCAACGACTTGAAAAATTAACATTTTGTAGAACCACATTTTCAAAATGAAATACTTGGCGTTGGAACTTCCGTTTGCATGCAATTTAATCTTTGTTTCCTCTTATTTCATTACCTATAATTCGAGGCAATTTTTGCTTCCAACCTAGCTACGGGATATTTATTACCTAACAACGGACTAAGTTTACACAAAAATCAAACTTAACCTACAGCTGACACCAAACGACGTTCGACTTCGACAGGTGAAATCCAGTAAAAAATAACCAACGAATACAATGGTACCAACCTTTTCTGTTTGCGGCTAAAATTTACCTCCAAGACCATGTTGAAATTGGCCTGTCAACTGGCAAAACAACTTCGCGATGTTCGGGAATATCTATGTTTCTGTAAGACGCTTTTAGGTAAAAGAAATGGATCTAAGTAATATTTCATATATTCAAATAAAAGTTTAGAATCTCATCTGTCTAATGGTATATATTTTACTCCTTTTATACGATCGTTTAGGTACAATAGTTTAAATTTAAATATAGCGATGTCAACGGGAGCGGCAAAATTTGACTCTCGCAACCGAAAAACGGGATTTTGTTGAGGCTTTTGCTACTTACATTTTCGTTATGATGTATTCAAACGTTCATCTTAGGCATAAATAATAAACTAAAACACAATATTTTTTAGGTTTGGGGGGGGCGACCGCCCCTACCGCCCCCCCTTGGATCCGCCCCTGTCCCAAACAGCCATGTGCCCAGTCCAATTGGGGTAGAGAGTAGCTCTGAAATTGTATGAAACGAAACACTTTATTTGTCATGCAAAGCTTACATAACTAGGAGTACGCTCTAATGTCGCGTAAGAGGATGAACGAAGAGTTAAATTACTACCTTATTTTGATAGTTAAATGACTCTTGAGCAGTTTAATATAGTGAATTGCATGATAAAATATTGACTTTTAGCGAATTTACTGTATAGGGAAGAAGCTATTACCGTAGGTCTCATGGTAAGACTTAAGCCCGAGGCCATGATACTTTTTGTTTTGAGGTCCCCAGATGCCAAAAACACAATTCGTTCAAATTTATATACATATGTGTGTGTGTGTCCGCGAGTGCGATAACTTGAGTAAAAAACGTCCAATTTCGATTAAATGTGTAAAGTGACATTCATGACCTTAAGTTCAAAAACCAGAAAAATCGGACCATGGGAAGGGGAGTTTATGGGGGTTATAAATTTTCCAAAAATGTTTTTTGCATTTTTTACTCTAACATTTGTAAAACACTCAATTTTTGTTTTGACCATTTTATAGAGCTAAAAAAATAAAATAAATAATATAGTATTTTGAATTATTAACCTAGGTTAAGTGGTTGCCGAGAAAATCCAAAAACCTGCTCATAAAATCTCTCATGTTAATCTTTTGGGAAAAAGGTTTTAGCGAATTTCTCCTGTAGGGAAGAAGCTATTACCGTAGATCTCATGGTAAGACTTCAGCCCGAGACCATGATAACTTTTTGTTTTGAGGCCCCCAGATGAAAAAACACTACTAATTAAAATGTATACATATATGTAAATATATATATAACTATATATGTGTCCGTAAATGCGATAACTTATGTAAAAAAAGTCGGATTTCGACGTTATTTGGCTCAAATGTGTAAAATGACATTTATGACTTAAAGTTTGAAAACCAGAAAGGTCGGACTATGGGAAGGGGGGTGTATGTGGGTTTAAAATTTTCCAAAAATCAGTTTTTTGGTTTATGTGGGTTTCAAATTGTCCAAAAAATGCAGTTTTTTTTTGAATTTTTCACCCTAAAACTTTTTAAAACTTAATTTTGGGTTGAACCATGTTATAAGAGCTTAAGAAAACAAATAATATAGTATTTTGAATCATTAACCTAGGTTAAGTGATCCCAAAAAATCTAGGGAGAAAATCCAAAAAACCTACTGCTAAAATCTCCCATGTGAATCTTATGGGGAAAAGGTTTTTGGCTGTTCCTCAGTTAATTTTAATGTAAACTTCACATTTGCTTTTACCAATCAACTCAGCTCCACAAAACAATCATTTTGGTGTTTAAATTGTGATGCTACGTCCAACCGTTGTAGAGATATTCAAAGTGCTAAACACAGTACGTTGTCGAATGTTTATGCTTATGGAGAATAAATAAAATTTGTTATCTCCATTATTTATGAATGTATATTGATGAAACTTGGTATGTGGCTTCACGTTGTATTGGTATATTG
Source organism: Allygus modestus (assembly GCA_963675035.1). NCBI lineage: Eukaryota > Metazoa > Arthropoda > Insecta > Hemiptera > Cicadellidae > Allygus > Allygus modestus. The sequence continues at coordinate 178,528,737 of OY776111.1, read as the reverse complement.
ATATTTGCACCAAAATAATATTTTTTGTTGACTATCCCTGTAGCAGCAAACCTGTGTCTCAGCTCTAATGTTATTCTTATGGAGAATAAATAAAATGCCATAGATAACTTATTTACTTAAGTATTTTTATGAAACTTGGTAAGTGGCTTTTTGTGGTAGTGAGAAACATATGCATGCATTGGAAATTCTCTGAGTACACAGGTTTGCTGCGACGGGGGTATTTGGCTTTTCTCAGTTCATTTTTAATGTAAATTTCACATTTGCTTTTACCAATCAGTTCAGCTCTACAAAACAATCATTTTGGTTTTAGCGAATTTCCCCTACAGGGAAGAAGCTATTACCGTAGTCGGCATGGTAAGACCTAGCCCCGGGACCATGATAACTTTTCGTTTTGAAGTCCCCAGATCCCAAAAACACCGTTCGTATATATATATATATATATATATATATATATATATATATATATATATATATATATGTCCGAAGGCACGATAATTCTCGTAAAAATGATACGATTTTGATGAAATTTGGTATAAACGTGTAAAGCAACAATTATGACTTTAAGTTCGAAAACCAGCCAGATCGCTCCATCCAAAGGGGTATTTTGGGGGGGTTTTGTACCCCAAAAATGTTTTTTTTTGAATTTTTACATATAATTTTGGAAATAGTAAAATATTATTTTTTACCATTGGATTCAGCTTAAAAAACACCCACAATTTGGTATTTTGATCATTCCTCTACGTCAATTGGTTACCGAGATATTGAAAGTGCTAAACACAGTACGTTGTCTAATATTATTCTTATGGAGGAAAATAAAAATGTTATATCTTGCTTATTTATGAACGTATATTGACGAAACTTGGTATAAGGCTTCATCTGGTTGTGGTTTATTGATATTTGCTCAAAAAAAAATGTACTGCCAAAGGCTTCCGTTGCAGCAAACCTGCGTACTCAGCCCCATGTTATTCTTATGGAGAATAATTAAATGCTATGTCTTCCTTAATTATGAACATAAATGAATGAAAACTGGTATACGACTTTACCTTTATATTGATATAGCATAAAAACACATTTGTTGTGTTCCTTGTTGCAGCAAACCTCCTATTGGTATGGAGAATGAATAAAATCCTATAGATCACTTATTTATTAATGGATTTTTATGAAACTTGGTAAGTAGCTTTATGTGGTAGTGAGAAACATATGCATTATGCATGCATTAGAAATTCGCTGAGTACGCAAATTTGCTGCGACGGGGTATTTGAATTATTCATAATCATATTATAGTAAAGCATAAAAGAAACAAAATGAGGTGTAATAAACATTTAAATGATGTATCAAATAAATATCATAAAATCATGCAGTTGTCTGTAAAGGATATCAACAATAATTTTCAAATCTTATAATACACTTTAGAGGAAGTTGCACTTTGTAGCAGTAATTCAGAAAGCTACATCATATTTTGATATTACAGTAGGGTCTTATCTGTATATAGTATTGCCCATTAGAGTGCATTTTAATAAAAATGGCATACTAAAAGAGTAGAAATATTGTGTTATTGTTTTATATTTTAAATCAGGAGTTCTGAGTGAACAATTTTAAACTATTATATTGTGAAGTGGAAATATATCTTTATATTTAAATTAAACAAATATATTCATAATATAAATTGAAGTCTCTCTCCGCGTCTGAATGTTTATCTGTTACCTCCTCCTAAACCACTCATCCGATTTCGATGAAACATTGCATGGTCATTCAGGTTAACCCTGGGAAGCCACTAATCAAAGTCCTAGAACTATAGGGCTTCGCCCCACTGGACTTCATTGTTACCATGCTAATTATATGAAAGAAAATTTTGTTATGTTTTTTACAGGTAACTACTATAAAATGTTGTAAAAACCTGTCTATTTATTTAGGTAGCAAGCTGTAATGTAAATGGTATAGATTTTTTTAGTGTCAAAACAAATCAAGACTGGAAAACATAATCTCTCTCTAAATTACTTTTGGTTTCTTTTTACTTTACGCGCTCCTTAACCATACATCGAATTGCGATGAAACATTGCATAGTGATCCAGGGGTATTATGGGAAGGTTTATGGCCAATTTACTTAAAACCTCGGGCTTCGCTCCACTGGACTCGCTTGGAAATCCTATGGTCATTAGGGATCCTCTTGAGCAGTAGCAATGTACCTAATATATCAGAGTCAAACATAAGCCTAATCATGTTCTGCAGATGTTTTAGGGCTCTGCCTTCTTGACATTCAAAATACCTATTCCAACCAGCTTACTACTGCTGCTACTACTGGACTGAGGGGTAAAATTCAGTAGAAAGAAAGCTGAGAGGTTAACGTCAGACATAAACCTACTCCTCATAATATAATACTTAGCCCCACTGGAATATGATACCTGGTAAAATGATTACCCCATAAATTTAATATTTTGTTTTGTAAATTCCAATACATTGTTAAACATTGCCATGGAATAAAAAATAAATAAATATACTCATGTCAAACATTATACACCAATGACCCGGAGCTGAAATTTGTTAGAAAAATAGATAATACACCAGAATCGAAATACACATTCCCTAAATCCAAAGACCCTTTGGGGTCTCGCCCCACTGGTACTTCACGCTATGTTTACCATCTTGCACCTACTACTGGACTGATGAAGCCGAAGGTCAGTAGGATGATGGCTAAAGCACTCAAAGCAGGATGGACAGACTTACTCCAGATGCATTTTTTGTAGGGTCCCACCCAACAGGCCTTTATTATTCCCATATTCTAATTATCGCTCACCCAACTACAGAAAAAAGAAAGCTGAAATTTGAATCAAACGTTGTCCTCCCACATATAATTTGCACCCGTGCAAAACCAGGCTTGGTCGGGTAGTATACTATAAGGGAAAACTTTGAGTGCTTGAAAGAATTACCAAAATCTCGTTTAAAAAAGAACGTGGCAAAAGAGAAATAAACTAACAATAACTGCTTTAAATATTTAATTCTCAAACAGTATTTTATTATTCCAGAACTAAGTTTTAGGGGCCGTGCATATATTATGTCACGCCTTCCTGGGGGGTGGGTGGGGGGTGCGGCACATCGTGACAGACCGTGATACGGGGGAGGGGGGGAGGTTACGGGCTGCGTGACATGTCACTGTTAAAGTATGCAAAATCGCCAGTTACAGAGACGAAATACCGTACGCCACAATCCAATACTTAAAAATTAATGTGTGACGTGACATGGGGGAGGGGAGGAGTAATGAGCAGCGTGACAGAGCGTGATAAAGGGCGGGAGGGGGTCAAAAAGGGCTGAATATAGTGTGACGTAATTTATGCATGGTCCCTTATATGAACATTAAAGATTGGACATAAACCATTTCAAATTGTGTTTTTTTGCAGTTAAGCCATATTTCTCTTAATAAACCATCGGAACGAATAACTGAGCTATCATGGTGAAGTTACTTTTACCATTAAATGTGTAAAATAAAGAATTCAAAACCACAAAAATTATAACATAAATGGGCGATTCTCACTTATTTTGAATGTACTGGTAGCACCATCTTAGAAAGACACGTTCAAATAACTTAAAACAGGTGTCTCAATGGAAGTTGTAGTACTGGGTAACTAAATTGATAACAAATATATTTACAAACAAGTCTTGCCAATAGGCCTATGCAAATAAAATTAAGAACAAAAGACAAACTCGTAACCACCCTCCTTGGGACTGAGCCCTGGGTCAGATAACTGAAAGGTTGGTTAAAACAAATAATGTTTGGATAATTTGTCATACTAAGCACTAAAATTATAAAAGTCAAACGACAGTTAAAAAAAGTGTATAAAAACAGGTACCAAGATCCAACTATGGAATACTTGCTAACTATGGAAATATATGATCGACTTGTGGTCTGATCCTTTTTTACGGTGCAGTATCAGGAATACGGCTGCGGCGGCAGATGAGAGTTAACTTATTTCCTGGAAATAAGAAGGCGGTTAATACGATGGAAGTTTAAAGTGAGGACGGTTAAGAGAGGTCTACTGTAATCAAATGAGCTCACAAAGTGAGCGAGACCTCATACCTGACTTCAATGCTTCTACTGCTAACGAAGTGATTCAAACTGGAGTGTCTTATGCACGATAACTACCGCGTCCATATCATAAAATGTTTAAATACCCCCGTAGCAGCAAACCTGCGTACTCAGCGAAATTTCCAATGCATATATATGTATCTTAATACCACATAAAGCCACATACCAAGTTTCATCAATATACATTCATAAATAAATGATTTATGACATTTTAATTATTCTCCTAAAGAATAACATGGCGGCTGAGTATGCAGGTTTGCTGAAGGAAGGAACACAAAAAATGGGGTTTTATACAAATATCAATATAACTCATTTAGGTAAAGCCACATACCAAATTTCATTAATTTATTTTCATAATTAAGGGAGATAACACGTTACTTATTCTCCATAAGAATAACATGGGGCTGAGTACGTAGGTTTGCTGCTACGGGAGCCTTTGGCAACAAATTTTTTTCAAGCAAATATCAATGGTCCACAACCAGATGAAGCCGTATACCAAGTTTCGTCAGTATACGTTCATAAATAAGCGAGATATAAAAATTTTTCTTTTCCTCCATAAGAATAACATCAGACAACGTACTGTGTTTAGCACTTTCAATATCTCGGTAACCAATTGACGTAGAGAAATGATGAAAATACCAAATTGTGTGTTTTTTTAAGCTGAATCCAATGGTAAAAACTAAAATTTGATTATTTCCAAAATTATATGTAAAAAATTCAAAAAATCCATTTTTGTGGTACAAAACCCCCCCAAAATACCCCTTCGGATAGAGCGATCTGGCTGGTTTTCGAACTTAAAGTCATAAATGTTACTTTACACATTTATACAAAATTTCGTCAAAATCGGATAATTTTTACGAGAGTTATCGTGCTCACGGACACATATATATATACTGTATACAGTTTCGAACGAATGGTGTTTTTGGGGTCTAGGGACCTCAAAACGAAAAGTTATCATGGTCCCGGGCCTAGGTCTTACCATGCCGACTACGGTAATAGCTTCTTCCCTATGGGGGAAATTCGCTAAAAAAAGGAAAATGACCGCATATCACATTTTTTAAGCATATGGAACTTACTAAATCACTTCCGTGTTACATTTTGTCAAATTATTTTTTTACAAAGGTATCTTCAGACAAATATTAGTTGCACTCTGCTAAAAAGAATTAATGTTTGCACACACATTTAATAATAAATAATATCAAGTTCAGTAGTAATACACTTCACAATCCAGCCAAATGTATTAGGTGAGCGACTCGCATTGTAATTTGACATTGTAAATAATCAATTGGAATAACATGAGCGGAGACGGACTAAGTTACACATCCACTGACTCGCGTTCATCTTTGCTCGCCTAGACTCGGCCAAAGTGGGAAGATGGCATCCCAGGTATGGTCCCCGGGTCAAATCGGATTGTGTTTCTTTATTTTAATTATGTTTTACATTAATTGTTTAACGTTACTTTGGTTTGTATGTACACCAAACGATTTGTAATAGCCTGTGTTAATTTAGTTATTTTGGAGTTTTCAAAACAATTTACAGGCATGGTTGGTTGGTAGGAATGTGTATGAGTGCTTAGACCTATGTTAAATACCTTACCGAACTCAACGTTACTTAACGTAATAAGCACACATGTCAAACCCACCAATCACACACCAGAATTTATTTCCATTTGCTTTTTACCCCTAATTAGGTTAGGTTTTAATGTGCTATCAGAACTAAATAGGCCTATGAGTATTCCAGTCGGGCATGTTTTACTTAATTTTATAAAAACCCCAATAATTCGGTTTACGTTAATTAAGTTTGGTTACGTTTTATGTTTAGATATTGAATAGGGCCTAGGTACGTGATAAAGCTATGCACGACCTCATGGTAACGAAAAGGTGGCTTGACCAAAATATCCTCTCTTTAAATACTTCAAAAACTAAGTTCATGCCCATCTCCCTTAGTAAAATGTCAGACTATAGTTTGCAGGATCTTATAATACATACTTGCGGGAATTATAATAACCTAATTTGTTCTTGTGAATCAATTGAAAGGGTTGAGTCATATAAATATTTAGGTGTATTGTTTGATAAACGTCTTAAGTGGTCGAGTCATATACAATTTGTAAACGCTAAAATTAGGAAATTCATTTTTGCCTTTAGACAGTTAAATTACTTTCTCAATGATCATGAAATAAAAATGGTTTACTATGCATATGTACAATCGCTCTTATCGTTTGGGATTCTAGTCTGGGGTGGATGTTTTAAAAGTATTCTGGAACCACTGAGTATTACGCAAAAGTTTATTTTAAAAATAGGTTTTGGAAAATGTAAACGATACCCGACTGACGCACTGTTTCGAGAAACTTCCGTTTTAACTATCAGACAACTTTTTATAAAAAACGTTTTAATTCATATTTTTAAGAATCACAACGATCTTTTTCTTCAAATTTCTCACTCACATAACACCAGGTATGCATCTAGAGTTGGAATTGCTTCGTTACAAATTTATAAAACATTTTCTACAACTAACGCATTTTTCATTTCTCATGTCGTGTACCGTAATTTATGTAATCATTTTCAAGACCTGGATTTATTTAATTCCCCTTCCATAAATATATTCAAAAGACGTGTTAATGAATGGTTGCTCAGGTTGGGAATAGACGAGGCCGAGTCTATTATTGCAGCAGATTACAGGCGGCACTGAACTGACCCTTGTACCCTTGCCGCCCGTCACCACTTCACCACTGATCTACCCCCCCCCCCTCCACAAGCCCCACCCCCTGCCCCTCGCCATCATGCAGGGACATTTTCAGCTGCTGCCAGCTTGTTTGTTTTGTTTTGTTTTGCTATATTTTGTTTTTCCTTACTTCATTTCAATTATCATTTGGTCATTTTTACTTTTTGGACACAACTCAGAGCAGACGCACAGGCCTTAGCGCCTATGTCAGCTTATTCCTAAGACCGTAAATGCATTTGTTTATATCAATTAAGGTTATTTTATAATTTTTCTTAGCTCAAAGTTTTCTTTTATTAAAAAATAACAAAAAACTTAATAATGTTATTTATATATATATAAATATATTTTTTGTGAGTGTTTTGTTTATTATATATATGTGCTGTACGATTTTGTATTTGTTACTATTATTGTTCTTGTTTTTCTGGAATAAATTCATTCATTCATTCATTCATACTACAAAATAAACATAGGCTACTTTAATTTTTTTGTCAGTGGTATTTAGTGCATTTATAAACATTAACAGCCAAATAAGCCATGGTATCAAAGGAAAGGATCCGAATATTTGCTTTCATCAGATCGTTAAGAATAAGTATAGCCTATTAACGTTTGTTAAACAGCCAAAATTACCCGTCACGAATAAACACACCAGATTGGAGAGAGGATTTTCTTGACTAATGCAGTTTGGTGTGAACTTTAAAATTCCAGGAGAACGGAAGGGTACACTTTCAAAAGCGGAACAATACACAAAGCCGAATAAATTCATTGATATATTGATTAGATCGACTGTAAAATATTTTATCATCTGTATGTTAGTTATAACATAATATTTGTTTTTTAGATTGTTTTTAAAATAAACTTAAAATAAAATGAAATAAACCTTACCTGCATAAACAAAATAATTGATTAACAAAACATAAAACTAAAAAACTAAACAAATTTAAAAGGTTTCAAGGAAATAGCTTTCTGGTATACAGTAGCATGTAAAAAGAACATAACGATTTCCATAGATCTGTTAAAAGGTTGTTCCCGAGAAAACATATTTAAGTATGATTGGAATCAACGTTTCTTATCTGGACAAATTTCCAGACGATATCTTCCACATCTTTGAGAACGAACATAACCGAAACCCTAACCGAATAACCTAAATAATAGCTATACCGTATCAAACAATTTCATTCTGTTTTTTATATTATCACTTCATTATTTATGAAAGTGTACCCGAACGGAAAGTTTCTGATAAACACTAACCTTATTTGTGAATTCTACAGTAAAATATCTTTCGGAAAAAATAAAATAGGCTATGTATAAGTTATTGGTCCAATACTTTCTGTTTCAACCGGTTATGAATATGTAACAGTTAAAACTGTTAACACACTGTGGTGGTCAGGATAAGATTAACGCGGTTTAAATAATTATAGAGCTTTGTCACTTTTGAAAAAAGCTCATTGGAGGACATTTCTGGAAACAAAACATTTAGCCAAAGAGTAATAAAGATCGTAAATAGTGAAGAGGGGATTTGATTGGTTAACATATTTGTTGCCATGAAGACCAGAAGGTATAGAGCGTCAAAATGGCGGTCAGCATGTAAGCACAGTTTTTTACCCCAGACAAGACTTCTATAGATATATACCTTGTTGGATACAATAGGATTTGTTATTTAAAAATAACGTAAGATAACCTAACCTAACACACGGTACAAGACGGGACGTAAAAAAACCAAAAACACCATTTCACCATCGGAGGTCACTCTTATCACTGACTTTGGCAAAAAATCAATACCTAAGTTATAAAATATAGAAAAAAATAGCTAGGATAAACTTAAAAATACCTGAAACTCATTCTGTTGTGAGTGTATCAAAATAAAATTATGGCCCCTGTATAGAACCGACACAGACTTACTTGCTTCATTGAGAAATACACCCGCTATTGGCTAAATACACGGCTAATTCATGTACTTCAGAACTTGCCGTTAAATCAAAACATATTGTCAATATTACCGTAGCAAAATATGTACGTACCACAAACTGTTTTTACGTTGTCTTCAGTTCCTCAATTGATAATCATCAAAAGTCCACATTTCTGATCCCAGTCATGGCCATGACGCCTCTAGCTTCTACGAATAAAACCCCTAAGTGCGAGGCCTTCGTAGGCACGAGGATCTTGTGCGGCTGCACCTGTCGCGCCGCCCTAAGGACAGCACTGGGTGTATCACATTAAGTAGATACCTTGGGTTAGGTAAGGTGTATAAGGTTGTGTGGTCTGTCGGATTCATTTGAGTATGTTTGGCCATTCCAAGTAGGTCTACAGTTTACCTCCGCAAACTTAAATTTTTCACAAAAAGTGAGTGGACATATGTGACATTTTGTAAATCCCAAATATAGGCTAAGCTAGTCCTCTTATAAAATCATCCCTAATAGACAACCAAGGCCTATTTATGGATATAATATACTTACAGCAAGGCTAAAATTAGAATGTGATGGTTGACAAACAATAGCATTGGCCTACCGTATCTACATTATATGAAAGTTAAATAGGTATGGTAACTTAAAGAATACCATTTAGTTTTCATATTATGTTGAAGACAGTATTTCATGTATATTGACAGCATCAGAAGTTTGTTTTTAGTCACATCTTCTCTTATATAGGCTACATGTTACTTATGAATAAAACTGTAGGCTATAGGCCTATACCAAAACCTCAAGTCTTAAGTTATTCACACAGATTATTTAACCAGTAATGGAATAATGTTGGCATTCTCGCCGATGACACTTTATCGTATTAAATCCAACTAAACAAACCACAGTCCTATTTACAGATGTGTATGAAACTACCAAGGAAACGTATCCATAACTCAGGAGGTTTTCATTCGATTACCGGTATTCTTATAAAATAAATTAAATTATTATTATTGAACTTGAAAGAACGTCACGTTTATAGTTTATGATTGTCGAACTGGATATTAGAACAGATTATCAAAAAATAAACTTCTTGTTCGTAATCGTAACCTCAAAGAGAATATTAGAACAAATTATCAAAAAATAAACTTCTTGTTCGTAATCGTAACCTCAAAGAAACGCCAAACATCAAGATGACAGCAACTAAAGTATTTTGACTGTTCTAAAGAGCCAGTGTACGGTGTGCTACTAAGGTCATAAGTGGTAGGGTAACTTACTGAAGAATGTTAAAACTAATAATTCGTCAATTTCCGGTATAGTTTATCAGAATCATTAAATCGTCAAAACGTTAGACCTAAAAATTTCATGACAATCCAATCGCTTCAATCCAATAAGATAAATTTAGATCTGAAATTATAAGGTTTCCACCAAGCTACATAACTTAGGTACCGGTAAACATAATTCTCTCCCCTTTCTGTTTATGGGTATTACGTGACAGGTAATATTATCAGTTTGACCCACCTTAATATTTTCACAATAGGGCCTATGTAAGTAAGCAAATACTCAGTTGATAGCGATATTGTAGTATGGCGATAAGTTACAAAATGTACTGACAAAAAAGTTCTACTGCCGTTGTTTATTGTGAGGTCTGTATTTGAGTTTAAGATTTTTTTACATCATGTACATTTTAGACAATCACTTAACTTATCTGTTAGTTTATTTATTTGAAATCAGCAAGTATATTTACCTACAGGCATGATTGATTGGTGAGATTTACATGGTTGCTTATTAATAAGTTAACTACCTTTGGTTGGGTAATGTTTATAAGACAATGTGTTGTGGTGGGTTGATTTTAGTATGTTTAGCCATTCCAAGTACAGTTTGCCTCGGTAAACTTAAGTTTATCACAAAAAGTAAGTGGACATTGGTGACATTTACTAACTCACAAATGTAAATATAAGCTAGGCCTATCATAACATTCCCCTGTATAGACTACCAAGACCTACTTATGGTTAGAATAAATTTACAGCAAAGCTAAAATTAAAATATGATGATTGACCAACTTGGGACGGTTGAGAAACAACAACAGCATTGGCCTACCTAAATTATCCTATATGAAAGGTAAATACTTAGTCAAAGGATACTGTCTGTTATGACAGTTCAAACGTTGTAAGTTTATTAATAACATAAAAAGTTAGTTTTTAGTCACACCTTGTGTTATAATCATCCATGTTATGGCTACAACTATAGGCTAATATACAAAACCTGAGTATTATTCGAACACAAACTATCTGCAAAAGAACACAGGTACAAAACCACCAAGATGTATGGTTGTTTTTTAGTAGTGCTGAATAATGTTGGCATTCTCGCTGATGACACTTTTTATCGTATTAAATCCAACTTGAACCACAGTGCTTCACATAAGTTATGTGTATGGAAGTCACAAGGTAACATCCTTAACTTACAGAAGGTTTACATTTGATTATTGCTATAACATTAATGAAATTATTATGGGTGCAGTTTCTTATCTGGGCTCCTCTAACCTAAACGCAAACATCAAACGGTGATTGCGAACAAAACAAAATGACAGCAGCTGAGCTGATGTATTTTGACAGTTCTCCAACAACACGGTACCACAAAGCTCAAAATATGTACTGAAATAATGTTCAATGAAAAAACTGATAATTATTAAAATGTAATAATAATTCGCCAATTATAGTTTATTTAAAGCATTAAACCGTAAAAACGTTACCCTAAAAATGTCATGACAATCCATCAAACCGTTAAAATGTAGATAGCGTCACACTACTTCGAATTCCAAACTGAGTATAAGGATTCACATTCGTTCATCCAATTATGATTTTCACACATATGACAGGCATCCACTGGAGATTTGAAGTTAAGAACATGTGTATAGTTTTTATTCATAAATAGTAGCATGTTTGAAGTGGCCGGCATAGCAGAAGGAAACTAAATGATTCATCATATTCTCTCAAAATCGAAACTGCATAGTCAAATAATTTAAATTTTAACGTGATACTAAATACTAATAAAATCAAATTGTTCCATGATTTATTGTCATAGTTTAAGTTGGACAATATAGTTGTATTGTTTGTTGTTGTTGTATTGTGGTTGTTAGTGCCACATCTTTTTATAACTATGATATCCACCAAAATTATATGTAGCTATGCTGGGTCAATTATGGTCTCCTAGAAAAACTCTTCAGACAGCTGTCAAGTTGATCCTTAATAAGTTGATTTCTCTGTCTCTCAACAAATTGTAGAGCAGTACTACATGAATAGACATCTGCGGGGGCAAAACAATCATCCGATTCAGTCGTTGTCCGAGTATAGCCTCCTGCCGGGTTACGTTTAGTGGAGCTAATGAGACTTGAGCTCACTGCAACGCTCGAAGCCATTCAATAGTTAACTCGTTGAAGCACCTCGATACTTTAGGCCTCGGGTACGATACGAGCAGCGCTGCTTTGTTTCCTGGTTGCATTAGTTAGCGTGCAAATCTGAAGACAGTGGCTACGATAGTTCTAGTGGCACTTGTGGAAGATGTGACTAGCAGCTATGCTGGGGTTTCCATATACACAACAATGAAGATTATAATGATACGATAGTTCTATCGTATCGTATCGCAGGCGTCAGAGAGAGGCGCTGCTTACTGCTGCCTGGTCAGGTTAGAACACTTTTTCACTGCCGCTCGCGTATATTAATATATTTTGCCCCATTTGTTTTACTTCAAAACGCCCAGAAACTTAGAGAAAAAAGTTTGTATATAAATGAATGACACTTTTTGGCAACAAGGGCCCTTATAAAAACTTGTAATGTTTATACAGCCCTGTTAACCCTAGCAGTGGCCAATGGTATAAGTGGGAAATGACAGGCTAAATTTGGTGATTTTGCAGACCTTTTTTTGAAAATTCGTATAAATTCAACCGTAGAAGTAAATCTAGCCAACCTTATATTCATTTTGTTCGGAAAGAACAGGAGATTCTAGAAATAGTAAAATAATAAAGATCTTTAAAGGTAATTTTTTCGGTAAAGTAAAAAAATTAAAATTAAATAGAATTTTTTTGAAATTTCAAAAGGAGCCTTGGTATTTTTTTTCTACAGTTTTTGTTTGTAAAATTCATTAAATACATTTTGTAGACAATCTAATTCCCTACATAGAAATATGTAACATGTGGGAGAAAGAATTTTTCTTTTTACGTTTTAGGGGTGTAATATAATAACAAACGGAGAACCGATAAAAGTAAAAACTGTACAGTGTTAGTTTTTGTTGTAAAAAGGTTACATAATATATGTATATACGAATAATGATATATACATATTTGTAATGCTAATGAAGTCAGGAATCTAAAAAAGTCATAAAGTTTATGATAAATATTACTATCACTTATAATTATTTGTATACAAAAGAATGTTTTGATATTTTTGCGTATTTGTGAAAAAATAAATTTCACAGTATTTAGCACATAACTTTTTCACCAAATTTGTATATCCAAAACCAATATAAACATGTTGTAGTACATTCAGTTACCTACATATAACACCTAGAATAAATTATTGTTTTTATATGTGTTATGTAGCACTAAACAGTCACGGACTTGGCAAATTTCAGTAGGCCTATGTAGGAGTAAACACAACACTTTATAAATACTATTTGTCACACTTCAGTACAATTTATGCATAATATAATGCATAGAGATTACTGTTATATATACACAAACACTTCACTAACACTAATACTCTGAAATAACAGCATAAATAGTAACAACTCACGAATAAAAATAGCAAACACTTAGGTACCTAAATAAAGACAAGATGGCCTTCAGACGAACTGGATAAAATATGACGAAGTACAATTCGATGTTGCAGTAAAAAATACGTACTAGCAGTACTACCAACGGCAAAACTACATCCTCTACATTTATTCCTCTTCAAAATGACACAAGATTTGACTAGTAACTATAACTTACAATGCACATAAATCCAATTTTCCAAACCCTCCAATTGCGTTGGTTTGCCATTCGTTATAGAAACAAAAATCGCCTGTTTTTATAAAATCATATCATCTAACCAATCAATAATTTGTTTGAAAAATCAATACCATAATGAAGCACATCTGTTTAGCTGTGCAGTGGTACCACCCGCAACTTCACGCAGCAAAAATTACCCGAGCTGGGTAAATATTCATTAGATTTCTAATCGTCGTGGCATTGTTATATAGCTGCTACATGGTTCGTTTATGCAGTAAAATAAAAGTTCAGAATATAATCTTTCGAATGGTATAATATACTATTCACATTTGAGTGGATTATTAATGGTTATTTTGCAATAAAAAATTTTCAGTCATGAACCGACGCAAAGCGTCGGCTGCATTTCTAAGGCGACATGGCGAACCGACACATTGCGTCGCTTGGCCACTGCTAGGGTTAATTTCAGTCTACAGACATTTTTCTTGAGGTTAGGCCTAATGAAGCGGTCTTTTATGAAAATAAGAACTAAATAATTAAAGTTCGGCCGGTACATGACCGAACTCAATGCACTCTCAGCCAAAATAAACTATTCAACCCCCTTAGCCCTATTCTAGCTTATTCTATAAAATACAAATACGCAAGATTTCTAGGAAATACTTAAAACAAAAGTTGTAGTAAATTGTATTCCGCGTAGGATGATATATACATTGTTATAGTTTCAACAATGGGAACGTAACTTAAGAGGCTCAAACACAGCGTGTGCACTTTGGGCCGCGACGCCACAGCGGTGGCAGAATTTTTTTGATTTATTTGCCACTCACGATTTAAGGCTGAATATCACAGGCAATAACCAAGTAGCCTCTATTGATATTGTAAAAAGACTATGTTATTTAAGATATTATTTAACAATTTACTATACCGAACATGGGTTATGGTTGATAGCTGATTTTTACATAAAAACATTTGACCAGTAACAACCATTGTATATTGTTTAGTGTATGAATAATATAGTTCAATGTAGTTGTGAGGGAAATAATCAATTAAATTTTAGAAAGAAAAATTTCAAAAGTTTATTTAACAACAAGTTTTAAATAAAAGTGATTGCAACACTGAAATGCAATGCGCGCTAGTGGTGGAATAAGTTGTTGTCCGAGCAAAACGGCTGCAATTGCAAGAGTCTCGGCACGACAACAGTTTAATCAAATGGTTGCAGACAACAGGATAGTTCGTTTTTAAAACATCTGCGACGAAGCGCTAGATTCAGCTGCAGCTGCCAAGCAAAGACTGTTTCGGTTTCGGTTTTAGCTGCTGTTACGGTAAACTGTTTCGGTTCTTCCCCTCCCCACGTTTTACTCACTGTTGTCGTTCTCGCTGTTGCAGTTGCAACAGAGAGGCGCGCACCTTGATGCTCGATATGCAGCAGCTACCGTACCAGCGCAGCGCCGGCGCTGGCTGCATCATTAGGTCAAAAATATTTCACTTCTAGTTACCGGTATAAAATTTTGCACGTTGTTTCTTCATCTGACTAGCTTTTATAGAAACACTCTCAGAGCTCCATAACACCCTGTGATGACGTCGTCAAGATGGCGGACTAGAAACATTACAGTGCATGCTTTAAACGTTAATAACTCCTATACCTGTTGCTTGTTTTTGACTTGTAAGGAATTATTTTAAAGAAAACAATCTACCTACAATAAATTATATTTTTTGAAATTTTTGTATGTATAATTTTGAATTCGACCCATTTTGTACATGTACATGCTTTTTTGATTCGAGGCCGTTTACACTGTAACTTATGAACTAACCCTTCGATTTAGAATAAAATTGGTATCAATATTTAAGACATTATTTAATGTCATGACTTCAAATACCCCTGTAGCAGCAAACCTGCGTACTCAGCGAATATCCAATGCAAATATATGTATATTAATACCACATAAAGCCACATACCAAGTTTCATCAATATACATTCATAAATAAACGATTTATGACATTTTAATTATTCTCCATAAGAATAACATGGCGGCTGAGTATGCAGGGTTGCTGAAGCAAGGTACACAAAAAAATGGGGTTTTATACAAATATTAATACAACTCAAGAAGGTAAAGCCACATACCAAATTTTATTAATTTATGTTCATAATTAAGGGAGATAACACGTTACTTATTCTCTATAAGAAACATGGGAGCTGAGTACGCAGGTTTGCTGCTACGGGGACTATCGGCCAAAAAATGTTTTTTAGAGCAAATATCAATAGATCAGAACGATATGAAGCAATAAACCAAGTTTCATCAGGATAAGTTGATAAATAAGCGAGATATACAATTTTTAGCGAATTTCCCCTATAAGGAAGAAGCTATTACCTTAGGTCTCATGGTAAGACTTAAGCCCGAGACCATGATAACTTTTTGTTTTGAGGTCCCCAGATGCCAAAAACACTATTCGTTCAAATTTATATATATATGTATGTATATACATATATATATATATATACATATATATATATATATATATATATATATATACATACCCATATATATATATATAAATTTGAACGAATAGTGTTTTTGGCATCTGGGGACCTCAAAACAAAAAGTTCCTTTACAATAGTATTCCTTTACTGTGAATTTGATTCTCTAATATATATATATTAGAGAATCAAATTCACAGTAAAGGAATACTATTGTATAAGTATAAAAACATGAAAATAACCATGAGTACCATGTTGAATACATTAATAGTATGTTGAGTGGCATATACAAAATCACCTGCAGTGACTGCCCAAAATACTATATTGGCCAAACTGGAAGAAGCTTCAAACGACGGTTTAGTGAACACATACAGGCAATCAAGTCAAATAATAGGACAACCCAAAAATCCGCCTTCGCTGACCATGTCTTAAAAACAGACCATACTTATAAGAACTGCAATGAGAACATGTCAATTCTTGACATTATTAACAAGGGACATAAAATGGACATAAAAGAAGAATTCCATATATACCAAAGCCAAAATAAAGACAGAGATAATATGTTAAATACCATGCAAATTCAATCAAACAACCCAGTTTTTAATAAAATTATAAATATAAGAACAGACTCAAAACGATTGCACCAATAAGGAAAATTAAAACAGCTGTCTATTATCATAAGCTTATATTTACGTTTTTGTTGATAACACCAAGAGTTAGGTTTGCCCATTATGAATTAGCACTGTGATCATGACTTTAAGTCGAAACATGTTAGTGCAAGTATAATTAAAAAATGTATTCAACAGGGTAATCATGGTTATTTTAATATTTTTATACTTATATATATATATACATATATATATACATATATATATATACATACATACATATTATATGTCCGTTAATGCGATAACTTGAGTAAAAAACGTCCGATTTCGATGAAATTTGGCTCAAATGTGTAAAGTGACATTCATGACTTTAAGTTCGAAAACAGAAAAATCGGACCATGTGAAAGGGGGTTTATGGGGTTTTAAAATTGTCCAAAAATCAGTTTTTTGCAATTTTCACCCTGAAATTTTTAAAACACACAATTTTTGTTTCAACCATTTTATAGAGCTTAAAAACAAATAATATAGTATTTTGAATCATTAATCTAGGTTAAGTGGTTGCGGAGAAAATCCAAAAAACGTGTTCATAAAATCTCCTATATTTTATGGGAAAATGGTTTTTAGCTTTTCCTTAATTAATTTTACTGTACACTTCACATTTGCTTTTACCAATCAGTTTATCTCTACAAAACAATCATTTTGGTGTTTAAATTGTGAGTCTACGTCCAACCGTTGCCGAGATATTCAAAGTGGTAAACACAGTATGTTGTCCAATGTTATCCTTATGGAGAATATTTAAAATTTTATATCTCGATTATTTATGAACGTATATCGATGAAACGTGGTATGTGGCTTCACCTAGTACTGGATACTTACACAAAAAATTGATTTTTTGTTGATTATCCTCTTAGCAGCAAACCTGCATGCTCATCCCTAATGTTATTCTTATGGAGAATACGTAAAGTTTTATATCTCCCTTAATTATGAACATAAATCATTAAAAATTGGTATGTAGCTTCACCTGGTTGAGTTATATTGATAATTGCAAAAAACCCACATTTTTATCTTCCTCGTTGCAGCACACCTGCGTTCTCAGCCTTAATGTTATTCTTCTGGAGAATAAATAAAATGCTATACATCACTTATTTATTTAAGTATTTTTATGAAACTTGGTAAGTGGCTTTGTGTGGTAGTAAGAAATATATTCATGCATAGGAAATTCGCTGAGTACGCAGGTTTGCTGCGACGGGGGTATTCTTATTCTCCATAAGAATAACATTGGACAACGTACTGTGTTTAGCACTTTCAATATTTCTGTAACCATTTGACGTAGAGCAATGATCAAAACACCAAATTGCGCATCTTTTTAAGCTGATTCCAATGGAAACAACTCAAAAAACCCTTTTTTTGGGTACAAAACCCCCAAAAAACCCCTTCGGATAGGTCGATCTGTCTGGTTTTCAAACTTAAAGTCATAAATGCTGCTTTACACGTTTACACCAAATTTCGTCAAAATCGGACTATTTGTAAGAGAGTTATCGTGCTCACGGACACACATATGTATGTATATATATATATATATATATATATATATATATATATATATATATACACGGCTATGCCTGGAGAGCCAGTCACTGAAATTATGCTCGGGGAATGCAGTCAGTAACACCCCCACATATACTTGGAAAATATGCGATATATATATTTTTGTATTTGCTCAAATATTGTCGTTGGCCATTTCCGATTATATATATGTCGTATATATTACAAAAATAAAAACTTTATATACGTAAAACTTCCTATGCTAAGCCAGTCACCAGCGTTTTTGCCGGGAAGGCCAGTCACGTAAAGTTTGTACTGCTAAGCCAGTCACAATATATTGAACGTAAGTGCCCGGGATGGCAGTCACTGAAAATCTGCACTGGGAAGCCAGTCAGTTACACCCTCAAATATATCTTTGCTTATCTGTTGTTTAGTTAAAGCGATAAGGCATATTTCACTGATAATATGTGTGGCATTATATCAAGCGAGTCTTTGAAGCTCCCACGTGTTCCATCAAATTTATTTATAAGTTATAAGTCTAATAAATCTTGAAAGGTCACTCTGTAATTTTACAGAACTCCAAAATGTAATTTTATTCAAAAATAATAACAGAAATAGTAATAATTAATAATGGCTGAGAAATATATTTTTTTTAAATAGGTCATTAAAAGAGAACTTATAATAAAACAATTAACATTTTATATTCTACTAGCTGCTATCATACCCGGTTTCACCCAGGAATACAACAGTTGTGTGTGCTGCATTCTGTGGTTAACCCGTGGAACTACTAAGAAACATGATCAGCTGTTTTAATTCTCAAGAGATCAAACTAAAGTGGATGTCTATAAGAATAACACAGGATTGGAACTTTGACTCCCCGTGGGGCGGAGCCCTTTGGGGATTTCTTAAAATCCTTTCTTAGTGGCTACCTACGGTATGGAAAGAGTACACTGCCAAATTTCGTGGTAGTATTTGTAGAACTTTGGCCTGCAGGATGATCGGTTTTTCGAATTTATAGATATAGATTTTTACATTCGCATTCATAGCTATTCATATCAAGTCAGGTACCTTACAGATTAGTTTACGATTATCTTATTACGTAAAGGTCCTTTTTATGGTATTTTAATTACGAAAAATTAATTAAATAATTAGTGTTTTAACTAAATACATTTGTGGAGATTCCCCTAGGGTATTTAAAAGGTTTATTATTTTTTGTTTTTTGCCTGAAAAGGTTACAAGGCGATCGTATTTTTGCAACAGGCACTGATAGTAATGGAAAGTATAGGTTAGCTTGTAACGCTAATCATATGGATGTTAGCATATGATATATCTAATTTGAACGTTATCATTAAAGCACACAACTGTCCCCCTTTTTTCTCACATCGTAGGAGAAATTCAAGCATACCGTCATTAGAAAGGTATTGTTGTATAGATGTGCAGAAACACCTTATAACTTACACCAGCCCTCAGGGCTACGCCCCACAGACTTTCATAGTTCCAATGATAATCTTATGGAAGAACAATAATTAATTGAATTGTATATTTGAAAGTTGATATAATAACAAAATGCTAGCACAACAGCAAAAATAGATGTTTCAGGACTAATGTAAATAAAAAATGTCACTGACTACTGGAATAGTGACACCATTCTCTTATCCGTTTAACACCACATACAAAAATAAACCTGGATGTGAGGGGGAGTGGCGGATGAAAGGAAGAGGGGGAGAGAGAGAAATATAGGTTATTCGAGAAATTCAGCATAAGGGCAATGGTTAAAATGTATTTGTAATTAACTGCTCACGCAGGATGGAACGAAAATTCACG
The DNA here is from genome assembly GCA_963675035.1 of Allygus modestus. NCBI lineage: Eukaryota > Metazoa > Arthropoda > Insecta > Hemiptera > Cicadellidae > Allygus > Allygus modestus. The sequence continues at coordinate 178,508,606 of OY776111.1, read as the reverse complement.
CAAACAACCATTATTCGTGTGCACCACTTTAGGTTTACGTAGAATTATTTTTGGTCTAATTTCAACCTCTTGGTGATCGCAAGTATTTTTGATGTGGTTTACATGTACTTTTCCAATATAAGAATTATAATAGATAAATGTTGGCCATATTTTCGTAAGATAGATTATTTTATGAACATTTAAGCAGATGCAAAACCAGCAAACAGCCCAATAGGACCGTTTCTGAATTATTGCACAGTGCAAAGACACATAAAGAAATGCAATTATATCTAATGTATTCCTTTTAACTATGCAAGTACACATTTAAGTAGATATTTAGGTTGTAGTTTACGTTTAAATGCAATATTTGTCGTAAATAACGCACTGATTTATTTCATCCATTTTACGCTAGTCACCGTAATTTAGGTTTGTAATACTTACCGGATCTGTTCCGATTATTAAGCTCATAGACTCAGTATTTTGTGGAAATGTGCATAATTTATTGTCTTCGCCGAATTGAATGTTTTAAACGGAGAACGTTGCTTTGTATGACAGGAAGAATTAAATTTGCTTTACTTATAGTGCTTAACCATTTAAGTTGCAAGCGTATAAGGGTCGTAATTTACATTATAATGTCCTTTGTATTATTGCTAATTAATAAAAAAACACACATATTATCTTTTTATTTTCATATTTTTATTTCTTAATCTGTTTTTTTGAAACAAATTACCTTAAAGTAACAACATACACACCTTAAAGTAATAGAGTATTATATAATGTAGCAGCTTGGAGACACGATGTGTATAATTTGTCATGATAAGGTATTACTACCGCTACACAATACTTATCGTCAACATGGATTCACTTAAGGATAATCCAAATTTTATCACCAAATATGCCAAAAAACACTGATTAAATATACATTATTAAATATATATTTGTCAAAGTATTTGTAACTATCAAAAAACCATAAAAAATATCACTATTTATGAAAGTTGAAGGTAAGTGGTTATGATATACATTTCCCCAGAGAATGTGTGATGTTTTTGTAACTTTATATAACAATAGGATACGGTGTATTGAACGAAATATGTATATAAATGATCTGTTTAATGGATATGCAAAAAATAAGCAAGTAGATAAATCCTTTTTGTTTTAAAAGATAACTTTACAAGTTAACAGGAAAATTTATTACTATGAAAAACAGGCATTTTATATCAATTATTGTAATACAAAAAAATCACTAATGTTCAAATATATTATATAAATATGTTAGTAGGAATTTAAATTGCAATTAAAGTATTTAAAACTAAAGAAATATTTACATATTTGTTAGTAAAAATAAAGTTTGAACTTAATGTCAGTACATGGGAAAACAATTTTTTTCTAGGAAAAGCAGCGAATTTTGCTGAAGTTACCGGTACAAGAAAAACTTAACTATTATGCAATAGTTATATGAAACAAATAAGTATTGTTTCTTATTTACTCGTTTCTTCTTCTTTTAGCGAATTTCCCCTATAGGGAAGAAGCTATTACCGTAGTCGGCATGGTAAGACCTAGGCCCGGGACCATGATAACTTTTCATTTTGAGGTCCCCAGACCCCAAAAACACCATTCGTTCAAAACTGTGTATATATATATATATATGTGTGTCCGTGAGCACGATAACTCTCGTAAAAATTATCCGATTTTGATGAAATTTGGTATAAACGTGTAAAGCAACATTTATGACTTTAAGTTCGAAAACCAGCCAGATCGCTCTATCCAAAGGGGTATTTTGGGGGGGTTTTGTACCCCAAAAATGGGTTTTTTGAATTTTTTACATATAATTTTGGAAATAGTCAAATTTAATTTTTTCCCATTGGATTCAGCTTAAAAAAACACACAATTTGGTATTTTGATCATTTCTCTACGTCAATTGGTTACCGAGATATTGAAAGTGCTAAACACAGTACGTTGTCTAATGTTATTCTTATGGAGAAAAATAGAAATTTTATATCTCACTTATTTATGAACATATACTGACGAAACTTGGTATACGGCTTTATCTGGTTGTGGACCATTGATATTTCCTCAAAAAAAACAAATTTTTTGACAAAGGCTCCCGTAGCACCAAACCTGCGTACTCAGCCCCATGTTATTCTTATGGAGAATAAGTAACGTGTTATCTCCCTTAATTATGAAAATAAATTAATGAAATTTGGTAAGTGACTTCACCTAGTTGAGTTATATTGATATTAGCATAAAACCCCATTTTTTTGCGTTCCTTGCTTCAGCAAACCTGCATACTCAGCCGCCATGTTATTCTTATGGAGAATAATTAAAATGTCATAAATTGTTTATTTATGAATGTATATTGATGAAACTTGGTATGTAGCTTTATGTGGCATTAAGATAAATATATATGCATTGGAAATTCGCTAAGTACGCAGGATTGCTGCTACGGGGGTATTTGATATGTCCGCTTTATATTCAATCTTTATTTTATTAGTTATAGTTACACATAACCTAATCCATGTACATATTTAAGCCCTGTACATTGGTTCTAATCACTAATCTCACAAAAAATCTAACAATTATACTTTACCAAGTGAGTGTTACCTTAGGAAATGGTTGTTTTTGAACAGCTGTAGTTTAGTTGTTTCGTAAGCTCGTGATGAGGGATGAACATTTCCAAAAATATCGGGAAATGTCCTGCAAAAAATAATTCCGTTTTTCGGGCGGGATTTATTTGACCTCGAGATTATTTCGGGGCGGGATTATGTAATCAAATTGGTAATCTGTGGTGCGATCGTCTTTTACGAACATGATTACGCAGTACGATCGTCATTTACGGCCGTGATTATGGTCGCCGTTTATGGCCAATATTACGTGGTCCAATCGTCTGTTTCGGCGAATAGCGGTGCGATCGCCATTATTTTTTTATAAAGTGTGGTGCGATCGTCATTGATGACCGATTACACCTGTTGCGATCATAAATTACGGCAACTATAACGCGGTTCGGTCATCTATTACTATAAGCGTAATTTCTGTATTTGTATTGGAGGGCAAACATGGTCGTGATTATGATTATTGGGACTTTTCATAGATTACAAGAATATTTTCGCCAAATTATTGGGGGTCAACCACCCCCTTGCCACCCCCGAACTACGCTGATATCTATTACGTTGATGGTGCATGGTCCTCTTTTACTGCCTATATTATGTTTTTCGATCGTCAATTATGGCCGATGTTATACGGTGCGATCGTCATTCACGGCCGATGTTACACGATGCGGCCGTTATTTAACCGAGAGATAAGTCAACCTAGGACCCTTTAGATCAGACAATTTGCTTTAAGGGGATTCCAGAGGTGTCCCTGAAATTAGGCAACCACTCATTGGTTGAAAAGAGATGGAACTCTACAATGATAAGAGACAAAGCTACCTGACCCTGGTATGCCCTTAACGCTTAACGCATCCACAAAATGAAGCTACCTTGGGCCGCGTTCAGGGTTCAGACATTCGTTCATGGAGTCATTTCGACAACCCCCCTCCCCACCCCCAAGAGTTGAGGGGGCTGCCAAATCAACTCAAGCCTATGGTGCCACACATCTTAATCAGGCCCTGACCGTGTTTATTTGTGTTCAGTTTCATAATAAGATTAAAGTAATTTCAAAGTTAGTAACAGCTATTCAATCCTCTTTCGTATACCATTTTGTATGGTACTTTAATTTATTAATTAAGTTTTGCTTACCATAGTTAAAACAATAGTTGTACAATTTTATGAATGTGATTGAAAAACCTATTGTTTACGACACTGAGTAATATTTGGACCAAAACTCACAATTTGGTATCTAATTTTCTGAAATCTTCTAGGAGGGCCCCCGGACCAAATTTTGTTTGTGTAGGTCCCATCCACGGCACTGTTTATCCGGTATTATAATTGATACCCCAATTTAGGCTTCAACGGATCTTCACCTTAATCCATATTGCATCTTCTATGGGCTATGTGTTCCGTACCGTCATATAATGTTATTGCGTGCCGTTATATGGTTTAGTATACCGTTGTAGAATAGTGAAGCAGACGTGTTTCCTCCGTTCTGTGGTAAAATATATTTAGCTCATTAGAATAAATTTATGCATTCTATAATTAAAGGTTAAGTAACCTGTACCCATAAGATCTAGTTTTGACCAAGGGGCGGCGGCATAACCCTAATGACGTACGATGATTTAAAACAGCCTAAACGTGTCATGCTCCAAACGACGATAGGTAAAATGTTTTATTTAATTCAGTACAGTAATTTTTGTGAAATTCAGTTAAAAATGGCTGTTAACAAGACAGAGAGATAAACAAATATCAACAGAAATTAGATTTAAATATCTCCACTTCATACAACATTTCACTGCTCAAAGCGATGTAGAAACAAAACTTATTTGACTTATATAGATAAATTCCTTACTTCTAACATCTGGTATTACTAATAATCTATCCATAACGTATTAACGGCTGCAATTCAAATACATTATTCCTTATTTTTATCTTAAGGGCGAAAAACGAACTTTGAAACCGGCCCGTGCCCTTCAGATTGAAAATATCGAAAAATAAAAACCTTTTTGCACAACTAGTTGTCAGGTCAAATAGGCTATGTTGAAACCGCAATCGTCAAAATAGGCTCAGAAATAACGGAGGAGTACTCTTAACAAGAATCGGCTCAGCTTAATAGTATATAAGATATAAAATGATAGTAGGCCTAGTGTAATAACAATTTCTTTCCTACTACTGAAATGTCATCAATACTAAAAATGTTAGATTTTCCTCACATAGTTCCTAAATTGAAGCAGCACTAGATTGCCCGAAGATGTCACTGTGTTGACGGAACGCATTCAGTTTAGGAACTGTCGTAAAGTAAATCTTAAATTTATAACATAGTTTGATATTTGTCAGTACTATAAATTGAACGGAACTGGTTTTATAAAAAAAGAAGTGTAAACTAACCACTATGCCCCAGTCTACTAGATTGACTAATAATAATTTTAAATATGTGACGAACTTTCGACTACAGAGTTCTGTTAGGCCGTGCCATCCGTGGTATACTTTCCTCATATGTTTTATAGTATCGAAGAGTTTATTATCATTGAATTGTATGTCATTAACAATTTCAGCGGTCTTATAGTGTGTTTTATGTTTGATTGCGCAAAGTTTGTCTACAGAAAGGGAAGTCCCAACATACCTACACTTCTGTCCCTCAAATTAAACTTAAATTGGAAAATGTGTAATACAAATGATGGCGATTTTAAGAACAAATGGATGGGAAAATAAGTACGCAAAGTGAAATCTGCACTCTTCATTTGTGTCAGTTTTGAGGTTTTCTGTCCTTTTGTGAGGAAGAATAAATATAAATAATACAAAATACTTTTTAATAGATATATAGAGTAAAAACTTAAACTTAATATAAGTGCCTAATTTGTACTGACCTCTTTTCGTTGTTCATTATTAGGTAATTTTAGTTAAAGAGTACAGTAAAATTATAAAACCTTTTATTATAAGGATAAGCTAATTCGTACGTTTGTATCTTGCTTCGTACAAAAATTATAAAAAAAACGGCGGAGATAACTTGCTTTTAGATATAAGTAAGTTACAATTATAAAGCTATACTACAAAACCACTCCTAGCTAAAAGTTATGATTTTAGTATTTTATAGTTTTTGTAAAATTATTAACAAAATAATTGAATGCGTGTTCGACGGGATTAAAATTCAAGTACTGTATATTGTATTTGACAGTCATACGTCAGTTAAAACTAGTTTCCACAACTCGACTGAGCGCGATTGTGACAAGTAGTTCCACATACCGGCACACTATAGCAGCACCAGTAAGCCGTCTCGGTATGTAAAGGATGCACGGCAAGCCGTACCTGACTGCCTTTCGGGAGGGCTGACTGGCTTTCGGGCAGATGACTGCCACACCGTGTAAAATACCAGCGCGGTGACTGACTTACCGGGCGCAGATGAATGTATATATATATATATATATATATATATATATAAGTAGAGGAGAACCCAGAAAGAGACCCCGTAATCGGCGCTTTTTCCCCATGTTATTCTTATGGGGAGCCGTTTTTGGACCGACACCAGCTCCCGCCTTACACAAGTTTCCTTGTTAGCCTGTACTAATGTCCAACCCTTGCCTATATTAAATATATTTTCCCAATCCCCATCCCTCCTCTATATTTTTTAAAATTAATTTTCAAATTCAGGCTAAAAAACTATCTTTAGTGTTTATGGTCCGATTTGTCTGCAATTTGGATATGTTATTGTCCTAGGCAAGTGTTTTAATAAATTCCACTTACATTCCCCAAATTCACTATAACGGTCAAATTAAAAAATATTTTTTGAAAAATACTATAGTGCCAATTGCCACCTTCTTTATTAACTGTCCGATTTGTCTTCAATTTGGATATGTTATTGTCCTAGGTAAGTGGTTTAATAAATTCCACTTACATATCCCAAATTCACTATTACGGTCAAATTAAAAAATATTTTTGAAAAATACTGCCAATTGCCAACTTCTTTATTTACTGTCCGATTTATTTAAAATTTGGATATGCTATTGACCTAGGCAAGTGTTTTAATAAATTCCACTTACATATCCCAAATTCACTATTACGGTCAAATTAAAAAATATTTTTGAAAAATACTGCCAATTGCCAACTTCTTTATTTACTGTCCGATTTGTTTAAAATTTAGATATGTTATTGTCCTAGGCAAGTGTTTTAATAAATTCCACTTACATTTCCCAAATTCACTATTACGGTCAAATTAAAAAATATTTTTGAAAAATACTGCCAATTGCCAACTTCTTTATTTACTGTCCGATTTGTTTAAAATTTAGATATGTTATTGTTATGGGCAAGTGTTTTAATAAATTAGCCTTACATTTCCCAAATTCACTATTACAGTCAAATTAAAAAATATTTTTGAAAAATACTGCCAATTGCCAACTTCTTTATTTACTGTCCGATTTGTTTAAAATTTGGATATGTTATTGTTGTAGGCTAGTGTATATGCACCATCCACATTTTACAAATATTGCGGTTAAATTTTAAAAAATTTGGAAAAATACTGCCAATTGGCAACTTCTTTATTTATGGTCTGATTTGTTTAAAATTTATATATGTCATTATTCTAGGCTAGTGTATATGTACCATCCACATTTGACAAATTAACCATAATGGTCAAATTTAAAAAATATTTTGAAAAATATACTAACAATTTCAAACTTCTTTATTTACTGTCTGATTTATTTTCGGATATGTTATAGCTCTTATATAGGTAACAAGACCACACTACCACACGTTCCACTACCCCCTATAATACAGTATTTAGTCTTTTTTGTTTGTTTATTTTGCTGTAATCCCAAAACTGACTTTGCTGTTTATTGTCCGATTTGCCTACACTTTGGATATTGTCCTAAGCATTTATTGTCTGATTTATTTTTGGATATGTTATAGCCCCCAACTATTATATCTAAAATTACAATATTATTTCCACCTATAATACAGTTGATGTGTTGTTTGTTTTGCCGCAACCTAAAAACTAACATTGGTATTTGTGTTTTTACAAAACTATATTTTGTAAATTACTACCAATAACTCCTTTATTTACTTTTCGACTTGTTATATCCCCTTATATCTAAATTTACCGTATATTTTTTCCCTTTTAGTGCTGTTTTGTCGTAACCAAACTTTGGATATGACTGCAATATATTACTGGCCATTGCATAAGTAAATACCCCATTTCCAAATTCACTATTACGGTTGGATTAAAAAAAATAAATACAAGCTTATTATATACATCCAGCTGATAAGTAATATATATCTACAAAATATTTATGGTCAGAACTGCCTAAATTTTGGATATGTTTTAAGCCAATGCGATAGCAAAAAATAAACTTTTAAAACCCAAAACAACTAAACACAAAACACTAATCTTTCTTTGTGCTTGTTTGGAGTAGTCTTTATTTTATCCAACTTAATTTTAATTTTGCAGTTAAAATCAAACTTCCCACATTCTAGCTCCCTTTCCAGCCAGTGGTTGGAGACATAAAGGTTACGAATATTTTCAAACTGTACAATATATCTTTTTCTACCCCTATGTTGGACTTGTTTAATAGCGCTTATTAATAATTCCGCACCATATTCCAAATCCTCCAGTCTACTACATTCTTTAAATTTAACATTGCCTTTAATATCTTGCATCTCTATGTCTTCTTGTCCAACATCATCCCACTCATTGTTACGGAAACTTAGGTTTTCTATTTTTGGAAAGGAATTGCCATAAAATGTTGCGGTTCCGTTAGTGTTAAAGCTTGCAAGTGGCTCGTTGGTAGGTAGATAAATAATGTCCAAATCACCACTGTATGGCAACACGCTATAACCTTGCCTATTCTTATTTATCTCTATAAATACAGTTTTACAGACACCTTTAACATAGTATACACCCCTCCGTCCATCCTTTTCTGCCAACACTCCCACAAACTTGTTGTTTACTACAAACGCATACACTATATAATGTCCATAATGCTCTAGATCCTCCCAACGTCGCAGGAAGTAATCTTTTAATTTATCCTCTCTTTCCCTTCTTTCTTGTTCTTTAGCCAACTGTGCTTTGTATTCCTCTGCAACAGTATTTTCCACATATTCCAATTTACGCTTATTACTGTCAATGTCTTCTAATTCCAATTTCCTCTTTTTGGAACAACTCTCTAAGAAAGGCTTGGAAAGTGGCTCTATTTCTTTAATAGTGTATGGGTACAGTTTATTGGTCCGGCTTCTTAAAACGTAGGGAGTAAGGTTAGGACTTTCCACTAAGCCTAATTCTTCTAAATTGATGTGTTTAGGTATAGTGGAGAAAGGTGTATTTGATTTTGTAAAACATGTGCCCCCAGATTTGATGTAACACTTATGCTTTACACTTATGGCATCAGGAAACTCCTCTATTACCTCCACATAGTTAGTTGGTAAACAGTTAAAGCTAAATGCAGATAGAGCATACTTTATTAACTTTTCCCTTTGTGTACTATCTTTTGGCAGTTTTAGTTGTACTCCAGTTATCTTTTTCGTATTACTATTACCCCAATATGCGTATTGTAATAAATCGTTAAACACTAAACAACAACTGTTTTGTAATTGATTGGCAACTTTCACCCACATCTTATGCAGAGGTACAGCATAGAATGGAGCATTTTGAAAGTACCGTTTGTTGTCTTCTATTAGACTTAAACAATCTCTTAAAGGTTCAAACCCTTTACCAAAACCTCTACAATAGTTATAGATTGTTGCCTCTAACCTTGTTATTCCATTCTCTCTAGCTAGTTTAGACGAGAACGTTTCTTTTAGTCTCGCATCTGGACAGTTTACAAAGTTTATTATATGGTTTCCTATACTTTTAATTACTCCAGGGCTTGTAATCTGGCATATAAATTTATTATATATTTTTACCCTGCTATTTACATTAAACCATGTTAAACAGTCTTTACTAACATTATCTACAATAACATTATATCCATTCTTGTACGCCCCTTGGTAGCAAAAGTTAAAGTTTTCTGTAAGATATTGGCACATTTCCTCTTTATTAAATATTCCAGCCAAATCTAGTGTTATATCGTTTGTAAATTGTGTAAGAAATATATGTAATATAAACAAATTTAACACAATCATAACATTTTGAGGACACAATGTTTGGACTGGGTTTGGCTAATATATCGGATGTTGTACCAATACTGACCTTATACATTTGTCTAAATAGTAATGGATTGATTACATGCTGCACTATGTGGTGTTTGTCTTTGGCAATACACTTCCAATACATTTCCTGTCTAATATCTGGCCGGTTGTATCCAGCACAATTTACATTTATGTTTTACTTTACAACAACACAATGAGACGTCTATTCTGCTGCTTATACAACAGATCTATGTATAGGTCTTGTAGAATGTGCGTATCTGTATTAAATAACATGCATATATTACTCTACTGCACAGGATAAGAATGTAGGGTTTAATAGTACAAAACCTAATACAAGGACTAAGAATAGAATTATAGAATTTCGACAATTTGGGTACTAATGCGGGATGGCACCGTTAGTTAATATGTTAATTATATTGAGACTATAAACTTATTTAGTCGAATTTGGAATTATATTAATAGTGGGTATTCCATATTTGCATATGGGTGTCCACGTACATGTTACACTTGCCGCTCGCCTATGTTTATATACAATATCCATATATTTACAACACATATATACCTATAGTGTAATCTGTCCTGTTTACATGTTTCCGCTACTTTTTTTGTATAAAAGAAATGTACTCTGTTAGCCATTTATTGGGAAATTGTATTAAACCTACTAACGAAAGATTCGGTATATGGTTTTTATTAGAAAATCTACGTAATAATAACCTTCTTACAGACATAGGTAATATAAACTATTGCGAGGGCGAACCAAAATTAAATAACTTAACATCTATAACGGATGCGTTTTGTGATAACATAATGTTAGTTAAGATAACCAATGTTACGGATTGTGATGGGGACGTTCGGAATAAATTTAAAGTTAAGAAGGAAATATGTGGCTCGTTTAATAGCTACTTACGAGGAATATTTAAAAAGTTCTCTTTAGCTCGACATGGTGTTGTGGCCAAACTACCATTCTCCTTGGAGAGGTCCTCTGGGGTCCAAAGCGAGGGTGTGTTACAAATAATAAAGAAAGATATTGACCAAATTAAACAAAAGTATGATGATCCTATAGCAATTCCCTATAAAATAGAGCTTGCAAATGTTAAAATTAAGGATTTGTTGGAAGATCTTCCAAAGATACTGCAAGATCTGGAAAAAGAAATGTACTATCTTATGGATTTCGATATAACACTAGATTTGGCTGGAATATTTAATAAAGAGGAAATGTGCCAATATCTTACAGAAAACTTTAACTTTTGCTACCAAGGGGCGTACAAGAATGGATATAATGTTATTGTAGATAATGTTAGTAAAGACTGTTTAACATGGTTTAATGTAAATAGCAGGGTAAAAATATATAATAAATTTATATGCCAGATTACAAGCCCTGGAGTAATTAAAAGTATAGGAAACCATATAATAAACTTTGTAAACTGTCCAGATGCGAGACTAAAAGAAACGTTCTCGTCTAAACTAGCTAGAGAGAATGGAATAACAAGGTTAGAGGCAACAATCTATAACTATTGTAGAGGTTTTGGTAAAGGGTTTGAACCTTTAAGAGATTGTTTAAGTCTAATAGAAGACAACAAACGGTACTTTCAAAATGCTCCATTCTATGCTGTACCTCTGCATAAGATGTGGGTGAAAGTTGCCAATCAATTACAAAACAGTTGTTGTTTAGTGTTTAACGATTTATTACAATACGCATATTGGGGTAATAGTAATACGAAAAAGATAACTGGAGTACAACTAAAACTGCCAAAAGATAGTACACAAAGGGAAAAGTTAATAAAGTATGCTCTATCTGCATTTAGCTTTAACTGTTTACCAACTAACTATGTGGAGGTAATAGAGGAGTTTCCTGATGCCATAAGTGTAAAGCATAAGTGTTACATCAAATCTGGGGGCACATGTTTTACAAAATCAAATACACCTTTCTCCACTATACCTAAACACATCAATTTAGAAGAATTAGGCTTAGTGGAAAGTCCTAACCTTACTCCCTACGTTTTAAGAAGCCGGACCAATAAACTGTACCCATACACTATTAAAGAAATAGAGCCACTTTCCAAGCCTTTCTTAGAGAGTTGTTCCAAAAAGAGGAAATTGGAATTAGAAGACATTGACAGTAATAAGCGTAAATTGGAATATGTGGAAAATACTGTTGCAGAGGAATACAAAGCACAGTTGGCTAAAGAACAAGAAAGAAGGGAAAGAGAGGATAAATTAAAAGATTACTTCCTGCGACGTTGGGAGGATCTAGAGCATTATGGACATTATATAGTGTATGCGTTTGTAGTAAACAACAAGTTTGTGGGAGTGTTGGCAGAAAAGGATGGACGGAGGGGTGTATACTATGTTAAAGGTGTCTGTAAAACTGTATTTATAGAGATAAATAAGAATAGGCAAGGTTATAGCGTGTTGCCATACAGTGGTGATTTGGACATTATTTATCTACCTACCAACGAGCCACTTGCAAGCTTTAACACTAACGGAACCGCAACATTTTATGGCAATTCCTTTCCAAAAATAGAAAACCTAAGTTTCCGTAACAATGAGTGGGATGATATTGGACAAGAAGACATAGAGATGCAAGATATTAAAGGCAATGTTAAATTTAAAGAATGTAGTAGACTGGAGGATTTGGAATATGGTGCGGAATTATTAATAAGCGCTATTAAACAAGTCCAACATAGGGGTAGAAAAAGATATATTGTACAGTTTGAAAATATTCGTAACCTTTATGTCTCCAACCACTGGCTGGAAAGGGAGCTAGAATGTGGGAAGTTTGATTTTAACTGCAAAATTAAAATTAAGTTGGATAAAATAAAGACTACTCCAAACAAGCACAAAGAAAGATTAGTGTTTTGTGTTTAGTTGTTTTGGGTTTTAAAAGTTTATTTTTTGCTATCGCATTGGCTTAAAACATATCCAAAATTTAGGCAGTTCTGACCATAAATATTTTGTAGATATATATTACTTATCAACTGGATGTATATAATAAGCTTGTATTTATTTTTTTTAATCCAACCGTAATAGTGAATTTGGAAATGGGGTATTTACTTATGCAATGGCCAGTAATATATTGCAGTCATATCCAAAGTTTGGTTACGACAAAACAGCACTAAAAGGGAAAAAATATACGGTAAATTTAGATATAAGGGGATATAACAAGTCGAAAAGTAAATAAAGGAGTTATTGGTAGTAATTTACAAAATATAGTTTTGTAAAAACACAAATACCAATGTTAGTTTTTAGGTTGCGGCAAAACAAACAACACATCAACTGTATTATAGGTGGAAATAATATTGTAATTTTAGATATAATAGTTGGGGGCTATAACATATCCAAAAATAAATCAGACAATAAATGCTTAGGACAATATCCAAAGTGTAGGCAAATCGGACAATAAACAGCAAAGTCAGTTTTGGGATTACAGCAAAATAAACAAACAAAAAAGACTAAATACTGTATTATAGGGGGTAGTGGAACGTGTGGTAGTGTGGTCTTGTTACCTATATAAGAGCTATAACATATCCGAAAATAAATCAGACAGTAAATAAAGAAGTTTGAAATTGTTAGTATATTTTTCAAAATATTTTTTAAATTTGACCATTATGGTTAATTTGTCAAATGTGGATGGTACATATACACTAGCCTAGAATAATGACATATATAAATTTTAAACAAATCAGACCATAAATAAAGAAGTTGCCAATTGGCAGTATTTTTCCAAATTTTTTAAAATTTAACCGCAATATTTGTAAAATGTGGATGGTGCATATACACTAGCCTACAACAATAACATATCCAAATTTTAAACAAATCGGACAGTAAATAAAGAAGTTGGCAATTGGCAGTATTTTTCAAAAATATTTTTTAATTTGACTGTAATAGTGAATTTGGGAAATGTAAGGCTAATTTATTAAAACACTTGCCTATAACAATAACATATCTAAATTTTAAACAAATCGGACAGTAAATAAAGAAGTTGGCAATTGGCAGTATTTTTCAAAAATATTTTTTAATTTGACCGTAATAGTGAATTTGGGAAATGTAAGTGTAATTTATTAAAACACTTGCCTAGGACAATAACATATCTAAATTTTAAACAAATCGGACAGTAAATAAAGAAGTTGGCAATTGGCAGTATTTTTCAAAAATATTTTTTAATTTGACCGTAATAGTGAATTTGGGATATGTAAGTGGAATTTATTAAAACACTTGCCTAGGTCAATAGCATATCCAAATTTTAAATAAATCGGACAGTAAATAAAGAAGTTGGCAATTGGCAGTATTTTTCAAAAATATTTTTTAATTTGACCGTAATAGTGAATTTGGGATATGTAAGTGGAATTTATTAAACCACTTGCCTAGGACAATAACATATCCAAATTGAAGACAAATCGGACAGTTAATAAAGAAGGTGGCAATTGGCACTATAGTATTTTTCAAAAAATATTTTTTAATTTGACCGTTATAGTGAATTTGGGAAATGTAAGTGGAATTTATTAAAACACTTGCCTAGGACAATAACATATCCAAATTGCAGACAAATCGGACCATAAACACTAAAGATAGTTTTTTAGCCTGAATTTGAAAATTAATTTTAAAAAATATAGAGGAGGGATGGGGATTGGGAAAATATATTTAATATAGGCAAGGGTTAGACATTAGTACAGGCTAACAAGGAAACTTGTGTAAGGCGGGAGCTGGTGTCGGTCCAAAAACGGCTCCCCATAAGAATAACATGGGGAAAAAGCGCCGATTACGGGGTCTCTTTCTGGGTTCTCCTCTACTTATATATATATATATATATATATATATATATATATATATATATATATAAGTATGCATGTATATATATATATATATACATGCAGTTTTGAACGAATGGTGTTTTTGGCATCTGGGGACCTCAAAACGAAAACTTATCATGGTCCCGGGCCTAGGTCTTACCATTCCGACCACGGTAATAGCTTCTTCCCTACAGGGGAAATTCGCTAAAAAGTAATATATTATTTTACCAACTAATGTAACTTAAAAGTATAATTTGCCTTTTTCAATTTTGCTTTTATATCAATCCGTTGCCGAGCTATCGAAAAAGCTAAACTCAGAACGTTGTTTAACGTAATTCATATGGAGAATAAATAACATGTAATACCTAGCTTATTTATGAACATATTTTGATGAAACTTGGTGTTTACCTTAATTTACTTGTGGTCCAATAATTAGCTTATAAAAACTGCCCAAAACCTATATTAGTGTATAAAAACCCATATCTTACACTTTCTGCTGCAGCAAATCTGTACACATCTCTTACGTTATTCTTGTGGGGTATGAACTAATATTATATATATAATATATATATTATATATATTATATATATATATCTTATTTATGAATATATTTTAATGACCCTTGCCAAGATTATTCTTGTGGTAGTGAGGTACATATATACGCATTGAAAATTCGGTTGAGTGCGCAGGTTTGGTGCCATAGGTTTTTAAATCAAATCTATATATAAACCAGCATGAAATGGAATTTTAAATCTTCTTCATAAGGATAACGTTAGGGATGTATACTGCATCCATGCTTTTAAAAACCAAATATTGCTCGATTTCGAGCAACGGGTACTCTTTTTAACACTTATTGTCTACAATCTAAACATCTATTTCCCATGAGATTAACATAGGGAATTTGTTGAAAATTTCTTTATTTTCTCCGCAATTGTTTAACCTAGGCTATAAAATACTAAATTATTTAGTTTGTTATGATCTACAAGAGTCTAATCTACCTAAATAACACAACAACCAAATCAAGATCCAAACTCAATTAAATCACCACCGAAATCTCTCAAGGGTCGGTTCTTGGACCACTATTTTTCTTAGCATACATAAACGCCTGCCCTATGCTGCTTCCAGAAAATAATCTATTTATTATGTCCGCTGACAACACAATTGTCACCATACCCAAATCACCAAGCAAAAATCAAGGAGAAACCCTACAGATAGCCAGTAACATCTGCCAAGACCCATATTTGTAATATTTAAGGAATATACTACAACCATATATATGATATATATAAACCCCCCACATATAGGTAATTTTGTAGCTCTTGTTGTTGAAGTGGATTTTCTGTATTTGTTTTAAGTTAGGGTAAATATTGTAGATGGTATGCCTGAACCTAACCATCAACAAATCCAAAACAATCAATATTAATTAGTTCCTCCACCAACTCCACATCTACAGAAGACACTCCAACCACCTCAACAACAATAGTACCATATTAAAATTAAGAACTACAAAACTTCTTGATATAACATTGGTTGAAAATTTAAATTGGCTACCACACCATGAAAACCTTCACAAAAAACAATCAATTGCTCTGTTTGCATTGATGAGAATTAGAGAAATCAACGACCTAACTATTGCAAAAATGGATTAACATGCACTCTTAATTCACTTTGCATTTTGAGTTGCACTTTAAGATTTTAAATTACAGTCAACTCCCGATTATCAGGGGTAATGACCAGTTGGAGGTTCACGGATAACCCAAAACCACGGTTAAAACAAAGGGATTCAGTAAATTTAATATTACGAATGTAATAAAGGTTTATCAATATTTGTATACTACAATATTGGTTTTAATGTCATTTAAGATATATTTATGTATATTAAATACTTTTGAAAATCTTTAAACTGTGGTAACATCTACAAACAATCAGGATAATAATCATTAATACTAGCAATGGTTGATAGCAGTAAATACTATAAAAAAGGCCGAATGATATTTAATAGGTTAAAATCTCTAAACACCGAACCCTCTAAACGACACCGAACAGTATGCTAATTAATTCCGCACTGGGGGAAAACCCCCATGAGGATGAACAACTTGAGATGTTTCTATTTTTAGGCGACCGCATCCGACCGTCCGTCTGTCCGTCACTGAGGGTGAACAGCGGCACGAAGGGTGATTGTTTTGAGATGTTTCTATTTTTAGACGTCCGCGTCCGACTGTCCGCCGCACTGCCTAGCCAGGTACAGTGTCTAGAGCAGTGTCCAGGTCATCGCTCCCAATCACGCGCCCACGGCTCATTAGGGAGATGACAGACTCTCAGATTATGTTGTTTACTAAATTGTTTGTATAGTATTTATTCTGATAAACAAAGTAAATTCAATACGTTTCTGGAGATAATTTAGCAAAATAAATTGTTAATATTGCTCTATTTATGTTTAGAAGTGGATAAATAAAAATAAACCTTTTGTGACCCCGGTTAAACCGCTACCCGATTAACCCGCTCCCAGATAATCGGGAGTTGACTTGGGAGGAGCCATCGATATTCATCTGCCGAAAATCTTCTTACTAAAAAAAAGGCCATCCGAATAATCGACAGAACTCACTTCCAATAAAACTGCAAGCCACTCTTCATTAAACACAGTATCCTGGCCTTAAGATCCATATATATCCCCGATACCATAACCATAAAAAAATTAAACCTACTTCAATCCAGAAAAAATTGCATCCACATACAATATTAAATCAGGGACTAACTTAAATCTGAATCAACATAGACTCAACAAAACCAGCAAATCACTCCCTTTTATAGGGGTAAAATATTCAACTTGCTCTCAGGTAATCTCAAAGCAATCAACAACAACAAATTCACAAATTAACAAAAACTTGTCTATTAAATAAGCCATATTATAATATAAATGATTTTTTTAAGATCACAACTGTGTAACCAATAGGCTCTAAAACCCTGCTCACTATACGATACTGAAACATACGTACAAACTATAACACTCAACAAATCATAGAACCCAGAATTGACGACTCTCCAATCTTGACGATTGTGAAGGGAGGACCGATATGTAAGATGTAACACGTACGGTAAGCCAAAAATGTGGGTTTTAAAAAGATGAACAAAATATATATAAAGAGTATTTTAAATCAAATTAAAACACCATAAAAAACCCTTTCTGGTTACTATTTCTGGTTTTTGGTCGTGACATTAAATACTTCTTAAATATTGATACCAATTTTATTCTAAATCGAAGGGTTAGCTTACTTCTTAAATATTGATACCAATTTTATTCTAAATCGAAGGGTTAGTTCATAAGTTACAGTGTAAACGGCCTCGAATCCAAAAAGAATGTATATGTACAAAATGGGTCATATTCAAAATTATACATACACAAATTTCAAAAAAATTTAAAATAATTCCTTAAAAGTCAAAATCAAGCAACAGGTATAGGATTTATTAATGTTTAAAGCATACACTGTAATGTTTCTAGTCCGCCATCTTGATGACGTCATCACAGGGTGTTAGGGAGCTCTGAGAGTGTTTCTATAAAAGCTAGTCAGATGAAGAAACAACGTGCAAAATTTAGTACCAGTAACCAGAAGTGAAAAGTTTTGACCTAACGATGCAGCCAGCGCCGGCGCTGCGCTGGTACGGTAGCTGCTGCATATCGAGCATCAAGGTGCGCGCTTAGCATTTCCGTGTTGCAATCACTTTTATTTAAAACTTGTTGTTAAATGAACCTTTGGAATTTTTCTTTCTAAAATTTAATTGTTTATTTACCTCACAACTACACTGAACTATTCATATACAGTAGAAATCCAATTATCCGAACCCCAATTATCCGAATATCCAATTATCCGAATCGATTTTGAGTGAAATAATAGAAATATAAAAATCAAGAAAATAACAGCGGGAGCGTGTGTAGCGATAATGCGCCGTGAGCGCTAAAATAAAAGCCCGCGCTGTTAACTTCCGGACGATATTTTTGCAGGGAACAATGAGTCATACCCCCTTCCCGCCCTGCTCATCATCAGTCGCTACTGTTCTTTCACCGAGATTATCGTTCGAAATGAGTACAAAACGTAAACGTGTTGTCCTTTCGCTAAGTGATAAACTCACTTTGCTCGAGATGTTCAAGTGAAATAACCAACATTGAACAGTGAAATACGTACAGTATATATTGAAAAGAGCAACTGTATATACTGTATTCAATTTAACTCCTGTAATTTAATTTTTATGACGTATATTCTTGATACAATTCGCTCACTTTCTGTTCACTACATTTATAATAACTTTGTCGATAAAATTCTGATTTTTTATGTATGGTGATGTTTTTTGCTTAATTCCCGAGGTATACCTGACCATCCGAATTTCTGCATATCCGAATTGGCCCGATCCCCAATTAATTCGGATAATTGGAGTTCTATTGTACTATACAATATACAATGGTTGCTACTGGTAAAATGTTTTTATGTAAAAATCAGCTATCAACCATAACCCATGTTCGACATAGTAAATTGTTAAATAATATCTTAAATACCATAGTCTTTTTACAATATCAATACAGGCTACTTGATTATTGTCTGTGATATTCAGCCTTAAAACGAGAGTGGCGAATAAATTGCCGAAATTCCGCCGCCGCTGTGGCGTTGCGGCCCAAAGTGCACACGCTGTGTTTGAGCCTCTTAAGTTACGTTCCCACTGTTGAAACTATAACAATGTATATATCATCCTACGTGGAATACAATTTACTACAACTTTTGTTTCAAGTATTTCCTGGAAGACTTGCGTATTTGTATTTTAGAGAAAAATAATGTTAAAATGTATTTTAAAATTGTCAAATATTTATTATTATAATGCGAATATCTATTGAACCGTTGGTCTGAGCTATTTTAATGACTGAAACTTTGTTGTAGATAGTTATTTAGGTAATCAAACAAAAAAGAAATATGAAGCTACAATAAATAGTAATGGAGATATGAGCGTTTTTGTAAATGCTTGCAGGAAGGGGGGCTTAAAGGGGGGCTACGAGATAAGCACCGGGGGGAATTTATGGGACTTTTGGGTTTTTGCACCTCTAGGTGGGTACTATCGACTGGTATATGTTTCAGCCTGTTACTAATTTCTTCCGACATTTTTACTTCATTGCCTGGGCTATATAATATAACACCAATGCTTGCCCCTTTCTTGTTCCTTTTTGTAGTATGAACAAGGAGTGTAAACTGATTAAAAACATAAACTGACAGCATAACAAATGCAAAAAATCACCATATTTATTATTAGCTATTCAGATGTCATGACCATCCCATCAAAGTATGACATGGAGAGGACGGTCATGGCAAAACAGAGTATTTCAAGCTGAACAGCTGGTCATACTAGACAGAGAAAGGGGGTGTAACAGTTTTAGGTTAAGGCATGTGAAGGATTTGAAAATTTAGTATAATTAGAATCGTGCTTCTGAAAAATTAACATATGGGACAGTCGAGAACATCATAAAGGAATAAAAAAATATATTTACCACAACAAATACAAATGTTTCGCCTAAAAAATAATCAACATAAACACTTTGGTAACACTTCACCAACTGAAAATTCCCACTGAAGCTCTGCAACTGCCTTTCAAAGGGTGAAAATGTAGTGGAACGGTTGCTGATACCTATCTTAGTGACAACTGCATTTTCTAAAGTAAATAACATATTTTAAGAAGAAGAAATCCTACATTGTGTTTTTTATTTTACTGAAGGGTTAAAGGTACACAAAAATACTGTAATGTCCTAACTATTTAACAAGTGTCAGCTGATCTGATAATTCATAACAGTTCCAAGTTGTACATATGTTCCAAGTTGTTTACAAATAGTCATGCCATTACACAGTTTGTTTTTCAGTCCAAAATGTGTGCATTATTTATATTTTATTTAAGTATTTAAAGACATTTTAGTTGGCGACGAGTGTAAAAATCAATTATCCGTCATTTAATTCAAACACGTCCAGACTCAGCTTATTCAAGTCAAGAATTAACATCAAAGTAATAAGTAACAATTCCTGATTTTGACAAAAACTTTGATCTTGTCTGTGTATAATGGAAGCTCAACAGTTTTTTAGTCATTTTCAAAGAACAACAAACAAACTCATCAGCAAAATTTCTACCCAGTTCCAAGCGATTGTTTCATCTGCTGTAAGTGCCAAAGACACTGATACCCTACCTACAAACTTGTCAAATGTAGCTCCTTTTGAGATTTTCGATGTCAGACGGGAAAAATTCACAAGCTAACTAGAACGTTTTGAAAATTACTATACGATGAAAGGTTTAACAAACGATAAAAACATAGCTCAACTTCTATGTGCTTCTGTAGGTAGTGAACATTACAATAGCCTTTTTGCTTTTTTGGATCCTAATAAACCACTCAAATCATTCAACTACAAAACTCTTGTAGATAATTTCAAGAAATTATTAATCCCAAAGAAGAGTATTGTTGTTTCTTATCACCATTTTCTGAACATTTTTCAAAAAGTTCGCCAGTCGATTTCAGAGTTTGTAGCTGACCTCAGGCGCGATATGTCAAATTGTTCGAACCCTGCCTGTAAACAGTTGGTACCAATTGCCGATGTTTTCTTATGTGCACAATTTATCAGAGGGTTAAGGGACGATAGGCTTAGAGAAAATATTTTACAGCCAGACAAAACAATTTTGATGAAATCCATGAGAAAGCTATTGCTCTTGAAGCATCAAAAATCGAGAGCAAAGAATTTATCAACATGCCAGTTCCAGTCAATCTCTTTTCGATTCCACTGACATCAACAAAATTACAAAGTCCTCCAGACAGTTCAGATCCCGCCAGAGTTCTGCCAGTTGTTCTCCGAGTCCATACCCCAATAAATCGCGTTCCCGGCAGTTTAAGCCTAACTTAAAGCCCTAGGAATTGAAAATCTTTGTCTTAGGTGCGGTAGAGACAACCATACTAACTCAAACTGCAAAGTAAACAAATCAAAACCTCACTGTAATGAATGTTTGAAATGTGGACATGTTTCTAGGGTATGCATAACCACGCTGATGTCAAATTCACGAAAAAGTAACAACTCTAATTCAACCAATACTCTATAGAATCGATCTCCGACGACAACTATTCCTGCAGCGAATCGTCAGCTTATGGATTACACAAAATCGAAACAATCAACCAGAACTTCAGTGTCGTCGACTTGTTCGAAATGGGCTGAGATTCAGACAAATACATAGCCTCTGTCGACTTGAATGGGAAATCTCAACGCTTTGAAGTAGACAGCGGAGCGAAATTTTCTCTTCTTGCAAAGAACGACTTCGACAACCTGAATTTGAACATCCCTGTTTGAACCATCAAATGTGGCTTTTCGATCTTATTCTGGTGACATCATCACACCAGGTCTTAATCACTGTCGCATACAAGGGAAAATGGTTCATAGGTGAACTTCACATTGTACCCGCAGGTCATGATGCACTCCTGGGTCGACAATGGATCCAGGGGCCTGGGTATTGAACTTTGTCAGGTTGATGCCAAAATGAATCGACCAGCTACAGCAGAACTCCAGATTCAACCGCCCAATTCAGTTGAGGAAATCTTCGAAAAATTTGCACCAATTTTTGAACCGAAAATCGGATGCGTTCCAGACTTTACAGTGTCTCTACCTCTGTGATCAGGAGCAAAGCCAATTTTTAGTTGGGAATGTAACGTTCCCTATGCCTTCTCCCTATGTCTTCTCGACAGGGTCAACCACGAATTGGACACACTCGAAGCTGATGGAATCATCACGCCCGTTGCAACCAGTGATTGGGGATCGCCCCTAGTTGGTATACCCAAAGCAGAAGGCGGTGTTCGTCTCTGTGTCGACTACAAATGTGGGGTCGATGAGCGAATTGTCCAGTCCAACCATCCAATTCGAAAAATCGATGACGTACTCAATATTTTACGTGGATCCCACTTCTTTTGCAAACTTGACCTCTACAAAGCACACCTGCACCTCAAGGTCAACGAGGATTCGAGCATAATCCAAACAATGTCAACGCACCGCGGTACATATCGTGTCAATCGCCTCAGTTTCGGGATCAAGACGGCTCCATCCGAATTCAACCGAATCCTTGCAAAGATCTTGAAGGGTTTACCGAAAACTGAAGCGTATATTATCTGCCATGGTTCCACCATTGAAGAATGCAGAAGCAACCTTCAAGCCTGCCTTCAACGTCTCTCTGACTTCGACCTACACGTCAGAAAGCGGAAGTGCTCTTTCTTTAAAGAAAAAATCGAATACCTGGGACGAGTGGTGGAGTTCAATAGAATCAGCAAATCTCCGGCCAAAATTAAAGCCATCCAGGAAATGCCCCGCCCTTCAAACGTCGAGGAAGTAAGACGTTTCTTGGGGCTAGTCATATTATTCTAGATTCTTTCCAGACACATCGACTCTCACTTCACCCTTTCGACGCCTGTTGCGGAAACGTATCAAATGGGAATGGACTTCTAAATGTGAAACAGCTTTTCTAAAAATCAAAGCTGAGCTCTGTAGTGACCGGGTACTCGTACCCTTCTACCCAGAACTACCATTAGTCCTCACCACAGACGCCTCACCTACAGGACTAGCTGCTGTCCTCAGCCATACGATCCAGGGAGCTGAGAGACCCATTGCCTACGCCTCGCGTTCACTCACTGCTGCTGAGTGCAACTACAGTCAACTAGACCGTGAAGCACTTGCCATAATATTTGGTGTTTCACACTTCTATTATTACTTATTTGGGACTTAATTCCAGCTAGTTACGGATAACCAACCAATCTCTTGAATCTTCAGACATGACAAGGCTCTTCCTCAAATGACTTTAGCACGCCTGTTCCGATATGCTTCATATCTTTCAGGTTTCAACTACAAATTGAAATTCAAGAAGGACATTGAAAACAAAAATGTAGACTGTCTATCAAGAGCTTCTCTCAAAAACGTCCGTGCATCTACTGGAAAGGCCATGGGTGAAGAGGTAAATTAAATTTGCGCTCAAGTGATTTTCAGATTTTAAGTCATGAAATCACAGCTGAAAATATCAGAACCAAAACTGAGAAAGACCCAGAGCTCTCAAAGATCATGCACAACCTTCTAACCAGCTCAATTGACTCAAAATTTATATTAGTCTTTCAAGGAAACCGGGTCTATGTCCCAACCCTCGATTCAGGTTCAGGTTCGATTGGGTTTCAGGTCCAAGATCCTCGATGAACTTCATGAAACACTTCTTGGAATAACCAAGATGAAGCAGCTTGCACGCCGCAACATCTATTGGCCAAATGTCGATAAAGATATTGAACATCTTGTAAGAAGATGCAAAAATTGTACTCTAAGCCGACCAAACCCACCGAAAGCCACAGTTCACCCTTGGGACCCCCCTAAAGAAAATTGGGAAATGGTACATATAGCCTTGAAGGCTGGGCCGTTTCAAGGATTCAACTTCCTTGTATGCATTGACGCCAGATCAAAATGGGCTGAGGTAAAGATACTGAAGGACGCACCATCCAGCTCAAACAGCATTCAATTGCTTGAACAAATTTTCGCTTCTCACGGATACCCAAGAGTTCTTGTATCTGACAATGCTGCAATCTTTCAGAGTGACACTTTCCACGCTTCCTGCAAAGCATGCTGAATTTTCAAAAATTCATCTCACCAGGCCATCCAGCAACCAATGGTCAGCAGAGCGCTCAGTTCAAACGTTGAAGAACCGTCTCAAAGCCTCCTCTACTGAGAACATCCCAATGCCACAAAAAGTTCAAAACATTCTGATGCGGTGTCGGGCAACTCCTCTCGCCTGCAGTCAATCTCCTGCCGAACTTTATCTGGAAGTTGAGAAGCCAAATAGAAGTGATCTTCCCTTACCGACATCAAGCCTCGAAATCTGATGCTCCACTGGCACGTTCTTTTCACGAGGGGGAGAGGGTACAAGTCCGTCTGTTCATCAACAACAAGAACGTTTGGCAGTTTGGGGAAATAAAGAAAAAGCTGGGAACACGGCATTATCTAGTTTCTCTCGACACATCAGGACGGTTGCTAAAACGTCATATTGACCAACTATGATCCACTTTGGTGCCAAGACCTAAGACTGTCACATTTGGACCAATTCAGACATACATCATTCCAATGGCTCCAAAACCTCAGTATCCTCGAAATGTCAAATCAAGATCCGCCTGCGACTCCTACTAGATCAACAATTCTAGATTCCGGGTTATATCCCAATCTTGCTAACACTCCTGTTCCAGAAGCCCAAGGAAGACCACAATGACAAAGATGTTTACCATCTCGTTTTTAAGGACTTTGTGCTCTATTGAACAAAATTGTGTGCTTTAAAATAGTGGGGGAGACTGTAATGTCCTAACTATTTAACAGGTGTCAGCTGATCTGATAATTCATAACAGTTCCAAGTTGTACATATTTTCCAAGTTGTTTACAAATATTCATGTCATTACACAGTTTGTTTTTCAGTCCAAAATGTGTGCATTATTTTTATATTATTTTATATTCTTTTGATATTTAAAGACATTTTAAAACCAAAATTCACCTAAAATCTTCAAAGCTTAATTTTTTACAGGTAGCCAAAGTTAAGAGTTTCAGGGTTAGTGACAAAGGACGGTCATGACATTTTCAAGGTTTATTAATTTAAATATGTAGCCTAGTTTAAACTCTCATTGAACTCTATATATTTATAATCTTACTTGGGAAAGTTTTTTGAACATAAATAATAATAATTCTTTGATCTAAATATGATTTAATGTTAATAAAAAGTTCAATGACATAAATTTAAACGATTAAAAATGTTTACTCTCCGGACATGAAAATTGTGATTTTGCTTCTACATGCAAAATCAACATGTACCAGATATTCTGACTTTCCCTGCTCGCCTTTTTCTCATGAATTCTATTTTATGAAATTATTTTTATATCCCAAAAATATTTTATAAATTATCCTAGTGTTTTATCAGCGATTAAAACCCTCTATAACATAAGACAATTAATTATAAAGTTTTACAATACTTTTACAGTTACTCAGGGTTATTAACAATTAATCAAATATGTTTCTTAATCAAAATTTGCAACTAATCGTTTTTCTGATTCCATTTGATGTCGTAGACCAAGCCTTGTCTTCTCGTGTGCATTGAAGGCGCCTGTAACAGCCGACGCAGCGGCAGATTTTTATCGTAGCCACCCACGCCGCTCAGGTGGTGCTCAAGAGGTACTGCTCGCCGCTCGTACCCGAGGCCTTATTCTACTTCCATTGATAATTTTTACACTCTGTTCTGCGGGTCATGACACAAAAGTAGGAACCAGAAATATCACACAATAAAATCGGCGAGAGAATGTTATTTATTTTAAAATTATAATACTAGTACCGTATGTTAAGTAGTACATTAATACAAACGTGGAAGAATAAGAAACGGATATTTTCTATTCAGAATGAGTGTATTATTGTTATTGCCCGACAACATTTTAAGAACACACAACTTGGGAGGCCTGGTCCATCTCTGAGGAACACGTTTCCAAGGTGGTGCTCTGCGTTTTTTGTTAGTTATACTCCTCCATAATTCCTATAATTGTACCTCGGTATGACAGGGTAATAATAAGTCATGTAAACAGAACTTTTTATTGGCCGAAAAGGTTTTCATTCATCCACACTCGGACGGGTGCCCAATCGGTCGATGTTGAGGTGCCCACATCTGATATGTGGATTGGCTCTGGCTGTGAAATTCATTTGGCTTATTAGCACCCATTAGCCACTTTTGAAGTACAATTACGGATGATCCAAGTCATTAAGTGATATTCACTATTTATTCTCGTGTTAGATCTTCTCTTCTTTTGAGGAATATTACTGGCTATTTAAATTTAGTCTCATTTAAAAGTGATTCATTAGTTGGGGGTCGGGGTAGTTTAAGTTTCAGGAGGACTTCATTTATGAATAAATTAACAGTTGAATATTGAGATTAATATTTTTAAATTGTTGTGTTTGAAGGATGCATTGGCCCCTGCTGAGAGACAACTGCCATCTGCTACAGAGATTCTGGTGGAGATGTACAAGAGACAACAAGATTCAAACACAAACACAGACATCCCTCAACAGTCCGACCAAGTCTAGTCTTGTATGGACACTTGAATAGTATAGTTATATGAAATATATTGGATAAATTATTAGTTTACATTGCATAAAAGTTGGTTTTATTTTCCTAGTAAAAGTTAAATGCAAGGGACAATGCATTTATATCCTTTTGTACTTGTCAAACAACGCTGATCTAATAATATTTATTGTTCATATGTAATCGTCACAGTATAGAAAAGCCATTACTAATTTCTGGTTTGCATTCCTAAAATCCGGATACGATTTGCCTGAATTCTTTTTTATATTTTGTGTGCGTTTTTGCATCCTGTGTGTTCAATAGGTGTACAATTAAATCTAAGTCTTAGTTAAGAAGTTATTTTTGGTTCATTTTCCGACTTGTGATAACCGGAATCTATGTTTAAAAACGGTATCAGGAAACTGACACATCCTTTCTCCCTTTTAACCCATTTTAATGAATAAATTATTATTTATTTACTATATATAGAATTTAAAGTAAGGTAGAATGTACAGAAAATCTTCTACAAAAATTGTTTTCCGAAATGTCTGCCCAAATGCCATGTTTGGAGACACTACAGAATCCTCTGCTACATACAGTGGTTTTAAGAGGGGAAATGCCCCCTCCTCCCCCCAGGGTTAAGAGGCAACGTAGTTCAAATATCCTCTTGGTCAATGCTAACTTGACCTGGATATCACTTTGTAACAACATTTATCAGTAAAAAAGAGAGAAAATGGGGTACTTTGGTATTATACGGATGCCACTATTTTTGGAGGTTAATTGTTACCGGATACAAAGGATAACTACATAATTCGAAAAAACGTACTTTTAATGACTTACTGTACAAATTTTACATCATTCTGATGAGCGGTCTTTGTGTTGTGCCTCCCAAAAGACAGCGATGTCCGCTAGGATCGTGTTGAATGCGTCGCCGCCGCTAGCAGCCACACCCGATCGCCACATGTACTCCGCCAAATATACAGCGCGCTGCGGCAGTTATGTTAGGATGGGTTATCATAAAAATACGTACGGTTTCCTCTTCATTTCGAGGTAAATCCCACACCAAAAGAACGTCACTCATTATGAAAACAAATGTAACGCAGTGGACGGCGATAAATCACTCATGACACTGGCCCAGATACAGGCGGTGACAGGTGATGCGCGCGCTCCGGTCAACGACCTGACCTTGGCCTATTTGGAGGGGGTTTGGCGGCCTGAAGTATGACTCATCAGGTATCATTCGATTCGTAACAAAACAAGGAAAGTCCTACTATCATTTGTATGATAACCCATCCTAACATAACTGCCGCAGCGCGCTGTATAAGGGTGGCATCCGTATAATACCAAAGTACCGAAAATGGTAATTGTTGTATTCCTGATAAGAATAATATTGGACAACGTACTGTGTTTACCATTAAATGAAAATTTCAGTTTTCTCCCCAACCAGTAATCGTAGAATAATAATTCAAAGTACTGAATTATTTAGTTTTTTAAGCTCTTTTTAATGGCGATAAGTAATCTTTTTTAACATTTATGGTTTGTTATAAAAAATAAAAGACACTGAATTTTTGATGTTACAAGTCCTGTAATTTCTCAACTTTTCAGAAATATGCGGGTGGTGTCATTTTTTTGGAAACCTAAAGCTCTAAAAACTACTCAAGTTTAATCAAAATCGTAGAGCCTTTTTTGAGAAATTTGGATTTTTCATGCTTTTTAGCGGTTTTGGGGGGATAATTACCCTTAAAAATCAAAAATTCAAAATAATGAAAAAACGCCTGGAGATATCGTAGATTAGTACATGCATACCAAATTTCATCAAAATTGGTCCACTGGTGTCGTCTCTAGCTCTGTACACATCCATACAGATAGACAGAACGATACACAGATATCACGTAAAAATGACTTTTGGATTCAGGGAGGACCAAAACAAATATTTCCACTAACAACGGAATTTCTAAAATTTTTAACGAAAACAATACTTTCTCCATACTGTATACTATGTATAGGGGGAGAAAGTAAAAAGCAAATTTGGAGATGCATTTGATGGGATGCATCAGATGGGAAATCTGTTATTCTAAATTTAGAAGACTTTCACAATCTCCCATCGTAATGCATATCAAAATGTTCATTCCATAAATATTTACTTATAAAAGTATTCCCAAATGTTTTTGGTAACAAGTTGATTATTAAAAGTTGATGTGTATACAATCTGTGGTTAAACTAGTTAAAGCCATTTGTCTCATTT
This sequence comes from Allygus modestus, assembly GCA_963675035.1. Taxonomy (NCBI): domain Eukaryota; kingdom Metazoa; phylum Arthropoda; class Insecta; order Hemiptera; family Cicadellidae; genus Allygus; species Allygus modestus. The sequence goes on along the minus strand of OY776111.1, from coordinate 178,479,759 downwards.
AATCATCTAAAGAAATAGATTCACAATTTTGAACAAATGACCATTGCAACTTTTAAGGGCCAATGGAGTGAATCCTCAATGTATTTAAGTATATCTGTCAAACGATGTTTAAATTGAAAGTTTGTAATGATAAAGAATTATTTTCATTCTTGCATTGATTAATTTTATGCATATTGATACATGGAATACATTGATACAGGATTTCAAATTATGATTCACAATTGAAACCAGTAAAATTTGGCATCCCACAAGGTTCAATATTAGGACCACTCCTTTTCATATGCTATCTAAAAAACATCTCCTTATCATTATCAAACACTGGAAAAAGTAATATAAGTCTATATGCTGATGATACAAACCTTAAAATCTCAGATAAAACAAGAGAACAAGTTGAAATTTTATCATTCATAGAAAGTATTGTCCAATTCTTCCAAAATCACAATCTAGGGCTGAACATTGAAAAAACTAATTACCTTTCATTTAAAACAGCTCAGTCACAAACCACTACAGAACCAATGGTTTTGATTGATTCTAAACCCATTGAACTTATTCACAGCACTAAATGTCATGGTCTGTTGATCGATAGTAACCTAAATTGGAATGAACATGTAGGCAAAATTGTATCAAAAATTAATTCAGGATTGTATGCCTTAAGAAAAATGGCATGTTTATGCAGTGAATCGACTCTCAAATTGATATACCATTCTTACATACATTATCACATTTCATTTGGAATCTGTCTTTACGGATCCACTAGGAAAGATAACCTTGATAAAATTCTTAAACAGCAAAAGAAAGCAATTCGAATTACTAAAAACCTTCACCACGATGTATCTTGTAGGGAACATTTAAAAAAAAAAAAATTTAACTGTATATGGTCGATATATTTTTGACACTGTTATGGTATACAAAAATTTAAATATTTACAACACGCCAATGGGTAATTCAATAGTACATTCACACAATTCGAGAAAGAAATCAGAAATCACACCCACTCATCATAGGTTACAATTCTATACCAAAAAAACGTCCTATGCAGGTGCAAAGTTCTACAAAAAGTTGCCTGGAGAATTGAAAAAAGAAAAAAATACAAGTAAATTTAAGAATAAGTTAAAAAAAATATATCATCTCAAACACTATTTATTCTATTGATGAATTCTTTAATTTATAAGAAGATGATAATGTAAAATAATAATTTAATGAATAACGTAGAAAATTGATTATGATGTAGTCACTATTCATAAGTACACCACTGTACTGTTTTGATGAATAAAGATTATTTTGTTTTGATTTGATTTGGAAGAATCATGATATGTACACTTAGGAGCTATGATTGGTTTTTCTTATGATAATACGCCAAATGTCTTATAGCGGCTTTCCCATTGGAATTTTAAATATAGATTCAAAGCCAACCAACGAATGTGGCGTGACTGTGATGAGGCCAGTCACTACGTTCACTTAAAAACTTAAAAAGTTATGAAAAACAACAGAAAATTTCAGTGATCATTTGTTGTAGGTGCGGCATAATTTGAAACTATTCAGACCCTAATCGTGCTCAGGATGTATCATAAGTAAGTAAACAGACAAAGAGTGTTGCTAATTTTAGGTAATTACCTTTTTAGGGTCATTTACTGGTCTTAAGGTAATTTTAGGGCAATGGAATTTGTAGTGTAAAATAAAAAGCACTCTTATAATATAAATTTTGTTGTTTTGGCGCTATAAAATGGGTTTTTTAGGAATTTAAATATATACATCAATCTGACAACACCCAAAATTCAACTACCAAAAATATGTATGTATGTATATATGTACTTGTAAATTAAAAGTATTAACATGGTCACAATCACAATTATATGGACTTTGTCATTCACATAGACCAGCGACGCATCTTTGCATCGAGTGTTTTTCCCGATAGACCGCCGATGCATATTTGCGTCGGCTGGTCATGTTGAAATAGACTGACGACGCACATTTGTGTCAGTGTTCCATTGTTACAAAAGTGTATTTATTAGCAACGGTCTATTTTAAAGCCCTGATCTCTTTGTATCAGTCTAGAGGGATATGCATTGCTTGGTCTGTGGGTATAACGATTGGTGACGTCACATCACAATTGGCAGAACTGTTGTTTACATTGTCATTTTTGTTGCATCAGTGGACAACAAAAACACACTGGCTAACCTAGCTCACATGGCTAACTTTACAGTTTTTGGATGTGCTTTAGTGGTGTTTGTTTGATTATTGTGCAGAACATTAACAATGAAACGGAATAGGCCAACAAATGAGCAAATTTACAACAACACAAATACGCGTCACTCGGTCTATTAACCCTTTGAGTGCTAAGCTTCTGAAAGGAGTAGTTGAATCCATGATGTTTTGTTGATTTTTTAAATATATTGAATGCCTGAACAGTTAAAATTAGTAAAAATGTGCTTCCGCTAGACACACACAGTAAAGGATAGGTAAAAAGTAGCAAAACACCTGATCAGATGTGCAACTCACAAAGAATCTACCCATCCCGTCAGCTTGGACCCGAGCTGTCCACCGTTTGCTTAAGGTCCGCCCTCCCCTTCAACTCTGCCACAGACAGGTGAACTCTCCATGAGTTGCACATAAAAACCACCGACTGTGACGGGATTCGAACCCTCGATCCTTCCCCGGCCGGGAAGGTAATGCCTTAGACCGCACAGCCACTGATCATACTAGCAGCTGCAGTGGATCAGTTGGTATTATAGAGACTAGGCGCTGGACGAGGTAGTTCAGTTCGTGTCTACCAGGTTTCACCACATGTCAGACTCTGACTGCAGACTGAGCGCCTAACGGTACAATCGCTTATGAAGCAGTAACAGTGTTTATTGATAACAGATTCAAAAGACGATATATCGGTCCATAGCACTGAAAGGGTTAAACAAAAATACAATATATTTTACTATTTTCCATTGAATAGATTGACTGACACATATATGCATTATTTTTAAAATTTCTCAAAAAAAACAATTGTTATTGTTTACAAATGCATTTCTCTCATGGTCTGTTGTTCATATTATTCCTGTATCTCCCGGTCTGTTTTCAACATTCAGTTTATTTCTTTTAGTCTGTGAGAGTGACCGGACCGATGTAAACATGTGTCACTCGGTAGTGAACGTGTTAAAAGAGATATATATAGCATGGCTATCCTATCCTATTCTGTATTAGAAGAACAATGCATGGAGTCACAAGGTAAATGACGTTTTTATATATATAAAATTGAGAAACGTGTTATTTGTCCAAACTTGGGTGGCACATGATATTGAGAAGAACCTAAATAGTGCAAATGCTGGGTTTATTTCTAGGTTAATTAAATGTCAGATTATTAGATTTACAGCTGAAATAAGAAATATTTTTAACTGTCTCTGTTTTAGCGAATTTCCCATGTAGGGAAGAAGCTACTACCGTAGGTCTCATGGTAAGACTTAAGCCCGAGACCATGATAACTTTTTGTTTTGAGGTCCCCAGATGCCAAAAACACCATTCGTTCAAATTGTTATATATACAGGGTGATTGGTACTTGGTGTGACAAAATTTGTTGGGTGATAACATGGACTAAATAGAGTCTAAATGTCCAATTAGTTTTGTTTAACTTAAAGTGGTATCTTATCTATGAATTTTATAATTATTTTCTCAAAAAACTGGTCTTTCCATGAAAAAGTTTAAATTTTTCAATTTTCCTTTCATCTGATGACGGTGTTGACAGCATTTTCTGAAAGCTGGTAAAATTTAGATTTAGTTAAGTTGGTTTTGTACTTGTCAGTCATTATTTTATGACAGTTGTGGCGTTTAAGACTAAAAACAAGGGTTTGTGTAAAAAACTTACGATATTTTCAAAAAATAATGATAGTGTTATTTTATAATTTTATAAAATGTCAAATGCCACAAAAAACTTCTCCATATTCTAAGCTGTAATTTAATACCAATAATTGTTATTTTCTGTGGAATTATGTTGGTACAAAACAAACTACAAGTTAGAAAAACACGGGAAACAGAAAGGATAGTTATAAAAAAAAACCTCTCACCTTTAAAAAATACTTTATAAATCACTCATCAAAACAGCACTCTAAAAAAACAACACCAAAAAAACTATTTAATTTCATTTTCAAACTGCCTGCCTCCTTTTCTAATGCAGGCCCTTGCACGTTTCCTCATTGCTCTCACTGTGACGTTAAATGACAGTTTGTCTCGGACAGTTTGTGCAGCTTCGATGATTCTGTTCGTCAACTCCTCCACAGAGTCTACGGGCAAAGAATAAACAATATCTTTCATTGTTCCCCACACGAAAAAGTCCAAGGGGGAGAGGTCAGGAGACCGGGCTGGCCAAGCTACAGGCCCTCCGCGCCCTACCCACGTTGGATAGTTTAGTGATAACCAGTCGCACACGTCGTTAGTGAAGTGTGGAGGCGCTCCATCCTGCTGAAAGATGATACTATCTCTTTGACGACGGTCGAGATTGAGTCCATCTAGAAGGTTGGGCAGGTCATGTTGGAGGAAATTCAAATAATCAACGCCATTTAGGTTTTCTGGAAAAAAGTGTGGCCCTACAAGTTGGTTTCCAATGATTCCGCTCCAAACATTGACATGAAATCTTCTTTGGTGTGAACTTTCACGAATCACTCTAGGATTTTCTTGCTCCCAGTGATGCATATTGTGAATGTTAAAAACGCCATCCCTAGTAAATTTGGATTCATCGGTGTACAGAATATTTTTCAAGAACTGTTCCTGTTCAATGTCAGCATTTAAAAGCCAACGACAAAACAGTATTCTCGGTGCATAGTCTTGAGGCTCCAAAGCATGAACCTGAGTGAAGTGGTAAGGATGGAACTGATTTTCATGTAAAATGCTCAATACTTTCCACTGGGAAACTCCGACCTCACTGGCGAGCTGTCGGGAACTGATTTGAGGATTGTCCTCAACCATATTTAAAACTAATTCATCCACATTTACATTTTGACGGGCAGGACCTACCTCGCTTGGCTGTTTATAAACAGTGCCTCTTTCCAATAAACGTTGATGTAATCTGGAAAACACTGCGGGACTAGGAACTCGTCGCTCAGGGTACCGGACATGGTATTCTCTTTGAGCAGCTCGAGCATAGCATTTCCGTCGCAGAAACCGTAAACATAATGCATTTCTGTATACTCACGCACTGTGTACTCCATGATAGTTTTCACCAAACTGGATCAATAAATTGCTTAAACTGTGTTTTGCAAGGTACAAGGTAAACTATCTCATAGATAGATAGATAGATAGATTGTGTATGATAATGTGATAACTGCTGAGGAATTGGTTCTGATAACAATCCTTAAGAATTTCTTATCTTTAAAGAATGAAAACAGAACGTGGACAGTTCAGAAAGTAAAATACAATTTTTGCTTTATTTGTTTTTGATTTTTTTAATAGTGTTCATTCCATTAAAAAGCAATAATAACTTGGACAGGATCACTAGAAGCAAATAGCTTATTTACTTTTTATTACTGGTTTCTGTTAACCCGTGTTTTTTTACGTAAAAATTTGTTTTCTTCCGACATACTCCAAATAAATAAAAGAATTATTGGTATTACATTAAAGCTAATAAAATTGGGAAGTTCTTTAGGCTATTTGACATTTTATAACTTATTGAAATAACCAAATTATTATTAGTTAACAGTACTGTTAGTTTTTTACAAAAATGATTTTTGAAGTTTAAGACGCCACTACTTTTATAAAATAATGACTATCAAGTACAAAACCATTTTAACTAAGTCAAAATTTCACCAGCTTTCAGAAAATAATATTCATGTCGTCATCAGATAAAAATAAAATTGAAAAGTTTAAGCTTTTTCATGGCAACATCAGTTTTTTCTAAAACAAATTTATAACATTTACAGCTAAGAGACCACTTTGAGATAAAATAAACGGTATCAGGAAACTGACACATACTTTCTCCCTTTTAGCCCAACTTTAATGAATAAATTACTTTTTATTTACTAAATATAGAATACAAAACATGGTCGAATGTACAGAAAATCTTGTAAACAAGTTGTTTTAAAAAACATCCACCCAAATCCCTGCTTTGGAGGCACTACAGAATCCATTGCTACACTCGTGGTTTTAAGAGGGGAAATGCCCCCTATTCCCCCCCCGGGTTATTAAGGGGCAACATATTTCGAATTAACTCTGTTGGTCAATGCTAAATTGACAAGCATATCATGTTTGAATGAAATTGATCAGTAAATAAGACAGAAATAGTAATTTTTGTATTCCCCATAAGAATAACATTGGACAACGTACTGCGTTTACCGCTAAATGAAAATTTCAATTTTCTCCGAAACCAGCAATCGTAGAACAGTAATTCAAAATACTAAATTATTTAGTTTTTAGAGCTCTTTTTAATGGTTAATAGTAATATTTTTTAATATTTATGTTTTTTATGAAAAATCCAAAAAACTGAATTTTGGATGTTTTAAGTCCTGTAATTTCTGAACCCGAATTTTTACAGAAATGCGGGTGGTGTCATTTTGTTGCAAACCTAAAGTTCTACAAACCACGAAAGTTTAATCGAAATCGTTAGAGCCGTTTTTGAGAAATTTTGATTTTTCATGTTTTTTGGCGGTTTTTGGGGGATAATTACCCTTAAAAATCAAAAATTCAAAAAAATGAAAAAAACGCCTGGAGATATCGTGGATTAGTACCTACATACCAAATTTCATCAAAATCGGTCCATAGGTTAGGGCTCTAGCTCTGTACACATCCACACAGACACACACACACACACACACACACACACGGACACACACACACACACACAGACAGACATCACGTAAAAACCACTTTTTTGGGTTCAGGGAGCACCAAAACGAATATTTCCACTAACAACTCAAATTCGAAAATTCTGACGAAAACAATACTTTCTCCATATACTACGTATAAGGGGGAGAAAGTAAAAAAAGAATTGTGTATTTAGACTCCATTTACTCCATATTATCACCCAAAAAATTTTGTCACACCAAGTACCAATCACCCTGTATATATATATGTGTCCGTAAGCACGATAACTCTCGTAAAAAGGTCCGATCTTAATAAAATTTGGTACAAATATGTACAGTACCATTTATTTGAACGAGTTCGAAAACCAGACAAATCGCACCATCCGAAGGGGGGTTTTGTACCCCAAAAATAGGTTTTTGGAGTTATCACATGTAATTACCATTTAAATCAAATTTTAATTTATACCATTGAATTCAGCTTAAAAAAACAAACAATTTGGTATTTTGATCATTGCTCTACGTCAATTGGTTACTGAGATATTAAAAGTGCTAAACACAGTACGTTGTCCAAAGTTATTCTTATGGAGAAAAAGAAAAATTGTCTATCTCGGGTATTTATGAACATAAACTGACGAAACTTCGTATATCGCTTCATCTGGTTGTGGTTTGTTGTTGTTTGAACAAAAAACTAATTTTTCGCCTATGGTTCCCGTAGCAGCAAACCTAGGTACTAGGTCCCCATGTTATTCTTATGGAGAATAATAAAAATGTTATATATCGCTTATTTATGAATGTATATGGATGAAACTTGGTATGTGACTTCACTTAGATGATTTCTATTGATATTTTCATAAAAACCCATTATTTTGTGTTCCTTGTTGCAGCAAACCTGCATACTCATCCGTAATGTTATTCTAATGGAGAATAATGAATATTTTAAATACCGCTTATTTATGAATATATTTCTTATGAATTCTGGTAAGAGGCTTAATGTGTTATTAAGACATATATATTCATTGGAAATTCGCTGAGTACGCAGGTTTGCTGCGATGGGGGTATTTACTTTCTCCCCCCCTATTCACAGTATAAGGAGAGAGTATTGTTTTCGTCAACATTTTTGAATTTGAGTTGTTGGTGGAAATATTCGTTTTGGTGCTCCCTGAACCCAAAAAAGTGATTTTTGCATGACGTGTGTGTCCATGTGTGAGTGGGTGTGTGATTGTGTACAAAGCTAGAGGCGACACCAATAGTCCAACTTTTATGAAATCTGGTACGTAGGAGATATCTCGGTTTTTTTAAATATTTTTAAGGGTAATCAAAAAACATGAAAATTCAAATATCTCAAAAACGGCTCAAACGATTTTGATTAAAATTTAGTGGTTTGTAGTCTTAGGTTTTAAATTAAATTTCACCAATCACATTTCTGGGAAAATTCAGGTTTGGAGATCACAGGACTTAAAATGTTCCAAAATTTAGTTTTTTTTTTACTTTTTCCCCCTTTTCATTGTATATGGACAATGTATTGTTTTCGTAACAATTTTTGAATTTTAGTTGTTAGTGAAAATATTCGTTTTGGTACTCCCTGAATCCAAAAAAGTGATTTTTACGTGATGTCTGTGTGTCTTCTGTCTGTATGGATGTACAGAGCTAGACACGACATCAGTGGCCTGATTTTGATGAAATTTTGTATTTATGTACTAATCTAAAATATCTGCGGGCGTTTTGAATTTTTTATTTTAATTTGATCACTTCAAAACTGCTAAAAAAACATGAAAAATCCAAATTTCTCAAAAACGGCTCTGAAGATTTTAATTACACTTAAGTAGTTTGTAGAGCTTTAGGTTTCCAACAAAATTACACCACCCGCATTTCTGAAACAATTCGGGTTCGGAAATTACAGGACTTAAAACATTAAAAATTGAGGTTTTTAGCGAATTTCCCCTTTAGGGAAGAAACTATTACAATAGGTCTCATGGTAAGACTTAAGCCCGAGACCATGATAACGTTTTGTTTTTAGGTCCCCAGATGTCAAAAACAATATTCGTTCAAATTTATATTTATGTATATATATATACATGGTGTATGTGTGCCCGTGAATATATATATATGTGTGTGTGTGTGTGTGTCTGTGAATGCGATAACTTGAGTAAAAAACCTTCGATTTAGATGAAATTTGGCTCAAATGTGTAACATGACATTCATGACGTTAATTTCAAAAACCAGAAAAATCGGACTATGGGAAGGGGGGTTTATGGGGGTTTTAAATCTTCCAAAAATCAGTTTTTTGCATTTTTCACCATAAAATTTTTAAAAATCTTAATTTTGGTTTTGACTTTTGACCATATTATAGAGCTTGGAAAAAACAAATAATATAGTTTTTTGAATTATTAACCTAGGTTGAGTGGTTGCGGAGAAACTCCTAAAAACCTTCTCATAAAATCTCCCATGTTAATCTTATAGGAAAAAGGTTTTTGGTTTTTCCTCAGTTCATTTCAATGTAAACTTCATATTTGCTTTTACCAATCAGTTCAGCTCCACAAAACAATAATTTTGGTGTTTAAATTATGATTCTACGTCCAACTGTTGCAGAGCTATTCAAAGTGCTAAGCACAGTTCGTTGTCCTATGTTATCCTTATGGAGAATAAATAAAATTTGATATATCGATTATTTATGAATGTATATTGATGAAACTTGGTATGTGGCTTCACGTAGTTCTGGTATATTGGTATTTGCACAAAAAAATGAATTTTTGTTGATTATCCTCGCAGCAGCAAACCTGCGTACTCAGCCCCCATGTTATTCTTATGAAGAATAAGTCAAATGTATGTGTTCCTTTAATTATGAACATAAATTAATAAAACTTGGTATGTGGCTTCACCTTGTTGAGTTATATTGATGTGTATAAAACCCATTTTTTTACCTTGTTGCAGCAAACTTGGTTACTCAGCCCCAATGTTATTCTTATGGAGAATAATTAAAATGTTATATAGCGTTTATTTATGATTGAATATTGATGAAACTTGGTATGTGGCTTCGCCTAGTTAAATTCTATTTATATTTACATAAAATACAATTGTTTGTGTTCCTTGTTTCAGCAAACCTACGTACTCATCACCAATTTTATTCTTATGGAGAATAATTAAAATTGCACATATCGCTTATATGTGAATGTTTTAGCGAATTTCCCCTATAGGGAAGAAGCTATTACCGTAGTTGGCATGGTAAGACCTAGGCCCGGAACCATGATAACTTTTCGTTTTGAGGTCCCCAGACCCCAAAAACACCATTCGTTCTAAACTGTATATATATCTATATATATATATATATATGTGTGTGTGTCCGTGACCACGATAAATCTCGTAAAAATGATCCGATTTTGATGAAATTTGGTATAAACGTGTAAAGCAACATTTATGAATTTAAGTTCGAAAACCAGCCAGATAGCGCCTTCTGAAGGGGTATTTTGGGGGGTTTTGTACCCCAAAAATGGGTTTTTTTAATTTTTTACATATAATTTTGGAAATAGTCAAATATTAGATTTTACCATTGGATTCAGCTTAAAAAACACACAATTTGGTTTTCTGATCATTCCTCTACGTCAATTGGTTACCGAGATATTGAAAGTGCTAACTAAACACAGTACGTTGTCTAATGTTATTCTTATGGAGGAAAAGAAACATTTTATATCTCGCTTATTTATGAACATATATTGACGAAACTTGGTATACGGCTTCATCTGGTTGTGTTCTATTGTTATTTGCTCAAACAAATTTTTTGCCAAGGGCTCCCGTAGCAGCAATTCTGCATACTCAGCCCCCATGTTATTCTTATGGAGAATAATTAAGTGCTAGGTCTCCCTTAATTATGAACATAAATGAATCAAAACTGGTATACGACTTCTCCTAGTTGAGTTATATTGATAACAGCATAAAAACCCATTTTTTGTGTTCCTTGTTGCAGCAAACCTGCGTTAGCATCCCCAATGTTATTCTTATGGAGAATAATTGTATATATCGCTTATTTGTGAATATATTTTTATGAAACTTGGTAAGTGGATTTATGTAGTATTAAGACATTTACGTCTCCATTGGAAATTCGCTGAGTATGCAGGTTTGCTGCGACGGGGGTATTTATGAAACTTGGTATGCGGCTTTATGTGGTATTAAGACATATATTATGCATTGGAAATTCGCTGAGTACGCAGGTTTGCTGGACGGGGTATTTTATTTGTTATAACACACCATAAATGTAAACAAGATTACTTATCACCATTAAAAACAGCTTAAAAAACTAAATAATTCAGTACTTTGAATTATTATTTTACGATTACTGGTTGCGGAGAATATTGAAATTTTAATGCAGCGGTAAACGCAGTACGTTGTCCAATGTTATTCTTATGGGGAATACAAAAATTACCATTCCTTTCTTATTTACATATCAATTTCGGTAAAAACTGATATCCACGTCAAGTTAGCATTGACCAACAGAGGATATTTGAACTAAGTTGCCCCTTAAGCCTGGGGGGGAGGATGGGGCATTTCCCCTCTTAAAACCACTGTATGTAGCAGAGGATTCTGTACTGTCTCCAAACATGGGATTTGGGCGGACATTTCAAAACACCAATTTTTGTAGAAAATTGTCTGTACATTCTACCGAACTTTATATTCTATATATAGTAAATAAATAATATGTCTGTACATTCTACCGTACTTTACATTCTATATATAATTAATAAATAATAATTCAATCATTAAAAAGGAGAAAGTTTGAGTCAGATTCCTGACAACATTTATTTATTTTCATAAAAACCGTAAATGTTAAATCAAATTTACTTATTACCTTAAAACAAGCTCAAAAAACTAAATAGTATCTCGAACTATTCCACAATACTGGTTGCGGAGAAAATTTATATTTTCATTTAGTGGTAAACGCAGTATGTTGACTAATGTTATTCTAGTATTTACCAACAGAGGATTTTCAAAATATGTTGCCCCTTAACCCTGGGGGGGGGGATGCAGGGGCATTTCCCCTCTTGAAACCACTGTGTATAGCAAAGGATTCTCGTAGTGTCTCAAAAGTAGCTTCTTTCCTATAGGTGAAATTCACTAAAAATGGATTTGTGTAGATATTTCTGAAAAATGTTTATTAGAAGAGTCTCTATATATGCTCCGTACGTTATATTCTATATTTAATAAATATAAAGTAAGTTATTGATTACAAATGGACTAAAAGGGAGAGAGTATATGTCAGTTTCCCGATACTGTTTATTTATTACATAATATTACAAGTAACTGAACAGCCGATTGCTAACGTTCCCCTGAGTTATTGAGTTGTCATTGTATTTTCAGTTTATTTTCTTTACCGTTTAGTGAATTTCCCCTATAGGAAGAAGCTATTACCGTAGGTGGCATCAAAAGACCTAGGCCTGGGACCATGATAAGTTTTCGTTTTGAGACCCCCAGATGCCAAAAACACCATTTGTTCAAATTTATATATATATCCATATATATAAATTTGAACGAATGGTGTTTTTGGCATCTGGGTGTCCGATCTTGATGAAATTTGATATTAACGTGTAAGGCACCATCTATTTTCATGAGTTCGAAAACCAGACAGATCGCACCATTTTAAAGGGGTTTTGTACCCGAGTTTTTTTTTAACTTCTCACATATAATAATTTTTTAAGCCAAACTTGGGTTTCCACTATTAGATATTCAGCTTAAAAAGGCAAACAATTTGGTATTTTGATTATCGCTCTACGTCAATTTGTTACCGAGATACTGAAAGTGCTAAACACAGTACGTTGTCCAATATTAATCTTACGGAGAATTAGTAGAATGTTATATCTCGCTTATTAATGAACATATATTGATTAAACTTTGTATTTGGCTTCATATGGTTGGGGTTTACTGATATTTGCATTCAAGACCCATTTTTATGGTCCCCATGGCAGCAAACCTGCGTACTCAGTATCTATAATGTTATTCTTATGGAGAAAAAGAAACATGTGGTATATGCTTGTTTATGAACATAAATTGGTAAAACTTGGTATGTTGCATCATATTATGGTGATCCATTGGTATTTGCATAAAAACCAGATTGTTGGGTCCCTTGATGCAGCAAACCTACATTCTCAGTCCTAATGTTTTTCTGATGGGAGAATAAATAAAATGTCATATCTGGTTTATTTACGAGTAAGCTTTGATGAAAGTTGGTAAGTGGCTTTATGAATTAGTGAAGTACCATTTGAAATTCGCTGAGTATGCAGGTTTGCTGCAACGGGTGTATTTATAAAATCAGATTATTTCATATTGTGTATGAGATATTGTTTACAGTGTGAATTTTCTTGAGATTTTCCAATGATTCACCATTCTAAATTATTGACTCAGTAACTGTAATAAGAATAATCATCTGAAACTGAATTTATTATCTCATAAATTTTTATAAAGTTAAACAAATTTGCCTTATTTCCACATTTTGTCTTTAAAAAGAATTTCTCTCATTGTTTCATCAAGCTTAGATGTTAACTGTTCAGAAAGTTTTTTTCTCAGAGCAGGACTAGGTGATTTAGTTTTATCCTTGGATTTCAGAATAATCTGAAACAAAAACTCATTGTTATTCATGATCTTTAAGTATAGAATAGTGATAAAAAATGCAAAAGAAATAACAGTGAACATAATTTTTAAATTATATCCTGAAAACATGTTACATAAAATAGAATGTAACACCATTAGAAAATAAATAATATATAAAGATATACTAATCTCAACTTTCAATATTTTTCAACTTTATGGTAACAAAACTGAAAAATGTGTTAGCTGTTTACATATTGATTCCTGCTTCCTCCAAATCTGTTGCTCATCTAGCAGCATATTCATAAGTGTATTCATAGTTGATTTTACTACTTAAAAGATTGAACAAGTTATGTTAACACGCAACTTCTCTTTGAGAGGTGCTTGAAAGTCACAAGTGGACATGGACAACATAATACTGTCAGTTTTTCAGAGCCTTTTGATGGTCCCGATACAAATTTGTATATAACCATTGGCTTCAAGGGGCGATAGCCCGTAATCTTGCTCCAATTCTGATATATTTACGCTTTACTTGCGGAAGAAAATAAATCAATATAAATAGGAACACAGGTCAGTTCATAAACAAAATAGTCACTTAATCATGTGTTTTAATATAAACAAAGCAGATGTTTTTAAATCCCCGTGCTTTCTTATGGGGGATGTTTTCCGTTATTTCTCGTTTGCTGGTAACTTTTGATGAATATTTTATAACTATTTTTCCCGAGTCCCTGGAATCAAGACCTTTCATTTAAGCCGTATCCCATCATCCTGCAATTTTCCAAACTTCCACAATTTTGACTTAAAAATTCTGCTTACAGAATTATATATAAAGCTTTATTTATAAACAGCTTACGACTACATGGATAATTTTAATGATTATCATACCTTGTTTTTTAAAGGCAGTGAAATTGTTTTCATTTCAACTGAACTATTAAATGTTACAGTTTTTGAAGCTTTGATGTTTCCTTGGACAGAAGAAATTTTTTCAACATCAAGTGTTTTGATTGGCTGGCTATAAACTATAACAAAGTTCATATCAATCATTGCACTTTAAAAATTACCGGATAGAGTTCAGTCCTATGCTCACACTAAACGAGTAGCTGTGCTCATGGGTTTACTCAAACTGATGCCTTTTGTTCTCTCTTGTAATTTTGTTTAACGCTTATGGATATAAAAATAAATTGGTTCTATTACTGACATCCCTTCGACCCTTCAGAAATTAACCAATACTATACAATGATGGCAGTCATAATGGCATAATGACTCTCTCACAGTAAAAAAATAAGGTGAAATAGTGTGTATGGTACATATAATAGAAACTTTAAACTTTATTTTCTGCTGCTATGATGGCCATTGGCATTAATTATAATTATGGACAGCTTTACTGGCAGGTGGCTATGATCATGCTGTTGCCACTTTAGTCCTCTACAAAAAGTTTTTGGTAATAGTAAAATGTTAACTGTCAATAATTGTTAATTGCCAATTATTTTTAATTTGTTGTAAATTCAAACTTCACTTTTTTGTTCTAATTTATAAATATGTTCAAAGCAATATTTACAATTTTTGTCAGTATGTCAGTTTTTGTCAGTATTTGTTGTTTTTTTAAACAGTTTTTTTTTAAACACTATTGATAAAAACGATAATTTTAAAAGTAAATCCACACAATTTGAAAACATATATTCCTTAAAATACATACCATAATGCGGTTAAAATATTTATTTCAAATGTGAATGACCTGAATACAAATCATTTCATATCGACAATAACCGTTCTTTTATGTCAACTTCATACTATTTTATAAAGTTGCCTTACAAACATTAAATAAATCAAGGGATATTAGTATGTAAACATAGCAGATGTCGACTGTTTATATTTACATTCAGCAGACGCCTTGTGCAATGACATGTTGTTCTGCTTGCCGCCACTTACTATAGGTGTCGCGTCGCGGTGGTCAGTCCAAAGATAAGTGCACGGTTTGGCAAGCTTGCATTTTATGCCACCTGCCTGTAAGGCTGTCCATTATAATAGTAGGAGGACATTCACTCGCAGATCCAACTCAAAATCTAAATGTAGAATGTTCCAATCCCATCTATTAAAGATGGCCACCACTGATAATAAAGGTCAAGCTACATTATCTTATTTTTTTAATTCTTAATTTTTATTTAGCGATTTTTTTGCTCTTCTAAAACAATTTTTTTGTATACAAGTTTGGTAATGTTAATGAAATAACTACTGGATAGGCAATACAAATTCGAGTGGGATAATCCCTTAAACAAAAATATTTGCTTGAATTTAAACCACTTGTCTTGTAATACGTAGTTGTTTTGAGAACTGGAAAGTTGTAGGCGTTTGTGCTGAAGCTTTATTTGAATAAGTTGGGAACTTTTACTGAATAGGTAACTTGTTTGTAAACAACAGAGGTGATTATCAATTTGTTGCCTGAATCTGATCTGCATCGAGTAATTTTTACTGCAAATTTCATTCAATACTTTGCTATATAAAGCTAAAATTCGAGCCAAACTAGATTTTTTACAATGAAACTTGAAATATACCAATTTTATAAAAATTATTATTAATAATGAATTTTATTTATTTTTTGATTTATTTGGACTTTACCTATCGCTTCTAGTGTTTAAAACTACACTACGTTTCGGGAGGTAAGGAAACTCCTCCCGTTATCAAGTGAACCCTACTTACATCTACTGTCGGATTCAAAATTATGGATACTCGAGTTTGACTTGCCACCAAAAATTAACCGATTGAGCTACAACAACGGCGGTTACTTCAAAATTGTTCTTGTCTTATTCTTCGTGTTCCGGTGTAAACAATTTTAAATTTTGATTGTAACTAATTTTTATTGCAGGTAGAATCTAAAAAGTACACGATTTTTGCCGTTTTTCTAGCTACTACGGACTTAAAAAATTCATATTTCCGAAACGGATCAAGTTATCGATTTCAAATTTTGATACGTCATAGATAGACATGTTTTTAGTCTATTTATATAATTTTATATTTTTAAACCTAATTTTATTAAAGCTGTTATCCATTTCGTAAAGTGATGTTTTCTCAGCACTCAAAAGAGCTAAAATCTTGTTTAATGGCTTGTTATGAAGCTCGTGATTTTTATAGTCTAATTTTGAAAGTACTTAAACCAAAACTACTTCGAAACGGTTTATTCAGAGTGGTTATTAAGTAATAAATCAGTGCGTGTACGAGGCTGGCTACCGCTGCGGCGTGTTGAAAAGAACGGAGTGTGACGTTGCCGCGATAAGCGAGTTGGCGAGCGCTCCGCAATCTGCAACCAGTTTGTAAAGTGTTTGTCAAAAAAGTGTTATCTTTTTTGATTTACATTACACCATTTCCTATCACCGTTGTCACCTCTTGTCACCCAGCTTCTCCCCTTCACTCTTGAAAAAACAAATAGCACTTAAAATCATTCGCACTTCCTGCTCACTAAAATGTTCTCTGGAAGGCATCTCGTGGCTCAATGTGAACACAAGCTAAAACGCTCACCAAATGACTCAGGAGAAAGCGAACATTGATCTTTCGACACATTCCAATATAAATTCATAAACAATTTTAATTTTATAATCCTACCCGTCCAACCCGAGGTCAAAAGCCTCAGAGTGCGGAGCGCCCGCCAACTCGCTTATCATGGCAACGTCGCACTCCGTTCATTTCAACAGGCCGCAGCGGTAGCCAGCCTTGTTCGCGTACTGATTTATTACTCAATAATCACTCTGAATAAACCGTTTCAAAGTATATTTGGTTTAAGTACTTTCAAAATTAGACTATAAAAATCACGAGCTTCATAACAAGCCATTAAACAAGTTTTTAGCTCTTTTGAGTGCTGAGAAAACATCACTTTACGAAATGGATAACAGCTTTCACAAAATTAGGTTAAAAATCTAAAATTATACAAATAAACTAAAAACATGTCTATCTATGACGTATCAAAATTTGAAATCGATAACTTGACCCGTTTCGGAAATATGAATTTTTTAAGTCCGTAGTTGCTAGAAAAACGGCAAAAATCGTGTACTTTTTAGATTCTACCCACAATAAAAATTAGTTACAATCAAAATTTAAAACTTTTATTTACATCGAAACACGAAGAATAAGACAAGGACAATTTTGATGTAACCGCCGTTGTTGTAGCTCAATCGGTTAATTTTTGGTGGCAAGTCAAAGTCGAGTATCTATAATTTTGAATCCGACAGTAAATATCAAATTCTTACACCTAACCAACCTACATTTTTTTTGGATTTTTAGTTCAAGAGACTCCCCAAGTAGAGAACTATGTAGATTTCTCCTGCCCATACTCAAACCTTTGTCAGGAAATACTGATTCACATGTAACAAACACAAAGCATTTTGTAGAAATCGCAAAAGACATGCAAATTTCAGACAAGGACATGTTAGTTAGTTTTGATGTTGAAAGTCTTTTCACTAATATATCTGTAAACCAAACACTAGAAATCATTGAAAAACGGTTACTCAATGACCAAAACTTAAATACAAGAACCAAAATCCCAGTAAATGTAATTATGGAATTGCTTAAATTATGTACCGAGTCAAATTATTTTGAATTGGAGGGCCAAATCTTCCGCCAGGATGAGGGAATGGCAATGGGATTGCCTGTGTCACCAATATTTGCCAACATATTTATGGAATAATTTGAACAGAAAGCTATTGCGTCTGCTTGTTTTCAACCGAAAGTATGGCTGAGGTACGTTGACGATGTCTTTGCAGTCTGGAATCATGGCGATAAAAAGTTAGACGAGTTTACTGAGCATTTAAATAAAGTTTCACCAACAATTAAACTCACAACAGAAAGAGAACAAGACAAAAAACTAGCATTTTTGGATGTAAGTGTAATTAAAGATGGAAACGCCCTTAAAACAGAAATTTTTAGAAAGAAAACACACACAGGTCGATACCTCAATTACAAATCAAACCACTGTGAATCAGTCAAAGAATCAGTAGCTTATTCTCTTTTCGACAGGGCCAAATCAGTTTGTTGTAAAAAGAAAACTTTAGATGCGGAGCACAATAAAATTTCACAAGAGTTACAAAAGAATGGTTATCCTCAAAAAATAATTAACAGATGCAAAAAGGAAAGGGGGACAAAGCCAAACACTGTTCCAAATGTGGATAAACCAACAGCTTTCATAAGCATCCCATATGTCCCAAAACTGTCGGAAAAAATAAGGCGAGTTGCCAGAAAATATAAGATCTTAACAGCTTTTAAATCGTCAAACACTTTGAGACAGCAACTAACTAAAGTAAAACCGAAAAATGAATAACAAGCCTCAAAAAACTGTATCTACAGCATCAAATGTGAATGTGAGGGTGAATATATAGGGGAAACTAAAAGGCCGCTAAAAGTTCTTATAAACGAACATAAAAGAAACACAAAAAAATGGCGAAACAGTAAAATCTAAATTGGCAAAATACGCCTGGGAAAATGATCATAAATTTAGTTGGGAAGGGGCAAAAATTATACATCATGAGTCTCACTATTATAAAAGAAAGTTTGTTGAAGGGGCATTAATTAAATTACATGAAAATCCGATAAGTCAGAGTAGTATTGATGTCAGGCCACTATGGGTTCCCTTAATTAAAAACCATTTCAGTCAAAAATCACCCCACAAACACACGCCAGTTCCTTGTGTTACAGTTGCTCCTCCGTCTAGAGTCCATCCAATGTGGCTACGACACATGCGTCCGTGATCGCCCTGGGAGGAAACACGGCCACCTGATTGCATGACCCAATGCTCACCTTGGAGGCATGCGGTAATCTCTATGAGAATATCGTACTGGTGCCTGTGTAGCATTCTAGGAGGAATCGTGCAGTTTTTGGTTTCCGTGTCATGTTGCCGTCGACAAAGACGTGTGGGTAGCCACAGCTGTGTCGTCACGTGCCCCTGTCGGTAGGTGGGGGTAACGGATCTCCCCCCCTCCAATACCGCTAGCCACTAGTCGAGTGCGCGGTTTGGTTGTGGATGGACGTGAGATTCAAGTTTCCCGTGTTTGCCGTCAGCTTGGAGGCTACGATACAGAACAGGTAATGTATTGTCTGTTTTCCATTTGTTCGTATAAATAAATGTTGTGTTAGTGTATTGTATTCGATTTATTGTATATATATTTGTTATCTTTGTGTTAGTGTAAATTAAAATGTAAAAGAAAAATAATTTAAAAAATCAAAAAAAATGTAGGTTAGTTAGGTATATATATATAAATGTTGTGTTAGTGTATTGTATTTGATTTGTTGTATATATATTTGTTATCTTTGTGTTAGTGTAAATTAAAATGTAAAAGAAAAATATTTAAAAAATTCCAAAAAAATTTATTTTAGTTAGGTGTAAGAATTTGATATTTAGATGTAAGTAGGGTTCACTTGATAACGGGAGGAGTTTCCTTACCTCCCGAAACGTAGTGTAGTTTTAAACACTAGAAGCGATAGGTAAAGTCCAAATAAATCAAAAAATAAATTCAAATCCATCGCTATTATGAGTTTCAAAATTACAGATGAATTTAAATACACATGTTGTTACTACAACTGGCCAGAAAATGCCAGGCCCCCTCCTCTTTAAGGGAAGGGGGAGGATTGTTCTGTTACAGTGCACATTCTTATGATCTCTGTTTGTTCTTTTGTTTTTTTTATGTTTTTTCTTTCTGCAGAGAAAATGTATTATCATTATATTCATACTACTTGACTACTTAACTAACCAATCATATATGGGAGGATGTTGTACCTAGAGACAAATTTTGGTTATTTAATTTTATAATTTTCCCCGGAAGATCTATTTACTTAAAAAAAATCTAATACATAAAAATCTATGTTTGTACGTATGTTCGTCTGTCCGTTCGTATTTTATGTGCTGCCATACCGTTCATCCGATTACTTTGAAATTTTGCATAGTAACACAGGTTAACCCTGGGAGGGTTATAGGCCATTAACCGAAGTCCTAGGACATTAGGACTGTGCCCCACTGGACTTCAAAGTTTCAACGTTAATCTTATGGAACAAAGATTTCTTTTGATTTTATCAGATGATATCTATAACTGAAAATGTAATGGAAATAGAAAACCTACTTGAATGGCAACTCTCATAATGGAAATAAAAGAAACTACTTGAATGGCAACTCAAACTCTTTTTTTCGATAGGCAAGTGAGCGAAGCGAACGAGTTCATATTGAAAATTGACATAAAACAAATTCAATGCCTCTTATGTGGCAGCAACGTGTGCCGGCTACCAGCTAGTGTCTATATATAAATAGTATTTTTACAAAGTATTCTTGGAGCTTTAAATTAACAAGAAAGAGTATGAAAATGTATTTTTTTATAATTTGAAATTTTTCCCTAGGTACATCATGATTGTACCTAGCGACAGTTATAAAAGGTCATAAAACCCAGTTGTATATTGATCAAATTAATGTTCATTAGTATAAAATTAGCAACAGTAAAAAAAAACTAAATATACATACAGTAGTAGCTAACGTATTGGCCGATAGGCCTAATGTCTTTTTACTCTTCAAATAAAAATGGCTATTTCTCCTTAACGCATATTGTAACCGGAAAAAGAAACAGGAAATTTCAGCTGCTTCTGTAATCTTTCAGTACCAGTGCCAGTGTATGAGACAGGGTCAGGTACCGTAGTTTAAGTGTGTTATCACTTACACTTAAGTCAAAAAATGTCTTCTTCATTCTTTACTATAAATCGTTAAGTGTCCAGGCATTTTCTTAAATAGTTCTCTGAAAATGTGTTTCTGTCTTTATCTCAATTCGGCCTGCTAATTATTTTTTCCACAAAATGTTGAATGTTTCTCTTTCCTGATAATTGAACTAATACATAATCTCCAGCGTTCAACTCGTCAACATTCAGATTTTTTTCGAGACCCTTTGTCTCAGGATAGTCTTTGTCTGTAATATCAACAAAACCATAGCTCATATCATTATTCCTTATTCCGTGGCATATTATTCAGTGCTGGATGTCTGAAAAAATACATAAAACGAAGAATTTGATCTACCTAGGGAGATCCCTAGGTATATCACATATTTTGTCCCTAGGTATATCACATATTTTGTCCCTAGGTACAACATGGTATAGTTTTTTGGGTTTGTGTCATGAACATATTTTAGGTTAGGATTTAGTAAGACATAATGTTATCAAAAAGTAGCTCTTAAACTGTATGTTAAGGTGTGTACTTAATTGTATTTGACATTAGTTGTTAATATCCATAAAACAAACCATAAACTTTCAACAAAAATTGACTTTCGATGGCCTAAACATAAATTAAGTTGTAGAATCAAAACTGAGCCATTCAGACCAACTTATTCTTGGATACAAAATTACCACCTAAATTCCCATTGTTGCCACTATACAGCCAAAATTTACCTCTAATATTGCAAGAGATATGGTTTTTGTCCCTAGGTACAAACACTCCCCTACTCAAATTGCTTGAGTTTTTTAACTTCTTTCCTCTGGCAAAATCCCGTAATTAATTACAGATTTAAATGTAAACACAAACTGTAGTTAGGTGTGTTATTTTAATCACACTGTTACCGAGTAAACCAAGAACAGTGAATCCAACGAGCCAAAATATTGTTTAGAATCGTTAAATAAAACTTGTAATAAACCTTCAATAAATCAATCACTTTATTGTCACAAAACTTTTTTTATCTAGCGCAGCTAGAAAAACAGGTTACATTGTTCAGACTTCATTGGTGACAGTGTCTATGCTAAATAAAAAGTATTTTAAAATACTTAGTCAACATTTGAAGAAAGTTCCAAAACAGTGTTAACAATGAAATTAAGGCCTAATTAAATTTAATTGTCATGACACAATTCATTAACTGAGAAATATGCCTTGGTTAGTAAAAAGGATTTTAATTTATTTTTAAATTTGAATACATCTGTAATCAGTTTGAACTCGGAAGGCAGTTTGTTGAATAATTTCATACCCATATGGGGCATTCGCTCAGATATTAAGCCTATGTTTGGGATATTGAAAATCAGTTTTGAACCTGGTCTCATAGTCATGATGATACTGATGCTTAATCAAGCTATTAAAATTAATTCTCACAAAAACTAAAACCTAAAAAATATATAAACTTGGTAAAGTAAGAATTTTTAAGATTTTGAAAATCGGCTTGCAAGATGTTTGCGAAAAAGTCATTATACTTTTTTGAGTTTTAAAAATTGACAAAGCTTCTGATGTAATGCCCCAAAGCTGAATTCCATACTGAATGACAGAATGGAATAAAGCGTAGTAAACCATTATTTTAGTTTTGAAATCAACTACCTCTCGAATTACAAGCATTTCATATATTTATGTACTTAGCCTTTTCATGACAAAATGTATATGAGATATCCAGGTTAAATTCCTATCTATTTCAATTCTTAAAAACTTGGTACTTTCAGTGAAAGACATTTTTTCTCCATCGAATGAAACTTCAGGGCAATAGTTATCTTTACATTGAAGAGTTGACAATTTTATTAAAAGTGTTTTTGAACCATTTAGTCTCAGACCATTAGCCTTAAACCATTTGGACAGCTGACAGAGAGACTGATTAAAAAGATGTCTTAATTCCTCATTATGTTTTGCAGTGATGATTGCAGTGGTGTCATCTGCATATAACAAAACATCTCTAAAAATATTACTTGGAACATCGTTTACATATGGATAAGAAATAAAGGGGGTCCTAATATAGAACCCTGAGAACACCACATTTAATTTGTTCCCAGGTTGAAATACAATTTTTGATTGTTCTTTGTTATGACAGTTCATTGAGATCTGTTTGACAGGTAAGATTGCATACATGCCAATGCAGAACTTGAAAATTTGTAATATCTAAGCTTATCCAATAAGATTTCATGCACCACACAATCAAAAGCCTTGAACAAATCACAAAACACAGCTGCTATAGGCTCTGCGATCCATCCAAGGCACATGAAACCCGGTTCACGAATTTTGGCACAGTCAAAACCGTACTTCTGCCTGGTCTGAAACCAAATTGTTCGTTTACAAGTAAATTATTTTGTTCAAAAAAAGTTAAAATCTGATTGAATGCAATTTTTTGAAAAAGAAGGTAACATCGAAACCGGGCAGTAATTATACGGATTACCTGCTGAACCCTTTTTAAAAAGAGGCTTCACCTCAGAATATTAGAGTTGATCAGGAAATATTTCTTTATCAAAACAGTCATTTACAATAAGTGAAAGTGGTTCAGAAATAGTGTCTTTGAATAGGATTGAAATCTCATCCCACCCTACATTTTTTTATTTTTTAACGACTTAATTACATTCCCAATGTGAATGGCAGAAATATGTTTGATACAGAATACAGGTTGAAATATTTTACTTTGCTGTTTAATTAATTCATTAGCTTTATATTTATCAGGGGAGGCTTCAGCTTCATGTGAAATATTAACATATTTTAATTTTTAAAATGTACTATTTCCTGCCCGTCTGAGCTTTTTTTGTTTTCTAATTGCATGTTGGGAAAATCTTTCCTACTTTTCTTTACACCAAGCTCTGACCTTACAACATCCCAAACCGCCCTACTTCTATTCTCAGATTGTTCTATCAATTTACTGTTGCACAACTGTCTTGCCTTATTGCAAACTGATTTGAAAATATTTTTGTATTGCTTATAATAATTAATAAAATGTACATCATCTGTTGTTTTGGCAATCTTACTCAGTTTCCTTTTTCTAAAACTAGATATTTTAATACCTTCTGTAACCCAGTGTTTTGATTTTTTATTAGTCTTATCTTGATAAAACTTCAAAGAGGAAAACATTTCAAAAATATTTTTAAAATTCTCAAAAAACATGTTATATATGGGCCTTTCAGTATGATTTGCACGGTAAAGAAAATGCCAATCATCCTTTGAGCGGTATTAGCGTTAACTGCAGAGGTTTTCTTACCTATGGGCTTTTCTTGAAGAATTTTACTGCCATCAGGCTTAATTTCAGTTGCAGGAGATTTTCTCTTGAGTAGTAATAACTCCTTTTGAGAAATTTCCATTTTTAAGCTTTTTACTTCTTCTTCTGCATTTTTTAAACTGTCTGTTGTCTCTTTGAGCAGTTTCTGATTACTACAAATGTTAGTAAATATAAGATTAATTAATGAGTTTTCTGAGTAAATAAATAAAAAAATAACAAACAACGAGAAGTATAAAGTTGATGATGAAAATAATTAAAAGTAATACTTGATTATTAGATAAGTTTATAAAACTTAGTAAGTCATTACCCAGGGCACCAAAAATATTTTTCATCTGTTGTCAATTTTCATTTTTGCCCCAAGAAAGATTTCTATTACAGATCGGGCCACAGTGCTTGGCACCTGGTTTGCGCTTAATGGCTTTCCCACTCCATGCATCTTAGTACAGTCAGTTTAAAGACCTGTTCACGATGGTTGGCACCTGGTTTGCGCATAAGCAGCAATGCCCTTTCCCCCTCCACACGTACTTGTACAGTCAGCTAATCAATACACATTTTTCTGTCAAAACATATTTTTTGATTATTTGGTCATGGTTTACATTTGTGCCGTTGTTGCAAATTACGTACATTAGCAGGCAGTATGTAAACATAGCAGAAGAAGAGTCATGTAACTTTATATGACTGACATGAGTTGACTGTATGCAATTGTTGAAGCGGAATATGAGTGGGGGTGTTCACCATTTCTCTTGCACTACAGGTCTGTTCACAGTGCTTGGCATGATAGAGAATACGTGCCACCACTACTCCCCTTGAACGGTTGCGTTCAATCAACTAACAATTTGGCATGGACTGCAATGTCTTCTGATATGTTTATATGCACTCTGCTCTGTTTAGATTTTAAACCAGCTGTATGAAATAATATGAAGCCATAATAAATTAACAATTATTGACGATAATAACTAAGATTGGTCATTTGGATTAATGCCATTCACATTTGACGTTTATGCCAAGTATAGGCGAGCGAAGGCGATCACAAAAGAGTAGATGCGTAGAAGGCTTCCGCTCATTTTATTCCAGCTGATTATTTAGCCTATATTGTTACAAGACTTAATGCTTCGCCGCATATCACTCTCCCGAGTCCCAAGCGACTTGACAAACAGCGAAAATGTAAACGGTGACCAAAATTGTCAAAACATATGTTTTGATAGAAAGATGCATATTGTTAGGCTGACTGCACTAAGACGTGTGGAGGGGGAAAGGTATTACTGCACATGCGCCAACCACCGTGAAAAGGGCTGTACCTCCCCTCCATGCCAGGCACTGAGAACACGCCAGGCAACAGACCTGTACCAATAAGCATTTTTTGTGAAAACATATTTTGATTATTTTGGTCACTATTTATATTTGTGCTTTAGTTGCAAGTTGTGTAAGCATAAAATGTTTGTTCATCGATCTGATTTTGTTATTGTATAATGTTTCCTAACTACTGTGTTATTGAATTCAGTGATTTATTTATTTTATTGTAATATGGATGAGGTCAATTCCAACACAAAGCTTGGCGGCAGAGACAAAGTGATAAACAGAATACCCCCGTTGCAGCAAACCTGCATACTCAGCGAATTTCCAATGAATATAAAACATTAAAACACTTAACAGGATTCATATATTCACAAACAAGTTATATTTAAAATATTAATTATCCTCCATAAGAATAACATTGGGGATGAGTACGCAGGGTTGCTGCAAAAAGGAACACAAAAGAATGGGTTTTTTTGCAAATATCAATTGAACTCATCTTAGTGAAGTCACATACCAAGTTTCATCCATATACATTCATAAATAAGCGATATATAACATTTAAATTATTTTCCATAAGAATAACATGGGGACCAAGTACCTAGGTTTGCTGCTACGAGAACCAAAGGTCACAATTTTTTTGTGTGCAAACAACAATAAACCACAACCAGATAAAGCCATATACCAAATTTCGTCAGTTTATGTTCATAAATAAGCGAGATATACAATTTTTTTTCTCCATAAGAATAACATTAGACAATGTACTGTGTTTAGCACTTTCAATATCTCTTTCAAATATATATAAATACCCCCCGTCGCAGCAAACCTGCGTACTCAGCGAATTTCCAATGCATTTATATGTTTCTCACTAGTACATAAAGCCACTCACCAAGTTTTACAAAAATACATTCATAAATAAGTGATTTATAACATTTTATTTGTTCCCCATAAGAATAACATTAGGACTGAGTACGCAGGTTTGCTGCAACAAGGAAGATAAGAAATGGGTTTTTATGCAATTATCAATATAACTGAACCAGGTGAAGCTACTTACCATTTTTTATTAATTTATGTTCATAATTAAGGGAGATATAAAACTTTACTTATTCTCCATAAGAATAACATTAGGGCTGAGTATGCAGGTTAGCTGCTACGGGGACAACCAACAAAAAATGTATTTTTTGTGCAAATATCAATATACCATTACAACATGAAGCCACATACCAAATTTCATCAAAATACATTCATAAATAATCAAGATATCAAATTTTATTTATTCTCCATAAGGATAACATTGGACAACGTACTGTGTTTAGCACTTTGAATATCTCTGCAACGGTTTGACGTAGAATCACAATTTAAACACCAAAATGATTGTTTTGTAGAGCTGAAGTGATTGGTAAAATAAAATGTCAAGTTTAAAGTAAAATTAACTGAGGAAAAGTCAAAAACCTTTTTCCCATAAGATTAACATGGGAGATTTTATAAGCATGTTTTTTGAATTTTTTCCGCAACCACTTAACCTTGGTTAATAATTCAAAATACCATATTATTTGTTTTTTTAAGCTCTATAACATGGTCAAAACCAAAATTAAGTGTTTTAAAAATTTTAGGGTGAAAAATGCAAAAAACTGATTTTTTGGAAAATTTAAAACCCCCATAAACCCCCCTTCCCATAGTTTGATTTTTCTGGTTTTCGAACTTAAAGTCATAAATGTCAGTTTACACATTTGAGCCAAATTTCATCGAAATCAGACGTTTTTTACTCAAGTTATCGCATTCACGGACACACATATATATATATATATATATACATATATATAAATTTGAACGAATAGTGTTTTGGACATCTGGGGACCTCAAAACAAAAAGTTATCATGGTCTCAGGCTTAAGTCTTACCATGAGACCTACGGTAATAGCTTCTTCCCTATAGGGGAAATTCGCTAAAATTTGAACGAATGGCGTTTTTGGCATCTGGGGACCTCAAAATGAAAAGTTATCATGGTCTTGGGCTTAAGTCTTACCATGGGACCTACAGTAATAATTTCTTCCCTATAGGGGAAATTCGCTAAAAACACGAAAGGTCATAAACAAAGTTATGTTTTGTCGAGTCGCTCGGAACTCGGGAGAGTTATGCAGCAAGTTGGCAAGTAATTTTAAAATGTAGGGTTCAATAATCCGCTGGAATAACAAACGCGGAAGCGAACAATGCATTTATACCCTCATGGTCGACTTCGCTTGCTTAGACACGACATAAACGTCAAATGTGAAAATCTTCAATACAAATTACTAATATATTTATTATCGTCAATGACTTTTCGTATTCATTGATTTTGACTACATATTATTTCATACAGCTGGTTTACAAGTTTAAATAAAGCTGATAGTATGTAAATATAGCAGAAATAACATTAATAACATTTCAGTCCATGTGAAATTTTGACTTGACTGTACGCAACCGTTGGAGGGGAATAGTGGTAGGGGGTATTCACTATCTCTCTTGCACTACCTCTCCTACATGTCGAGCACCGAGGCCCGATCTGTACACATTTGCCTACTTTGAGAATACCAGTACTCAATGTACTCACAATGCCTCCTAGGTAAAACCGAATTCTTTAATTCCTGATATTAATTATTTGTTTTCTCAACATTCTTAACCTTAATTAGTAGTAACAAAATCTAAAATTGCACTACATATATATATATATATTTATAGATACTATTTTTTTAACTTTTATTGTGTGTTTACTTAACTTAAATAACTTTAAATACTTTAATAACTATTGGGGGTCGGGAAATGGTGATAGGAAAAGGACGCTTTCTTGACTGCGGGCAATGGCCACCATGAAACAAGCCTAACTTTCTACAATAAATGGTGAACTCTCCTACAAAATTCACTAGGCTATTTAAATATAGCTCACAAATACCTCTTTTACTTACAAATACACATATTTCTTACACTGGTCTTCCTTCTTCTTGTAGCGAGTTGAATACCCCACAACATCTTACTGTAGTTAGTATTGGATACCCCACAGAAGGTAGGTGTACTTTTATCATAAATATATTTTACCTAATTAATGAAATGCAGTTTACAGGTGAACAATATAATATTTATTTATCTGAAGGACAAATAATTGAATTCTGGATGCTATTAAATAAGGGGATTTACAATTACTGGGGAATGTGACTCTGGCCTAGGCTATCAAATGGGTTACAACAATAAATACATGCTTAAGGTTAAAATATTCATAGTTCTTCAATAAATAGGTTTCTTAAATAAAGGAGGGCTCTTATCTCAGGGGGAAGTGTCGTGCTGACTTGTATAACATTGAAATTAATTAATGAGAGAATATTTAAGGCCAAATTGGATTTGTTTACAAATTGCAACAATGACAAATTTTTATGTTGTCCAAAAGGAAAGTCCAATGGTTTTCACTGAATTTACTAATAATTAAAAGATGCTAAAACTAAATTTAGAAAAGGTAGTTCAAATTTATATTAGATTATTCTTGATGTTAATTAAATCTCAGAACATTGGGCTTGTTCTATCAAATGTCTGTATTCTTTGAATTATTCTTTGAATGTCCCAAATAGAATACAAAATGGAGATGATTTACCAATTAGCTTACAAAGGTTCTTCGCTCAATACCAATTTCTGGGATAAAACAAAAGGGAAAGAAGTTAAAGTGGTATATTATGAGCGATATAGTCCCTAAACAATGGACACTATAAGCAATTTAAAACTTAGGCCATACTGGGTTGAATTTACCAGGA
Source organism: Allygus modestus (assembly GCA_963675035.1). Taxonomy (NCBI): domain Eukaryota; kingdom Metazoa; phylum Arthropoda; class Insecta; order Hemiptera; family Cicadellidae; genus Allygus; species Allygus modestus. Next base: position 178,450,390 of record OY776111.1, on the reverse strand, counting down.
ATTATTTCCTGCCACAAAATTTAGATCTTAACACTATGGCATCTGGAATAGCAAGAAGGAGTTAAGGAGAAGGTGAAGATCTGGAAGCATGGTCCTATTTTTGGAAGCACATGGTGCAAAAACACATGGTAAAACACTGTAATTTAGATTCCTTAAGAACTAATTAAATAGTAATTAATTAATGAAATACATGTGTGACGGCCCAAAATCCCTAGACTGTTTAAAGCCATTAATACGACACTGTAATTAAATAATTACAATTTACCATTCCTAATAATTAAATTTCTACCGTCACTAAAACCTATAATTGGAAGGAGGAACGGTGCTCTAAACATTAATTTCATTATTTCATTCATTATTTCATTTTGAAGAGTTGGCTGGTATGAAATATAAAATAAACCACCAGACGCTAGGATATTTGCTCCAAGCTAATCTCAACTTAGACGCTCCCACGGGCCCGGCCGGGCGTTGATATCAGCAAGAATGCATGGCGTCAGCAACTTGACGCTCTGCGTTGGCCTCAGAGCACGTTTTCAGTACCTTTTAGTTTGAGTAACGGCGTGAGTGATCGTTTGGCTGCAGCACTTGTCAATGAAGTGTTCCCGTGACGTCGCGTGCGAAACTGTTTCTGATTGGCTGGCTTGGTTCAGCATCGGCGAAGGAGACAAGAGCCGCACCCCAGTCCCGAGTATGTGACGATGTAATTAACACGCGTCGCGCCGTCTCTCCCTGCTAAATTATTAATTGATGTTTTCTTTCTAAATTCAATGTAACCATAATTATTGTATTTTAACCGCGGATATACCTATTGTTAACGACATTTAAGTTGGTTTTTAAATCAGTTGCTGTAAAGTTGTAAAGTTTATTAAATAGTAATTTTGTTTCCCAACCGGCATTATTATTATTTGAACTCCCGAAATCGGCCCGCTTTACACATGTTATTTAAAATTACACAGATAAATAAATACTACAATACATAGAGGGGGATGACTTTCTAAGGAGTGGTGACAAGGATGATTATTATTGGGGTATGAACACAGGGCAATTAACACACTTAACACATTGAAATACAAATAACACATTTATGGGGGCAAATTAATTGTATGACACATTTATAAGGGAAATTACATATAAAATGGCACATTATGGGGAAATTATTGGTGATTATGGGGACTAAATAACATATTATGGGAAAATTAACACTAAATAATAAATGGATGGCATGTAATACTATAAATAATTTATCTTTTAGTATAAGGTACATAACCTACTTGATGCATTGATGTTGCACCAGTCCGCATAAACATCACGTCCAGTTTGGGTAGCAGCAGCGAGTTCTACTTAGCACTGCGCTTGTTCAAGAGCATTAGTATCATCTGCATTTAAAAAAAGATTTGTGGTGGCGTCGTTTTCTTCATACTGGAGGTCTGTGAACTTTAAAATGACTCGATACGGTACACAGGTAAAAAACCTCAGCGTAGGCGCTTGGCTTTTTTTAGTGTGTTGTTATAATAACGAGTCACTTCGTTCACGGTCGCTACCCTCTCTCACTTAACCTATAACTGTGCCAAATCATATGAGACACAGGTATCCATACTCTTTCGCAGGCCACCCAAAGTTTATTGTCTATGTGGTGGTGTCGGTGATGTATGAAGAATACTTAACCGCATTACCTAGATAATCCAAAGTTTCCTAATTCCGAACAAAGGTCAGCCTCAATTAGTTCCGAGCTTTAATTTGTTCCGAGGTTCCACTGAATTTTCGGCTTTTGAGGGAGTCTAGGAAATGTCTAATTTTTTCCATTGATTTAATAAACGGTATCAGGAAACTGACACATACTTTCTCCCTTTTAGCCCAACTTTAATGAATAAATTACATTTTATTTACTAAATATAGAATACAAAGCACGGTCGAATGTACAGAAAATCTTGTAAACAAGTTGTTTTAAGAAACATCCACCAAAATCCCTGCTTTGGAGGCCCTACAGAATTCATTGCTACACTCGTGGTTTTAAGAGGGGAAATGCCCCCTATTCCCCCCCCAGGGTTATTAAGGGGCAACATATTTCGAATTTCCTCTGTTGGTCAATGCTAACTTGACAAGCATATCAGGTTTGAATGAAATTGATCAGTAAATAAGAGAGAAATAGTAATTTTTGTATTCCCCATAAGAATAACATTGTACTGCTTTACCACAAAATTAAAATTTCAATTTTCTCCGCAACCAGCAATCGTAGAATAGTAATTCAAAATACTAAATCATTTAGTTTTTGAGCTCTTTTTAATGGTGAATATTAATATTTTTTATATTTTTTTTCTAAAGTCCTGTAATTTCTGAACCCAAATTTTTACAGAAATGCGGGCAGGGGCGGATCCAGGGAGTCACGTTAGGGGGGGAAATTCCAGGGGTTGGGGGAGTATGGAGTACCCCTCAGGGCTGGGGGGTACGGGAGTTCTCCTCGGGAAATTTGTAAAATATTCTAGATCAATCATTTAAGTAGCCGTAAAAATATCCGAACGCGTTTTATTGACCAAAATGAGTGTTATCGGCCTAAAAAGACGACTGTACTGAATTCATTGATCAAAATCAGCAATTTGACCTGATGTTTCCGATTATAAATTGCAATTTGACCGCATTTCATGGTCGCCGTAGTTGTTAGACCAAAAACGACAAGTAAACGTTTATCGGCAAATAAATAACAAAAAACAAAAACGCAATAGTTTATACCCAAACCGCAATTTTAAGTCCAACACGCCAGCGGGGAAGTATCAAAGTATGTTATCGTCGAAAATAAAATTTTACCGAAAATAACATCGGAAAAAATGTATCGGCCAAGATACAGCGATTTTAAACGATTTTAAAAGACACCCGAGATACATATTATCAGCCTAAAATACCTCAAATATATTCTCATTTTGCCACCTAAAACGCCTAAAAAGATCAAACTGTGTTTTTAGGCAAATTTACCGACCGGACGTGTCAGCCAAAATGGGTAATTTTACCAGCAATTTTACAGCATATTACTAGTCAAAAACTACAACCACAAGTTTTTTTATCTTACGAAAACTGAGTACAGCCCATATTTTATGCCACAAATGTATTTAATCGCTCAAAAACGGCAATCGAACTGCATTTTCTCGGCAATAAATAAAGCCGGGTCGTGTTTTATATATCAAAAACGACGTCCGAAACGCGTTAGAAACATAAATTTTGCCGCGACTTGGTGGTAAAAACACTGAAATGACTGAATTTTTAGGTATAATGGACTGGGCCGCGTTTTATTGGCCTGAAGCGGCAAGCGAGCCGCATATTATCACCCATAATGCGATTTGTGGGAAAAACATCGACTACAATCAAATTTAGGGCCGCATTTTGCCGGCTGAAAAATACTGCCAGACTGCGTTTTACAGAAAAAACATACTGACTAAAATAAATTTTATAAAACAAAATAGGCTATTTCACAGCATTCTATTTGCCGAAAACAACCGTTCTTCACATTTTAAAGTCCAAATTTGATGGCCGCAATGAGTTTTATTGACCGAAAATTACGACCGAGCCTCAATATAGCCTATGCCTAAAATCGCAATCTAACCGTGATTGGATTAATCATACAAAATTGGCAATCGGAGCACATTTTCCTAGCGAAAAATAAAGCATCGCGAAATTTTGCGAAGTTTCGAAACTAGACCTAGCTGCCATTCGTCATTGGGCTATTAATTAATAATGATTTCTAAGAACAGGTCGACCTTAGATAGTATCACGAACAGGATTTGATAGGGGTTTCCCTACCAAAATGCAAAAGAATGCCACGGCCGTAGATATACACAAAAAGCCGGATCGCGGGTTATACGATATTTTTACGAATACAAACGGCGATTTGACCAGGATTCGACCCCGTTCTACCGCCAATGTATGCCTATTATTCCGCGTCGGATGGGTCAAAAAAAGGAATTTAGTTGCATTCCTAATGGCCCGAAAATGACGTTCTGCAAAATTTCTTATTGGCTGAAAATGACAACCAAAACGTGTTTTATTGGCTGTAAACGACAACCGAGCCGCATGAACAAAAATGGCTGAAAAAGGCGTTTTAAACTAAATTCCCGTATATTCCCCGCATTTTCCCAGCATAAAAATTCCTGTATAATTATTTGATTTTCCTGGAATTTCCGGTCTGTAGTAGTATTACAGGCATATAAGTCTGACTGACGCATCAATCAGACGACAAGTCATGATGACGCTGCTGGACAGACGTAGCGCTGGTGCGGGGGTGCGCGCGCAACAAAAAAAGCATATTGCATATTACTTGTTGGTTATCAAGGCAAGTGGTACTTTTTGCCATGGGGGGGGGAATATCCCCCATTTCCTCCCCCGTGGATCTGCGCCTGAATGCGGGTGGTGTCATTTTGTTGGAGAGCTAAAGTTCTACAAACGACTAAAGTTTAATCAAAATGGTTAGAGCCGTTTTTGGTAAATTTAGATTTTTCATGTTTTTTGGCTGTTTTTGGGGGATAATTACCCTTAAAAATAAAAAATTCAAAAAAATGAAAAATGCCTGGAGATATCATGGATTAGTACCTACATAACAAATTTCATAAAAATCGGCCCATTGGTTAGGGCTCTAGCTCTGTACACACACACACGCACACACGCACGCACGCACACACAGACGCACACACAGGCACATGCGCACAGACGCACGCACAGGCACACGCGCACAGGCACACGCGCACAGACACACGCGCACAGATACACAGACACACACAGACACACACACATACACACACAGACACACACACACACACACACACACACACACACACACACACACAACACACACACACCATCCTAGTTGGAGCTGAGTTATAGTGATTTTCACCGTTGAATTTGGGTCTTACCTGCGATTGTGAGGGAAATCCTTTGGGGCATCTCAGATACAGTAATAATAATAGTTGTACACCAATGTAAAATATGATGTTCTTTTCTAATGCTAATTAAACATTAATTTTATTGATTGTCATCTTATATACCCAAATATATAATTTAATGTTATACGTATATTATTTTTGTTCTGATAGTAAAATAATTATACTCTTGCAAAAGATTGTTTGCAGGGTTACAAACAACATAACATATTTTATATGTGAAATTTCTCTTAAAGATGAAACCTCTACTCTCTTTACTTTATAAGTACTATTATATTTAAAAGTGATTGTATTATCTCTATATATATAAAAATCAGTGTTTATCCCTTTTGCGTTCCTATAGCCTACCATTCATCCGATTGTGATGAAACTTTTCAATTTTACACAGATGGACCATATAATCTGTTTCACGTTTACCATGCAATATAGGTCTTATGAAAAATGGCCATGTTACTACTACCTGAGCTCAGTACATTGTCGTGTTATTACGCGGGTTGCATCAACTGTTCTCGCAACCCCCATCAAGGCACTTAAATAATAAATGCTTCCAGGACAGCTAATACAATTAAAATTTTTATTTGAAATTTATTGCTTATGGATACTGAATACCTGATACTGAATAGCTGCTGAATATTGCACGGTGAACGTGGAACAGAGTATAGGAAGGTTTCAAATTAATAAATAATATTAATAAAGTCCTAAAGTCGTCAAGGGTATATACAGGGTGTCAGACCACCCGTCCAGCATGTATAACGGGAGAACGGTTTGGTCTAAAGTCATCAAACAAAATCCTTCCCCACTAAAATGCATATGGGCTATCTATTAAAAATATTTTCATCAAAATCTATGTACAGAATGTTCCAAAACTGAAGGTCACGGGTTCGAATCTCAAAATGTTCTTATGTAAACATAGGGCATATTATACATCATTTTAAAGGTTTCGTTAAAAAAAAACATTTTGGCGACAACAGAATTCACTTATCTTTATCCGTTTAAAAATGGCGGCCATTTTTGTGTAAAATATTGACATTTACGGAATACCCTGTATTTTCTAAACCACTACTCATATCATTTTTCTGACTTAAATTTATTACTCGTGATAAAGTCAGCTTTACTCTGATATGCTACAAGACGGGTTTTTTTGAGAAAATCTATATTTCAAAAAAATATTTATTTTAAAAATGCCTATATGCCCAAAATTCAAAAAAGTCAAATGGTAGCGTATGTCAAAAAGCATACCATTGAAAAGGTCTTGTAAATCCTAGCAACTTTCTAATTTACACCAACCTTGTATCTCTTTTAATTTTTCTGCAATCAGCAAAAAACATTGTTTTCCCTCATGAAATGCATATTAATTGTACATAAGACATAAAAAACGAATGTGACTACAGAATACATGCAAGTGTTATTTATGCAAATTAACATGCATTTCATATAGGAAAACAATGTTTTTGCTGATTGTAGAAAAACTAAACGAGATACAAGGTTGGTGTAAATTAGAAAGTTGCTAGGATTTACAAGACCTTGTCAATGGTATGCTTTTTGACATATGTTACCATTTGACTTTTTTGAATTTTGGGAATATAAGCATTTTGAAAAATAATATTTTTTTGAAATATAGATTTTCTTAAAAAGCCTATCTTGTAGCATATCAGAGTAAAGCTGACTTTATCACGAGTAAGAAATTTAAGTCGGAAAAATGACATTAGTAGTGGTTTAGAAAATACAGGGTATTCCGTAAATGTCAATATTTTACACAAAAATGGCCGCCATTTTTAAACGGATATAGATAAGTGAATTCTGTTTTTGCTGTAAAAAAGTTTCTTTTAACGATACCTTTAAAATGATGTATAATATGCTCTATGTTTACATAAGAACATTTTGACATTCAAAGTTTTGGAACATTCTGTACATAGATTTTGATGAAAATATCTTTAATAGATAGCCCATATGCGTTTTAGTGGGGAAGAATTTTGTTTGATGACTTTAGACCAAACCGTTCTCCCGTTATACATGCTACATACATGCGTTATACATGGTGGTCTGACTCATCCTGTATAAATGAATCAGATATATATGTTTGTAATTAAATAACTATTTAATTAACTTATTACGTTCAAGCTTTTTTCAAGGTGTAAAAGATACAGATATACTACACAAAAATAAAACTGAAATCTTCAATGATAAAATATTTGCGAAAGGCAGAGCAGTGAATGTCACACAGGTGTTCAATAGTTCTATTAAAGTTTCAATTTAAGGAGTGGAAATTACCGTAGAAACTCTTCACCACAGGATGGCTCAGCTTCTAGTTGAACTTTCAGTCTTTTTGCTTCTTCAATCTGAATTACCTCAGCTTTTAGCTCTTCTAATTGGTTCTGTAAAGACATAATTTCTTCTATGTGATTTCTGTAATCATCTTCCTCTTGCTCTGTAATAAAATTAATTGTTTTCTCATTTTTAAGCAAATCTTAAGATAATTTATTACAGTAGGTACCTAAGCAAGTAAATTAGTGGACGTGGTATCCAAAATTATACGGCTTTTCATGAATAAGAGATTGAATTGGCTCATTAGTTTTGGAGGACCCGAAGACCAATTTAAGAACCAGATCCAGTGGCGGATCCAGCATTAGAGATAGGGGGGTTGAACTTACTGGTAGAATCCCCCCCCCCCGATTTTTATTGTTACGGATAATTGGATGAAGCGAGCGAAGCAAGTTGAATCTTTCATACTCGTGTTTAGTCACTCTCTTGTTACGCTAACTCCTTTTTAACGGTTTAATGAATTGCTTTGAAATTTTCAGGGTTGCTATTAATCGTAAAAAGGGTGGTAATAAACTATAATTGGATTATTATTTTGGTATATTTCCATTTTTTCATTTTCCGGAAATATTCAGATATGTCTTGGGTTGGGTAGTAGGTGGTAAGCAAACAGTCGCTCAACTGATTTTGCAGTCAAGCAGACTACGGCCGGATGTTGACAATAGCAGCTAACCAATACATACAAAAAACAAAACAACTGATGTCGTGTGTAGTCAGTGTAGTAAGTGTAGTCACTGTCGTCTATTACTTGTCAGTGGTGTATTTATTTATGATTCTTTATTTGCGGTGGATAGGATTTGGCCTTACCTACATCTCACTCTTTCTCCCTGTTTTCACACCCACATGTATTTTTGAAATTTCAAGGGATATTCCCCCCTGAATACGCCCCTGTTACATGTTGGATATTGTTTATGACAAATTTGGTTAGGCCTAGGCGTAGTCTAATGTTACACATATCTAATTATTATGACTTTCTTATTGTTTGAATAACTTAGGTCATGACTTTGACACTAAAAGAAACCGTAAAATGTAAAAAAATCAATCCTAGCCAACAACAATTCTAAAGTCACCTAACAGCCTGAGGCTAATGTATCGTTGTTCTATGCCTACGCTGTGGGTTAAAATTGTTACTTAAAACTTTATAGGGCCTATTTCAGTAAGAGATATAGATTTCTAAGCTATAACATTTCAATTTGTTTAAGTGCCTAGGTAGGTTATTCGTAGGTTAGTTATATAGTAAACATAGTTTCATATTTAACTTTTCTTCATTTGTGATTCTGACAATAAATTAAAAGAGGAGATTCTTAACTTTTTTATATAAAAAATTACCTCGTAGGTAGCAGTAACGGATCAATATAGCCTAATTGTAGTTATAATTTTAACATAATTTTGTGCGTGAGACTTGTAAGTGCTGATATATTGTCTTCAAAAATCGTAGTGTCAGTAATTTTGGTTAAATCGTATAAGTGTTTGGTGCCATTGGAAAAACGCCATTAGTTGTTCTTGTTTTTCGTAACTATTATTTTTTTTAAATCAGCTGTCATGTCGTGTTCAAATAACATTTTGGCTTTTGGCAAAACTCAAATTTTGTTTTTCAACTCATAAAGTGGTACTTTGGTATTATACGGATGCCACCCTTATGCAGCGCGCTGCGGCAGTTATGTTAGGATGGGTTATCATAAAAATGATTCTAGGACTTTCCTTGTTTTGTTACGAATCGAATGATACCTGATGAGTCATACTTCCGGCCGCCAAACCCCCTCCAAATAGGCCAAGGTCAGGTCGTTGACCGGAGCGCGCGCATCACCTGTCACCGCCTGTAATCTGGGTCCTGGGTCAGTGTCATGAGTGATTTATTGCCGTGCATTACGTTACATTTGTTTTCATAATGAGTGACGTTCTTTTCGTGTGGGATTTACCTCGAAATGAAGAGGAAACCGTACGTATTTTTATGATAACCCATCCTAACATAACTGCCACAGCGCGATGTATATTTGGCGGCGTACCTGTGGCGATCGGGTCTGCCTGCTAGCGGCGGCGACGCATTCAACACGATCCTAGCAGACATCGCTGCCTTTTGGGAGGCACAACACAAAGACCGCTCATCAGAATGATGTAAAATTGTTACAGTAAGTCAATAAAAGGACGTTTTTTCGAATTATGTAGTTATCCTTTGTATCCGGTAAAAATTTAACCTCCAAAAATAGTGGCATCCGTATAATACCAAAGTACCCATTACATTAATGTTTGATAATAAGGAAGGCAATGGCAGATTCTTGAAAGTAACATTGACTACAGTTATGCCTTAGTATAGGTTCGAAGTAAGTGGGCTTTAAAGACTTACTCAAACTTTTGCCCATAGCCTACTATGGTAACCCCAAGACTCTGAGCCGGAAATATCCCACCCCTCTGAGCCCTGGGGTTACCCCTATTATATTCTCTTAAACTTAACTCTATTCAAAGACAAATTTTAAACAATGGTTATTCTGAGAGGTATATGTTTATATATTGTAAGTAGTTCTTTTACAGGGTATATACATTTTGGTTATTCACCTAATTTACTAGACTCTACAAAGAACTGGGACGTGTTGACCAGTTGAAGTATTAATGTGGGCCTAGGTGAGGTTTAGTAAGTTACTTGTAGTCAATTAATCTGCGACACGTTACAAATATGATAATGTTTGTTTAGATTTCAACCAACGAGAATACTTTCACATTTGGCCTAGGTCTTACCGGATACTGTACTAGCTTTTTCCCTGGCAATAATTTAACCCATAATTATTGCCTGGTTCTCAAAAGTGACATTGACTGAAGTTGCGCATTGGTAGGCCTGAAGTAAGTGGACTTTAAAGACTTGTTCAAATATAAGTCTATTGCCTATAGCCTATTTATATCCACTTCAGATTAACAATACAGTATTCAAAGACAAATTGTTTACATAATGACTATTCTGAGAGGACATAATGACTATTATGTGGTAAGTAGTTCTTTTTCAGGGTGAATAAATGTTGGTTCTTCACCTAATATAGGCCTACTAGATTCAACAATAAACTGGAATGTGGTATGCTGATCGAAGTATTAATGTGGGCCTAGGTGAGGTTAGGTAAGTTACTTTTAATTAATTAATCCGGCACTTATACTGCCTATCATGGTGGTATTACAAATCCTCGCTTCATCCTATTACGGGACATAATTAATTAATCCGGCACTTATACTGCCTATCATGGTGGTATTACAAATCCTCACTTCATCCTATTACGGGACATAGGAGCGTATACCTAGTAATTGTAATATCAAAAAGTAACCAAATACTAAAAATAACAGTTAAACCCAACATGTACTAGAGTGAACTGAACTAAAACAGAAAAGGATGAAGAACTTCATGCGCAGTGTAAGGGTGTATAATGACTAATAATATCACGTGGACACAGAGGATGCGCGGTGGTACTCTTGTTGTCATGGTAACGTCACATACCAGTGTTGCCAATCCGGTTTGGGCATTTTACCCACTGTCCCTGAAGAAATTACCCACCATTACCCACCGTCCCTGAAAAAATACCCACCTTTACCCACCACTTGGTTTAACCTACAAATACGCAAAATTTTGCACTTTCATATTGATATTTACGCAAGTATTAAACTAATAATAATATTATTATTAATAATTAATTGAGGCCAAACAAACTAAAACTAATATTACTATTAATTATTTTTAAAGGCTAAGTATCAATTTAGAAAGCAATTAATTATTGGTAGGCCTTGGGATTACTATGGAAATTATTAAGGCGGTCCCACACTTCTCGCGAACAGGCCTGAACATTCGGCCGAACATTCTCCCGAATGTTCACTGAACATTCCGTCCCGTATGTTCCCGCATGTATTCAAAATTTCGTGTAGCTCCCACACTTCTCGCGAATACTCCAAACATTCGGAGTTCAGCCGAATGTTCGGGCGTGTTCGCGAGAAGTGTGGGACCGCCTTTCCCCCAAGTACTCAAAATTTCGTGCAGCTCCCCCACTTCTCGCGAATACGAATACTCCGAATGTTCGGGTGTGCTCGCTAGAAGAGTGGGACCACCTTTAGCAATGAGCAAATTCAACAGAAACCGAAACTAAGTTACACGTCCAAAGAGTAAGATAGCATCAAACATAGCTCTAACAAAATTACAACCGAACATCCAGTAATATTAACTAGTTCAAGGCCGTAGCCAATGGGGGGGGGGTCAGGGGGTCGAAACCCCCCCCGAAATTTTGAGATAAATAATAAAAAACAGACCAACAAAAAATGTGTAGAATTTTATCATAACAAATTGTTTGAAAATTTAATGATGACAAGGAATAAACTTAAAAACAAAGGAAATACAAATTTACTTATTTGTTTAATTAATTTTGTTCGTTCAAGTCATAAAGAAAGTCGTAGTTAGTCAGCTGTGCAGACGCCACGTCGTAGGGATCGCGGAGGAGTGTGAACGAATGAGCGGGAATTTGACATAACCTGTCAATTCACTCATCAGGACGTATTCGGCTGATCGTGTGTGCACTGTGCAGTTTACATTTTTTTCATAGTGACAGTTAGTCTTCCTAAAGCTTTGTGTCGTCTGTTTAATTGACTTATACGACGATATAAATGCTCAGTGAGGTAAGTAAAACCAAACAAAACAGTGAAAATATATTTTTATTTTAATTATGCATGCTCCTGCATCAAGGGCCCTTGCCCTAACCTTTATTTGACTAGGCAAGGCAAGCCAAATTATTTCTTATTTTAAATATAAGAAAAAAGAAATTAAGCGGCCTACATGTGCCATTGAAAGCTTAGGAGAATGCAACAAAGATTTACACCCAAATATATTTATTATGCTTAATATTGTCGCCACACTTCCAGTGACCACCTGCACTCCCGAACGTAGCTTTTCGACCCTCGGAAGGCTGAAAACTTATTTAAGAAACTCTTGTGGTCAAAGCCGTCTGAGTGGCTTAGCACTGATGTCCGTTCACAGGAAGAGAGAAATTCCGACGGAAGATGTGATTAATAGTTTTTTTCCAAAAAAAGAACCGGAGGCTTAACTTTGTTTTGTAAATGAAGTATCTTTCTTATAAGAACGTGTTTAGTTTATCTGTAATCATTAAAACTTGATTTTCCATTTCCATATACCTTAGTTTTTTTCTTGTACCAACCACCTTCTATCATTATAGACTGAGGACTGAGTGAAAATATGCCGAAAACGAAACTCTGGTATTTATTGTGTTGAAAAATATCCGTTTTATGTTGTTATATCTTGTTAGTAGTGACTTTTAAGGACGTTCAAAAATGTGTTTTTTAAGTTGGCAAGCTTGAAATAAAAAGAAGAAAGAAGAATTTAGTTGATACGATTACTGCTGGGTTTTCTGGGTTATTTAATAATAATAATAACTATATATATATATATATATATATATATAAGTACTATTTAAATATTTAAAACTTCACAAATCTTACTTTAACATTAGATTATATTAAGAATTGCGTTAAAATGAAAGTTTGGAAGTTACTTCCTGTAACCGCAGAGCCCAAACCCCCCCCAAAAAATGTTCCTGGCTACGGCTTTGCTAGTAGTATTACTGTAGTAGAGGTATCACCAAACTGAAAATAAATGTTCAAATAGTTTGTATGACCCAAAAAGGCCACATAAAATTAGTTTTTCAAAATAAAACTTGATCAGGTCGTTAGAATAAATTACCCACAATTACCCACTTTCAGTGATTACCCACCATTTTCCCCACGGCCCTTAGAATTACCCACCAAGTGGGTAATTACCCACACTTTGGCAACCCTGTCACATACCCACCACTCTGCCTGCACCTCGCCGCCCTGCTCACCCGAGCTACCGCTGTTGTATCCAGTGTTTCCACTTTTACCGTGAGATTTTCCCTTAACCTAAACGAAATTTTCCCTTTTTTTCCCTCTCCACTCATACAAATTTCCCTCTTTTTTCCCTCATTGTTCATAGTTCTCACATTACTTATTTCAGCACTTCTTATAACTTGAGCTTTCGCCTGGGATACAAATAAACGGTATCAGGGAACTGACACATACTTTCTCCCTTTTAGCCCAACTTTAATGAATAAATTACTTTTTATTTACTGAATCAAGAATACAAAGTGCGGTCGAATGTACAGAAAATCTTGTAAACAAGTTGTTTCAAAAATATCCACCCAAATCCCTGTTTAGGAGGCACTACAGAATCCATCGTTACACACGTGGTTTTAAGAGGGGCATACCCCATTACCCCCCCCCCCCCCCCCCGCAAAGAGTTATTAAGGGTCAACATATTTCGATTTCCTCTGTTTTTCAATGCTAACTTGACAAGCATATCAAGTTTGAACGAAATTGATCAATAAATAAGAGAGAAATAGTAATTTTTTTATTCCCCATAAGAATAACATTGGACAACGTACTGCGTTTACTGCAAAATGAAAATCTAAATTTTCTCCACAACCAGTAATCGTAGAATAATAATTCAAAATACTAAATTATTTAGTTTTTTAAGCTCTTTTTAATGGTGAATAGTAATATTTTTTATATTAATTTTTTTTATAAAAAATCCAAAAAACTGAATTTTTGATATTTAAAGTCTTGTAATTTCTGAAACCCAATTTTTACAGTAATGCGGGTGGTTTCATTTTGTTTGAAAACAAAGTTCTACAAACGACTAAAGTTTAATCAAAACCGTTAGAGCCGTTTTTGGGAAATCTTGATTTTTTATGTTTTTTGGCTGTTTTGGGGGATAATTAGCCTTAAAAATAAAAAATTCAAAAAATGAAAAAATTGCCTGGAGATATCGTGGATTAGTACCTACATACAAAATTTCATAAAAATCAGACCGTTGGTTAGGGCTCTAGCTCTGTACACATCCATACAGACAGACAGACATAGAGACATCACGTAAAAACCAATTTTTTGGGTTCAGGGAGTACCAAAACGAATATTTCCACTAACAACTCAAATTCAAAAATTTTGACGAAAACAATACTTTCTCCATATACTATGTATAAGGGGAGAAAGTAAAAATTGAAGCCTACAAGCTGACAACCTTTTTCCTCAAGTAACCAATCAAATCCTCCCTTCAAAAGTTATATGTTTGTCAGCTGACAAACAAAACTTTGGACAGATGATTCGAATGTGTGGTTACCATGTTGGTTGTCATGACAGCAGAGGGGAAAATGGTGGTCGACCATAATGTAGGCTTTATTACTTTTTTACATCAGGCAAGAGCTCTACATATATTAACCTTGTTGTTTAAAGGTTACCTATTTCTTTGGGCAGGAATACCTTATCAGCTGAACTTATTAAGGCATAATTGCGGTATTGGAAGCGAATTATGTTAGTAAAACAATTAATGCTAAACGTAAAATATAAAAGTACCAAAAGGCGAATAGCAAGATGTTAAAGACACCATCGTACAGTGTACAGTTAAAATAAGGACATGTAATACTTCAAGCGTAACATGTAAACTGTAGGTTAAGTTATTATTTACAAAAGTATGAGAGCAATATTAGGAAGATTACCTATGTTATTTATTAGGTTAAAGTTTGTAAACGTTAGCAGTTTATTTAAGTCAATTTGGCAATTGAATACAGTAATAAACGTATCATTATAAATATATGTAGTTCTTATTTGATGGCCTGTTGCTTCACTTTTCCCCAACTTTAGTAATTATTTTAACTTTTCCCATAATTTCCCTCAAACCCCGTTTTCCCTTTGAGTTTCCCTCTTGGGGCTGATTTTCCCTCGAAAGGGAAAATTTCCCTCAAAGTGGAAACACTGGTTGTATCTGAGATATGATTGACTCATTGACACTCACAACAGAAAGCACACTACACAACGTTAATCTTGACTGACGTTTGCTGGCACCCACACCCAAGTAACATGACGGTGGTTTCGCGGGTAAAAAAGGAGGAAGGGTAAGGGCAGTCGCATTGTTGCGTCAGTGCAACCAACTGGCAGGCGTCATCAGAACGAAATTATCACTCCCACTGTTTACGCTTAGTTCCACAACTTTAGTATGCATACAGACCGTTTAGAAAAATAACCTATGGTAGGCTATGCGTAAATTGGAATGGGGATAAATAATTAATCTCAACGCATTTAACCAGATGCAAATTAAATAACTGCACTATTTTTATACAGTTTATAACAAACATTTATGAGCCTGAGGGGGGGCGATCAGACCCACCCAAAATTTCAATATAGGTTCAACATGATGGTCATTTAAAAAAATGATGGTCAGAAATGTATAACATTTAAAAATTAAGGTATATGAATAAATTATTTATTTCCTCAAAAAACAACATAAAACAATAACAATGAAAATGTTTGAAATAAACTGACCACTTTAACCAGTTGTGTGATAAGTAAAACTAAAATAAAACTAATAAAAAACAAATAATACTTCAGTCTAGCTCAACATGTAAAGCTGCCCCCTGTGATGTTTGAATACAAAAAAATAAAGAAAGGAGTATACAATGCCAGATTGTAATTAACTACACCAACAAAAACATATCTGTAAAATCGAGAATATTAAAAAAAAGGCTTATATAACGTTACAATTCAATAAAGGATAAACAATATTTAAGTTCTAGGTATCGTTTGTATATCAATTTGAGATGATGAAAGGTATATGAACTAATGATTTTTATGACCAACATATTTATATAAGGTGTCAAAATAGTCCAAACCCCTTCCTGATATTTTTAAACGAGAAAATACAAAATATCTATGTAAGACCAACTGGCTCTTCACCTCAAGTGGGGGATGGCCCACACGGAATAAAAGATCTTAAAATCAGCCAAGGTTAAATTGTACATCAAAATAAAGAAAGGTATTTGTATGTAGAATTTTCCACAAACCAGACCTCTAATGGATAGATAACATATAGCTTTTGTAAAAAAAACCTTAAAATTACAAACTTAGTACTTTAAATATTAGATAAAAAGACTGAATGATTACACCAGATAGGTTTTCAACTCAAGATACAAACTTAAATGATGGATAACATTTATGTACTAGTCAGAATATTCGAGAAGCTGGAGTATTTTTATAAGTGTGTCACTCAAAATGCCTTTTAAATGCCCACTGCCCCCGCCACAGTTGCAGCTGGGCGGAACAAGCTGTCATGGCGTTATTGCAGCTTGGCTTCAGCCTGCAAGATATTAGGGTCTTGCTTCCGTCTCTTTTACCCCGTCCTTTCTCTTTGAAAATCATGCAGTAGATGACAAATATTATATCTAGATAGATACGACTTGATAAAGAATGCCAGTACAAAATTGTGAAGGATTAGCAAATTTGTTTGTTAAAAATGTTAGAAAAGTTGAACAAGTTGTTAGTTAAACATGCTAGGCTTTATAAAAAACTTAAAAATGAAGCTCATACTATTAAACTAACTTTTCTCAAGTAAAGCTCAACCCCTAAAGTATTATCAACATAAGAATTTAAAATGTTCAATATCAAAGTATTATGCAAACCTAATAATGCTTTTACCTTATTTGTTTAGAAAACCTTTTGAGTGAGATTCTAAGACAAAATATAAGCTTTATAGGTTAATGTACAGGCTTACTTTTACACACACGTACACACAAAAATTAATCGTCTTACCAATTTTTATTTTTGTATCAGTCAGAGCAGGTAAGGAAGATTTATTGCTGTAAGCATTTGAGGTATTAATCAGTTCATTTTTGACTAGGAAAACTTTGATGTCATTACAAAAATCCAGTCGATTCAAACAAACACTTTGCTGCAATTCATCCTAAAAGAAAAAGTACGATAGCATTAACCATTTTGATCAATATAAGTATGTAATTTATATTCAAGCTTCCACTCCAGTTGTGTCATTAATGCCAGAATTTACAGATAACAGATAAATTGGTCCAAGTTTTCACTCTTCTCAGGATTAAGACAGGTACGTACAGACACTTTTGTTTTGTGTATAATGCGTATATTTAATCTTGTGGAGCAATGTACTCTTATACTGGTGATTTAGAAATTTCCAACAGAAATCTTTGGTAATTATAAAGGTATTTACCATTACAATCTATTTTTGTTTCAAGTAGGGGCCTACTCGATTTGGATTTTAACTTCAAGCTTGAAAACTCTTCATCAGTCTTTACACAAGTACCACCAAAGTCTTTGTTTGGAATTTTACACTCCAATAAGGTGAAACCTTCCCCCCCTCTTCGTTTTAACTTATTCACTTACGAGTCTCCAGCCATGATATTTTGCCATAACGAAGTAAAGAAGCGGCATTGGCAATGGTTTTAAGTTTGTCATGGCGATAAATGGTTTTTGATAAATATCCCCCAAAATACCCCTTTGGATGGTCGATATGTCTGGTTTTCGAACCTCAAGTCATAAAAGTTGCTCTACAAGTTGTTACCAAATTTCATCAAAATCGGACCACTTTTACAAAAGTTATGACATCCACAGACACATATATATGTATACAGCTTTTCATCTGGGGAAATTTGCCTCTACAGCCTCTAGGGCAATTTGCTACAAAATCAGCACTATACCCTGATGCTGTTTGGTAGTTTACACCTCGAGTCCACGGTAAAAGGAGGCATCAGGACTGGCGCAAAAACTTTGGTCGCCCTAGGCAAAAAGTCATATTTGTGTGCATGTGACAGACACAATGACATACCCCATACCTCTTAATATATTCTTCTTCCCTTTTCTATAACAATTCCACATTTTCTTATTTGTTTAAACAATTAATTAGTATTAAATTGTATTTTTAAGTTTAACTAGCATACAAATATATTTTAGGCAAACCATGGATTGTAGATGCTCCACCTTTCTCTCCAGCTTCGGCAGACAATCCATCTTTTAAAGAACCTCATATTGTTCACTGATCAAAATAAATTCTGGATCGTAATGACTTCCTCATCGTCTTTCTAGATTTTTGACCAGATCTTCTTTTAGGCTGGGAAATTTTGTTCTGGTTAGAAACATCCTCCATTAACTTTTTTGTCTCTGTTTTTCCTCAGTTTCTTTTGAATTTTGTTCTAACTTAATTTTTCTTTACAGCTTTACGCTTACATTTTTCTTGATGTGTAGGCGTCAAGCTCCTAAACATTTCCTGGCTAAATCCTGCACATCCGAAGTGGTAATTTGATTTAAAGTTTTCATCTGAACACATAATTAAATACATTTCATCCAATGTTTCTTCAGTGCACTGGCCACAATTCATCTTGATGTAACTTGAAGAAGCAACAAGGAAAATAAAACCTTCCCCGACCCAGTGGCGGATTTAGGGGGGGGCTATAGGGGCTGTAGCCCAGGGCGGCAAGTTTTTAGGGGCGGCAAATTTACAGAAAATTAATAAGTTGTTTAGAAAAAAAATGTTGAAACGGGGAACATTTTGACGAAAACTGATTACAATGACGGTGTGCCGCCCTTTTAAAGGTAAAGGTACTTAGACTAATACTACTGAGACTAATGTATGTAATGTAATGTAACCCTCACACTGCAGTTCCTCAAAACAGTCATAATTCATTTGTCATTCATCCGTACTAGCGACAACCATCGAGTTAAAACTACTGGAGAGATCGCTAGGTGAGCTAAAAACGGTCCGCGTCGGACTGAGCGGAACAGAAATGGTGGGCCACTGTGTGCTCAGAGCTGTTACTGGCGTTGAACGCGCTGTCGTTTACACGCTCCTGGACTTCACTGCCATGTTTGAATTGTAATGAAATTTATATATCCTTTGTGTACGTGAACTACGGAATCCGAAAGTATAAATATTGTTTTATTTTACCGTGTTTTAATATTTTTAATAATTAAAAACTCTTACGTGTTATTAAAGAGGGACATGAAAAAGTTACTCAGCGAGGAAGTTTTTTATTTTTAGGTTAGAAGCAAACTTCCAGCGGGAAAGTTGTAGATAATTAGTTTCTCTAAAACTTTTATTTCAAACATTTGTCGGTAAAGTTGTTGGTTTGCCTACAATTCGTTTGGAAAGATGCTGAAACCTTTCGCCGCGCTCTATCCAAGACGCGCCGTGCCGCGCTGTTAAATTCAACTCAGTGATGCTGTGTTACAACATGGCCTAGTTTTTTGATAAAATACATAGTTATACGACGTTTGTTTTAGTTGTCAAATTCGGGTTAAGTTTTAGTATCGCTTTTACTGTTCCCAATTAACTAAGTAAATTAACAAACCAACATTCAATTTAATCACATTTGATCAACGAAATTTAGTTATAGATTAATAGTAACGTTTAACGTTGGTAACCATGTTGGTAATTAATGTTTATTAAGAATACATTTGCTATTAAAAAGTATTTGTCTTGTATGGTTTTCATTCATCAACAAAGTTTTATGATATAGGCCAATTAACTTTCATGCAATCTACAACTTTTGGCGAACGTCGAAGTTTATATGCTAAAATTCAAAGTTTCACTGCCCAAAGAACGATATTACTGCTCATAAAAAAATGCATACCAGTACCAAAAACTTCAAAACATCATTATTGAACAACACCTAAAGCCTAGTGGATCGTACATAAATTCATATGACTGTAAATATGAAAGAATCAGCCATCGAGAAGATTATTTTACAAAACTCCCAACTTTCTGTTCTTTTTACGCAACTAACCCTGGTCGGATATAGTTACTTTTGGTATTAAAGATTCGAGAAACTATTCAGGAATACGGATCAGAAGGCCATTCAACCATAAAAAATGTTCCCTGGCTGCAAATGCAATTCAAGTGAGCGCGCGTCGTGTTTTTCCCTATATCTCCCATGCTAAGCGCTGCCGCGGTGGCCCACCATTTGCAGCGCGACCTCGAACGCGGCCGGACCGAAATTTGGTTCGCTTCACCACGGGCGCGAGCGGTCCAGTAGTTTTAAGTCTTTGGCGACAACACGATTACGCTACAGAGAAAGGGCGGCAAGCCACGAACTACATCAGGCACTGCGCCACTATGACTACGTCCAACCATAGATTAAACATACTCCTTGTGGTATTCTTAATCTATGGTCCAACTCACGGACTTCCAAGTTTACCTATACATTCGCATAGCATTACAATTATTTGTTACACAATATCAATAATGACCAAGACACACGGATGATAAATATTACAACAATCGAATTTGAGATGACAATAACAAAATTTAGACTACAATGATATTGTCGTTTCATTTTCAAACTCAAGGTGACAAAGAAAGTTATTTCAGCCGTCTTCAGTGTTGCCACCAGGTAGATGAAATTTTACCCTAAATGTGTGGTGAAATTACCCTAAATTACCCTAAGAGTTGATTTTTTTCTATAAACGCTTAAAATACACTCGAGATTGGTTTTAAAACATGATTAAGGCATACAAAGTAAGGTAGCATAGCATTTATTACTCGTCTTTGGTACTATATTACACCTAAAACGAAATATGTATTAAAAAATTCAAATAAATAATCTGTTGTAATATTTTTATTCAGTGCTATCTATACTTAATGTGCAGGTATCCCTGATAATAGAAACTTGCTGATAAATGTCATTAACAGTTGTCGGGACTGGGAGTACTTAGTACTTTGTTGTTTTATAAACTTATTTCAGTTGTACAAATGTATTAATGTTATTTTTTTATAATAAGGTTTGTCATCTTATTACTATTTGATTAGATCAATAGGTTTCATTGCAATACAACACTACATCACACAAATTTACACATGTTATGCCTTGTTGTAATGTTTGTATGTGCGCTCACGTGGCTCACCCATGGGCTCACTATGGGGATTTCACAGACATAAAATACAATTTAGCTCCTTCATAAAAATATGTGTTAAAAAAGAGACAATCTTCAGTCAAAATAATTTCTACAACAGCGCTGTAAGTCTAACAACCTATATTTAACCAAATAAACCAGATATATTTTTACTGTTTAGGGTATTCTATATTATTATATTATGCCCAATTTTGGACACATAACATAATGTGCCTCAATTTTATCTGTTCGAAAATTAAACTTTGTGTCCTTTGTGATTACAAGCATCTCTAGTCTAATACTCAATAGGATATACGATGTACATGCAAGTTATATATCTTTTATAGTACTTTTAATTTACCCAGCACTTTATGTAAATGTTTTAATTCCTGAAAAAACATTGCCAAAACATCTAAATTTAAATTATAAGGGTCTCTAGATTTTACCCTAAAATTACCCTAAAAACTCCATTACCCTAAAATTACCCTAAGACCAGTAAAATTACCCTAAAAAGAGTAATTACTCTAAAAGTGGCAACACTGGCCGTCTTATACTTACCATCAAAGGCTACCACACATAATCGTTCATTCTGGAGGATATTTTTTTAAACAAAACATCTGACCAAAGACAAATAAAGAATAACATAATTTGTAAGGAAAGGATTTGATTGGTTGTTGCCATGGGAGCATAGTTGACAGAGGGTCAAAATGGTGGTCAGCATATAGGCTGCAGTGTTTTACTCCAGGCGAGACCTCTATATATATTTTTTGGGTGGGACGGTGTAAAAATCCCCCATTTCATTAATTTAAAAACCGTGATAATTGAAGTCTTTAAATTAATATCGTGCCGCATTTTAGGCAAATCATGATGGTAAACTTAACTTTATAATCTTAAGACATATTTTATACGTAATTTTATTGTTATTCTCAAAGCAAAGTTATGATTTGAGTTAAATTAAAACACCCTTTTATTATAGCTTTGGAAATAGTGTTGAAAACAAGCCGCCTTGTACGTCGAATGACACCGTCCCACCAACAAGTTGACACCTCAACAGGACAAAATACCAAATATGACGGCACGCTTTATGAAGGTTATTTGTCAGAGAGTAGTGACTCCTGTAGTATTATATTTTAATTCATTGGATCTACAACATCATGGAGGTGAAACTAGAAGAATTGTTTGATAATGTGTAGAGTTTTATTAAGATTAGGCCTACATCAATTAATTTTATATTTTGATCGTCTAAAACATATAAACAATTCTTTGTATAAAAGTATAAATTAAAAAATGACTGAAAAACTGTATTGAAAAGCGCTAATTCAGGATTAAAATAGTCCGAATTTTGAGGCTAGTGGTCCGAACGCTACAATGTCATCATATCTTATTTATAGGTTATTTGTTATAATTTTCAGTAGTCAATGCGTTGGTGTAAAAATTAATGTTTTTATTAAGTATAAAAAGGGATTTTTAGGCTTTGTTG
This sequence comes from Allygus modestus, assembly GCA_963675035.1. NCBI lineage: Eukaryota > Metazoa > Arthropoda > Insecta > Hemiptera > Cicadellidae > Allygus > Allygus modestus. The sequence goes on along the minus strand of OY776111.1, from coordinate 178,427,938 downwards.
GAGGATTTTCTTGTTATTAAAAGTAGCACTAGCACTGCTTTACTGCTTTTAACACCAACATTTGTCTCTAGTGCTGATTGTCATTGGAGGAGGTTATATTGAATATTAAACTGTGTTAATGTGAATCATGTCAATTATACATTATTTTACTGGATTTTTCAACTAGGAAATAAAAGAAATTTCTTAAACTTATTCATTCAGTTAATTCGTAACTTCTTTAGATACTATCACAAAATAACCAAAAACATATATATAACATGTGGGTAAACCTGGGCGGCGAAAAGGACAAAGATTATATAGCGGGGGGGGAGGGGGGGGGGGGAGGGCGGCAAATTTCCTAATAGCCCTTAGGCGGCAATTGCTTAAATCCGCCACTGCCCCGACCACTGACTTACAGTTCTCTCTTTCTCTCTCTCTCCTCCCTCCCTCTCTCTCCCCCTCTCTCTCTCTCCCCCTCTCCCCCCTCTCATTCTCTATCTCTCTCTCCCCCTCCTCTCTCTCTATCCCCCTCCTCTCTCTCTCTCTCTCTCTCTCTCTCTCTCTCTCTCTCTCTCTCTCTCTCTCTCTCTCTCTCTCTCTCTCTCTCTCTCTCACCATATATATATATATATATATATATATATATATATATATAATATATATATATAATATATATATATATTCTCTCTGAGAATAGCAACACCAAAAGAAGATATATACTTCAACAAACGATGTCTGCAAGAGGATATAGCGCCAACCTACGTTCATATCCATACTAAATCAACATCGATGGTTGCTCTAAGAACAATAAAAACAGCAAGAAAAATATGGATCAAAGAAGAGATAAATAGTCTTGTTCAGTTTTAAATACAAAGAAGAAAGGTCAAGATACAAAAATATGATGTATTCCTTGTACTCACTAGACATGGGTATATCACGTTTTCCTTTTCCCTATGTTTTCTGTTTCTCACTTTATTAGCTGCATGCACGTCTAACATTTTACATATTTTCTAGTAACCATCTGTTAATAACATATTTTTAAATATCATATGTTTTAATTTCCTTCGTTTTTATTCTGTATTCATTGTTCACATAGCAACCCCAAAACTTATTGTTTTCATCCTTTCACAAAACCTTTCCATATTATTTAAAAACTACATTTTCTTTAATCAATTCTTATAATTCTCTCAGTAAAGTATTTAGTACTTATCAAATCATCTCCCTTTAATATTAATATTTGAATATGCATTATTAACTTATACAATCTGTGATTATTGTATGTGAAACTTTCCTTGTATGAAATGAATGCAACAACCAACCATGGACCTACCTAGATGATCTACTGAGTGTGGAGTAAAAATGAACTTCATCCTTTCGTGAGTGACTTGAATTATCCATTAACAAACTTTTCAACCATAAACCTTTTGTGACATTGAGACCTTTATGTAAAATTATTATTTCATATCTTTGTAAAATGCAATATTCAAATAATTGTTAACTCTAGTCTTTCTTTTGTTCAACTATATTACTATTGGTTTCACAAGGTACCAAATTAACCTTGTGTGGTCCTTCATACTGTCTAATCTATAAACACCCTCAATATATAATCTTAGCAAATTATAAGATCCCCTCAACCAACTCTTTATACTAAACTGAACCATCTAAACAAAACCTTGAATGATATACAAACAGTTCTTAATAGTCAATACCATCCAGAATCAATCGATGAATTTAATGATTACATTGAAAACTGGATAAACCCATTTTGCAAAAGAAAAATTAACTCATGTAAAGAAATTAAACAATTTAATTAATGCTCAAAAACCAAATGAAAATTAAACGAACCATGATCATCAGCTTGAATTTTATAAGAAAGTTCAAAACCTCACAAATATTGAATTTAATAATATTGAAACTACAACATTAGAACAATCCATTAAATACAACATAAATCTTGATTACAAAAACAAAACTATTACAGATGAACTCCTAGAAATTGATGCTGCAATCAGAACAAAGGATAAAGACATCCAAGATCCAATTAGATATAATTTTATCCATGAACTCAATAAAACCAACATTGCAATGAAGAATAAAAACATTATAACAAGATCAAACGCTGAAATGAACATTATCAGATCAATATCAAATAAACTGCAAGAAAATAGCGCGATGATTACTAAAGCAGACAAAGGAAACACGGTTGTCATAATTAATAATGATGATTACAACAGAAAAGTAGTAGGATTTTTACAAATGAACTCATTTCAAGAACTGAAAAAGACCCTACTCAAGAATTTAATAAAGATATGAACAAGGTAATTTCCAAATGTAAAACTCTTTCAAATACTGGAAAAAAAACATTTAAAATCAATAAATCCATCAGCACCCAAACTGAGAGGTCAACCTAAAATTCATAAACAAAATATCCCTATAAGACCAAGTGTCAATTTTACTAGTGCCCCTTCCTACAAACTATGCAAATTCCTAAATAAAAGAATTTCCAATAAATTACAATTTGTTGAAAAATGTAATATTACCAATACATATGAATTGATTGAGAAATACCACCACAGCAGCAAACCTGCGTATTCAGCGAATTTCACATAAGTCTCTTAGTACCACTTAAAGCCATATACCTAGTTTCATCAATATACATACATAAATAAATGATTTATGACATTTTAATTATTCTCTATAAGAATAACATGGCGTCTGAGGATGCAGGTTTGCTGAAACAAGGTAAACACAAATTGGGTTTTTATACAATTTTTGTTATAACTCAACTAGGTGATGCCACATACCAAATTTTATTAATTTATGTTGGTAATAAAGGGAGATAACATTTGACTTATTCTCCATAAGAATAACATGGGGGCTGAGTACGCAGGTTTGCTGCTACGGGAACTATGGGCAAAAAAAAATCATTTTTCATGCAAATATCAATAGACCCCAACAGTATGAAGCAATATACCAAGTTTCATAAATAAGCATGATATAAAATTTTTATTATTCAACATAAGAATAACATTGGACAACGTACTGCTTTTAGCACTTTCAATATCTCGGTAACAAATTGACATAGAGCAATAATCAAAACACCAAATTTTTTGATTTTTTAAGCTGAATTTTATGGTGAAAATTAAAACTGGATTTACTCAAATATTATATGTAAAAATCTCAAAAACCCTTTTTTGGGGTACAAAACCCCCCCAAAATACCCCTTTGGATAGAGCGATCTGGCTGGTTTTCGAACTTAAAGTCACAAATGTTGCTTTACATGTTTGTACCAAAATTCATCAAAATCGGATCATTTTTACGAGTTATCGCACCCACGGGCGCGCACGCACGCACGCACGCACACACACACACACACACACACACACACACACACACACACACACTCTCTTTTGAACGAATGGTGTTTTTGGCATCTGGGGACCTCAAAACGAAAAGTTATCATGGTCCCGGCCTAGGCACACACACACACTTTTGAACGAATGGTGTTTTTGGCATCTGGGGACCTCAAAACGAAAAGTTATCATGGTCCCGGGCCTAGGTCTTACCATGCCGACTACGGTAATTGCTTCTTCCCTATAGGGGAAATTTGCTAAAATCAAAAATATAATAATCCCTGAAAACAGTATTTGTTTCTTTTGATGTTTCTAAGATGTATACCAGCATCCTAACTAATGAAACCAACAATCCTCAAAGAATTATTCTCGAAAAATGTTAACCTAAGCAAAAATAATGTTGATGAAACAATTAGATTAACCAAAACTACAATTTCTCAGAACTATTTTGATTTTAATATGAAATATTACAAACAAAATGAAGGGTTCGCCATGGGCTCTCGTCTTTCAGGCCTGCTAGCTAACTTAAGCTGCAGGAGTTAAGCTGCAGGGCGTTTTTGATACTTTCGTGATACGCTATTGTTTTTCTGATCATAATACTACCTGTGTTAAAATGTTCCATATACTCCCTATAGTTCGACATTTCGATAGTTCGACACCCCTTTAGTCCACAAAGTGTCAAACTATCGAGGTTCTACTGTAATACCTGCTACATCAAACCACCCTTGGTAACATAAAACAGCAAGTTTTAGATCAATGATTTATAGACTTTTAAACATACCAATTAGTCCAGGAGCTGAGGGGGTTTGAGCATGCATAAAAGTATAACGCAATATTTTTGCAGATTGTTTTAATATGGACCTTGGTGATACCGGAAACGCATGTCGTCACTTTCCCAGGTGGTCGATAACTTGGGGGGAGGGGGGCAAAGATGGCGGGGGGCGCTACGCGTTAAAACGCCGATATCTCGAAAACGGTAAAAGATAGAACATCGGTTAAACCGTTGTTCTTTTTGTAAAAATATGGGAAACAAAAAAGGTTATCTGGTCTGAAGTCGTACCTCTATTAATAAAAGAGTTATGGAATAAAACATGAGAAAATGGGATATTTAGGTTGATTTTTTTAACGACTTTAGATTAAGTTTATAAGTATTGCATGCAAGTATAACCAAATATAATTACGTATTATTGTTATATGTAGTGTTTCTATACCTGAAACGCATGTCGTCACTTTCTCAGGTGGTCGACGACATGAGGGGAGGGGGGCAAACATGGCGCGAAGCGCAATGCATTAAAACGACTTTATCTCGTCAACGGAATTAGATAGAACAACGGAGAAAACGCCATTTCAATCACAATAATTAGTAAAATAAAAAAGGTCATGTGGTCCAAGGTCGTATATCCTGTAATAAACGAGTTATAAAATCATGTATTTCAAAAATTAGTGTTATTATCATGATTTTTAACGAAAAACACGATTTATTTTTATATTGTCGGTTGAAATTAATAATAACGGCAACCCCTGTTTACTAGATACATTTTAGAACACTAATAGAGTGTATTAATGCATAAATGGTGTCTTAACATGTAAAACAAGTTATGTTAGTTACGCCATAGAAAAATAAAGCAGGTATAGAAGTGTCACGTAATGCTAAAATTTGCTAACACAAAATTGTTAATTCAACCGGCCAGATCATACGACAAAACCGGCCAAGCGACGTTGCCTGTCTGTGCACTCCAGCCGGTAGGGAAAAATTCCCTCGCCCTGCTTGGCGCTTGTCGTATTGAGTGCAGTGTTTACGCGCTCTTCGCATTATATACTTCTCTGGTTAGTTTTCTATTCAATGATGCTAAAGATTTTGCCTCAATGTTAATTTATCGATTTACCAACTTTAAAAATACATTTAAAATCTTCTGAGATAATGGTACGTTTAATGTTGACTGACGATTTCTTTAAACATTTTTTAGTTCGAGGATAGTTTTCGTGTATGGGTTCATCGCGTCAATAATAAGATTAAAAGCTTAAGCTCTCTCTGTATGTTTTATAAACATACCCTGATTTATAAATAAAGGGTTACAGAAAATAGGTAAAATCATAATTTTAAAAGTAAACTATGTTTAACGATTAAATTGTAATGCATTTTATTACTGAATTTAATATTTTACAGTAACTTGTTCCTACGTGAAGAGCTAATTTCTTCAGTGAATTTATAGTAAATTTGTATGGCATCGGCTGCTAACATTTCAACATGTTATATACACTCTGCATTTTATGTACAGTATTCTCCTAAAGAACAACATTAAAGGCTGAGTACGCAGATTTGCTGCATCAAGAAATATAAACAATATGTTTTTGTGCAATTATCAATATAACTTAACCAGGTGAAGCTACATACCAAGTTTTATTTTTTATTTATGTTCATAACTAAGGGAGAGATAAAACTTCATTTATTCTCCATAAGAATAATATTAGGGCTGAGTATGCAGGTTTGCTGCTACGGGGACAATAACAAAAATTGTTTATGCAAATATCAATATACCAGTACTAGGTGAAGCCACAGGCCAAGTTTCATCAATATACATTCATAAATAATCGAGATATTAATTATTTAGAATTATTCTTACGGTACACATTATTTAGATGAAAGATGCATATATTTTTAATAATTTTAATAGTTTTAGCGAATTTCCCCAATAGGGAAGAAGCTATTATCGTAGTCGGCATGGTAAGACCTAGCCCGGGACCATGATAACATTTGTTTTGAGGCTCCCAGGTGCCAAAAACACCATGTATGCGTGTGTGCGTGTGCGTGTGTGTGTGTGTGTGTGTGTGTGTGTGTGTGTGTGTGTGTGTGTGTGTGTGTGTGTGTGTGTGTGTGTCCGTAGGCATGATAACTTTCGTAAAAATGCCTTTTGTATAAACGTGTAAGGCAGCGTCTATTTTCATGAGTTGGAAAACCAGACAGGTCGCTCTATTTTAAAGCAAGTTTTGTACCCCAAAATTTGTTTTAACTTTTTACATTTAATTTTTTATAAACCCAAATTTTAGTTTGTACCATTGAATTCAGCTTACAAAAACAAACAATTTGGTATTTTTATCATCACTCTACGTCAATTGGTTACCAAGATATTGAAAGTGCTAAACATAATACGTTGTCCAATGTTAATCTTATGGAGAGAGTAAAATGTTATATCTCGCTTATTAATGAACATATATTGACGAAACTTGTAATGTGGCTTCATTTGTTTAGGTTTTACTGATATTTAAACAACTTTTTTTTTCGTACTGATATTTGCATTTAAAACCAATTTTTTGTGGTCCCCAAGTCTGCAAACTTGCGTACTCAGTAGCTATAATGTTATTCTCATGGAGGATAAGAAACAAGTGATATCTTGCTTGTTTATGAATATAAATTAGTAAAACTTGAAATGTTGCTTTATGTTATGGTGATCTATTTTATTTGTAAAAAAACAGATTTTAGTTGTTCTTGATGCAGCAAACCTGCCTACTCAGTCCTAATGTTGTTCTTATTAATAATAAATAAAATTTCATATTGCACTTATTTATGAATATGCTTTGATGAAAGTTGGTAAGTGGTTCATGACGTAGTGAAGTACCATTTGAAATTCTCTGAGTATGCAGGTTTGATGCAACGGGGGTATTTTATTGTTAATCATCATTGCAATTTATGGAATTTAAAAGGTTGAATTTGTCTAATGCAGTTCATGTTTTATCCTTCTGTAATAATAACATTCCAGAAATTTAGTAAGTACCAGATCAGTTCGAAACGAGATTTGTGCACATCCTCCACTTCCTGTGCATACAATGGGAGAGTGATTTTCACTGCCACACAGCCACACGATTTTATCAGATCAGCCTTACCGCCTACCGATGCCGTGGCCGTGGCGGAAGCGACCGAGATTGCTCCCTGCGGGAATTTGGGAATCCCGCACTGCCCGACTTGGCAACAAGGCACCGCTAACTCAGACTTGAACGACGCGACAGCGTGTACGCTTTTTCCCTACTTCGTGACACTTCTGTACCTGATTTATTTTTCTATGGTTACGCCCAGTAAGTGAGATCGCTGCACCATAGGGAGATAAATGGTAATAACTACTTATACGAATAACATTTTAATTTTAATCGTAATATTATATGAACTTACATTTTTTATTACGTGACTTTATGTAGAACAAACAGTGTCTAAATCTAAAGAATTGTATACAAAATTTGTATGTTTAATACCTTTGTTAAGAGCTAATATGAACTCAGTAATTGGCGACGATTGCTTATATACCCTTACTTGGTTTGAGTCCATGTTCGTATCAAAAATAATTTTCTTCCGTTTATTAATAAATTCTTCTTTTGACCTGAAATTAAAAACAACACTAAATTCCTTCGCAACTTTTAAATAAAAAGTATATCCATGTTTAATTTTGTATATCGTTAAAATAGCCACAGTTGATTAATTGGAATTTTTACATTACCATTTCCGGTGAAATTTTATAGTCGTAAATTGTAATACCCTTAAATATAATACAATTTGTTTCGCTATAATTAAGATCAATGACAGGCACGCACTTGGTGTTTGCAATTTTGGGGTTTTGATATCTCTGAGGCAAATTAAAAAAATATTATCAAAACATATAAAAATATTACTTGCCACACATTTTAAAAAACATGATAAGCTTAATCCATGGTTTAGATATGAGGATATGCGATAACTTTTACTTCGGTTATGACTAATTAGACTTTCAATTAAGATAGATACTTATATTTTTGATTTAAATTTTCTGTTAAGCATGCGGTAACATCCTGTAGTAACCTTTGATTTTTCCTTCTTAAACTTCGTCAAATAGATCATTTCGAACATTCTTGCAAGATTTCTTGCAAGATAGGACATATATAAACTTTTTTGCTTATTTTGACCCAAGGAATCACTACGTAAATTATGTCCCACCTTTTTGAACACCCTGTATAAAGGGTATATAAGCAATCGTCGCCAATTACCAAGTTCATATTATCTCTTAACAAAGGTATTAAACATACAAAGTTTGTATACAATTCTTTAGATTTAGACACTGTTTGTTCTACATAAAGTTACGTAATAAAAAATGTAAGTTCATATAATATTACGATTAAAATTAAAATGTTATTCGTATAAGTAGTTATTACCCTTTATCTCCCCTATGGTGCAGCGATCTCACTTACTGGTCGTAACTAACATAACTTGTTTTACATGTTAAGACACCATTTATGCATTAATACACTCTATTAGTGTTCTAAAATGTATCTAGTAAACAGGCGGGGTTGCCGTTATTATTAATTTCAAACGACAATATAAAAATAAATCGTGTTTTTCGTTCAAAATCATGATAATAACACTAATTTTTGAAATACATGATTGTTATAACTCGTTTATTACAGGATATACGACCTTGGACCACATGACCTTTTTTATTTTACTAATTATTGTGATTAAAATGGCGTTTTCTCCGTTGTTCTATCTCATTCCGTTGACGAGATAAAGTCGTTTTAATGTATTGCGCTTCCGCCATGTTTGCCCCCCTCCCCTCATGTCGTCGATCATGTGAGAAAGTGACGACATGCGTTTCCGGTATAGAAACACTACATATAACAATAATACGTAATTATATTTGGTTATACTTGCATGCAATACTTATAAACTTAATCTAAAGTCGTTAAAAAAATCAACCTAAATATCCCATTTTCTCATGTTTTATTCCATAACTCTTTTATTAATAGAGATACGACTTCAGACCAGATAACCTTTTTTGTTTCCCATATTTTTACAAAAAGAACAACGGTTTAACCGATGTTCTATCTTTTACCATTTTCGAGATATCGGCGTTTTAACGCGTAGCGCCCCCCGCCATCTTTGCCCCCCTCCCCCCAAGTTATCGACCACCTGGGAAAGTGACGACATGCGTTTCCGGTATCACCAAGGTCCATATTACAACAATCTGCAAAAATATTGCGTTATACTTTTATGCATGCTCAAACCCCCTCAGCTCCTGGACTAAATGGAGAAAGAGCATTACGACGAAGAGAAAAACTTATCAAAACTCTAGCTGTGTAAGAAATGGTTATACATTTTTAGCGAATTTCCCCTATAGGGAAGAAGCTATTACCGTAGGCGGCATGGTAAGACCTAGGCCCGGGACCATGATAACTTTTCGTTTTGAGGTCCCCAGACCCCAAAAACACCATTCGTTCGAAACTGTATATATATATATATATATATATTTATATATATATATGTGTGTCCGTGAGCACGATAACTCTCGTAAAAATTATCCGATTATGATGAAATTTGGTATAAACGTGTAAAGCAACATTTATGACTTTAAGTTCGAAAACTAGCCAGATCGCTCTATCCGAAGGGGTATTTTGGGGGGGTTTTGTACCCCAAAAATGGGTTTTTCGAATATTTTACAAATACATTTGGAAATAGTCAAATTTTAGTTTTTTCCACTGGATTCAGCTTAAAAAAACACACAATTTGGTATTTTGATCATTTCTCTACGTTAATTGGTTACCGAGATATTGAAAGTGCTAAACACAGTACGCTGTCTAATGTTATTCTTATGGAGGAAAAGAAAAATGTTATATCTCGCTTATTTATGAACGTATACTGACGAAACTTGGTAAACGGCTTCATCTGGTTGTGGACCATTGATATTTGCTCAAAAAAACAATTTTTTGCCAAAGGTTCCCGTAGCAGCAAACCTGCATACTCAGCCCCATGTCATTCTTATGGAGAATAAGTAACGTGTTATCTCCCTTAATTATGAAGATAAATTAATGAAATTTGGTATGTGGCTTTACCTACATGAGTTATATTGATATTTGTATAAAACCCCATTTTTTGTATTCCTTGCTTCAGCAAACCTGCATACTCAGCCGCCATGTTATTCTTATGGAGAATAATTAAAATGTCATAGTCAATAGTCGAACATGCTTTATTCAATGAGTACATGCATTGTACAGAATGGAGTCAATCACATATACATACATATTGTAGCAAAACATAATTTACGAATCTAACTTAACTTCCTTATCAAATCAAATAACTATTATTCACATACAAAACATTCGTCCAATGAATAGAGTGGTTTAGTTAACATGTATTCCTTTAGTTTCTTTTTAAATTTAACATTGTCATTAATTTTTTTTATTTCAGCGGGCAGAAAGTTAAAATATTTTATACCAGCATAACTAGGCTTTTTTTCAAATATTTTCCGTTTATGCTTACAATAAGAAATCTCATTCCTGTGTCTAGTATCAATCTTATGGTAATCACCCAGAGTACTCAGGCTACTAATATTACCTTTTATCCATAAAATTAGCTCAAAAATGTACAAACTAAATACTGTCAGTATACCTAACTCTGGGAAAAGGTGTTTGGTTGAATCTGACCATCCCATCTTTAGTATAATTCTTATTGCCCTTTTTTGGATCGTCAAAATCCTGCACAAATTTTTGTTTGAGGTACTGCCATACAAAATGATTCCAAAGGAGATGTGTGATTGAATTAGGGAAAAATAAACTGATTTTAAAGTTTTTAAATCGCAAATTGATAATTTTTTAAGGGCAAACAAACCAGATGCCAGCTTATTACATATCTGGTCCACATGGGAGTCCCAATTAAGATGTTTATCTACTATTACACCTAAAAATTTTGATTCACCTTGTTTATCGAGAAAATAATCATTAATTACTGTATTAGTATCTGGGGTAGTACTGTTATTTTGTCTTAAGGAAAATTCAACATATTTGGTTTTGTTAGTGTTGAGCAAAAGATTTTTATCTGCCAAAAACTGTTGGACTACTGTTAGTTCACAAAAACTAGATACTTCAATTTGATTATAATTTTGTCCAGACACTTTTAAATTGATATCATCCGCATATAAAGTGATTTTGTCGAATTGAGCTAATTTTGGCAAACCTTTAATATAATACAGAAACAACAGCGGTCCTAATATAGAACCCTGGGGAATTCCAAACTTTACAGAACCTACTTGCGAACGGATCGGCATTAACTGATTGTAGTCATTCAAAAAATCTATCTCTACAAAGCTCTTTCTATTAATTAGATAGGACCTAAACCATGAGAGTGTTGTGCTTTTTACTCCCAACTTGAAAAGGGTTTCGAGTAATTCAGTGTGGCAGACACTATCAAAGGCTTTGGTTAGGTCCATGAACACCCCTATTACTTTTTCCCCTTTATCTAGAGATTCAATAATTGATTCAATAAACTCAATGCCTGCACTAATTACAGACCTACCAGGCCTAAAGCCATGCTGGTCATTATCTAAGAGTCCATTATTTTCCAAAAAAGATATTAACTGGTTAGCCATTACTTTTTCAAAAATTTTGGAGAAAGAAGAAATTAACTAAATGGGTCGGTAATTTTCTACTTTATGAGGATTATTAGTCTTAAAAAGTGGCTTAATTTTAGACATTTTTAGTCGTTCTGGAAAAATTCCCGAAATTAAAGAAGAATTTATTACATGGGTCAATGGTTTAAGTAGATGTTTACTACTAAGCTTAATCATAGGCATTGGAATATCATCATATCCAGCAGAAAATGTATTTTTAAAATTTTGAATTATTTTATCCAATTCATCACAAATAATAAGATTTGCGTTGAAAATTATATTAGTATAATTTTCTTGGACAGGGAATTGATTGATCAAAGGTGTTTTAATTGGTTCCAACTTTGGAATTATCTGGGATTCAACCATATTCATATAATAGTTACAGAATATATTACAAATTTCTTCAGGATCATTGAGTAACTTATTGTCATGATCTAAGCTTATATTAAGAAAATCAGAGGTATGCTTAAGATTAATTTCTTTGTTAACAACATTCCAAATTGTCTTACAAACATTACTGGAGTTATTTATTTGATTACCATAATAGTCATATTTAGCTTTATTAACATTACTATTGAATTCTTTTGTTTTATTCTTGATCTCTGCTCTAAGCTGTGGATCTTTTTTAACTCTGTATAATTTTTCTAGATTTGTTATTTCTGCTTTTGTATCCATCAAATGAGGGTTAATCCAATTATCTTTGTTGCTTTTGATTCTAGTTTTAACTTTTGCAAAACAATAATCAAAATAATAATAAAAAATGTTAAAGAATTTTTCAAACTTTTCACCATCAGCAGCATTATATACATCACACCAACTTTTATCAGATAAAAGCTTCAGAAAAAGCAATTTATTTTCCTCTGTGTATTTCCTTTTGTATGTTGTAACATTTTTCCTCTTAGCCAATCCTACTTTATTAGTTATTTCAAGGACCTGTGCATCGTGATCAGAGATATTTGTAACTATACCTTCAATCTTTAAATAATCTTGAGGCAAGTTAGGAAGTTGTCAATTGCAGTGGCAGTAGTTGCACAGATCCTTGTTGTAAACTCTACCAAAAATCTCAAACCGCAACTCCTCAACAAGTTTTTAAAATCATTTGTGTGTTTCGAGTTTACCAAAACATCAATATTTATGTCACCTACAACTAAAATATTATTACATTTTTTCATCATCTTATTAACTAAAATATTTAACCTATCTAAGAATTGATTTACATCCGCAGCAGGCGAGCGGTAAACAGCAATTATAATGAAATGCAAAGGACCAAACATATATTTCACAGCACAGTACTCAAATACTTTATCTTCACATAACTGTGATGGAGCAAGTGTAAGATGCCTCTTCTCTATTTCATTTTTCGATAAAATCAATACTCCTCCTTTATTACCTGATTTTCTGCAATGGTATGAGTCTATTGAAAAGCCTAAAATTTTTAGAGTATTGATTTCATTATTTTTAATGTTATGTTAAGAAAGAATGACTAAATCAGGATTTATTTCATTGAGAATAATTTGTAGTGGGCCAACACGCGATATAAGGCTTTCTATGTTTTGATGGGGAATTTTAATTTTGTTTATAGTTAATGTTTTGGAGTTTTTAATTTTGCATTTTAATAAAGAGTTTTCAGATCTATTAATTAAGTATTCCCTGGGAGGCTTGTTTGTAAAAAATTCAGAGAAGACGCATCCAATTCATTAGTTCCATGTTCCTTATTATGTAAAATGCTCTTATAATTAAGAATTAAATTTCTAACAATAGACTCTTCGAGGTTTGAATTTGTGGTAACACCACTTAGCACCATACTCTGCTTTAGGATTTCACTCACTTGATCACGTCCCCCAACTTTCTTTTGCCCAACTACCTCACTGTATTGTCGATGCCCAGGAGTGACTCTAGGTGTTGATGGTAGAGTGGTGTCTCTTGTAGGGCAGCACTGTGGTGATGGCCAGCCCAGCCATGGTGAGGAAGGTGTCACAACAGGCTCTGCCAGTGATGTCAGACGCTTAGTTGTAGAGTTTGAGTTTGAAGGATGTACGATGTTTATTAAGGATTCATAAATCGTTTATTTATGAATGTATATTGATTAAACTTGGTATGTGGCTTTATGTGGTATTAAGATACAAATATATGCATTGGAAATTCGCTGAGTACGCAGGTTTGCTGCTACGGGGGTATTTTAAATCACGATGGTAAACAACATGAAGAATACAACTAATCTTAGTCCCAAAAATAAAATAAAAGAAGAGTATATATATATCTACCATATAGTAAAGTTTTTAATAAAGCTGTAAGAAAAACATTTGACGGATCAAACCTTAAAATAAGCTATAGAACAAAAAACAACTCATTCAAACTGATACAAAAGATAAGTAGTGTAAAGAATCAGCAAAACTTTGACATATACGACAAAAGTGGCATTTACAAAATCCAGTGCAGCGAATGCCCCAAATTTTATATAGGCCAAACAGGAAGAAACTTTAAATGCAGATTTCATGATCATATACAATCTATAAAATCAAACAACCAAACAACACAGAAATCTGCTTTTGCTGAACGTATTCTTGAAACTCAGCATAGTTACAAAAAATCTCAGAAAATATTCTAAATTATCGCAGAAATTCTAAATATTGCACAAAAAGGTGAAAAGATGAACATATTAGAAGAATACCAAATCTATAAGAACAAAAAACATAACCCTAATAATGTTCTAAATGTACCGTAATAAAGAATGAAATCCAAAATCCAATATTTGAAAAAATTGGAGAGTTAAGAAAAAAATAATAGCTCGATGAACGCTATTCTACCTTAATAAACCTATTTGTCTGTATATCTTTTATTTATTTTAGCGAATTTCCCCTATAGGGAAGAAGCTATTACCATAGGTGGTATGGTAAGACTTAAGCCCGAGACCACGATAACTTTTTGTTTTGAGGTCCCCAGATGCCAAAAACACTATTCGTTTTTAACACTATTCGTATATATGTATATATATATATATATATATATATATATATATATATATATATGTGTGTGTGTGTGTGTGTGTCCGTTACCGCGATAACTTTTGAAAGAAACGCTCGATTTTGATGAAATTTGGCACAAATGTGTAGAGTAATATTTATGACTTTAAGTTTGAAAACCAGATCGATCGGACTATGGGAAGGGGGTTTTAAATTTTCCAAAAATCCGTTTTTTAGAATTTTTCCCCCAAAAATTTTAAAAACACTTAACTTTGGTTATAGCCATTTTATAGAGCTTAAAAAACAAATAATTTGGTATTTTGAATCATTAACCTAGGTTAAGTGGTTGTAGAGAAAAGACAAAAAACAAAAACTTGGTTGTAGAGAAAAGATGAAACTTGGTATGTGGCTTCAACTAGTTGTGGAATATTGATATTAGCACAAAAAAATGGTTTTTGTTGATTATTCCTGGTAGCAGCAAACCTGCATACTCGGCCCCCATGTTATTCACATGGAGAATAAGTAAAGTTTTATATCTCCCTTAGTTATGAACCTAAAATTAATAAAACTTGGTATGTAGCTTCACCTGGTTGAGTTATATTGATAATTCCAAAAAAACACATTTCTTATCTTCCTTGTTGCAGCAAACCTGCGTACTCAATTATAATGTTATTCTTATAGAGAATAAATAAAATTCTATATATCACTTATTAGTGATGTATTTTTGTGAAACTTGGTAAGTGGCTCTAAGTAATAGTGATACCCATGTATATACATTGGAAATTCGCTGAGTACGCAGATTTGCTGCGACGGGGGTATTTTACTTTATCTATATTTTAACATATGTTTATTCATTTTAATTTTTACTATTTTATTTTTAGGTTATACTGTTTAATACATTTTGAAAATGGCATTATAGCCGAAACGCGTTTTGAAATCAAATTGTTTAAAAAAGTACTCTGGAAGTTTTGTTTTCAATTTAATAATTATATATATACATATATATATATATATATATATATATATACACATATAAATGTCTGTGAGGGTGATAAATTTTGTAAAAAAGCTGATCTAAATTAAGTTTGGCACAAATATGTAAAGCAACATTTATGACTTTTAAGTTTGAAAACCAGAAAGTTCTCATCCGAAGTGGGATTTTGTTGACCAATTAAGGATAGGAGTATGTTATTTTTAAGGAGAATAAGTAACATTTTATACCTTGCTTTATTTATGAATCTAGTTTAGTGAAGCTTGATATAAGTGGCTTTATGTGATAGTGATGTACATTCAGTATATACTCTAAGTATGCAGATTTGTTGTGATGGAGGTATTTAATCCTTAAAATTGGAAGTAATAGGGAATCCAAGACTTTTTTAAAATTAACTGAAAAGACCTTTGTTACAGCGAGCAAAATACATAGAAAATACATAATTGTGTAAAAACTCAGAGATGCTGATCAGGAACCTGCCTCGTTGTACAGGTTGGATTATCAAGGGGTATTCAACAATTAAAATACAAAACCCATGAACATGATATCTTATTGGAAACGCACAGGCAAGCTGTAAAATATACTTTTCAAGAGGCATGTGTCGGTGCAATATATAGTATACAATCAGAGACATGGTAGAAACAAACTTTTAGAGCCAAATGGCATTGTTACACTTGGTACCAAATATTTATCTAAGAATTTATGAAAATACATTGAGTTTAAAATCCACATGTTCTACTGCATTGGAGGCAAACAATGATTGTTCAGGTAAATAACATACCAAAGTAATAAGAAACCATCCGGAGTCTTTACACAATAGTAGTGGCGAAAGGGGGCTGCTGGCTCACTTGATTGACAGCTTCCGGTCACGTGACCGGAAGCGCTGCGTCATGAAACACTTCATCTGAGGCTGAGCCAGTGACGTAGGCGGTTTCGTGACGTAGTGAGGGAAAGGTTAAAGTTCAAGGTCACGGGGAGGGTGTTTTAAAAAAGTACTACCTCGCACGCGTAAAATCCGATTGTGATTCGATAGTTTTCATTCGATAAAATATCGAATGAAAACAATCGAATGAAGCAATCGAACGATACGAGTGCGAGGTAGTACTATTTCATTTATTACTTTAATGTTTACATTTATTTTTATTTACAAGAAGTTATGTTTACAATAATTTATGTTTACAATAGTTCCCCGTTGTTTGTCGTCATCGGTGTTGTTGATCCGGAGTCGCGACCATCACTTCGTTTTCTGATGAAAGGCGGTAGATACTTTGACTCCTGCGCAGAGTCTATGTTGTTTGTTGCGATCAGTTCTAAAGATAAACTGTAGCCATTCGCTAGGAGAAGTCTTAACTCCTCTTTAAAAACCTCCAGGTCCGTAGAAGTTGATAGATAAATAGAGTCATAATAAATACATCGAATGTTGAGTGACATGATAATGTTATTTTGTGAAGAGCGCGGAGAGAGGATGATGTTCACCAGTCGAGAGCTGGAGGTGTACTGACTATTCACAAGCTAGCGTTGCAATCGTACCAAATGGTGGGGGTAAAAGTGTGGTGGGGCGGAGCAGATGGCGGACGGCAGATGGTAGGCGGCAGATGGCAGGCGGCAGGTGGCAGGTGACAAGTGCGCGGCAGATGGCAGCTGACGTGGGGAGGAAGACTTTGAATAAAATATCCATTAGTTACCCATCAAAATATTTGTGGTTCCATGTGCACCGCGCAAAAGTTGGTCTGCTCGTTGAAGTTCCTCCTCTAGTTTAGTAACCAGCCGAAAATCCGCTTCCATTTCATCCTCCTGCTCTGGACATTGCGGCTGCGCACACCACCTCTTGCAAGCATAATCATACGCGTTCTTATATTCCTCCAGGACTTGTTCATATGTCCTAGGCTGCTGGGATACAGTTTGCATCGCCGCTCCTTGCTTAACCTCGGTAGTCTCAAGAGTTGCCACCAACTCCTTCTCACTAATCACACCTCCCCAAATAATGTTATTGCCACGGCTTATGATGTTGCTTGTTGGCTGCTGAGATGTAGTTTGCTCAACCTCGGTAGCGTCAAGAGCTGCTATCAACTCCTCCTCACAAACCGCATCTCCCCAAATATTGTCGTTGACGCTGCTCATGGTGTTGTCTGTTCCAATGATTGTATAGTAATGCAGCGTTTGAGTGTAGTTTAGGTACTCGTCCCTTCCCCCACCACATCACTCCCCCCACCACACCACTTCCCCCACCAAGTTTTTACATCGCGCACTAACTAGCGTACACGCATTAGTTAGGGTCTGACTCTTACACTGTCAAGACCGTAGCTCCTTAACTGAAAACTTCAATTAATTTGTCTCAACA
Source organism: Allygus modestus (assembly GCA_963675035.1). Lineage (NCBI taxonomy): Eukaryota > Metazoa > Arthropoda > Insecta > Hemiptera > Cicadellidae > Allygus > Allygus modestus. The sequence goes on along the minus strand of OY776111.1, from coordinate 178,409,909 downwards.
CTATATGTGTATAAATATTACAGTCACTATGATCTAAACTAGTGCATGTTTCCATGTGTTGCTTCTTGTGCAGCAGACAACTGGCTAAGAGTGTTTCAACCTTGGCTATTCTACGATGGAACCGCTCATTGTCCGCTAAAAGCGTAGACATTCTATCTTCATCATCGGAGAAGTAGAAGGTGGTGGCAAGCGGGCTACTGAAGGACACCTTACTCATATTCCTGTAAAACTGTGACATGTTCAGACGTTAACACAAACTATATAGGTAGATGTTCATCCGACAAGAGCTGGAAGTATAATGATGTAGCGCTAGCGAGTAGGATAGACACCTATCCCCACCACAACGTTACCTTGTCCTTCAAACAGTTGTTTTTCGCTACAGTTGCTATACCCTTAGTCGGATCTGAAGTCTGTTTGCACTAACTTGTTTGTCTGATCAATCCGCGTAGTTTGAGTACCCACTTGATATATTTAAACTGTAAATAAAGAAGTTATGTAGGTTTGACCTCTAAAATAGCTGTTTTTTAGCTGTTACTGCTATGCCCTTAGTCGGATCTGAATTTTGTTTGCACCACCTTTTTTGTCTGATCAATCCGCGAAATTTGAATACCCACTTGATATATTTTAATCCGTAAATAAAGAAGTTATTTAGGTTTGACCTCCAAAATAGTTGTTTTTAGCTATTACTGCTATACCCTTGGTCGGATTTGAATTCTGTTTGCACCATTTTGTTCGTCTGATCAATCCGCGTAATTTGAGTACCCACATGACATACTTTGCACAAACTTTGTACCCCCCCCCAAAATGGGTCATGTTCAAGGTCAACCCCAAGGTCAAGGACCTTAGGACTTAGAAATTTTCACAAAGTGGGCTGCACACAAACATGAGACTAACAGTCTCCTGCCTATGTACAGGCCAAGTCCCTAACTTGAAATGCTTAGGGTGGTCCTGAAAAGGACCGTTTGTGTTTGAAGGAGATGGTGGATAAGGAGCGGTGGACAGTGTTTACTTTATTTCTTCGTAACCCACTTTACTTGACCCTTCTGCCGTACCAAAAACAAGTCGCACTCGGTCTCAGGAGGTGGCAGAGTGGACCTTGGAAGGTGGACCTTGACGTAACGGCCGCCAAAGAGGTGTTGGAGTAGGTACTCATCGCCGATCTTCCCCACAAATAAATATTCCATGTTCAACTTCAACTGGGCAAACTTGACGGTGACAGACTCCAGCGGCGTTACCAACTCGGTAAGTTTCACCGTAGCCGTCCTCTTCATTATTTCCTCAACAGTTGGAGGTGGCGATGAAGGTCGAGGCGCTGAAGGGCGAGGTGGTGTCGATGGCGGAGATGCAGAAGACGTCGAAGGCCGTTGATCAAAGTAAAGTGGGTGGTTCCGAAAATTTCTTTGTATACAAGACCTAAAAGAACTAGGTCTTTTGAAACCGCTCCTTTTCTCCGAAGACTTCTTCAAAGTCTCCTTCAAACGTTGCAGTTTCTCGGGTGTGATGGGAGAAGACATAGCGCAGAGGTGTATATAGTTCGCAAGGCAAAGCTGGAATGAGGTACCAGACGGAGCAAAGCGGGTCGCCAAGTGTAACCGTGACATTTCCATATACGGGTAGAAAGCTAAAGACCGGTCTACATCCTGTTCCCCTTCCACCGTGACGACACAACCCCCCCCCGTGACGTATCATCCCCCCCCTTGACGGAACCCCCCCCCGATTTGGGTCATGTTCAAGGTCACCCCCCCCTTCGACCTCCCCCTTCCGCTTCGGTGACGTCACTTTGCCTATATAAGCGGGAGCAGTCCGCAGTCTCGTCGCAGTAGCTTGCCGCCCGTTGTTTGGATATACGTCCCAGTGGGTTGCACTCTGCTGCAGCGTAGGTCTGTTAAGTGTGCGTTGGGCCCGACGCGCAATTAAGAGATCCGCGCCCTTGCATGTTTAGTTAGTTTGTTTAAGCATGTTAGATAACGCTTGTAGTTTGCTGCTAGGTAATGTAGTTAGTCTAATATATATGTTAGTGTGTGGTATCGGTTTGAAGTGTTTTATTTACTAATAACATATGTACTCCCGGCCCTACAGGTCCCTCAACAACCTTGGTCAAAACTTGGGTTCGCAGCAGCCTGACGCCGGGTGTTTGGGTCTACGTCCCACCGGGTTTCAGTGATACTGTTGACCTTTGCAAAACCGACCTCGGCTGTTTTTGTAAAAGTAACGTTAACTGATTAATTTGTTTCTTTTTCATAGTTGCTGGTAAAGTCTTTATTTTCAAAGTAATGTATCTTGTTTCTCATCCTTTTCCTAACCCCCTGACAATAAGGTTCGGCCCTGAAAACCGGCCTTGTCAATAAGATCAATACGGCCATGCAAACCGGTTGACACCACCTATCTCACCCATGAGAAACGTTTGTGAAATATAAAATCAGTCTCTTGTTTAAAATCAGTCTCTTGTTTGTTGTCTTTTGTCCCCTTCCCCAATACAGAGCGGGAATAGAGCAGTATGTTATGCTCTATTCCCCGCTTTGGCATTATGTCAGATGACCTTGACCTACTGACGGGACTTAGAAAAACCTTCGTTTGATCAAATATTGGAAGAAATATACTTTTAAAATAACCTTTCTCAATCACCTCCACTCCCACCACTTACATCTCCCACCACTTACATTGGGTATAAAAGAGGTTCCCCATCACTGGTAAAACATTCTGCTGTTTGTGTTTAACCATGGCGCATATCAGGAAGCAGACCAAGCCTAAGAAGATGATTGTAGCAAAACCAGCTCTTGTGTCACCTACTACCTCTTCTACTGCTTCTTCATCATCTACACCAACTACTTCTGCACCGTCTCTACTCCGCCAGGTTTTATCTTCGCCAGCTTCTTCATCGCCTGCTTCTTCATCGCCTGCTTTTTCATCATCCGGTCCTGCGTCCATACTCCACCAGGCATTACTGATGTCCTTGATAATCCCGGAAGAGTCGCAACCAAGGTCTCCATCTTCTCCACCACCAAGACCCAAGTCACCAACAAAATCATCTTTATCTTCCCCATCACCAAGGTCAAGGACAAGGTCTTCTTCGTCATCTTCTTCTTCGTCATCTTCGAGCTCGAGGTCCTCTTCTTCTTCATCTTCGAGCTCGGGATCATCATCACCGAGTTCAAGATCTTCAACACCCACTATACCACAGATCATTTCTCCAATCATCACTCCACCTTCCACAAGTTTTCGTCCGTCAGTAATCTGCATAAATGATCAAACTCCTTCAGAGAAATTTAATGAATTAAAATCCTTGAGAAGGAAGTGCTTACTTCCTGCACAACAATGTAAATACAGTTTTAAAAAAGGTGCAAGGAAAGGGGAACGTTGTGCTAAATCTTGTGTCTTAGATGAAGAATTATGCAGTTTTCATTTAAGACAAAAACACAAGGGTACCGTTTCTCTTTCCACACCACATCCAACAGTGAAACCAGCCAAAACTCGGATTAATAGGCTTTGTAAAAACAAACAATACTTCTTTGTAAAAATAATGGGTTTCTTAAAGGTCATGTTAAAATGTGGAGACCAACTCTACATTTTAAGATTACCTAAAGCCATGCGCCATCCCTACAAACCCACGAAAAAGCACTATCTAATCAGAGACAATTCAGGAACCACTGTGTGGAAAAAATTGTAATAACCTTTTTCCAAATTAAATCAAGTCTTTCTTTTTCCAAATTAAAAAAAAGTGTGGACAACCTATTTACATTTTGTAGCATCTGCTGCAGAGTGTAAATAGGTTGTCCACACTTTTTTTACAATGTTAGAACGACCTTGACCTAGATAACGGACTTAGAAACATTTCGCTCTGTTTGAATTCCTTTTCAAACCAAAACATTGATCTGTTCACCAACCTTTTAGGTGGGGGTAAGCGGGTATATAAGCGCGGCGTCGTAGAACATATTCATTAGTCAGCTATGGAGACTCCAGCAGGTTCATCCAACTCATCAGCTACTGATATGGAAGTAATCTGGGAACGTAGAGCGAAACAAAATAGAGCACGTTCGCGAAGAAACGAAAATAAAGTAATAGAAGGATTCAAAAGATTACAAGTCGCTGTACCATTTGCTAATCCTAGTGATTCTAGGATATCAAAAATTCGACAGGCAGTACAATATATTAAGTTCCTTCAAACACAGCTTCAAGAACCTTGTATAAAAGCTGAACTGCCTGAGGAACCGCTGCCCCCCTTAATCTTACAAAAAGAATTAGGGAACGTTTTTGTCGAACCTCCGACCCTTAAAAAAGAAGATAACTAAACTCGTTAAAACAATGAGAGGGGTTAAAAAAAAAACAAAGCGGGGACTAGATCAGTTTGTGGTCAAAGTGAGAATCACTTACTGCTCTATTCCCCGTTTTGGCAATATGTTCAGACGACCTTGAGCCACTAAAAAGACTTAGAATATTTGTGTATAGTATTGACTTACACTCCGTGTGGTAAAATAATGGAAGATATATTTATTTCTTAACACAATATACCCCTTCCCTAACCCTTGTACTCCCACCACTAACCCCCACCATTTAAACGTAGTATAAAAGGGGTTCCCTATCACTGGTAAAATCATTCTGCTGAAAATGAGTACACCCGCTCTCCCTATCGCTGCAGCAACACTAGTAGTAAGCAGAAAGGTTGAAAATCACGATCAGTTAATTTTCTTAAGAAGATTACTGCACAAGTTTCTCGATTGGGAGGTTGGTTGTGATTTGTATATGTGGAAGCCTACGGCTCCAGTGTATATTAGTGAACAGGAAGCATGGAAAACAAGCTATAAAAACAATGTAAAGTTACTTAAAATGATTGGTATAATGGAAAGGTTACTCCGGCAGAAATGGATCATCAATACAACATTTTATATTAAACCAAACCATTGTTGAATCAATAAAAAGGAGAGAGATTAAAAACAGAGCGGGGAATAGATCAGTTTGAGGTCTAAGTGAGAACCACTTACTGCTCTATTCCCCGTTCTGGTGGTATGTTCAGACGACCTTGACCCACTTACAAGACTTGTCATTCTGCGACATCGTTGTTTGATATAAAATGTACTTCCTACAATAATATCCTTGACATTTACCCCCACCACGTAAACTTGGTATATAAGCGACCGAATCGGAATATCCCCAGTAGTTAGCTATGGATTCCCAAGCAAGCACATCCAAAGGTTATAAAGATGAACTATCAGAGTTTTTGAAGTTCAACAATTGCTTGCGGAACCGAAGAGCCGAAAACGCATTAAGAACAAAAACATATAAGCTGACAATGCAAAAAGCCTACCGGAGATTATCAAGTAAAGTCCCGGGCGTTAAATCTACTACTAAAACAAAGGACATGATAAATCGGGCAATAGAATACATAAAACATCTGCAGGCAATAGTTGCAGAAGTTCCTTCTGAAGAACCGGTCTCTCTTGAACCGATAGAATGCGTGTTCCTGGTGGAAGATAGGTTGGCGAAACATCATTTTCTTGAGGAAGAACCGTCAGCCTACAAACAAATCTTCCTCATGGATGAAGACCAGGATGAATAACTGGGTTAACAAAATTAAAGACGTCTGGAGTACAAAGCGGGGAATAGAACAGTTTGTGGTCCAAGTGAGAATCACTTACTGCTCTATTCCCCGTTTTGGTAACATGTTCAAACGACCTTGACCCACTTCAGGACTTGGAAACAACTTTGTTTAATACTAAATATATATTTAACAACAATATCCCCTCCCCAACACTCCCCCTCCCCCCCTATTATATTGTGGTATAAAAGGCGAGTTTGTATCAATGGATGAATCAGTCTAGTCATGGCACCAAGAGACATCATCTTTCCTCATCCACGAGAGGTAATTCTAATGTTAAAAAACATTATGTTAGAAGATGAAGATGAAAATGAAGATGCGGTGTTGGAAGATGAAGAAGTTGATTCCGTAGAGATGGAAGCCGTGAGTTGGATGAAACAATTGGAGAGTGATGAGGATATCTCTAGTGTAGCGGATGACGTGGAGGAAAACTCGAATTCGGACGATGCGGAGTGTTACCAACAGTCACTCTGTTTGGAACACATGGAGGCAACTCCGAGCGGTAGTAGGACCCTTTTTGAGGGTACCTACGTCACTAGCTTTCTCCCCTGTCGCTTATTTCCGTTTGATGAGTCGGATTTGTCAGATGAGTCTGATTAGTTTTCTTCGTTAACCTTCCAACTACAAATACAGAGCGGACAATAGATCAGTTTGTAGTCAAAGTGAGAACTACTTACTGCTCTATTCCCCGTTCTGGAAATATCTTCAGATGACCTTGACCTATATCAGGACTTGGAAACAACTTCTTTTGATACAATAATTATTGCTAAATCAAACATATGCTCCAAGAGGGGGTACTCTAATGGTGGGGGTAAGGTATTTAACCATGCACTTTGGAATACACGTATTAGTCAGCTATGGATTCGCAAGCAAGCACATCCAACTCCAGATCTGGCTACAATCAGAGAAACGCTGAACACTCAAAGAAATGGAGAGTGAATATTAACACTGGATATGAGAGATTACAAAGTGTAATCCCATTCGCCAATCCTCGAGATGCAAAAATAACCGTTTTGTATAAGGCCATGGAATATATCAAAAGTTTACAGTTAAAACTCCAAGAACCGCTGTCAGCTCCCTCAATCGATCAAAGACTGTTGGAATCATGTCCTCTGACTGAAGATGAAAAACTCCAAGAACCGCTGTCAGCTCCCTCAATCGATTAAAAACTGTTGGAATCATGTCCTCTGACTGAAGATGACTTGGCGGTTCAACATTTCTTTGCTGAAGAACCCTCATACAAACAACTTTTTGAAGATCAGGATAATTAAAAGAAAACTTAAAGATCTGTTAAATAATACAAAGCGGGGAATAGATCAGTTTGTGGTCCAAGTGAGAATCACTTACTGCTCTATTCCCCGTTTTGGCAACATGTTCAAACGACCTTGACCCACTTTGGGGACTTGAAAACATCTTGGTTTGATGCAAAATGTACTTCCTGCGTAAAATTTTGTATTTCTTCACTAACACATATACTCCGGCATGTATAACCCCCACCACTGTTCTTAGTCGGGTATAAATAGAGGTGCATTTTGGAGTGTTATTAGTAGCTGGTTAGCCTTTGAGGAAGACACAGTTATAATATGTATCGGTGCGATATTTGTAAAGCCTCATTTAGAGATGATTGGCTTTTAGCCATTCATAAAGAACTAAAACATAATCCCAACACAAATACAAAAGAAGAACAAAATGAACAAGAATTAGATTCAATCGATCATCAATTAGCACAACATCAATTTGCAAACCTAAATCAAAAAGAACAAAATGAAGTTTTAAGACCGAGTGTCATTCATTATGCACAATCAACGTCATCAACATCGACTTCTACGCCTGCTATGTCTACACTTCACCATCCTTCATCATCAACACCATCAACATCGACTTCAACGCCTGCTATGTCTACAGTTCACCGTCCTTCAACATCAACAGCTGCTATGTCTACACTTCACCGACCCTCAACATCAACAGCAGTAGATGTGGAACTACACGCTCAAGCACTACCTGGTAAGGTAGTAACACATTTAAAATTGACAACGTAAAATTACAACTTGAAAACTTTTTACATAACGCCAAAGAATTAGTAACCAAAACACTAAAGAATGAACAAAAAAGATTAAATTTTATCAAATTTGGACTGTTGCTAGATGTCATATTCACTAACATTCAAAACGAAACATCACCAAGAGGTTTCATGACAAAAAACCGAACCATCATGGCTGCGTCAGATATTGAAAAGATCGTAACAGAATGTTTTGAGGAACTTTTGACGAAACTACAAGAGCATGAAGGAAGAGGATCTGGATGGATTTTATTAAGTATAACAAGTCTGGATGTTAGAGTTCATAAACACGGTTATGGAATGAGAGGAAGTAGTTACATTCCTCTTCCGAAAAAAGTAAGTGATACAAAATCCTGTATTAATGTGCAAAATTAAGATAACGAATGTTTTAAATATGCCATGTTGACCAAATATGTAACAGACAATCCGATAAGACCAAGTCACAAATATGAAGAAGTACAACATAAGTATAATTTCCAGGGAATGACTTACCCTGTTGCAATTACTGATATATCAAAATTTGAAAAGCAAAATCCGTCAGCTTCTGTCAACATTTTCGGCTTAGATTCGTCAAACAATGCATACCCCTTGCGCATAACACCTATTGAGCGCAGAGATCATACGGATTTGCTATTGATCACTAAAGGGGACATATCCCACTATGTCTACATAAAAAACTTTGGAGCTCTTGTTTCTAAACAAATATCAAAAAAACGCGTTGAAAAAACCATCTGTAAAAGGTGTTTTTGTCATATAGGCAAGCCATTAAGAAGGGGAGGTTCAGAATGGCTAGTAGAACATCAAAGGTTATGTAGTGGAAACTATGAGGTAAGAATTAAATTGCCACATCCCAGCAGAGCGCAGATAAAATTTGACAAAGTAAATCAACAATACCCTGTTCCATTTGTTGTGTACGCGGACTTCGAAGCATCTTTACTTCCTATTGAACAACAAGAAGAGGATATCACAAAAAGAAGCAAATATCAAAAACATGCACCAAACAGTTATTGTATACTAACAAAATCCACGCTGTCTGAAGAACATCTTCAAGAATTTGGACTATCATCTGCTCCGAAGATTTATCGTGGTGAACAAGCAGCGAAACACTTTGTAGATGAGTTGTATTACATTGCCTCTAAGGTGGAAGAAATCTACAAAATTAAAATACCGATGCAACCTATGGATGAACACCAACTTCAACATCACAATTTGGCAACAACATGTTATCTGTGTAATAACCTATTTACACCAGATAACGTTAAAGTGCGTGATCACGACCATCTTACAGGAGCCTACAGAGGTGCAGCCTGTAACGCTTGCAACTTAAATTACAAAGTACCATCTTTTATACCCGTTGTTCTACATAACCTTAGCGGATATGACTCTCATTTCATAATCCCGGAGTTAGGAAGAGATGATGGAGCAATAGATGTTTTGGCAACAACAATGGAAAAATTTATAAGTTTCTCTAAAAAGGTTGGCAAAATAAAACTTAGATTTATTTATTCGTTTCGATTTATGCCTTCTAGTCTAATGACTGACAATTTAAAAAGAGAAGATCTGATAGAAACAAGCAAAATTGTAGCCAGTAGTAAAATGGATCTGGTTCTTCGAAAAGGAGTCTTCCCCTACGATTACATCGATGGACTTCATAAATTTAATGAAACATCACTTCCTCCACCAGAACAATTTAACAACAAACTTAATGATTCGGAGATTTCACTTGAAGACTATCAACACGCATGTCGAGTATGGAACGAGTTGGATATGAAGACTTTAGGAGAATACTCAGACTTTTATGTAAAACTTGACGTGACTCTTCTCTGCGATGTTATGGAAGAATTCCGAAGAACCTGTTTTGCAGCATACGGTTTAGACCCTCTACATTCATATACATCTCCAGGACTAGCTTGGCAAGCAATGCTGAAAGAAACAAAATGCAAACTCCAGCTGTTAACAGATATAGATATGGTTTTAATGGTTGAGTCGGGTGTTAGAGGTGGATTAACTCAAAGCGTGACGAGACATGTTAAAGCCAACAACAAATATCTACCTGACCATGATCAAGAGAAACCTTCAACGTACTTGGGATATTTCGACGCGAATAATCTGTATGGATGGGCCATGTCGAACCCACTTCCATTTGACAACTTTAAATGGGTTGATCCCGACTGTATTGGCGATATTTCACAAATTCCAAAACAAGGAGATACCGGATATATTTTGGATTGCGACTTTGAATATCCAGAACATTTACACGATCTTCATTATGACCTTCCACTCCTTGCAAGAACAGAAATTTCACCAACTGGAAAACACCCCAAATTAATGATGACCCTTAACAATAAACAACGATACGTAGCTCACTATTGGGTTGTTCAACAAGCTATCGAATTAGGTTTACGCCTTACTAAAATTAATAGAGCTGTAGAATTTTCCCAATCGTGCTGGTTGAAACCGTACATAGACTCGAATACTACCAGAAGAGCAGCCGCTACATCAGCCTTTCAAAAAGACTTTTTTAAATTTATGAACAATGCGATATTCGGTAAAACATTGGAAAACAAAAGAAGACATAAAAATGTTAAACTTGTTACAGATCCGAACAAACTACAAAAACTCGTACAACAGCCAAACTTTGGAACATCTATAATTATTAACGAAAATCTTGTAGCTGTATCTATGAAGAAAACAAGTGTGAAGATGGATCGTCCTTTGTATATAGGTATGACAATCCTGGATATCTCCAAGACTCATATGTACGATTTCCATTACAAAAAGATGGTCACCTTTTATGGACGAGAAAACATCGGCATCTCCTACATGGATACAGACGCTTTTATATATTGGATAATTACTAACGATATGTATGAAGACCTTCGGACATTTGACTACAAAAACGACTTTGACTTTTCCGACTATCCAAAAGATCATCCAAACTACGACAGTGACAGAAACAAAAAAGTGCTTGGCAAATTTAAAGATGAAGCTAATGGTGTTATACTTCAAGAAATTGTTGCACTAATGTCAAAATTATATTCTTTACAACTAAATGAAAACCAAGTCATTAAAAAAGCTAAAGGAGTAAAAAGTTTGTATTTAAAGAAGAATGTGCATTTTAATCACTATAAGAAATGTTTATTTGAAGATCAAGATATAACAGCAAAATTCAGCACAATCAGAAGTTTCAACCATCAGCTGTACAGCGTGACGGAAGTAAAAAAAGCTCTCTCTTCAAATGATGATAAACGACACATCCTTGCAGACAACATCCACACTCTACCATTCGGCCACTATTCCCTCAACCCTATTGACGAGTAACCCTTTCATCGTCATACATCCCTTTTCCTTTTCCTTTCCGTATAAAAGGGGGAACACAGCAGTATTTTGCTGTGTTCCCCCTTTTATACATTAGTTTAGAATGACCTTGACCTATATAAGCAGATTTTTACAAAAGAATATTTAATATCATATCAGCTGTCTTCGTGAAACCATCATGTCAGACCTGAAGGAGAAGATTAGTAATGAACTACACAAACCTGCAAGAATAAAGTTTCCAAGAAGAAATACTGTTATAAAAGGGATAAATGATCTATATCAAGCGGATTTAATTGAAATGCGACCGCATACCAGAATAAACAAAGGATTTAAATATATACTCACAATTATTAATTGTTTTACAAAAGTTGCAGACGCTTTGCCTCTAAAGTACAAGACTGGTAAAAGCGTAACAGAAGCCATGGAAATAGCCATAAAAAGAGATAAAAACAAAATTAAACATTTACAAACTGATGATGGAACAGAATACTTTAATACAAACTTTGCACAGTTAATGAATAAATATAAAATAAATCATTATTCTACAAATTCAGAAAAAAAGCAGCTATTGTAGAAAGATTCAATAGAACCTTAAAAGGAGCACTGTATAAACAATTTTCAAAAAGAGGTTCTTACGTATGGTATGATGTTTTACCACAATTAATAAATGATTATAACAACAGGTTTCATAGAACTATCGGTATGAAACCTAACAAAGTAAATAGAAGAAATGCAAAAGATGTATTAAAACGCATAAAGAAAAATACAAAGCCTAAAGTAGAAAAAATGCAGCCAAGAAAATTTAATGTAAGTGATAAAGTACGGATTAGTAAATATAAGGGAGTGTTTACCAAGAAATACCTTCCCAATTGGACGAATGAAGTTTTTACAGTGTATAAAGTGCAACCGACTGTACCTGAAACGTATATCTTAAAAGATAACAAAGGAGATATGTTGCAAGGTGCATTTTATGGACATGAAATGTTAAAGTCAACAGTAGGTGATGTATATCTCGTTGAAAAAGTGTTACAAAGAAAAAAGGACGCAGTTAAAGTGCGGTGGTTAGGGTTTAACAAAACTGAGGATTCATGGATACCTATAAAGGACTTGGTTTAATGCAAGCAACTCATTTCGTCGTTAACCTTTGAGCAGGATGGAGATTATTCACCATAAAGATCGATTCAATATTAATAACATAGATGATTTAACTGTGGATAACTTTAAAATCAACAATGGTAAACACGGTAGTTTACTTCCAAACACTGTTCGATGTATAGTAAGTGGCCCCTCAAACTGTGGAAAGACCAATGTTGTCTTTAATTTGATCACTAATCCGCAGGGATTAAGGTTTAATAACCTATATATTTTTTCAAAGTCTCTACATCAACCAAAGTATCAATTGCTGGATAAAATCCTATCTGATGTGTCTGATGTTAATTTTTACAAATTTAACGCTAGTGATAGCATTATGCAACCAAACGAAGCGAAACCGTATTCTGTATTTATATTTGACGATGTATCTTGTGAAAATCAGGATACTATTAGAAACTACTTTGCCATGGGAAGACATAATAACATCGACAGCATATATATAGGACAAACTTATAGCAAAATCCCAAAACAACTTATCAGAGATAATGCAAATATTCTAATTGTATTCAAACAAGATGATACTAACCTAAAACATATATATAACGATCATGTGAATGCGGATATGCCATTTGAAAAGTTTAAAGAGCTTTGCGGAAAAGCATGGGCGGAAAAGTATGGATTTTTGGTTATTATGAAAGATCAAGCTATAAAAGATGGTCGTTATAGAATAGGTTTTGATAAATTTGTTTTAATACACTGATTAGCGGTATTACTGTACAAGTCGTAAAGGTGTGAAGATGGTTAACCAGGAAAAGCTATTAAAGGAAATAAAATCACTTAGTGATTATATTAGACAAAAGAACCGGGGTTTAAAATCAGGTATAAATGAAAGAGAGCAATTTTTAGAAACAACATTCAAACCTGTTACTGAACCTTTAAAGCGATTAGCACAAAATATGGGAAAACCTTCAATTCGCTTCGAAGGAGACAAAATGCTACCAATTTCCAAATATGAAGAAGAATTTCAGAATGATGAAAGTTTTGGTCAGTTACAAACATCTGAAGAAAGCGACGAGTATGAAGAAAGCGGAGATATAGAGGATTTAAAGGAAAAGGACATTGCAGAAGATACAAGTACAGAAGATACAAGTGTAGAAGATACAAGAGCAGAAGAAGAGGATATTAACCCATCCAACTTAAGCAAATTAGGCACTGATATTATGTTTAAAGGAACACTTGGAAGAACATATACGTTAAAAATGTTACACGCCGCACATGCTAATCGAAATTATCATACCTATGGAGCTAGAATAGAGGATAAAGGATTAATGATTGGAGATAGCAAGTTAGATATAAACGAAAATGATGATATAGTTATTGGAGATAAGAAATATAAAGGTACTAAAGGTTTGTTTGAACTCATCTTTAAAAATAATCCTGGTAAATATACTAAAAGGGATTTACAATTGTTTAAAAATATATTAGAGTATACATATTAGAGTATATTAGAGTATAATGTATTAGCACATAGAAAGAAGTATTCCAAAGACCTACCTATTCATAGAAATCGGTCAATAAAATATACAAGTATTATATCTACTCTTTTCCCCTCGAAATCAAAAAAAGCTCAAATTAAAAGAAGAGCTTTATCTTCTGCTGAATTAAATGTTTTGCATAAAAAGAGAAAAACAACTGATCCTACCACATCTGGAAGGGGATTATTGAAAAATTTGTATAAAACTAATATAATATATTACAACGATATAAATAAGTTAGTTGATCGAATGAAGTTATTACATGAAGCTATGGAAGCCGGGCACACTGGTTTAGAAAACGAATGGGTAGCTTTGGTTGATGAACTGCGAAAACAAGGAATAATTGTTCAGTAGACGTATATATAATAAGAACCTAAACGATAGCGATTCAGTTACATCATGAGTGTGGACAAGTTTGGACGGTATTCCGAGTTTGAAGTAAAATCTGGATATAATGAAAAAAGAGCTGGGTTTCCGTTAACACCTCACGGAAACTATAATTTTGAAGGAAAAGTAATTCAAAATGTTGGTGATCCGCTTATGTCGTCTGATGCGGTTACGGTACAGTACATGAAAAAAGAACCCCAACTGTACACGAAGATCATTGGGGGTTTTCCGGTAAAAGGTTAAGCGATATACAATATCCCATTTATGATGGTGAAGCAGTAAATTTAGCTACTCTAAAATTGTTAACGATTTACAAAAGGAATAAAACTGATACAAGCTATGATTAAAAAAAATTAAAATTATCAAATGTAGGTGATTGTGAGCAGGATGGAGACGCTGTAAATAAGAAAATGTTTGATATTGTACATAATAAATGGACTACGGAATATGAAAAGCATTTGGAAAGGTTTGGTGCAGCTCTATTCCATTATATCCATCGGGCTTCAGGAAGAGATGCAGCTTCAGATGTTGACAGTCACAATTATTTAGACTGGAAAAATATACACAATCCAGAGAAACCTAATCAACGAGATAAACCGTCTGAACCTTCTAAAGTCAAGACACTAGGAAAGGAGGATAAAGTGAATGTGATTAATGAACCAACAGAAAACAATGAAGATTACATAAGAGAAAAAAGAATTTAAAATACCCATGATAAGGGATAAAGAATCAGTCATATTCGAGAGACGATAGAGAGAGGATGATGGAATCCAATATTACTGCGTGGAGTTTAATATCTCAAGAGCCGAGATTTCCCCAAGGAGTGTTGACAGATGGTTTTGTTCAACGGTTTGATAGATATATGGATTGGGAACAACTTTCCATACACTACCTCTTTACAATGACTATGTTAAGAATTTATTTTCACAGAGTTAACTGGATCCATATTTTACAAAGACAACAGTTTTCAGAAGACTTCCTCGTAGAGATGACACCAAATTTTAATAACTGTTGGGAAGTAATAAGTAAATATCAAAATCTCTCTGAGAATTACATTGACAATTTTAAAGATAAACTAGACTGGGATGTGTTATTCAATTACCAACGATTAAGTGGCAAGTTTCTAAGGGAACATGCCAACTATTTAAAGTTTATTCATTTTACCGAAGACAACGATACCATCACCAGCGGAGAAACATCTGGAACATCTTCAATTACACCTTATTTCTATTTTTACTACTTTTATTTAATATGTCTACATTTAATTAATAAATCCATTTCTATATAATAAATGGATTTTAAACAGTATATAATACAAGAAACCAAAACAGATATTACATTCATTGTAAAACATTTATAGAGTGCACCTACTGATTGTAGGTTTTGCTATAAATAGTCATGTCGAGGGTTAAACGCATCAGTCATAATCGAGAGAGATTACAGAGAGGAAGGGGAATAGCATCAACAGCATTTTCTCTATTTAGTAAACCGGTTGGAGCTATAGTTAACAAGGCGATTGATTTATTACCTGTGGAATTACATTTACCTGGAGGATATCAATATTGTGGTCCTGGAACCAAATTAGAGAAACGCCTTGCTAGAGGAGATCCTGGAATAAATAAGCTCGATCAGGCTTGTAAACAGCACGATATAGCGTATTCCAAATTTGGTGATACTAAAAATAGATCAATAGCGGATAAAGCACTTGCTGAGAAAGCTTGGCAAAGAGTAAAATCTAGTGACGCGAGTATTGGTGAAAAAGCAACGTCTTTAGCAGTAACAGCAGCAATGAAAGCAAAAAACTACGTTTGGAGGAGGAAAGAGAAGAAGGCGTGGGAAAAAAACCCGCTAAGAAACAAGGAGGTAATATCAGAAGAAAACGTCGATCTACCAGTGGTAAAGCTAAAAAGAAACCAACAATATGGTCAATGATAAAAAAGGGAGGAGGATTATACCTAAGACCGTATCGTGTGTATTAAATAAGAAAGAGCAATTAATAATTAAAAACAAAGAATTGACCAATGAAGAACTGATTACATATGCTTCTTGTTTGAAAATCCCATTTTTTAGAGGAGTATTTATGAAAGATGAATTACCGGTTAAAATGTGGAAAAATGAGACTGGTATTGTAAATTTGGATAATAGTGAAGGATTAGGCACTCATTGGGTGTGTTACAAGAAACTTGGTAAAACCATTTATTATTTCGACAGTTTTGGAGACCTTCCACCACCGAAAGAACTTCAACAATACTTTCGTGCGGCAGAAAATGTTTTTTTACAATCATACAAGAAAACAACCTGATGATACATCCATTTGCGGTCATTTAAGTTTAGACTTTTTAGCTAAAAGTGTTAGTCAACTTTAAGATGTCTTCGTATACAGTGTCATTAACCGGTAACTCATGTACTTTGCGCAGTATTCTGTTTCCAGCACTACGTTTGCAAAACGGAAGACTATGGGAAGCCGAATTATTGGATTTAACAACATATAACTCTATTCCAAACGTTAGTGAAGGAATTAATAACAAAATACATTATTACAAGACAAAAGATGATAAAGGAAAGTATTCAGCTTTGGAAGAATTCAGTTTACCAACAGGAGCTTATGAAATTGATAATATAAATGAAGTTATACAAAAACATATGGGAAAAGAAAATATAACGATAAAAGGCAATAACAATACAATGAAAGCCGAAATTACTTCTAAGTATTATATTGATTTTAGTCAAGAACATTCAATTGGTAGTTTATTGGGGTTTTCTAAGGAAACAAAAGTATTAGAACCTAATAAAACTCATTCTGGGAATAAAACTGTGACGATCATCAAAGTTAATAGCATAGACATTACATGTAACATTATACAAGGATCCTACAGAGATGAAGAGAATCGTCATATATTACACACATTCTACCCATCAGTTGCACCGGGTTTCAAGATAGTAGAAAAGCCTCAAAACCTTGTGTACCTACCGTTAAACACCAGTTTCATTTCAGACATCGTGCTGAACATAGTGGATCAAGACGGAAACCTTATTGACTTTAGAGGAGAAGCTATTACTGGAAGAAAACATATAAAATCATCCGCTTAGACAATGGGGTTATCATTTAAAAAGAGAGAGCCAACCAGCAAAGAGGTCAGTAGCTCATCAGCTGTAGAAGGATTAACAAGTGACAACATTCGTTTTCTAGAAGAAATTGGATTAAAGGTCATTAACAATGGATATATTGGATATAGCGCAGGGTCCAACATTCGACGAGACCTTATGGGAAAAGGAATATCACACGCACAACCCTTACGCTTCGTCCAAATTAAACAATAACGATGAAATTAGGATTCCTATACAACAACAAGACATTTATACTCTTCCATGTGAAAGTTATTTATATATTGAAGGAAAAGTAACAAAAACTGATGGTACTGCTGGAACCACTGTTCCGTTCATAAATAATCCTATGGCATTTTTGTTAAACGAGATTAGATATGAAATTTCAGGAGTTACAGTCGATTCAACAAAAAAGGTTGGGATTTCCAGTACATTGAAAGGATTAGCGTCTTTAACACCAAATGAGAAGAATCTGTTAGCTGTTGCAGGATGGGTTGCACCAGACAAAAGTACAATCGCTCCTGACTCTTCGGGAAACTTTGATTTCTACGTACCTTTAAGATTACTCCTAGGATTTGCTGAAGACTACAGAAGAATAATAATAAATGTAAAACAAGAAATAGTTTTATTAAGATCATCAAACGATAATGGATATTATTAAAGCAGCTGCTGGAACAACTGATGCCAATTTAGACTGGAAATTAACATTAGACAAGATTGTTTGGAGAGTACCACATGTGCGACTAAATGATGAACACAGGATTACATTATTAAGAAAGTTAAAATCAGATCGAGACATTGTAATGCCATTCAGAAGCTGGGAGTTTCATGAATACCCCGTTTTACCTACAACACAACGGCATACATGGACTGTAAAAACTTCTACTCATTTGGAAAAAGCGAGATATGTAATATTTGGATTACAAACGAAGAAGAAAAGTATAATAACTGAAAATGCTGGTGAATTTGACCATTGTAAATTAACAAACTGTAAAGTGTTCCTGAATTCACAATTCTTTCCCTACGACAACTTTAATATTTCTTTTGATAAAAAAAGGTACAGTGTTTTATACGATATGTACGCTAGGTTCCAAAAATCATATTACGGCAAAACAAATACACCTCTACTATCTCCCGTACAGTTTGAATCGAAAGCTCCGATTGTTGTAATTGATTGTTCCAAACAAAATGAATCTGTAAAATCGTCTAGTGTTGATATAAAAATAGAAATGGAATTTCAAGAAAACGTACCTGCAAATACATCTGCATATTGTTTAATTTTGCACGATAAAATTGTTACATACACACCGTTGACCGGTATTGTAAAGACAGTATTGTAAAACGTTGTACCACCACCGGCACCGCCACTGTCGCTAACCTATAAATAGCGGAGCAACAATGCAGGTCTTCAGTTGATCGTCTATCGTCGCATGGGTAACATCTTCTACAAAATGAGTTCTCCATCTGTTGTACAAGGTGATGCAGAGGTAGCACCGTTATTGGAACGTGATAATACTAGTGAAGCAGAAATCATCAAGGAAATAACTGCATTTTTAAAGTTTGGTAAAAGAGATAGAGAGGAGGAAAGTAATGCAGACCCATCAAAGGTAGTACCAAAGAGGAAGAAGAAAGTTGAAGAAAATATTCCTCCTCACATTTTAACTGAAGTTTTTTTGCGAATCTTTTACCCCATCTCAGCATGCATCAGTAAAAGTGTATCAGTTGGATTGATGAAGTCATTGGATTATTCCCCTACAGTAATACTACACCATGGAACAAAAAAGGTTTTATTTTCGCAAAATGCTTGGGAGTCATTTTTGAAACATGTACATTTAATAGAATGTTATTTAACTAACAGTTTGTGTGGAAGGAAAACACATATTCGACTTTTGGATTGTGACAATGAAATCGATATTGTTAAACATCGCGGACAACTACAAGTGCGAATTAGAGACTTGACTCAACATGAAAATAAGATTCTACTGTCACGTGAAGAATTCTACGTTTTAAACTACGCAACAGATCCTATTACAAGGTACATGGGACAGTTGGTATTTGCAAGCGCTATTATTAAAGAATATTTGGTCGATACTTTGGAAAAACAACCTGATAGCACCATCGTGTGCGGACCTGTGGATATATCTATTTTTAATAGAATACCTCATGAAGTTTGCATGTGGAGAAAGTTAAAGGATTTTGAACCACTTGTAGAAATCGCTACAGAAGCTACAGAAGAAACAACACAGGAAGAAGAAACGGAGAAACAAGAAGAAGAAGAAAACGAAACACAAGAAGAAGAAGTTAAAAAAGACTAAAGTTCGACTTAGTAAAGAAGAACACACGTGGGGTAGGCCTATTGGGGACGGTGCCCACGTTAAATATACACCAACGCGCCTGCAACTGTACGGCCTGGTATTTAACCTACCGTGGTGTGGAAAACAGTTTAGTTGATCGCTAGGTGCCATGATGAGCGGAGGGGATGAAGAAGTGAGTGTAAAGCCTTGTGTAATAGAATTTCAAGCATTTCGAAATAATGATGATAGGTTTATTATCAAGGAATTAGTAATTTTAGACTTGCTTACATTTGTAGCCTACCCATTCACGTTTGAAGCTCCTTTTTCTTTTAACAAACTTAACACCAAAGCGAAAAGTACAAACAAATGGATAACAAACTACTTTCATCACATACATTGGTATGAAGGATTTATAAGCTACAGTAATCTGCACAGTATTATGTTTAACTTTTGCAAACAATATTCACATATATACACAAGAGGATTAGAAAAAAAGAACTGGATACAAAAGTACACGCACGGTAATGTTTTCGATATAACTATCAGTAAGGACTTTAACATTAATCTCGGTAATATTTGTATCGCTGCAAAAGATCTTAAACACGGTCAAACAAACTGTGCATTGTACAACGCATATCGTTTGGCTGCTTACTTGAAACAAACGCAGGAATGTGGTGGGGGTAGCGGAGAACAGAAATGTGGTGGGGGTAGCGGGGCCTATAAATACGAGGAGACAACACCGCTCCAGCACGAGTATTATTCGAGACTCCGAAGAGGCAACATCACAGAAGACAACACCACTGACGAAGATGGCATCACAACAATATCTACAAACATTGGTTGATCAATTCAACACTCACTCAAAATCGAACCTTCTGCTAACTAAAAAATGTTCAGAACTAAAAGAACAAAGACATTACATTATTCATAGCATCAAGAAAGTGGAAACCACACATGGAGAAGCAATTCTAGTATCATTGTGCGAAGGACCTATAACTCCAGGAGATGAGCCGAAGTTTCAAGTATTTCTTCCAAAACGATTTGTTCAACTGCTACAAAATGAAGACTTGCGAGATATTCAACCGGGGACGTTGTATTTGGTATCACACGGTGTAAGCGGCAACAACTCGACGGAACTCACTCTGCACATCATGCATCATTGTACATAATGTCTCTATTTGTATTTCTCTGTTTGTATTTCTAGTCATCAATGTTAGACTTAAGCTTATTGTATTGTAAAATGTTTGTTTAATAAAGAAAACAAAAAAAAATTAAATTAAATTAAAAGAAAAAAAAACAGCAACATAGCAGTATATTATTTTATATACTGCTGTGTTGCTTTTTTTTAAAAATTCAAACGGATGACCTTGAACTTTCATTCAGGGTTAACTTATGAAGAGGTATAAAAGAGAGGGAGCAGTGAAGTTAGTCTCAGTCTTGTCTAACACACGCTGCAGCTAACATGTCGGTGCCACCGATGAACAATTTATCATTCGATAACAATTTGAAGACATATTGTTGCGAGTTACAATGTTTTAAAATACCAGGCGATCAAGTTGACGGGAAAGCTTGTCGTAAGTGCAGGTGTTTCAGCTATTGCATATGTAGATGTAAAACATATCAAATGAACCGACAAGATAAAATACAAGAATTACGCCGACGGCTTGCATTACTTTGGCGGCGAATGGAGTAGCAACCATCTGCCGCGCACTTGCCACCTGCCGCCTACCATCTGCCGCCTGCCATCTGCCGTCCGCCATCTGCTCCGCCCCACCACACTTTTACCCCCACCATTTAGTACGAATACAACGCTAGCTTGTGAATAGTCAGTACACCTCCGGCTCTCGACCGGTGAACATTGAGCTTTTCACAAAATAACAATATCGCTCGTCCCGACTGTGTGTTCCCTGCGCTCACAAAATAGGCAAGGAACACACAGTCGGGATGGGCCGATTGGACAAACAAGCGCAACACTTGAAGACTGCGTCTGACGGCTGCGACTCCGGATCAACAACATCGATGACGACAAACAACGGGGAACTATTGTAAACATAAATTATTGTAAACATAACTTCTTGTAAATAAAAATAAATGTAAACATTAAAGTAATAAATGAAATAGTACTACCTCGCACTCGTATCGTTCGATTGCTTCATTCGATTGTTTTCATTCGATATTTTATCGAATGAAAACTGTCGAATCACAATCGGATTTTACGCGTGCGAGGTAGTACTTTTTTAAAACACCCTCCCCGTGACCTTGAACTTTAACCTTTCCCTCATTACGTCACAAAACCGCCTACGTCACTGGCTCAGCCTCAGATGACGTGTTTTATGACGCAGCGCTTCCGGTCACGTGACCGGAAGCTGTCAATCAAGTGAGCCAGCAGCCCCCTTTCGCCACTACTCACAATGAACAAGACTTTCAACTACAAATCTCCTTTTTCCATATATATTTAACTTTTTCTCCATCTGTAGTTTCTAGGATATGGGGCAAATAGTGGGTTTTTAGATCTTCATTCCATGCGTAAACTTTAAATTATAAATATAATTAGCTACATAGCAAAAATATTTTTTGTTGCATATTATAATTTTCTTATTCATACCAAGTTTTTTTCTTTCTCGGTCAGATCTTTCTGGGCTTCCTGAAGAAGATCCTCCCAAATCTGTTTCTGATGTTGAAGCCCCACTTTTGTTATTTCTTTGTCAGAACATATTAACTGTTTTCTTTTTATTTCTTCTGATAACTTCTTTTGCTGAAATTTTAATTTCTTCAGGGCATCTTGATCAGCTTTTAGCAGTGTTTCAACTGTACAATCAATTGTATAAGAATTTTTGTTGTAATCTGTACATAAAGCTAGTACTACATTTCAAAATACAAAATCTAATAAATATGGATATTTAGGGTAAGTGTTGATCACATAATCAGTCCCAGTGCAGCAGATTTGCGTACTCCATGAATTTCCAATTAAGTTTGTTAAATACCCCCCGTCGCAGCAAACCTGCGTACTCAGCGAATTTCCAATGCATTGATATGTTTATCACTAGTACATAAAGCCACTCACCAAGTTTGACAAAAATACATTCATAAATAAGTGATTTATTACATTTTATTTATTCCCCATAAGAATAACATTAGGACTGAGTACGCAGGTTTGCTGCAACGAGGAAGATAAGAAATGAGTTTTTATGCAATTATCAATGTAACTGAACCAGGTGAAGCTACTTACGATGTTTTATTAATTTATGTTCATAATTAAGGGAGATATAAAACTTTACTTATTCTCCATAAGAATAACATTAGGGCTGAGTATGCAGGTTAGCTGCTACGGGGACAATCAACAAAACATTTATTTGTTGTGCAATTATCAATATACCAGTACAACATGAAGCCACATACCAAATTTCATCAATATACATTCATAAATAATCAAGATATCAAATTTTATTTATTCTCCATAAGGATAACATTGGACAACGTACTGTGTTTAGCACTTTGAATATCTCTGCAACGGTTTGACGTAGAATCACAATTTAAACACCAAAATGATTGTTTTGTGGAGCTGAAGTGATTGGTAAAAGAAAATGTGAAGTTTAAAGTAAAATTAACTGAGGAAAATCCAAAAACCTTTTTCCCATAAGACTAACATGGGAGATTTTATGAGCATGTTTTTTGGATTTTTTCCGCAACCACTTAACCTAGGTTAATAATTCAAAATACCATATTATTTGTTTTTTTAAGCTCTATAACATGGTCTAAACCTAAATTAAGTGTTTTAAAAATTTTAGGGTAAAAAATGCAAAAACCTGATTTTTGGAAAATTTAAAACCCCCATAAACCCCCCTTCCCATAGTCTGATTTTTCTGGTTTTCGAACTTAAAGTCATAAATGTCAGTTTACACATTTGAGCCAAATTTCATCGAAATCGGATGTTTTTTACTCAAGTTATCGCATTCACGGACACATATATATATATACATATATATAAATTTGAACGAATAGTGTTTTGGACATCTGGGGACCTCAAAACAAAAAGTTATCATGGTCTCGGGCTTAAGTCTTACCATGAGACCTACGGTAATAGCTTCTTCCCTATAGGGGAAATTCGCTAAAAATAGATTTTATAGACTGAATATGCATGTTGGCTGCAACAGAGTTTTTTTATGTAACAGAACATAACCTCATGAAGACATTTACAGTATAAAGTAGAACCCTCATAAACGCTATGGGACCAAAAACTACCCACATCGCACAGAGACGTCTGCTGGACGTCCATGTCACATATTAAGGATTTCCTATGGACATTCAAAAACAGCCGAAAGGTGCCCATCAAAACAATTATTCCAAATGCCCTGCAGATATCCTTGGACATATTGGACCTTAAACAGACATCCATAGGACGTTGTGTACTGTTTGGGTATAAGGTGGATAATGAAAAAGGTTGGTTGAAAAGGAATACAGTCTACTCTTGATAATCCAACAAATATGGGACCAGGCCCCTGTCGGATTATCAAATATTATGGGTTACCAAGGGTACCATTAAAATCTAATATATATACAGCCGCATGTGTAACTGACTCACTGAGGTATACGAATTCTAACCCATTTCTAGATAACCTAGGGACGTGAAATTTGGCATGCAAGTACCTTGTACCTAGAAACCACGGGAAAATCCCTAAAACTCACATTTTTTAATTAATTAACCTTTAAATAAATATTTAAAAATCTATTAGTTACGTAGACTACGTTGTCGACATGCATTATTTTTATTTCAAAATATGTTTGGTAATATCGGTAATAAAGTATGCAAAAATTTAAATAGGCTTTCGTATGTATACGTTTTGTGGCAATCCACAGTCACAAACAACTTGTTTCTTATTTTTTAAATTGTATTTTTATACTTAATTAAATGTTTTTCCATAATCTCATGTTCATTGACTAATAAACCTGTTATTCATTTCTTGCAATACCTACCAAACATCGAAAACCATAAATTTAGGTTCTCGCTGGTAAGAAATTTTCTTGTTATAACCACACCCTTTAATGGTACGGCTGTTAAATTTTACAACTTTCTTGAATTTAACATTATGTTGTAGAGCAGCTACGTGCATAGCGAATTCTGCTAGTGCTCTGGCTATGCTATGATGCTATAGTATCCATGCCTTAGTATAGTAACTTCCGGATGAGCTAGGAACGTGAAATGCCCATGCAATGTAGCTTGAACTAGAAACCATCGGAAAAATTGCCAAATAACATAAATTTGTAAACACAAAGTTGTTAAAATGTTAAAGTTTTTTTTAAGTCTTAAAAGTTAAATCGTTAAACCTAAAGCTACGTAAACTGCATTATAACTTAAGGTTGTTACTGGTGGTTCTATCCCCTAACAAAATTAACAAATCGTATTAAAAAAATTACTATAGTTAAACATTTGTTTGCGATTTTCATTATTCACAAGCACTTGGTAATATAGGGGTTGGCCTATTCCTTAAAAAAATACACGTCTACATGCTAGGACCAACAGCAGTCACATGAACAGATTATTTATTAAAAACCCACAAGAAATAATTAAAATCTCTAAATTGTTTTAGACCTTTTGGGATGATGTGCTCTCATAGTAGGTGGGAAAAGCCCTAATACAAATTTTGTCAAATTAGGATAATAATTTTATATTTGCCTATGTATTTTACTTAGTGAGTTTTATATGTGTGTTTACTTAGAGAGTATCTGGTGGCGTAAAAAATGGCAAACGACATATCGTTAAACTATATACCAGGAGTATCATATTTTGGTATCCGATTTCTGAATATGATGACATATACTATACGAAACAACACATTCAAATCAACAATTTAAATTGTTTCAACTCCTCAAAACAAAATGCTTAATATTGGTTAAACATTTTTTCATGTTTGTAAGTTATGATCCTATGGGCCCATCTTTGCAATGCTACAAGTCTTCTGAAATAATAAAGCATGATTGAGGCGTTTTTTTACATTCCGTTGATCACTATGTGCAAAACATACAACAAAATTAATGTACAAATATGTCAAAGTTTAAAGATTACAATTTTGTTGGCTATTTAAATCATAAAACTGGGTGTATGACAGCAGATAAATACTTAGTACGATGTACACATAATGTGCGTCAGATAGTATGCTGCTAAGAACTATACTAGGACGAGAAACAATTCAAAACCACGAAGAGATGCCTTATATAAAGCTCGAGCTACTACTATTGTTCATTTAAAGTAGAATTTGTGGCATTGTATTGTATAAGTAACGCTACATTTTTCAAATGTTGGCTATTTGTGAAGGTCTCTTCGTGGTTTTGAATTGTTTGTCGCTCTAATTACTGGTTACTTACTGGTTCTATGTTTTATTTCCACATATTCGACATGATTTTCAGGATAAGTTTTGACCGAATTCAGAGAATTTTCTACAGTTATTTCGTGGTTTTAAAAATTGTTTTCTACTTTAATATTGTAGTGAGAGGCCTAATTCTTTGCACACAATACTTTACACTTAGTATATAGACCAGCAGTAGTAATTTAACCAGGTTTTATTATTTATAAACTCATACAAGGTTATTGTATGCTTTTTTATTTAGTTTACGTGAACTACAAATGAACAGTAGCTACCTCATTTACTATGTTTTTGGTTGTTTGTAATGATTTCAACCCTTGGAATAAACAAAATGTTTCACAAAAGACTTGGATGATGGAATAAATAAATTCTACAGCATGCTCTTTTCTATATTATAAGTTTGATATATACTTGCTGATATTTAAAAATCTGTTTGTACAAATATAACAGTTGGTGGGTCTAGTAATTTTTTCATCCATCCATGCAACAGCGGTTATAATTGCATTGTTAACAACTAAAACCTATCAACGAAATTATTTGCCATTTCATGTTTGTCATATTGTGTTGTTGGTATGTTTTTACGTTCGTGCAATGCATATTACACTATCTTATACAACTTTGGGTACTGATTTAAAATTCCTTAAAAAAAAAGGCTTATTTTAGATTTATTATTTTTGGGCTCTAGCAGGCGAATGGATGCACCTATCGAGAAACAGACACCACCACGCCACCCGAATTTTGCAAGACCTGCATCTTTGGTCTTATGACTTTTTGCCGTATTTCGTCTCCTTTACCCTTAGGTAGACAATTTTCAAAGATTTTTTTTCATGGTTTTAATTTCATATAGATCTTTTAATTTTGGACATGTCCTTTTTATATTCAATCTTCAGTTTGGATGCTTCTCACAATGTAAACATAACGTAGTTATGTAGTATGTATGTAGTTATGTTCGTGTAGTGAGGGGCGATTCGCGAACGAATCATTCAAATCGAACGAAATATTGAGTGAATCAAATGAATCATGATTCAACTTTTAAAAGAACTGATTCGTGGCGCGAATCAACTTTGGTAAATACGCCAAATGCCATGATGCTCGGTTTCGTTCACTTCGTTCGCGAATCGGTGTAGGCTATCGTTGTTCGCGATTCAATTGCGTTTCCGCTGAGAAATGGTTGGGGAGGAGTTAAAGCGGAAAGAAGAGGTGGGAGACGGACAAGAGGAGAGATCACTAAACGCAATCTCATTGGTTTGCGTATGTGCAGCAAAGGTTTTGTGAGATCCCACAATTCCTTGCAAATCTATTTTGTTTTGACTTCTCTTTCTTTACAGTATCCTATCTGCTGATTCAATTGGACTATCGGTTTGCGAACCGAGTGTTTTTATGAAGTCACTCAGCCAGCTTTGCGAGTATCAGCTGATCCGTCTAAAAGCTTGCTTATTGGTTATTTGAGGAGTTTGCGGCTGCGCAATAATAATTTGTGATGTTCGATAGTCAAATTCCACTGATTCACTTGGACTATCGCCGGTTCGCAAATCGCGGATTGGAGTCGTAACATAACAGGAGGACCAAATATCTATAACAACCGATTCATTTACATTTACATTTTTGATTCGCTAAGAAGAATCGAACTGCCCATCACTATCTGAGAAGTTAGTTACATTTTTTAAAGCATCTGGAGGGCGGAGCTTTGCTGAACAGCCAGTCAGCTTGTTAAAAATACCTTGAGTACTTAAATTCACGGTTCTTTGCCAAGGCGAGCATATTTGCTTTTCTAATTTGCTCGTTTCTTTTCATTTTGGACATGTCCTTTTTATATTCAATCTTCAGTTTGGATGGTTCTCACAATGTAAACATAACCTAATGATGTATATTTCAAGTTATGTATATGTTAGTTCTAATCACTATCCTCACAAAAATCACATGATACTTAACCAATTGAGTGTTTCTATTAAAATTCAATGGTTGCTTCTAAACAGCTGATATGATTCTTTTGTTTTTATTTACAAATCTAAACCATAACCCCAATGTTAGTTTTTCGAATAATTTTCCATACAAAACAAAATTTTTCCAGGGATGAGGCCTGAATAAAATTAACATGAGAGCACATTTATTAACCCATAAATTTTATAGCTCCAACATTTGGAGAGCCCTAAATTAAAGCATTTTTGTTGGAGCAGGAGTAGGTAAAGGTTTTATTCTGATGTATTAACTATCCTCCTGATAAATGTGTGTGCAATCGGACCAGTTAACTACCAATGTCAGTGATGATTAAATTAAAATGTTAAACGCCGATGGAGCAGATAAGTCTGTTTCTGTCTGATATACCTATTTCTGATTGTAGTGCATTGCCTTCTGCCAAATCTATTTTTACAAAATATTTGATAATCCATCTAGTAACTATATGTTTAACATGGAAATGTTGGCGGTCGTTAGGGCCGAGCCTCATTGGAACGGGAATAAGTCCATAATTTTTTTGGGATGGACCCATCTTCCAAATATCTGCTCAATAACTCGACTGTAGTTTGTTGTACTTATTAAAACTCATGCAAATTTAATGTTATAACCACAATGACTACCTAGATAAACTGAGCTTACCATGTTGCAAGGGATTATGTGTTCCGTAATGTGTCATTGCTGTGGCATTATTTTATACGGTTTGATATACCTTTGTACAGTAGTAAAGCAGACGTGATTCCTCTGTTCTGTGACAAAAGATAGTTAGCTGGCTAAATGCTTTTTAGAACAAATATGGTGCATTCTGTAGTGAAAGGTTGAGAAACCTGTATCCTTAAGATCTACTTTGTAGCAGTGCCGGACAAAGGGGCATAGCCCTAATGACGTAGGTACTGTGATTTAAAACAGCCGAAGTTTCCACTCCACCGAAATGTGCAAAGTGTTTTATTTCATCAAGTGTTTTTTTTTTGTTTTTTTGTGAAACGCGTGGCTTAAATAGACAGACGGATAAAAAAATTTAAATATCTCCGCTGCACACAACATTTCACTGCTCAAAGCGATGAAGAAAATAAACTTATTTGATTTATATAGATAAATAAATTCCTTACCTGTAACGTCTGGTATTGCTAATAATCTGTCCATAAATTTATTAACAGCTGCAATTAATATGAAATTATTCCCCATGTTAATCTTATGGGCGAAAAACTAACTTTGAGGGCGGCCCGTGCCCTTCAGATTGAAAATATCAAAAAATGAAAACCTTTACGTACAACTCAGGGCAAATATTTTGGTACCTCAATCGTTAAAATCGGTTCAGAAATAACTGAGGAGTTCTCTTAACAAAAATCAGCTTGGCGTATTAATATATAAGATATGAAAAGGATTCATAAATGAACTATTAGTAAGAAAGACCTAATAATTATTCTGTGCTTGTACTATTGTTGTACAAAGCTTAGCAAAATTTCAGAATAGTTAAAAAAACTCTATTTATACCCAGCAAAAACCCATTTTCAATAATGGAGTTTCACACAGTACGTAAGGATAAATCCTTTTGCAAATTTTACAGTTACGAGATAGAAACAAATAAATATTAACTAGTGGACCTGTTGCTCTAAGACGAGCAAAACAAACTTTTATTGTTCATATCAGTTATTAGCTGTTCTTACTGTTTACCTGTATTTTAATGTATCATCACCTGTTTTAGAATGTAACTGAATTCAAACTACTCATTAGCAGCTAAAAAGACGCACGAGCCACTGGATGAAGAGGAGACATTTCCTACGTGAGCACTGCCAGGTATAAAACTTTTAAATCACACCGAGCGCTACCCAAGGCAAATTTTAAAATCACAGCACCGTCTACTGCTTGATGAATTGTAACTTTTACTTAGATCGATACGCTATGGTAGTCTAATGGATATGGCACTGGGATCATGCGGTCCCAGGTTCAACTCTACCTTTTCGTGTTTACTTTTTGAATTACCAATTTTTTTTTATTTTACAGAAACCCATTTTTGTAATATGTTACAAAGAAAAGAGCCACCATACAGCGCTTTGCAGAGTTAGGTTAGGTTATTTTACTATCATTTTTTCGTAAATGTAGCGTAATTTTTTAGAATATAAGTAGGTTTTCCGTGTTTACATTTTAAAATACTACATTTCACTGTTTTCTCATAATAAAGCATCTGTTTCAGATAGTTCATTCGTCATCAGACAAGTTCGGCTTCCTTCGGGTGGCAAAGTCTCCTCTTCCAGTGGCTCGTGTGTTTTTTTAGCTGCTAGTCAAATTACTCTCCATGCTATATTTATAGGACAAAATTGAACTTTGAGGGTGTCCTGTGCCCTTCAGCAAAACAGTATTGAAAATTGAAAACCACTTTGCATAACTACGAATCTGGGCCATTTTTTTACACCTTAATCGTCAAAATCGGTCCAGGAATAACGGAGGAGTTCTATTCACAAAAATCGCCTTAGCGTATTATAGATAGAAGTTAAATAAAAATCACTTTTGGTTACCTTTTAAATTAAAGGGACATTGTTTGAACTAAAATCTCTATGACAACTAACTAATATCTGAAAACTAATCAATAAGTCTACCATTATTTGTTTATAATTGGCAACAAAATTCAAAGTCAATGATTGTAAATTTCTTTACCTTTCTGACAATCAGTCTGTACGACTTTCTTACTGCTTCTATAGAGTCAGTGTTAGTATTCTTCATATTGAATATTGTGTACAAAAACTACCATTTTCCAAAAAATGCGATGACAGATGCAGTCGATGAATCCGAAGATGTCGAAGAATCTGACGACATTCTTTCACTGCCCCTACCAGAACTGGGAGAGATGTCAGATTCTCTCCTACTGACGGATGGGGACAGGACAAAACGGATAAAGGAGTTGGAAGCGGAAGTGACGTCACTAACTCATCAGCTCACTGAAGCTAGGAACCTAACGAACACCCTGTATACAGAGATCGATCGGTACAAGAGAGTCAATGGTCAGGTGGGCTGGCTCATCGAGCAATTCAGGCAAACCATCTCCGGATCGGATATCAGAAAACCCAGGTGGTTAAACTGGGAGTTAGAAGCTTCATAGATAACATGTAAATTGCTGATGGGTACAATTTATTCATCTGTGAAATATGTAGAGATATGCCAAATTTTCTGTGTGTGTGTGTGGCTAGACCAGGTGTAAGGGAATGGAAGAGGAGAGGGGGCTCTTTCCTAAAAACTTGATTTTGATCAAAATTTTAATACATCACGAGAACTGTATCAAATGAATGAAACAAACCCGACACATTGGACTGAAGAATAATTTTGATTACAATTATATTCAAAAGAGCTACAATAGTACTGTAGACCTAATAATTGAGCAAAAATGGCTCTTGTTTGCTTGGATTATCCTCACGATACCACATACGCAGAAACTTTGGTCCATCTGTATATTTTTTGGAATTAAGTTTTTATCTCGAAAGAAAAATATTGGAGAGATTAGTGTGTGATCTAAGTGTATCCCACCTCATTGAGAGTCTGGCAATGCCCAAAGAAACGTCATGCATACACTTTCATGCCAGTTCTATTGTTATGAATTCTGCTATAGTTTAAAGTCCTATTTAATTATAAATTATATTTCATTAAATTATGTCATGTGTTGTTGTGGTTAAATAACTAAAAGTGTTGTACATCTGATTCTAACTTTTTTCTGATTGTAGGGTTCAGGTATAAAGATAATTTCAAACAAAGAAATCAAGCCAAATTACCTTTGCAACCTCTGAATTGTTGAAAAAAGATTGTAATGCTAAAAACTGTAATTTCAGTCTTATAATATTGTTTACCATAATTTTCCTTACTTGAAAACATAGCTAAGATAACATAGTTTTCAGTTTATAGAATTGGTGGGAGCCAATTCTCGCCTTTATCCAACAGTAAGAGATAATTACAAAGCAATTAACAAATTTGTTAAATGACGTAACATAAATGTCCCGTACCAGCAAACTAAATATAAAATGACTAAGTAAAAGCTTTAAATTGTACAGTACAAGCAAAAAATATTAAAAGTTTTAGAGCATCATTTTTTTAAACAATCAAAATTAACTTTCCAAACATCACTCAACCATTTAGAATCAGAATGAATGTTACAAATTGTTATAATTGATTCTGCACTTCAGCATCATAGCAAACTCCTAAACCACCTCTGAAGAACGTTAAAATTTATTTCTAGTGATAGTGGATTCTTACCATGAAGAAATTTTGGGAGACTTTAGGTAGCCTTTTTATTTTATAATAGCAATATGTTGCATGTGTATGCAAGTATCAGTTTCTGTTACCCACCTCAATAACCAATAATGAGGGTGTGCTCGTAGTAAATTGAGCATTAAGCCAAGATTACGCTTTTAAATTTTAACCCAGGTTTGTAATCATCATAGACTTCAGCCTCATATTTATCTCTGCCTTCGGTTTGGTCAAGATTAATTATGACTAGAGACCACCCAATGGTCGAAATTCAACCAAATTTTTTGAATATAAATTCAACGAATATGTGAAAAAAGTTTACTATCTAGTGGGTTCTGTTGCACTCAACTCTCTCTCCCTCACTCTTCTCTCTCTCTCGCTCTCCCTTCCTCTCCATTATCCTCACCTCCAGGTAACTTTTTTGATGTGGATTTAAAACGGATAGCAGAAGGGCGTTACCATTCCAGTTATCAATAGCCTTTTTATTTAGGCCTGAAACCTCTCCACCTCATCATCTCCCCCCCTCTACCAGCCCCCCATTCACAAAAAGGTTTACCTCATTTTTTTTTTTAATGAGAAGTTAAAACGGAGAAGGAGTTAAGAGAAGGGTGTTACCATTCCAGTATTCAGTAATATTTTTTATTTAAGAATTATATGTTCTTGCTGTTGTGCTACATATTTATTTGAACAACGAAGCTATTTTCAATGAAAAGCATATCGAAAAGCAGAACGCAACTTCCCATAAGCATAAAATATAAACTTTGAAAGCCAAAAGGGCCATAGCCCTGCACGCCCAAACACAAAATTATTTGCATTCGACACATCCCCTAATAGTACTAATAATTGTGCCAAGATTCATAACAATGCCGCAAATCCGAAAAATCGATATCCCATGGCATTTTTTATATCAACAGCAGTCAAATATACAATTTGATCAATTATTTTTCTTCCATAACATTAACATTGAAACTTTGAAACTCTGTGGGGCGTAGCCCTGAGAGCCGATGTAAATTATAATGGGTCATCTATCTATATGGGTATATGGGTCTGCTCATCTACAGGACAATACCTTTCTAACGGGATGCGTGAATTTCTCCTACGATGCACACAAGTTGATAAAAAAGGAGGGACAGTTTTGTGCTTGCCTATTAATATAAAGATAATATATGAACTACCCATAGTAAGTTAGTAACTGCATGATAATGGTCTGATGACAGTTGAGGTAATGTCAAAGCACCGCTGTGGAGGTACACATTATTAAATATGTGGTAAAACCTGACATCTATTATTCAACTCTAGAGCGCTGATATAAACGAAGACTTGTTATTGAATAGAATACTGAGTTATTAGCATGACCCTCATGGTGAAACCTAAGCCTGTGACCTGTGACTACCGCAGTTCCTAACATGACCCCCTGAACTCGCTTTGGGGCTAATTTTCATGTATTGAAGCAATTCTAGACCTCCCTCCCCAAATCCCCATATCTACTACCTCCTTTCACTCCTGACTGGACCTCCTGCTAACCTTATAATGTAAATTACTGCTATCCCAACAGTGCATATAAATAAAACCAGTTTCTTCAGAACAGCTAACAAATAATGTTTTTTTCAATTTTGTTTAAATAAATAAATAAGGTAATTTATTTACGAGAAAATTTCAGCTACAAAAACTGTTTTAAAAATTTACTTAGGTCAAACACTAAGCAAAACCTAATGCTTATTATTAAAACAAAAATGCAATCAAGAGCGTACATTTTAAAACCATAGATTTTTATTAGACTTTTAGATTTGTTTTAAGACAGTTCTTTCAGCTGGCTAGGAATTGTGTTGTATTGAACCGGTCAAAAATAGGAAAACCCATTTCCATCTGCTTCAGGTTTAACCTTTAGCATGTCCAGCAACGAGTCCTGTTGAGTTCTTTGCTCTCTCGCAGCTGGGCTTAACCTCAGTTTTTCTTTTAAGTATTGTGGTGCTCCTGAGACGAGTATTATGTGGGCAATACATGCGACTTGTTTGTCATAGTAGTTTTGAACGGATACTATCCCTGCCATCTTTTGGTAACTGGATATGTGATCATATTTTTTATAGGAGCTCCTTGATCCTATAGGGAAGAAGCTATTACCGTAGGTCTCATGGCAAGATTTAAGCCCGAGACCATGATAACTTTTTTGTTTTGAGGTCCCCAGATGCCAAAAACACTACTTGTTCAAATTTATATATATGTATGTATATATATATATATATATATATGTGTGTGTGTGTCCGTGAATGCGATAACTTGAGTAAAAAACATCCCATTTCGATGAAATTTGGCTCAAATGTGTAAAGTGACATTCATGATTTTAAGTTCGAAAACCAGAAAAATCGGACCATGGGAAAAGGGGGTTTATAAAGGTTTTAAATTTTCCAAAAATCAGTTTTTGCATTTTTCATCCTAAAATTTTTAAAAAACTTAATTTTGGTTTGGACCATGTTATAGAGCTTTAAAAAAACAAATAATATAGTATTTTGAATTATTAACCTAGGTTAAGTGGTTTCGAAGAAAATCCAAAAAACCTACTCATAAAATCTCCCATGTTAATCTTATGGGAAAAAGGTTTTTGGCTTTTTCTCAGTTCATTTTAATGTAAACTTCACATTTGCTTTTACAAATCAGTTCAGCTCCACAAAACAATCATTTTGGTGTTTAAAATGTGATTCTACACCCAACCGTTGCAGCAGTATTCAAAGTGCTAAACACAGTACGTTTTCCAATGTTATCCTTATGGAGAATAGATAAAATTTGATATCTCGATAATTGATGAATCTATATTGATGAAACTTGGTATGTGGCTTCACGAAGTACTTGCATATTGATATTTGCACAACAAATTGATTTTTTGTTGATTATCCCTGTAGCAGCAAACCTGCGTACTCAGTCCCCATTTTATTCTTAAGGAGAGTAAGTAAAATGTAATGACTCCCTTAATTTTGAACATAAATTAATAAAACTTGGTATGTGGCTTCACCTTATTGAGTTATATTGATATTTGCATAAAAAACCATTTTTTTGTTCCTTGTTGCAGCAAACCTTTTGGGTACAACATTGAAGGTATTCTTATAGAGAATAACTAAAATGTTATATAGTGCTTATTTATGATTGAATATTGATGAAACTTGGTATGTGGCTTCGCCTAGTTAAATTCTATTTATATTTGCATAAAAACCAATTGTTTGTGTTCCTTGTTTCAGCAAACCTACGTAATCATCACCAATGTTATTCTTATAGAGAATAATTAAAATTGTATATATCGCTTATATATGTAAATATATTTTTATGAAACTTGATATGCGCTTATGTGGTATTAAGACATATATTATGCATTGGAAATTCGCTGATTATGCAGGTTTGCTTCGACGGGGGTATTATGGATTGTACACAAACCTCAGCGCACAATTCTGTAGCCTATGCAAGAGGGTCATCTGTTCCTACTTAAGACTGTGTCCAAAAACAGGGAGGCAGCAGTATATGGTAGGGAAAATCACTGACTTAACCAATTTCAACTTTATCTTTTTCAGGAGCAGTGTTCTAAACCTATTTAGTACTTTTAATTTGCCAGTAACAAGGTTGCATATTTGTTTGCTATGATTTGAAAAATTCAACTGTGTACGGTACTTATTGTTAAGAACCTTCATTTTATCACAATATGTGAGATCAATAATATATTAACTATAATTATCATATTGTTAGTTATTGTTAGGAAACCCATTACCCATTTTGGTTTGAAATGGATTTGTCAAATTTGGATTCCACGGTTTAACGTTATTTATCGATAATAAATTTAATTCAACATAATAATAGTTTCATTGACCTAGGCTAACAATTTAAGAGATACAACATGCATTCTTTGATTTTTTAGGCTGGAGTTTTTTGTCTCACTTATCACTTACTTTCCAGGGAGCCACCACCTCCTTCACTGCCACCTGCATCCTTACCCCTAACAGGAGTCGAAGATGAAAGGTCACAGATTACTGAGGATCAAAGCTACCTCACAGAATCCATGGCCGAGGAGGTTGATGCTGAGGATGAATATTCCGAGGATTGGGAAACCACTGAGGAAGGAGAAGATCAGACTGATGATACAAACATTCTCTTTGATGGAGAAACCTCAGATCCTCAAGAATCTTGTGGCCCAATCATTGGGCCACAAGCTCCTATGGATCTTTTTATAGGCCCTCTAGATCTCAGAAATTTCACCATTGATTGCTCAGCTCCGTCCTCTTCAGCTGGAGCTCCGAGAGATCACACACCACCCAGGGCACCTAGAGACCCTACTCCTATCCCCTCACCTCTCCTCCGTGACCCTGAGTCGGAGCTAGATGCCCTCCTGGCCGTTGCCACCCCCCAGACCCGCATCTCCGAGATATTCCGCCGCTGGTGTCCAACCACTGGGCCCCCGCCTTCCTGACAAATCCAGCCTTTGATACTGAATTATAAAATGCCATGTTTCTTAAACACCATTTTCAGTTAAATAAATAAATTACTCAAAATTATTGTTTTTGTATTAACTTCAAAAAGTGACTGTTTACAGAGATTCATAAATAGGATCTTATGAATTCACTTAAATATCAAACGAGTTCGCACGCAGCACGCTGACGTGAGGGAAGTGAATTTCCAAATAACAACTTTTAAAACTCAAAATCAGTGTAAAAACATACATTTGTCCAATTTTTATTGAAATCTGAAAACATTGATTTTTTGGCTGTTCTGATACTCCTGGTTTCATTTACTTGCAAAGCTGGGAATACAATTTTGCCCAATATAAGGTTAGGAGAAGGTCCAGACAGGCTTGAAAGTAGGTGTGAGGTTGCTGGGGATGATAAAAGTACTCTAACAAAGGAATAACAGGCTTTTCTCGTGTAAAACCCCCATAAGACAACGTACTGTGTTTAGTCAATACACATTTTCTTTAATAACTCGGTAAATATTTATGCTAGAATGAGAGATAGGGCTTGAAACTTTCGCCTCTCTAAGTCCCATCTTTTTACATGCATTTATTTTACATCTGGGGCTTTTATGACCATTTTTGGGCCCAAAAACTCAAAATTTGAAAGATTAATCCCCCAAAAAAGGGGTTTAGAGTTTTCCGATTGTTTTGCCCAACGAACTTGTTCAACTGATTACAGACAGGAACGTCCCTACCAAATTTGAAGTAAATCGGACAAAAATTTCGACCGCTAGAGTGCAAACACATATATATATGTCTATATATATATATATATATATATATATATATATATATATATATATATATATATATATATACATATATATATATAAAATTTTGAACGACCCTCCAAAACGTGTTCAGGGGGTCACGTTAGGAACTTATATGGTGGTCCCGGGCTTAAGTTTCACCGTGCGGGTCATGCTAATAGTTCACTTTCCATAGGAAATTCACTAATGAAGCTATGCACAAATATGTTAGATCTGTAAGTATGTAGCATTTTTATATGAAAATAAGTACCCAACTATTTTCGAAATTAATTGTAATTTTTATTCCTTTGTTAAAGATTAATCCTTAGACACCTTTTAATTGCAAATTAAATATTATTATTAAATATAATCCTATAAAGAAACCCTTTAAGCATTTTAACTCAAAATTTTAATTTTAATATCAAATTTAATAAAATATACCAATTGCATTAGTTTATTTTGTATCTAGATATTTATAATATTTTACAAGCAATGACAAAAGTAAGCTTGAGGATAGGCTAACCAAATTAAATGGCAGTTATGTTTCATTATTAGGTATGGTGCCATATTACCTTGACTTATTGAAACGAATACCATAAATAATGATTGTCTAATCCTTAGCATCTATAAACTAATTAAGGTACTACTGAGAAGCTATCCCTATCGAGTTGTTGTGACGTTAATTTCATAGTCAATACTTTGTAATGCTCAAAAGTTTTGCAACAAATTTTGTAATTAATCATCTAAAGTCTATATGGGGTATATTTTTCCTCTTTCAATTTAAGGATATTTACCTATATAAATCTCAATATGTAGTGGTTTTTTAAAGTGTTTTAAAACTTCATTGGCTTCATTGGATAGTGAGTGTTTTGAGAGGTGGACCCCAGACAGATCTTTTCTTAAAAGCTTTATTAATTAATACACCAATAACCGAAGGCAGCTGAAGCCAGTTTCGAACCTTAGTAAAACGTTTAAGGATTTGCTCTGGATCAATCCAGCAAACCTATAATAACTCAAACTTATTTATTTCAAAAAAAGAAGTTACAACTATCTTTATACAATGAATAAATATTACAACGAACTATATACAACATGATAAAAAATTAATATATATCTACATGAAATTATAGTACTAGCAAATCGGGAGCACCGATGGAGGCTAGGTTAAGTCCCCTTGCAAGCACGCATCTTCACACTCACGGGGGCAAGGGATTAGGATCGCCCTTCCTTCCAACCCCAATGAGTCACCTAGTGTACTTCGGTCCACTGAACATTATTTTTTGTTGTATACATCATTCTATTTCAAAATTAATCATGAATATAGATTCCACACAAAATGTCATGAAAAATGATACCAAACATAGTATGAGTATTTTCTCTAGCAGACCTCAGAACACAATAAAATGATACAACAAAGTACTGGCTAATATGATTCATAAGCATGAGTCATACGTTGTTTAGTAGGTATCATTTTAGCGAATTTCCCCTATAGGGAAGAAGCTATTACCGTAGGTCTCATGGTGAGACTTAAGCCCGAGACGATAATTTTTTGTTTTGAGGTCCCCAGAAGCAAAAAACACTATTCAATCAAATTTATATATATGTATATATATATATCTATATCTATATATCTATATATATATATATATATGTGTGTGTGTGTCCATGAATGCGATAACTTGAGTAAAAAACGTCCGATTTCGATGAAATTTGGCTCAAATGTGTAAAGTGACATTTATGACTTTAAGTTCGAAAACCAGAAAAATCGGACCATGGGAAGG
Organism: Allygus modestus; assembly: GCA_963675035.1. Lineage (NCBI taxonomy): Eukaryota > Metazoa > Arthropoda > Insecta > Hemiptera > Cicadellidae > Allygus > Allygus modestus. The sequence continues at coordinate 178,370,962 of OY776111.1, read as the reverse complement.
GGGGTTTATGGGGGTTTTAAATTTTCCAAAAATCAGTTTTTGCATTTTTCACCCTAAAATTTTGAAAACACTTAATTTTGGTTTTGACCATGTTATAGAGCTTAAAAAAACAAATAATATTGTATTTTGAATTATTAACCTAGGTTAAGTGGTTGCAAAAAAATCCAAAAAAACCTGCTCATAAAATCTCCCATGTTAATCTTATGGGAAAAAGGTTTTTGGCTTTTCCTCAGTCATTTTTAATTTAATCTTAACATTTGCTTTTACCAATCACTTCAGCTCCACAAAACAATCATTTTGGTGTTTAAATTGTGATTCTACGTCCAACCGTTGTAGAGATATTCAAAGTGCTAAAAACAGTACGTTGTCCAATGTTATCCTTATGGAGAATAAATAAAATTTGATATCTCGATTATTTATGAATGTATATTGATGAAACTTGGTATATGGCTTCATGTTGTACTGGTATATTGATATTTACACAAAAAATCAATTTGTTGTTGATTGTCCCTGTAGCTGCTAACCTGCATACTCAGCCCTAATGTTATTCTTAGGGAGAATATGTAAAGTTTTATATCTCCCTTAATTATGAACATAAATTAATAAAACTTGGTAATGTAGCTTCACCTGGTTCAGTTATATTGATATGTGCATAAAAACCCATTTTTTAGTTCCTTGTTGCAGAAAACCTGCTTACTCATCTCCCACGTTATTCTTATGGAGAATAATTAAAATGTTATATAGTGCTTACTTATGATTGAATATTGATTAAACTTGGTATGTGGCTTCACCTAGTTAAATTATATTTATATTTGCATAAAAACCAATTGTTTGTGTTCCTTGTTTCAGCAAACCTATGTATTCATCACCAATGCTATTCTTATGGAGAATAATTAAAATTGTATATATCGCTTATATATGAATATATTTTAATGAAACTTGGTATGCGGCTTTATATGGTATTAAGACATATATTATGCATTGGAAATTCGCTGATTATGCAGGTTTGCTGTGACGGGGGTATTTGTTGTTATAATGCGAAGAGTTCAAAAATATTAAACAAGTCAAAATACAATTATAAATAAAAACGAGTTTGCACGCAGCACGCTGACGTGAGGGAAGTGAATTTCCACATAAAAAATTTTAAAACTAAAAATCAGTGTAAAAACATACATACATTTATTTGTCAAATTTTTATCGAAATCTGAAAACTTTGATTTTTTGGCTGTTCTGATATTTACTCCTGGTTTCATTTACTTGCAAAGCTGGGAATACAATTTTGCGCATTTTAAGGTTAGGAGAAGGTCCAGACAGGCTTGAAAGTAGGCGTGAGGTTGCTGGGGGTAATAAAAGTACTCTAACAAAGGAATAACAGGCTTTTCTAGTGTAAAACCCCCATAAGACAACGTACTGAGTTTAGCCGATACACATTTTCTGTAATAACTCGTTAAATATTTATGCTAGAATGACAAGAGAGGGCTTAAAACTTTCGCCTTTCTAATTCCCATCTTTTTACATGCATTAATTTAATATCTGGGGCTTTTCTGACCCTTTTTGGGCCCAAAAACTCGAAATTTGAAAGATTAATCCCCAAAAAATGGGTTTAGAGTTTTCTGATTGTTTTGCCCAACGAACTTGTCCAACAGATTATAGAAAGGAAGGTCCCTACCAAATTTGAAGTAAATCGGGACAAAAAATGCAACCGTTAGAGTGCATACACACATATATATATATATATATATACATATATATATATATAAAATTTTGAACGACCCCCCAAGACGTGTTCAGGGGGTCACGTTAGGAACTTCTATGGTGGTCCCGGGCTTAAGTTTCACCGTGCGGGTCATGCTAATAGTTCACTTTCCAAAGGAAATTCACTAATAAATTATATTTGGATTGGTCAAGTATAGTAGAAGACTTCCGCTATAAGGTTATGGTGAACATTGCCACCACGCCAGTAATGTTTATCAAGTTTATATCTATATTTATTTTTTAAAGTTAGAAAACGAGAAAAACTGCCTCATTTAGAGGAATTTTAAGGAAACTCTCAGCCCCAAAATGGTTTGATACCTATGTGATCAAATTTTACATTATAACCAAAATTTGTTGTTTAAAATATTGGAATAGGCATAAAAACAAACATGTCGATTTTATAATTTCTCTACATCTATAGTTACAGAGATTTTGAAAGTGGTAGACCTAAACATAGTACAAAAGCTGATATTACAGTGGATTCTCATACAGGAAAGAAGCTATTTACCTTAGTCGGCATGGTGAGACCTAGGCCCAGGACCATGATAACTTTTTGAGCCCAGAACCCTCTAGTAATGAACATCTTTTCATCCATATGTCATAAGAACAACAATTATTAGGCTATCCCTAGCTTATACTGGTCACAGAGACTGAACAGATCCCAGGTTTAATTGATGCTTTAGGCCCTTGTATGGGGTTTGTTCCCTGTCAGGCTCTTGAAAACCCGATTTATTCAGATACATAGTAACACAAACCCACATTTTTATAGAACATTGTAGCCGAAATTAGGTTACAAAACGGAAACAAAAAATACCCCTGTCGCAGCAAACCTGCGTACTCAGCGAATTTCCAATGCGTGACTCACTACTACATAGAGTTATTTACCAAGTTTCACAAAAATATGTCCATAAATAAGTGATTTATAGCATTTTATTTATTCTCCATAAGAATAACATTAGGGTTGAGGACGCAGGTTTGCTGCAACGAGGAAGATAAGTAATGTGTTTTTTTTTTGCAATTATCAATACAACTGAACCAGGTGAAGCTGCATACCAAGTTCTCTTAATGTAGGTTCATAATTAAGGGAGATATACAACTTTAATTATTCTCCATGAATAACATGGGGGCCGAGTATGCAGGTTTGCTGCTATGGGGACTATCAACACAAAACTTGTTTTTTGTGCTAATATCAATATACCACAACTAGTTGAAGCCACATACCAAGTTTCATCAATATACATTCATAAATAATCGAGATATAGAATTTTATTTATTCTCCATAAGGATAACATTGGACAACGTACTGTGTTTAGCACTTTGAATATCTCTGCAACGGTTGGACGAAGAACAACGATTAAAACACCAAAATGTTTGTTTTGATGAGATTAACACATTAATAAACATAAATGTGAATCTTTTAGCAAAAATATCTGGGAAAAATCTAAAAACCTTTTTCCCATAAGATTAACATCGGACACGTTTTATTGGATTTTCTCCGCAACCACTTAACCTAGGTTAATGATTCAAAATACTAAATTATTTGTTTTTTAAGCTCTATAAAATGGCTACAACCAAAATTGAGTGTTTTTAACATTTTGGGGTCAAATTTGCAAAAAACCGATTTTTGGAAAATTGTAAACCCCCATAAAACCCCCTTGCCATAGTGCGATCGATCTGGTTTTCGAACTTAAAGTCATAAATGCTACTCTCCACATTTGTGCCAAATTTCATCAAAATCGGGTGTTTCTTTCAAAAGTTATCGCGGTAACAGACATATATATATATATATATATATATATAAATTTGAACGAATAGTGTTTTTGGCATCTGGGGACCTCAAAACGAAAAGTTATCATGGTCTCGGGCTTAAGTCTTACCATGCCACCTACGGTAATAGCTTCTTTCCTATAGGGGAAATTCGCTAAAACATCTTAGCGCTAGGTCATAGCCTAGACAAAGATATACAAAATAGTATATTTCTCTATATAAAAATATAATATAAAATAATGTTACTTTATAACAGTCCCCAACCTGAGAATGTATGGCCCTGGCTGTTGTACCCTGTCAGTTGAGTTGACCAGTTGGAGGGCAGAGCGGTCCACCTGTTTGAGCCTGATCACAGCTGTCAAGGGAGCATGGAAATTGGCCCTCTGAAAGGTCAATTTGGCTGCTTGTCCCATCCCACCCTTTCCACTCCTGCTATATCCTATCCTTCCGGTAACCTGCGCAAAATTCCCACTTGTGGAAGACGTGCCTAGCAGCTATGCTGGGGTTTCCTAATCCAGCAACAATGAAATACAGTAAAATACGTGTTGGTACCAAATTTCATCAAAATTGGACCATTTTTACGAGAGTTATCACACCCACGGACATATATAAGGTATATAAATATATACAGTTTTGAACGATTGGTGTTTCTGCTATCTGGGGACCTCAAAACGAAAAGTTATCATGGTCTTACTATGCCGACTGCAGTAATAGCTTCTTCCTTATAGGGGAAATTCGCTACAAAAACAATTACATGGCAACTTTGCCAGGAACGTTGGTGGGGAGGACGTATCCAACATGGGGGCATCGTTCAAGAGACACGGCTTTGTAAAACCAGTTCAAAGAACCATCACACGTCGAAATTGGACATCGGGAAGTGATAGAAGAAGCCATAGGAGCGGTGAGCCCTGAGGTTCTGGAAAAAAAAATTATCTGTGGACGTTTAGTCCCCAACAACGTGATATGGTCCAGGAGCAGATTTGAGAGGACGTTATTGAGCCAGTTAGGACAAATCGTTTCTCCATAAGAATTAAATAGGATTTATTGATGCCAGTGTGACGCAGCCATAAGGTCTGGGGGGAAAAAATTGTATCTAAAATTGTTTGGTCCTCGTTGTACTGTCCGGGGGCAGTTTTGAGGAGCCGTTTTCGATATCACTTCGGACACACACACACACACACACGCACAACTAAGCTACTTTATTAGTGTCTTTGGAAGTAGCTATCTGTACTGGAAAGCCTGAGCTAGGCCTAATTAGATAAGACCAAAATCAGCGGTTGTCAAGAGGTTTGGGTACTGCCTCTTAAGTTTTTAGGCTAAAATGTTCTTACGTGACCCTCCTCTTCCGGTTGACTCCTGTAAACATGGGAGGCGTTATGTAATGAGAAATTCTGCTTATTGAATTGACCAATTGGTCTTGTTAAACGTCGGCTTTCTTTCATGTCATGCAATACTCTGTTAAAGGACATTACTTGAGTTTGATACTTAATTTTCTGAAGCTTTCAATGTTTCCAATTTCTCAGACGTAAGCATGTGTAAGGCCTAAGATAGCTAAACACTTACCCTCTTTGATTTTTTTAGCATAAGCCAAGTCGTGCTCTTCTTTTTCTTTAATTTGTTGCAACAAAATACCTAAAGTCGTCATTTTATGGCTGTAAAGGCAATCCGTTTTGTAACAGTTGGGTTATGAAACAAGATCCCATAAGCAACACTTTATTTTTTTGAAGCACCCAAAACTTTGCAACTAGAATCAAATCAAAGGTGTATTATTCGCGATCTTGTTCTAACTACTTCACTTAATTTCAAATCAATTTCACATAATGAAAATAACAACAACATTAAATCAAACTATTGAAGTCGGCAGCGGAAATATAATGTTCAAAATAATGAACAGTACTGCCAACATACTCAGCATACTAAAACTAAACTATAACTTGGCAAACTATAAATTAATTGTTCAGTATAGTTTGAATCTATACACAATATAAGTTAATCATTATATCGTCGAAATGACACAATATTTAATCATATAATACCCCCGTTGCAGCAAGCCTGCGTACTCAGCGAATTTCCAATGCATAATATTTGTCTTAATACCACATAAAGCCGCATATCAAGTTTCATAAAAATATATTCACATATAAGCGATTTTAATTATTCTCCATAAGAATAACATTGGTAATGAGTACGTAGGTTTGGTGAAACAAGGAACACAAACAATTGGTTTTTATGCAAATATAAATATGATTTAACTAGGTGAAGCCACATACCAAGTTTCGTCAATATTCAATCATAAATAATCACTATATAACATTTTAGTTATTCTCCATAAGAATAACATGGGGGCTGAGTAAGCAGGTTTGCTGCAAAAAGGAAAATGGGTTTTTATGCAATAATCAATATAAACCAAGTTTTATTGATAAGGGAGTTCATAATTAAGGGAGTCATTACATTTTACTTATTCTCCATAAGAATAACATGGGGGCTGAGTATGCAGGTTTGCTGCTACGGGAATAATCATCAAAAAAAGTTTGCTGTGCAAATATCAATATACCAGTACTACGTGAAGCCACATACCAAGTTTCATCAACATACATTCATAAATAATCGAGCTATCAAATTTGATTTATTCTCCATAAGGATAACATATTGGACAACGTACTTTGTTTAGCACTTTGAATATCTCATCAACGGTTGGGCGTAGAATCACAATTTAAACACCAAAATGATTGTGTTGTGGAACTGAACAAATTGGTAAAAGCAAATGTGAAGTTTACATTAAAATAAACTTAGGAAAAGCCGTAAACCTTTTTCCCATAAGATATAGTGTTTTTGTCATCTGGGGACCTCAAAACAAAAAATTGTCTTGGTCTCGGGCTTAAGTCTTACCATGAGACCTACGGTAATAGCTTCTTCCCTATAGGGGAAATTCGCTAAAATGTTTACGTACGTTTGGTAATTTGGTGATTGCGGATCAACTGAGTAAAATATATATTAAATCAAGGGCGGATCCAGAGGTCATGTTTGTGGGGGGGCGGTCACCGAAAGTAACCCCCCCCCCTCCTCACGGGTGGTCACTGGCACCCCCATTATTTAATTTAAAACTACTGTATATTAAATTATTCAACGAATGAAACTAAAGTTAAAATAATATATCAATAACCTTGTAGCATGGACTAACTACAGTAGTTAGTCTATGCTTGTAGTCAAGAAAAAAAACAATCATAACTTTCTAAACATAGGTACTAAACAAAAAATAACTTTATTTCTGCCTCGCCCGACCGTAAATAAAAATTACTAATATTTAGGCATTAAACTTTTATCTACGTTATCTGTAGACTTTTATGAACAAGTAAGATGCCTAAATTAAATAAACTATTAATTTCAGTTATTACACATGCGAAAAACTACTATTTACAAAACTTATTTGAAATCTGCATTTTAACTGTGCAACTCGAAGATACAATGAGGAATGAGGCTGACAGCCAAGGTCAACGACTTGAAAAATGAAATGTACCACATTTACAAAATGAAATAATTGGCGTATGAGCTTCTGTTTGCACACAATTTAATCTTTGTTTCCTTTTATTTCTTTACGTATAACTTGAGGCAATTTTTGCTCCTATAAACAAGTCACTGGATATTAATACCTAACAGTGGATTAGGTTTACACAAAAATAAAACCTAACCTACAGCTGAAGCAAACGGCGGTCGACAGGTGAAATCCACTGAGATCTATATTATATCTAGAGTAACCACTCAGTGTCAGAAAAGCTTGCCACTGTGTTTTTCGGCCGTTATGTTGGCCAAATTGTTTTACTGATGCATTATGGGAGTTTTTGACGTTTTGAGTTTTGGCAGTATGGTAATTTTATTGGCAGTGGCTACGTACACGTCCGACGTGGGCCGCTACTGTTCACGTCCGTTCCAAATTATGCACCGTACGTTACTTTTCCTGTGATTTTTAAAACAAATTGAGAGCCAGAAAACCTCCTAATCTAACCTAACATAACCTAACCTATCCTAACCTAACGTAACATAACTTAACCTAACCTAACCCAACCTAACCTAAGCGGTAGCGAAGTGAATTTGCCCTTACATTGGACGTGTATGCAGTCACTTCGAATTTTATTCCCCATTTAAATCAATGTTAATTTAGTGATTTTTCAAAACCTTTAATTATTATTGTTTTTAAGTACATTACGAGTCGAAACCTTGTGTTATAAACTTAAAATTGAAGCCTTGCGAATATTTTTAAATAAAAAGTAAACAATCATCTTGAAGCTAAGTAATGATTTAGGTAACATAAAAATGGTCTTGTTTCTATGGTCGTTGGTGGATGACACTGAAAATTGTACACTTGGGTGGTTGGTTTAATTATTTATTTTACTTACACATCAACACAGTAACATTATTAATAATGGATGATTCAAATATTAAATTCAAATCCAATGTCGATGTTAATTGTTGACAGTAAACACTACAGCAGAAAATCGGTTGGCGACTTTTAATTTTGACAGCGTCCACCCGATGAATTTTGATTGGTCCAGCTAACGCCAAGGTGACAGCACAACAAAGCAAAAAGATGATCTAGACGACACGCTTTTGGGAATTATTTAGTCAAAGAGTAGTGTTTCCAGATAACATAGAGCAGAGATCAGTGTTGAAATCCAATAAAAAATAAAGAACGAATATAATGGGACCCCCACCTACTTAGTAAAGTCAAATTTTACTCCTTGTATTGAAGGAGTATAGTGCTACTTTGTCTCCCGGAACAGAATCAGCTGACATTTCGCTGCAATCATTAATGCTGCAGCTATAAGGGAATCGGATCAGCTGATTGATATTTTGCTCCAGCTCCAATTAACGTTCCGAGTTTAGTTATTACGCATTACGCAACCAACATGGAAAGCGATTGTGAATGTGAATACTTATCAATACTTATGGCTTTTGGGGTGTGGGAAAAATGTTGTGTGTAAATTTATCGCCCTGGCCTACGGCGTCAGGCGCCAACAATTTCCCTTAGGGAACAAAGTTGCACTTTACTCCCTTAATACACAAATAAATATTGTTTCAAGAAGAAGTCCCCGTATTATTTTTACTGCAAAGAAATTTTGCATAAATTAAACTTGAGATAGTCAATAATATAAAACATAAGTGGGATTATAATACACCGTTACTTAAAAAAATGTGATCATAATGTTTTTGGATACTTAAATGCTACACGCTGTCTGTAATCATTAATATATATAACTAGCTGGCCCAACATACGTTGTCCTGTCCTAATGTCATTGAATTTTTTTTATTTCAAATACTCGTTCATTTTCAAGATAAGCATGATCGCTTCGCTCACTGGCTTCCCGGATTAGCTCATGCGCTATGCTCACTTGAATATAAAAAAAAGAGTTTGAGTTGCCATTCAAGTACTCTTTTTATTTCCAAAATGAGAGTTTCCATTCAAGTAGCTTTTTATTTCTATAATTAACATATGTATATGCCTTTCAAGTATGTTTACAGCTGCTTGGTGTAACTAACTGAACTTAGATCAAATCAATAGGAACTTTGAAGGCCTGTGGGGCAGAGCTCTTAGGTCGGATTAAAAATTGTCTTTTATAAGAACCTTGTCCTGACATAAACAAACTCAACAAGAAATAATTATTCAATTTGGTCCACTAATTCTCAAGTTATGGCGTGACCAAGGGAAATAGGGATCCATTTGAGCGAATTTCCCATATAGGGAAGAAGCTATTACCGTAGTCGGCATGGCAAGACCTAGGCCCATGACCATGATAACTTTTCATTTTGAGGTCCCCAGATGCCAAAAACACCATTCTTTCAAAAACTATATATATATATGTGTGTGTCCGTGAGCACGATAACTGTCGTAAAATTCATCCGATTTTGACAAAATTTGGTATAAACGTGTAAAGCAGCATTTATGACTTTAAGTTCAAAAACCAGACGGATCGACCTATCCGAAGGGGTATTTTGGGGGGGGGGGGTTTGTATCCCTAAAGTGTTTTTTTGAGCTTTTTACATATAATTGTTGAAAAAGTCAAATTTTAGTTTTTCCCATTGGAATCAGCTTAGAAAGACGCACAATTTAGTGTTTTGATCATTGCTCTACGTCAAATGGTTACAGAGATATCGAAAGTGCTAAACCCAGTATGTTGTCCAATGTTATTCTTACGGAGAATAAGGTAAATTGTATATCTCGGTTATTTATATACTTTTGCTGATGAAACTTGGTATATTACTTCATATCGTTGTGGTCTATTGATATTTGCACTAAAAAACATTTTTCAGCCGATAGTTCCCGTAGCAGCAAACCTGTGTACTCAGTCCCATGTTATTCTTATGGAGAAGAAGTAACATGTTATCTCCCTTAATTATGAACATAAATTATTCACATTTGGTATGTGGCTTTACCTACTTGAGTTATATTGATATTTGTATAAAACCCCATTTTTGGAGTTCCTTGCTTCAGCAAACCTGCACACTCAGCCGCCATGTTATTCTTATGGAGAATAATTAAAATGTCATAAATCGTTTATTTATGAATGTATATTGATGAAACTTGATATGTGGCTTTATGATACATATATATGCATTGGAAATTTGCTGAGTACGCAGGTTTGCTGCTACGGGGGTATTTATATATTAAGATGTATACAAAATCTTGGACCTTGACACAATGACTCTTGGATTCTAAGAAGTGGGTCAAAGAGTTTTAATTTCTCCCTAGATTATATTTAACATAAGAAACTACTTTTCTTTTCTTTTTAAAATGAGGCAATTTATTCTTCTTAAAAACAAATTGAATGATTTAAGCCTTATTGTTTTTTAAGTTCTGCATTTATAGGTTACCTATGTATTTGAACAACCGTATCAAGCTACAATAACAATGGGAGGCCTGGGGGGCACAGCCCCCCTCCACCCAGTAAGGTTAATGTGTTACATTAAAACCTCTGGATTAGAGTTTAAAATATTTAGGCATTCAAAACCAATTGACTGATTTTAAAACGTATTGTTCATCAAGTTCTGTATTTATACTTATAGATTTTTACAGCAATATTAAGCTACAATAAAATAAATATCCTGATGGGTCCTCCAATGGAACCAAAGTGTAAATAACTACTTTTAAACCACGTGCTCTCACTGATTAGTGACCTTTATTGCCGCCAATAAAGGCAATATTTTGATATTATATTTTATCAAAATCTTCAGCTAATATTATTATGAGGGCCTAGATGATACAGCCCTCAGTGAGACTGAGGGGTGAGTAACTACTTCATATGCACTTTGTCTGACTGATTGACAGATTTCAGGCCTCATTGTTTGTCATGTTCTGGATTTGTATGTCATTGTCAAGCTGCAGTTATAATGGAGGGCCCATGAGGTATATTGTCAATTGAAACATTTTTTTTGTATTTTACGCGATCACTCAATCCTTATACGCGATATAAGAGCGTACTCCTAGTATTTGTGTGCAGGACACAGTTCCTATTTAAATTCACCCATTATGGTCTAAGTTTTGCATTGCTTAGTGCTCATTTATTAGGGACTCATTGCTCAAGATAATACCATTTTAAATTCACTTCCTTTTCTCTGTTTTATCCCCAAAATTGGTATTGAGCGAAGAACATTGTAAGCTGATTGGTAAACCACTTCCATTGTGTATTCTATTAGGGACTTGAAAGAATACAGACATTTAATAAAACAAGTCTAATGTTCTGCAAGTTAAATTAACATCAAGAGTATATGATTACATTGAACTATCTTTTCTAAATTTAATTTGAGTATTTTAATCATCAGTAAATTCAGTGAAAACCATTGGACTTTCCTTTTGGACAACACCAAAATTTATCATTGTTGCAATTTGTAAACAACATAAGCCTAATTGGACTAAATATTCTTTCACCTATAATTTCAACGTTATTCAAGTCAGCACGATACTTCCCCCCTGAGAAAAAGAGCCCTCGTATATAAAAGAACCCCATTTAGAATCAAAATATGAACATTTTAGTCTTAAGCCTACATGTATTATTGCCATCCATCTTCTAGCCTAGGCCATTCACTGTAACTTTCCCCAGAATTGTAGATTATTTGTAAATCCCCTTTGATTGATAACTTTTTTAAAACACAATTGTTATTACTAGATAAATAAATATTATATTGTTCCTCTGTAACTTTGTATTTCATTTAAATAGTTCAAAGATATTCTAGAAATTGTACACCTACCTTCTGTTGATATCCAGATTAAATACAAAACACATTCTACTCACTACAATGTTCCAAAGAAGACCATAGGTAGAAATATATTTATTGATAAGTCAAGTAAAGTGATTTGTGAGCTATATTTAAATAGCCTAGTGAATTTTGTAGGTAGCAACACTCATTATTGTGAAGACAAGCTAGGCTTAGCACATGGTAGCCATTGCCCACAGATCAGATAGCGTCACTTTTATATCCATATTTCCCGATCACATCCGAGCAGATAATTAGTCAAGAGTTAGTAATTTAGAATCATAAGTAAATAAGTAATAAGTAAGAAAATACATAAGAAATGGAAAGCTCTGACGGAGGACCTCAACAACGATCCTTGTGGATTGGGTTACCGGGTAGTTATGCGATGTCTCGGTGCCAAATCAGCTAACCCTAACTTGAGCACCGTCCAGTTGGAGGCAATCGTCGATGCTTTGTTTCCGGCCCACCAGATCAGGCCGCATGAAGAGGTTGCTGTGGTTCCCAAACAAATACCTTTGTTCAGTGAACAAGAACTGTCAAGTGCCATTGGCTCTTTGCGCTGCCGAAAGGCTCCTGGTCCTTATGGATTTCCAACGGAAGTGCTAAAGGTAGTAGGTCTGGATTTTCCAGGCCTGCTGCTAAGCATGTACAACCGCTGCTTGTTGGAAGGCTTGTTTCCTCTGCGATGGAACGTTCAACGCCTCGTGTTGATCGGCAAAGGCAAAGGAGATCCCGAAACCCCGTCTGCATACAGACCTCTGTGTATGCTAGACACGGCAGGGAAGCTTTTTGAGCGACTCCTGAAGCCAAGGCTCACACAGGCAGTAGAAGCGGCAGGTGGACTTTCCGATCGTCAGTACGGCTTTCGAGCGGGCCGATCAACGATTGGAGCTGTCGGTGAAGTGATCAGGACTTTTGAGGCTGTTCAGCAGGTGAACCACAGATCTCGAAGGCTAGTCATGTTGGCTACGCTGGATGTGAGAAATGCGTTCAACTCAGCCAGGTGGGCTGACATGCTGGGCGCATTGAAGACGGATTTTGTAATTCCCTCGTACCTGTTAAGGATGCTGTAGAGCTACTTACAGGATCGGAAGTTGGTTTTCAACACGCCGGATGGACCGCGGTGGAGAGATGTTACAGCAGGTGCCGCTCAGGGCTCGATTCTTGGACCGGACCTCTGGAACATCGCCTACGATGGGATCCTCCGAATGGAAATGCCTCGGGAGACTTTCCTCGTCGGTTATGCGGGCGATATCGCCGTAATTATAACCGCGAGGGATGTTGATAAGCTACAGAGGCTGTTGACCTTGGCCATGGGACAAGTGACGAGATGGATGGGTGATCACGGCCTGTCCTTGGCACAGAAGACCGAGATCATGCTTCACCAGACGGAGGATCAATCCCATTGTACAGCTCGCGATCAACCGGGAAGTTATTGTCACTAAACCCATTGTCAAGTACCTGGGTGGATGTTCGGTTCACATTCCTGGTCCAGATCACTTTTGCGACAGAGAAAGCTGAAAATATTGTGGCCAACTTGAGCAGATTAATGAAGAATATCGGCGGACCGATTGGTAGCAAGCGGCGGGTGCTGATGTCTGTGGTTCACTCAGTTCTTCTTTTTGGGTGTGAGACATGGGCAGAGGCCCTCCGGAAAAAACTACTGAGAGGGAAGATGGCAGCGGTCCAGAGGAGAGGCGCTCTTCGGATCACTTTGGCGTACCGCACAGTGTCGGAGCCAGCTGTCCTCATAGTTGCTGGGGTGATTCCCATCGATCTTGCTTTCAAGCGGAAGCGGATCATCGATGGGAACGGTGCTTTAAGCCGTGCCGAAGCCCGAGAACACACTATGGAGGATTGGCGAAATCGCTGGGAGGGGGACGGACGAGGAAGATGGACGGCGAGACTCATTGGGGATCTCCGGGAGTGTGTATGGGAGGATCTCCGGGAGTGGGTAGAGCGGGGGCACGGGGAGGTAGATTTTTATCTCTTCCAGCTCCTCACCGGACACGGTTGTTTCGGGGCCTACCTCCACAAGATGGGAAAGTCAGCGAGCCCGGAATGTCAGTACGGTGACTCCAACTACGACGATGTCCTGCACACCTTCTTCCATTGCGTGAGGTGAGAAGCGGACAGAAGGGACCTCGAAACGGCTGTCGGCCCGATCTCGCCGGACACACTCGTTCGTCGGATGTTGTCGAGTCCCGAATCGTGGAACTCTGTTTCTGCATTCTCCAGGAGGGTGCTGAAAGAAAAGAGAACAGAACAGCTGTGATGCACCGACGCAGCAAAACCCGGTGGAGCATCGCGGTTGAAATGCCATTTTTGGCGTACGAAGGCACCCTCTTGAAGTATTGCGAACAGCATTTCCGAGAGGGCTTCCATTGCCTGGACTGATAGGTTTTTAGTGGGTGAGAGTCCTACACACCGGGGTAAACACCAGACCCTGGCGGTGCATAATGCATTTTCCTATCATAAAAAAAATAGTATATTGATATTTGTTGTTGATTGTCCCCGTAGCAGCTAACCTGCATACTCAGCCCTAATGATATTCTTATGGAGAATATGTAAAGTTTTATATATCCCTTAATTATGAACATAAATTAATAAAACTTGGTTATGTAGCTTCACCTGGTTCAGTTATATTGATAATTGCATAAAAACTCATTTCTTATCTTCTTTGTTGCAGCAAACCTGCGTACTCAGTCCTAATGTTATTCTTATGGAGAATAAATAAAATGCTATCAATCACTTATTTATAAATGTATTTTTGTGAAACTTGGTAAGTGGCTTTATGTAGGAGTGAGAAACATATAAATGCATTGCTGAGTACGCAGGTTTGCTGCGACAGGGTTATTCCGATATTTTTCCCACCGTCCTTGGCCCTCAAGCTTTGAAATGAATCGTCATAACCTAACTTAACTTCTTCCTAGCTCGAGATATTTTGTGGGGACTGATTCGCTTATAGAATTAAATATATAAATAATAGATAACGATAAGTTAAATGTTACTGAAGGGATATTTAATAGGAAAAGCACTTAATTCATTAAATGAATTTTGTACTTGAAAGACTGACGCTATTTAATGTACATATGTACAAGATATAAATAAAGAATTTTTTATTTGATTTGACTTGAACATTGTTTTCCCAGCATTGCAGGTAAATAATACCAGAAGCATCAGAACAGTCAACAATTTTTTTCAGATTTTAATTACAACTGGAATAAGTCTATGTATTAACACAGCTTTTAATTTTTTAAATTTGTTGTATGTGAAAATGTATTTCCCTCACGCCAGCATACTGCGTGCAAACTTGTTTCTGTTTCCGCCCTTTTCTTATGTGTATTGTGTATCTACCATTTATTATAAATACACCACATAAATAAGGTATAATATATTGTGTCAAAAACTCAAGTTATTCAATCAGGAATACAAATCAATAGGCCATTTCGCCACAACCTAATTATTATGGAGAAAATTTGAATATCTTTCCCATGCCGTTTAGCTTTCCTGTTTGAGAGCGCTTTAGTACTCGTATCGTCGGTTGCGATGGGGCATGGTTCCTCTCTTCGACCCTAATGTTAAATCATTGGCATATCATCTGCAGTAATAATTCCTCAGTGATGTATATATATGAAATGTTGTGTTATCCAATGTTATTGTATTGGGGGATGAATCCTTTATACATGCTATAAAACTGCTTGATGTGACTGACTGGAAATATTTTAAACTTAACTTGATATGTGCGCCTTCATGTGGTCGTGGTTTATTAATATTTATATGAACCCCTCATTTACAGCAAAACCCATGTAATCTATCCAATGTTATTCTTATGAAGGATTAACACTTTCAGCGCGGATGGTACGGATGCATGCTACGCCGAACTACCGCAGAATGGCTGGCGGCACGGGTCCATATCGTAGCTCAATTTAAAATGTTTGTATTCACTGTGGCCTAGGCGTGGGAGATAGAATGTCGAGATTATGTAGACCTATAGACCAGGGCTGTAGCTTGCGGGGGGGGGGGGGGGCGAAGCCGGACACACCGGGCATTCAGGCACTGGCGTACCATGCCCAATTTTTTACCGCGCTGAAAGTGTTAATCAAAACCATTATATTTTTATAAAACTAGGTACAATGGTTTGTCTTGGTAGAAATATATACTGCATAAGAAATTTGCTGAGAACACAGTTTTCCTACGGATTTTTTATCTTTTAAATTTTGTTATACACAAAATAAGATTGTAGTTATGTTGAGTATAACTTTATTGGAATACTTTTTAGACAAAATTAATACATTAAGTTGTAGTGATCAATTTATAGAATTTTAACATTTTAAAGAAAATACTACGGCATTTCTTGAGTGTATACTGTCTGAAAATGTCTGACATTTTTCTAACAAGATTTTTTTAAATACACTAAAAGTGTTAAACCAAACACACTAATCGTGTTAGTTCTGTTTTCACATTACACCACATTTCTGACACAGGCCGCAAACACTGTTTACAACACAACTCAAAAGATTAATCTGGACCTTGGCACTGTAAGGTATAACACATACTGTTCTTTAAGTTATTTTTTTGGGCCATCTTAGTGCCTAATAAAACTAGTCAGGAGGAAAAAAGCATTTTAAATTTAAATAAAAACTTATTATTTACTTTATCATTTAGAGTTATTGATTTCTATCTACTTAATACATTTGATTCAACTGATGTGATATTAAGGTACAACAGTAATTTTTGTTTAATGACAGTCTACGTTAAGCAAGTGTATATCAAGGTTAAGTTGGTATGAAAGTATGGAATTGATTTATTTGCTAATACACTAGAACCCCACTAACCTGAACTAATGGGGTCTGGGCCCTGTTTGAATTACTGAGTTTTTGGATTATCCAGAAACCAGAAGTTTAATTAAGGAAATCCATCTAAATACTTGAGATATTTGTATAGGTGTGCACTGTACAGCTACAATTCATTTAGACTTCACTGTGATCAGAATTGTTTCCTAAAAACACATATTTGTATCGTGCTGTGATACATTTGTTGTGCTCTGTTAATGAAAATACCCCCGTAGCAGCAAACCTGCGTCCTCAGGGAATTTCCAATGCATAATGTATGTCTTAATACCACTTAAAACCGCATACCCAGTTTCATAAAAATATATTCACAAATTAGCGATATATATACAATTTGAATTATTCTCTATAAGAATAACATTGGGAATGAGTACGCAGGTTTGCTGCAGCAAGGAACAAAAAATATGGGTTTTCAAGTAAATTTCAATGTTGTTCAACTAGGTGAAGCTGCATACCAAGTTTCATCAATACACATTCATAAATAAGCGATATATACCATTTTGATTACTGTCCATAAGAATAACATAGGGGATGAGTAGTCAGGTTTGCTGCAACAAGGAACCCAAAAATAGGTTTTTATGCAAATATTAATATTACTTAACAAGGTTAAGCATCATACCAAGTTTTATTAATTTATATTCATAATTAAGGGAGACATTACATTTGACTTATTCTCCATGAGAATAACATGGGGGATGAGTATGCAGGTTTGCTGCTACGGAAATTATCGGAAAAAATTGATTTTTTTATGGAAATAACAGTATACCACAACCAGATGAAGCCGTATACCAAGTTTTGTTGGTATAAATTCATAAATAAGCGAGATATAATTATTTTCTTATTCTACATAAGAATAGCATTGGACAACGTATACTGTGTTTAGCACTTTCAATATCTCTGTAATCAATTGACAACGAGAAATGATCAAAACACCAAATTGTATGTTTTTTAAATCTGAATCCAATGGTGAAAACTAAAATTTGACTTTTAAAAATATTACATGTAAAAACTGAAAAAAAATTTTGGGGTACAAAACCCCCCAAAAATACCACTTCGGATGGGTCGATCTGTCTGGTATTCGAACTTGGTTGATCTGTCTGGTATTCGAACTTAAAGTCATAAATCTTGCTTTACACGTTTTTACAAAATTTTATCAAAATCGGACGTTTTTTACGAGAGTTATCGCAACCACGGACACACACACACACACACACACACACACATATATATATATACTAAAGATGTGCGAGTACTCAAAATTTCGAGTTCGAGCCGAGTTCGGCACTGAAACTCGAAACGAGCAAGTTTACTCCTGCCGTTTACCCACGCTACCAAGGGTCGTCCGCTGCCGCGCGTCGTCTGTAAATTCAAATTGAATGTGAACACATTTGAGGTATTAAGAGTTGTGATGTGGATTTTAGTGTTTTATTAATAAATAAGTAAGTTGTGGCTTATACATTTGTGTTACTCTTTACACCAAAATGGAGGATTTACCAGGACCTTCAGATTTAGTTGTATGAACACTGTCTGTATTGTCCACTCTTAGGTTAACCTAACCTTGTCATTTTGTAAAGTAAAATATAAAAAAATATCTGAAATGAAACCTAATAGAAAAGCATAAGAAGTTTGTGCTTGTTTTTTGTTCCATAATAATTTAAATTGAGTCAATCCATTAATTTTAGGCTCAACTGTCCTTTGGCACTGAGCTGTTTTTATCACAAGTGATTTGTTTTGGCCTTGTTTAAGTTTCGTTAATGATTTTTAAATAATTTTTAATATTTTAAAACTCAAGGCCTATTTAAGACATGGCTTCAATTTCATCAATTGATTTATCAGGCACTTTCAAACATATCTTCATGTTGTTACTAACTGATAGTTCTTATTAGGACTATTAGTGTGAAAATTAAAGCTAAGATGTTAGTAAATACATGTTGTGTGGTAAGTAAGCCACAAAACTTACTTACCACAAGTGGTAATAGGTCATGCAATAGGCCTTTTAAATATTAAAATCATGTTTATTTTAACTTATAGGCCTAATGTAATTTTATTTTCTCCATTCGTAGAAAGATATAGTTTAGACCTAAACATAATATACAAAACATAAGATAAATAAAAAGGAGGACATAAAATAAAAAAACTTGAGATTATTTTTTAATGAAACTGTTAATTAATTAATACCATATAGGCTGTAACAACCTTAATACCAAAAGATTAAAAGCTGTCTTCATGGCGAAATGTTATGCAATTACTTTGGTATGATTTATTTTCAGATAAATGTACTTACCTTTTTCCAATGAAGCAGGAATCCATTTATTTTACTTACTATTGTTATTTTCAGGTCATAATGACTAGACAAGTATACTTTAATAACAACACTTATAAATAGAACTCTATACACTGTGTTTTATCCAATTCAACTCGACCTATGTGTTTTTTTATTTGTATACTTGACTTGAACTCGAGATTCAAATCTTTTTCCATTTACTCACTCGAACTCTACTTGACTTAAAAACCTGTACTCGCACATCTCTAATATATACAGTTTCGAACGAATGGTGTTTTTGGGGTCTGGGGACCTCAAAACGAAAGTTATCATGGTCCCGGGTCTAGGTTTTACCATGCTGACTACGGTAATAGCTCCTTCCCTATAGGGGAAATTCGCCAAAAGCTTTGTGTAGCCGGGGATACCCAATCCTCCAACGACCTTCCGTCCATCTATTGTTCAGCTCCTCACCCTTACGTCGCATCACTTCAGGTACGTCAGTCGTAGTCGTACCCCATATCGCCATTACCGCTAACAACATGTATGTGAGTGATAAGTGAGTTACTTATTAATCACAAATAATTGAATTACATCTTTAAAACAAGTTAAACTGATGTCTTTAAAATAGTTTATATCACTTATACATACAATTTTGATGTCCAAAAATTGTGTTTTGATTAAGCGAATTTTCGGGGTTCTAGTAAAAAAATATAAACGAGTTTGCACGCAGCACGCTGACGTGAGGGAAGTGAATTTCCACATAAACAACTTTTAAAACTCAAAATCCGTGTAAAACATACATTTATTCCAATTTTTATTGAAATCTGAAAACATTGATTTTTTGGCTGTTCTGATGCTCCTGGTTTCACTTACCTGCAATGCTGGGAATACAATTTTGCACATTATAAGGTTAGGAGAAGGTCCAGTCAGGCTTTAAAGTAGGTGCGAGGTTGCTGGGGATGATGAAAGTACACCAACAAATGAATGTAACCAACAGGCTTTTCTAATGTAAAACCCCCATAAGACAACGTACTGTGTTTGGTCAATACACATTTACTTCTATAACTTTATAAATAGTTATGCTATAATGACGGGAGAGGGCTTAAAGGTTTCGCCTCACTAATTCCCATCCTTATACATGGATTAATTTTACATCCGGGGCTTTTATGACCCTTTTTGGGCCCAAAAACTCAAAATTTGAAAGATTAATCCCCAAAAAAGGGGTTTAGAGTTTTCCGATTGTTTTGCCCAACGAACTTGTCCAACTGATTACAGAAAGGAATGTCCCTACCAAATTTGAATTAAATCGGACAAAAAATGCGACCGCTAGAGTGCAAACACACACATATATATATATGTCTATATATATATATATGTCTATTTATATATATATATATATATATATATATAAAACATTTTGAACGACCCCCCAAAACGTGTTCAGGGGGTCACGTTAGGAACTTCTATGGTGGTCCCGGGCTTAAGTTTCACCGTGCGGGTCATGCTAATAGTTCACTTTCCATAGGAATTTCACTAATAAACAACAATTACTGAATACCAGAATAAAATACTTGGTATTATAAATCAATAAAAGGATAGAAGTAAATATCTAAAGAAAAGTAAAAATAAAGTTTGAAATTTCGGTGTTGATTGAATCGAAACATCACAGTTTCTGTATAAAAACAATAAAGTAGTTGGATTGCTTAACAGTTTAAACTTATCAAATGTGGAATAGGGTGAAGGAATTATGCAGTATTAACTCAATTACTTTATTTATTACGAATTAACAAAAACAATAAATGAAAGGAAAGAAGTCAATTTGGAAGTCAGTTTCTCTGCAATAGGTAACAGTAGTGAATTTTAAGAAAAGGTGCTTGAACCCAGATTTATAACATACAAAAGTCATTATTTTAAAATGCTAATAACATCAAAGTAAAATATTTTGTAGTGAGGTCAGGGGTTTCTAACTAAACCAAGGGATTATCCTCAAAACCAATGAAATATTTGTATTGCTGGTTCTTTTTAAGGCAAATCAAACCCCTCAACTTATTTAGACAAATGTAAAACATTAACATTAACATAACCAGTAAATATTTAGAAACACGGTAATATTTAAAAAATAAGTATAATTATAGTAATAACATAAAACAAAATTCATATTTCCAAATCAAGTGTTACTCGAGTGTTCTTAAATGTGTATATATATATATATCCACATCATTGTTTCGTTTCGTTGCTAAGGCACTCCACAAATGGTGTGAATGGTGTGAATGATGATGCAGGAGTTAGTCAAAGTATTGTCCGATGTACTGCGGAGTGGTGAAGAAGTGGGCCTTGCCCGAGCTGTTGCCTCCGACTACGATGGGGAGGGTGGGGTGCAGCGAGATCACTGGCAACTGGACAGGCAAAACATGGTTAACAGGGGTGGGTTTCAAAACTCCCGAGATTTCATAATTCCAAGGTCTCTAAAAGACAACTAAGAATTAAAATTATCATAGTTCCGAGGTTTCAAGACTCCAAGTTCCGATTATTTAAATATAAAATCGCAGTTTATCATGATTCCGAGGTCTCTAAAAGTCAACTAAATGTTTTAAATATCATAACTCCGAGGTTTCATAATTCCGAGTTCTCTAAAAGACAACTAAGAATTAAAATTATCATAGTTCCGAGGTTTCAAGACTCCAAGTTCCATTTATTTAAATATAAAATTGCAGTTTATCATGATTCCGAGGTCTCTAAAAGTCAACTAAATGTTTCAAATATCATAAATCCGAGGTTTCATAATTCCGAGGTCCCTAAAAGACAACTAAGAATTAAAATTAGGTATCATAGTTCCGAGGTTTCAAAACTCCAAGTTCCATTTATTTAAATATAAAAATGCAGTTTATCATAGTTCCGCGGTTTCATGATTCCGAGGTTTCACAGTTCTGAGGTACAGTCCGCTCCAACAGCATGCCGACTCCGTGCGGGCCCGTAGTAGACGGCAGACGGTAGTAGACTATCCTTTCAATTGTGTTAACTAATTGTGAAAAGTAAAACATTATATGCGTGTCAATATAATTGTACATTAACCTTTAAAGGCTTAAAAACGTTAAACACAAAACCTATAGATTGTCAATTCGCCATTCCACGTATGTAAAATTAAAATATGAAAATTGTATGCTCTATTTTCAAATCTACAGTGATTATACATACTTATAATTTACTTGAAATTATGAAAGTTTGCACAGTGAAACATGATCAGTGCTCCAAACTGATAGTTAATTTAAACATCAAAAATATATATTTCTTTAGTAATGATAATTAAAAAAGTAAAACCAACTATTGAAATCTGTAATCATGACATAACAAAGTTCGTAAGCGAGAATTTTTTTATTTTTTTGGCTAAGAACTTTTTGTCACTGACAAAGTTTTAGATAAAGAGTTTATATGTCACCGTAGGATTTTGGGGGGAAATACGATTAACGGTTCAGGATAAAATTTAGGTTAAAGCAGAAGATTTATTTGTCTCATCACAGCGCTCGGGATCCGCTCCACGTCGCCGTTGCATCGCGTCGAGCCTTGCGCTGCCCGCTGCTGTATACCTGGTTTGGTTTGAAATACATCATATTTCTCAGGTCTCCTGCGACAAGGGTATTATTTTTTATACCCCAGAATACTGTAAGTTTTAATCATGTGTTTAAAACTAATACCAGAATCGCTGACCTACCAGAATCCGCTAGCTCTACCTAAACTACCAGAATCGCTGCCTGTAAGAAGGTCGGCCAGAAAAAGAAAACCAGCAAAACTAGGACGTGGATACTGATATATTTTGATAGACTACAGAGAAATAAGAAGGGAGGACTGTTTATCCCTGAATCTTATAAGTTTTAACCATGAGTTTAATTTGATCAGATGTTATATAGATTTTTAAAACAAAATGACAGTCTGTTGGATGATTCCTCAAAGTTATTGTTTTCAATTTAACTTTTAATAAAATAATATTATTTGTGAAATGTATTGATATAAATAGAATATTGTTGAAATACCAATATATCATAACAAGATAAAGTCACATACCAAATTTTATCAAAATACAGAGTGTACCTCAGTAAGTGGCTAAATCTCAAATTTTGGTTTCTTGGGCCAAAATAAGAAAATAATCCTGAAAACATGGGTCCTAAGACCAAAACGCTTAGTTTTCCATCTGTCTACCTGCATACGTTTTTTTACACAGTGAATGATATCTTAATATCCTCTTAAGGTACCAACTTCAAACTTTGTACATATATGACGACAAATAAGACCTATTTCAATGTTCAGTATCAATTTTCTATTTTGTAGCATTTCAAAATGGCAGCAATTGCTTGCTTAAAATCGTAATACCCACAAAACTAAACTGTAGAAAAAATAAAATATACCAAAAGTTAGTACACTGTTATCCTCTAAAATATGCTGTCGGAAACACACATGTGTTTTCTGCCATTTTCAGGCTTGGTGATTTTGAGACGTAACCACCGTGGCACTTTTCTACCCAAGTGCCATAAAAAAATCTGTTGATTTTTGCCGCACTGTTATTAGTTACTCTGACATGTGTGCACTAGAAATCAGCTGTTCTTATTAATCTAATTGTTAGATTATTAATAATGATAATAATAATAATATAATAATATCTGTATTTGTCTTTGAACACAAGTTAAATTGTGTAATGGACATTGTCTGATCATGACAATTATTGTTATAAACAATAATAAAAAATACAGTGATCATAATACAAATACAAACATAATTATCCAAGAAAATAACAGTTCTTAACCAAAATTACCCCTAAAATCTAGAAAAGCCTTTACATCATAAAAAACATTGTTAATGAGGAAAGTATTAAGTTTGTATTTAAAAGAATTTAACGGCAATCTACGGAAATTTATAGTCAATTTATTATATATATATGTCCGTTATTGCGATAACTTTTGAAAAAAGCACCCGCTTTTGATGAAATTTGCCACAAATGTGGAGAGTAAGATTTATGACTAAGTTTGAAAATCAGATCGATCAGTCTATGGGAAGGGGGTTTTATGGGGGTTTAAAATTTTCCAAAAATCAGTTTTTTAAACTTTTTACCCTAAAATTTTAATGAAACTAGATTTTAGTTATAGCCATTTTATAGAGCTTAAAAATCAAACAATTTAGTATTTTGAATCATTAAGCTAGGTTAAGTAGTTGGGGAGAAAAGTCAAAAAATGTGTCTATCAAATTTCCCATGTTAATCTTATGGGAGTACGGTTTTTAGATTTTCCTCAGATAATTTCACTAAAAACTCCACATTTCTTTCTACCAATCAGTTTAGCTCTACAAAACAATCATTTTGGCGTTTTCATTGTTTTTTTTACGTCCAACCGTTGCAGTGATATTCAAAGTGCTAAACACAGTACGATGTCCAATGTTATCCTTATAGAGAATAAATAAAATGTTATATTTAGATTATTTATGTATGTATATTGATGAAATTTGGTATTTGGCTTCAACTAGTTGTGGTATATTGATATTAGCACAAAAAAGTTTTTTATTTTTCCTGGTAGCAGCAAACCTGGAAACTCGGCCCCCATGTTATTCATATGGAGAATAAGTAAAGTTGTATATCTCCTATAGTTATGAACATAAATTAATAATACCCCTATCGCAGCAAACCTGCGTACTCAGCGAATTTCCAATGGAGGTATAAATGTATTAATACTACATAAAGCCACTTACTAAGTATCATGAAAATATATTCAAAAATAAGCGATATATACATTTTAATTAATCTCCATAAGAATAACATTGGGCTGAGTACGCAGGTTTGCTGCATTAACAAACACAAAAAATGGGGTTTTATGCTAATATCAATATAACTCAACTAGGTGAAGTCATGTACCAGTTTTTATTAATTTATGTTCATAATTAAGGGAGACATAGCATTTCATTATTATCCATAAGAATAACATGGGGCTGAGTACGCAGGTTTGCTGCTACGGGAGCCTTTGGCAAAAAAATTGTTTTTGAGCAAATATCAAAATACCACAACCAGATGAAACGATAAACCAAGTTTCATCAGTATACGTTCATAAATAAGTGATATATAACATTTTTCTTTTGCTCCATAAGAATAACATTAGACAACGTACTGTGTTTAGCACTTTCAATATCTCGGTAACCAATTGACATATAGTAATGATCAAAATACCAAATTGTGTGTTTTTTAAGCTGAATCCAATGGTAAAATATAAAATTAGAGCATTTCAAAATTTATGTGTCAAAATTTCAAATACCCCTGTAGCAGCAAACCTGCATACTCAGCAAATTTCCAATGCATATTAATTTATCTTAATACCACATAAAGCCACATACCAAGTTTCATCAATATACATTCATAAATAAACGATTTATGACATTTTAATTATTCTCCATAAGAATAACATGACGGCTGAGTATGCAGGTTTGCTGAAATAAGGAACACTAAAAATGGGATTTTATACAAATATCATTACAACTCAACTAGGTAAAGCCACATACCAAGTTCTATTAATTTATGTTCATAATTAAAGGAGATAACACGTTAATTATTCTCCATAAGAATAACATGGGGCTGAGTATGCAGGTTTGCTGCTACGGGAACTATCGGGCAAAAAAATAGATTTTTGTGCAAATATCAATAGACCACAATGAAATGAAGCAATATACCAAGTTTTGTCAGGATAAGTTGATAAATAAGCGAAATATACAATTTTTCTTATCCTCCATAAAAATAACATTGAACAACGTACTGTGTTTAGCACTTTCAATATCTCAGTAACCAATTGACGTAGAGCAATGATTAAAATATCAAATTGTGCGTCTTTTTAAGCTGATTCCAATGGGGAAAAATAAAATTTTACTTTTTCAAAAATTGTATGTAAAAACCTCAAAAAACCCATTTTTGGGGTACAAAACCCCCCCCAAAATACCCCTTCGGATAAGTCGATCCGTCTGGTTTTCAAACTTAAAGTCATAAATGCTGCTTTACACGTTTGTACCAAATTTCATCAAAATCGGACCTTTTTTACGAGAGTTATCGCACCCACGGACACACACACATATATATATATATATATACAGGGTTGGTGAAAAGTCCCGGGACGGCTTAATATTTTTTTAACCGTTACAGATGGAGCTATACAAGTTGGTACACTGTTACTGGGCATAAAACACTATTTTACTACAATTTCAATGAGCCGCTACCACCTCAGGGGGACGGCTCACAAGGAGTCGGAAGAAAATCTTAAATAGAAGCATAGGTTGATATTCACATCAAATTAAAGGTCTTTATTAGTAGAATACAATGCCACAAATCCGACTTTAAACGGACAACCGAGCCCAAATTGGCAGCTATTCAAAGATGGCTTGAATTTGAAATTTTGATGTGCTGAAGTTTTGAATCGGTTTAGTAATTTATTAGCTAGGAGAGTAAATTTTTGCAAATTAAATTGAAATGTATTACATTAACGTAATTTTACATTTTAATGCAAAATTTAAATGTGTTACATTAGATTACACACAGCTACTTATCAACATTTCAAATTCAAGCCATCTTTTAATAGCTGTCATTTTGGGCTCGGTTGTCCGTTTAAAGTCGGATTTGCGGCATTGTATTCTAATAATAAAGACCTTTAATTTGATGTGCATATCAACCTATGCTTCTATTTAAGATTTTCTTCCGACTCCTTGTGGGCCGTCCCCCTGAGGTGGTAGCGGCTCATTGAAATTGTAGTAAAATAGTGTTTTATGCCCAGTAACAGTGTACCAACTTGTATAGCTCCATCTGTAACGGTTAAAAAAATATTAAGCCGTCCCGGGACTTTTCACCAACCCTGTATATATATATATATATATATATATATATATATATATATATATATGTGTGTGTCCGTGGGTGCGATAACTCTCGTAAAAAAGGTCCGATTTTGATGAAATTTGGTACAAACGTGTAAAGCAGCATTTATGACTTTAAGTTTGAAAACCAGACGGATCGACTTATCCGAAGGGGTATTTTGGGGGGGGTTTTGTACCCCAAAAATGTATGTATATATATATATATATATATATATATATATATATATATAGAGCTTCGAACGAATGGTGTTTTTGGGGTCTGGGGACCTCAAAACGAAAAGTTATCATGGTCCCGGGCCTAGGTCTTACCATGCCGACTACGGTAATAGCTTCTTCCCTATAGGGTAAAAATTCGCTATATATATATATATATATGTCCGTGGGTGCGATAACTCTCGTGACTTTAAGTTCGAAAACCAGACGGATCGACTTATCCAAAGGGGTATTTTAGGGGGGTTTTGTACCCCAAAAATGGGTTTTTTGAGTTTTTTACACATAATTTTTGAAAAAGTAAAATTTTATTTTTTTCCATTGGAATCAGCTTAAAAAGACGCACAATTTGGTGTTTTAATCATTGCTCTACGTCAATTGGTTACTGAGATATTGAAAGTGCTAAACACAGTACGTTGTCCAATGCTATTCTTATGGAGGATAAGAAAAATGTCATATCTTGCTTATTTATCTACTTATCATGACGAAACTTGGTATATTGCTTCATTTCATTGTGGTCTATTGATATTTGCACAAAAACTCATTTTTTGGCTGATAGTTCCCGTAGCAGCAAACCTGCATACTCAGCCCCATGTTATTCTTATGGAGAATAAGTAACGTGTTATCTCCTTTAAATATGAACATAAATTAATAGAACTTGGTGTGTGGCTTTACCTAGTTCAGTTATATTGGTTTTTGTATAAAAACCCATTTTTATTGTTCCTTATTTCAGCAAACCTGCATACTCAGCCGCCATGTTATTCTTATGGAGAATAATTAAAATGTCATACATCGTTTATTTATGAATGTACATTAATGAAACTTGGTATGTGGCTTTATGTGGTATTAAGATAAATTTATATGCATTGGAAATTCGCTGAGTATGCAGGTTTGCTGCTACGGGAGTATTTACAAGAGTTATCGTGCTCACGGACACACACACACACATATATATATATATATATATATATATATACACGGTTTCAAACAAATGGTGTTATTGGGATCTGGGGACCTCAAAACGAAAAGTTATCATGGTCCCGGGCCTAGGTCTTACCATGCCGACTAAGGTAATAGCGTCTTCCCTATAGGGGAAATTTGCTAAAACTTGGTATGTAGCTTCACCTGGTTGAGTTATATTGATAATTGCAAAAAATAACATTTCTTATCTTCCTTGTTGCAGCAAACCCGCGGACTCAATTATAATGTTATTCTTATGGATAATAAATAAAATGCTATATATCACTCATTAATTCATGTATTTTTGTGAAACTTGGCAAGTGGCTCGAGGTAGTAGTGATTGGTACTTGGTGTGACAAAATTTTTTGGGTGATAATATGGACTAAATAGAGTCTAAATATCCAATTAGTTTTGTTTAACTTAAAGTGGTATGTTATCTATGAATTTTATAATTATTTTCACAAAAAAACTGGTCTTTCCATGAAAAAGCTTAAATTTTTCAATTTTCCTTTCACCTGATGATGGTTTTGATAGCATTTTCTGAAAGCTGGTAAAATTTAGATTCAGTTAAGATGGTTTTGTACTTGTCAGTCATTATTTTATGACAATTGTGGCGTTTAAGACTAAAAACATTGGTTTGTGTAAAACACTTACGATATTTTCAAAAAAAATGATCGTTATTTTATAATTTCATAAAATGTCAAATACCACAAAAAACTTCTCCATATTCTAAGCTGTAATTTAATACCAATAATTGTTATTTTCTGTGGAATTATGTTGGTACAAAACAAACTACAAGTTAGAAAAACACGGGAAACAGAAAGGATAGTTATAAAAAAACCCTCTCACCTTTAAAAAATACTTTATAAATAACTCATCAAAACAGCACTCTAAAAAACAACCAAAAAAACTATTTAATTTAATTTTCAAACTGCCTGCCTCCTTTTCTAATGCAGGCCCTTGCACGTTTCCTCATTGCTCTCACTGTGACGTTAAATGACAGTTTGTCTCAAACAGTTTGTGCAGCTTCGATGATTCTGTTCGTCAACTCCTGCACAGGTTATACGGGCAAAGAATAAAAAATGTCTTTCATTGTTCCCCACACGAAAAAAGTCCAAGGGGGAGAGGTCAGGAGACCGGGCTGGCCAAGCTACAGGCCCTCCGCGCCCTACCCACGTTGGATAGTTTAGTGATAACCAGTTGAGCACGTTGTTAGTGAAGTGTGGAGGCGCTCCATCCTGTTGAAAGATGATACTATCTCTTTGACGACGGTCGAGATAGAGTCCATCTAGAAGGTTGGGCAGGTCATGTTAGAGGAAATTCAAATAATCAACGCCATTTAGGTTTTCTGGAAAAAAGTGTGGCCCTACAAGTTGGTTTCCAATGATTCCGCTCCAAACATTGACATGAACTCTTCTTTGGTGTGAACTTTCACAAATCACTCTGGGATTTTCTTGCTCCCAGTGATGCATATTGTGAATGTTAAAAACACCATCCCTAGTAAATTTGGATTCATTGGTGTACAGAATATTTTTCAAGAACTGGTCCTGTTCAATGTCAGCATTTAAAAGCCAATGACAAAACTGTATTCTCGGTGCATAGTCTTGAGGCTCCAAAGCATGAACCTGAGTGAAGTGGTAAGGATGGAACTGATTTTCATGTAAAATGCTCAATACTTTCCACTGGGAAACTCCGACCTCACTGGCGAGCTGTCGGGAACTGATTTGAGGATTGTCCTCAACCATATTTAAAACTAATTCATCCACATTTACATTTTGAAGGGCAGGACCTACCTCGCTTGGCTGTTTATAAACAGTGCCTCTTTCCAATAAACGTTGATGTAATCTGGAAAACACTGCGGAACTAGGAACTCGTCACTCGGGGTACCGGACATGGTATTCTCTTTGAGCAGCTCGAGCATTTCCGTCGCAGAAACCGTAAACATAATGCATTTCTGCATACTCACGCACTGTGTACTCCATGATAGTTTTCACCAAACTGGATCAATAAATTGCTTGAACTGTGTTTTTGCAAGGTACAAGGTAAATTATCTCCTAGATAAGCTTCACTTCATGTCCTTTGTGTATGATAATGTGATAGCTGTTGAGGAATTGGTTCTGATAACAATCCTTAAGAATTTCTTATCTTTAAAGATTGAAAACAGAACGTGGACAGTTCAGAAAGTAAAATACAATTTTTGTTTTGTTTTTGCTTTTTTTAATAGTGTTCATTCCATTAAAAAGCAATAATAACTTGGACAGGATCACTAAAAGCAAATAGGTTATTTACTTTTTATTACTGGTTTCTGTTAACCCGTGTTTTTGTACGTAAAAATTTGTTTTCTGCCGACATAATAAAAGAATTATTAGTATTAAATTAAAGCTAATAAAATTGGGAAGTTTTTTAGGCTATTTGAAATTTTATAACTTATTGAAATAACCAAATTATTATTAGTTAACAATACTGTTTGTTTTTTACAAAAAATGATTTTTGAAGTTTAAGACGCCACAATTTTATAAAATAATGACTATCATGTCGTCATCAGATAAAAATAAAATTGAAAATTTTAAGCTTTTTCATGGCAACATCAGTTTTTTCTAAAACAAATTTATAACATTTACAGCTAAGAGACCACTTTGAGATAAACAAAAAGAATTGTGTATTTAGACTCCATTTACTCCATATTATCACCCAAAAAATGTTGTCACACCAAGTACCAA
Source organism: Allygus modestus (assembly GCA_963675035.1). Lineage (NCBI taxonomy): Eukaryota > Metazoa > Arthropoda > Insecta > Hemiptera > Cicadellidae > Allygus > Allygus modestus. Next base: position 178,340,300 of record OY776111.1, on the reverse strand, counting down.
TCACCCTGTATATGCATTGGAAATTCGCCGAGTACGTAGGTTTGCTGCGACGGGGGTATTTATTTTGTGGCACATATACATGACGTCGGTCTATAGCATTGTTCTACTGATGAAAATATATATGAATTGTACTGCTGACCGACATACAGTACACCGACAGTACAGTAGACCGACTGCTGAGTTACACATGTGTAACTCAGAGAAAAAATAAATTTTATCAAATTGTTTTGGTAAGAAAATAAAGAAACAATATTCCATTAAAAAAATTATGTTAATTCAGAACTAAATAAAGTCCCCTCACTAAAATCAACGTCTATCACACGATCAATTTCACCTAGCCATGACATCTCCCCTCTTCCTTACTTTTCGCATTTTACCTTCCTCATCCATCACTCAACAGCAGTTTATTATAACATAAAAAAACTAATAACACGAGGGTTAGAAGTATGTGAATCTCAACCGTGGTTCAGCGTAATGTAAACAACCGGTTGGTCAACACATCCCTGGAGTCAAAACAAAATATCCCACGCTCGGACCAAGCGACCCTTACATGTGACAAGACATTCCTATAGCCTGACATGCAGTTAAAAAGACGATCAAATACACTGATAAGCAGCCAAAGCGTATTTAGTAACAGTAGGCTCGAGTCACAAATATGTGACGTCGGACTGTGGTTAGCGCTCCACGCGTCACACATATGTGACGTCGGTCTATAGCGAAAACTGGAGCGTCACAAATACGTGATGTCGGTCTATATTGAAAGTCCAAATTTGGAGTCGATAGCGAACGTGTTAAATCATTAACTAGGGTGTTTATAAATAAAGATAACGTTCTCTTTAACCTTGAAGTTGTTAGTCCTAATATTTTCTCCGCTAGAGTGCAGCTGTAAAGGGTTTTAAATGTAATGTAACAGCGGTTTTGTTTCATTACTAGTTTATCTGCTTCGAACAGTTATGTGATGATAACATATGACCATCTTGATTGTTTTAAGGAAAAGCACATAATATATTTTGTTATGTATAAACGTAGGTTAACACTAATATTCTCAGGCCTTCTTTCCCGGGGCTGGTTGATTATGCATATATTTTCCTATCAATGTTGTATCCTATAGTAAGAAGAAACCAAAATGTCCTCATGGGGTCGTTTGTAAGCTCATCCCATAACACGATAAAAGATTAAACCCTTAATATAATCAATTATTGTTTTCCCTTCGGATAAATCCACAAACATAACCAACAAACCAACACCAGTAAACATAAACAACATTTGAAAGACAGACGGCAGACAACACTCACTACACAGAGTAACTGTCGACTATGCACAGACGGTAGGGGAAATCAATGAGTATAACTTTATAGGTTATACAAGTCACAGACGATAAATTGTACTTTTCTATGTTCCTAATAGTCTTGACAACAAGTATCTCAAGTTTCGTGGCATTTGGTAAACAATTAAGGCCAATAAGTTAGAAGTATTAGATGTGCTTTATTGTGCACGTCGGCGATTCTCGCACAATTGATGTCGTGCGCATATGCGCACGTCGGCGTTTTTCGCATCGGCATTAAAAGGATTAAAATCAATTTCTCAACTGATTCCTAAGGTATACAACGCAAATTAAAAATACCCCCGTAGCAGCAAACCTGCATACTCAGCGAATTTCCAATGCATATTAATTTATCTTAATACCACATAAAGCCACATACCAAGTTTCATCAATCATAAATCAATCAATCAATCAATTCATAAATAAACGATTTATGACATTTTAATTATTCTCCATAAGAATAACATGGTGGCTGAGTATGCAGGTTTGCTGAAATAAGGAACACTAAAAGTGGGCTTTTATACAAATATCATTATAACTCAATTAGGTAAAGCCACATACCAAGTTCTATTAATTTATGTTCATAATTAAAGGAGATAACACGTTAATTATTCTCCATAAGAATAACATGGGGCTGAGTATGCAGGTTTGCTGCTACGGGAATGATCGGGCAAAAAATGGATTTTTGTGCAAATATCAATAGACCACAACCAAATAAAGCCATATACCAAATTTTGCCAGTTTACGTTCATAAATAAGCGAGATATACAATTTTTCTTTTTCTCCATAAGAATAACATTAGACAACGTACTGTGTTTAGCACTTTCAATATCTCGGTAACCAATTGACGTAGAGCAATGATCAAAATACCAAATTGTTTGTTTTTTTAAGCTAAATTTAATGGTATGAATTAAAATTTGATTTAAATTAAAATTACATGTGAAAACCCCAAAAAACACATTTTTGAGGTACAAAACCCCCCAAAAACCCCCCTTCGGATGGTGCGATTCATCTGGTTTTCGAACTCGTTCAAATAAATGGTACTTTACACATTTGTACCAAATTTCATTAAGATCGGACCTTTTTTACGAGAGTTATTGTGGCTTACGGTAGGTCTCATGGTAAGACTTAAGCCCGAGACCATGATAACTTTTCATTTTGAGGTCCCCAGATGCCAAAAACACCATTCGTTCAAATTTTTATATATGTGTATACATATATAAAAATTTGAACGAATGGTGTTTTTGGCATCTGGGGACCTCAAAATGAAAAGTTATCATGGTCTCGGGCTTAAGTCTTACCATGAGACCTACGGTAATAGCTTCTTCCCTATAGGGGAAATTCGCTAAAAAGAACAAATAAACATATGCAGAAGATTTTTCTAGAAAATCTGTAGGTTTATGTCACTTTTTATTCCCCATTGGAAGAATTCTCTGGCCAAATCTCAAATTTTGGTTTCTTGGGCCAAAATAAGAAAAGAATCCTGTAAACATGGGTCCTAAAACCAAAACGCTTAGTTTTCGTCTGTCTGCCTGCATACGTGTTTTTATATAGTGAATGATATCTTAATAACCTTTTAAGGTATCAACTTCAAACTTTGTATATATATGACGATCAATAAGACCTATTTCAATGTTGAGTATCAATTTTCTACTTTGTACCATTTCAAAATGGCAGCAATTGCTCGCATAAAAACCGTAATACCCACAAAACTAAACTGTAGAAAAAACTAAAAGATACCAAAAGATAGTACAGTGTTATCCTCTAAAATATACTGTCGAAAACACACGTGTTTTGTGCCATTTTTCAGGCTTGGTGATTTTGAGACATAACCACTGTGACACTTTTCTATCCTAGTGCCATAAAAAAATCTGGTGATTTTTCCGCACTGTTATTAGTTATTCTGACATGTGTGCACTAGAAATCAGATGATCTTATTAATCTAATTGTTAGATTAACATAAACACTAAATATAAACACTATGTTGTGAGAAATATTACTTAGCAAATTTCATAAGTAATCGGTTCCCACCTATAAGAGTTCAAATAAATAATTTGTTAAATAACAACTTTTACTCAAACTCCAAGACATTGTGAACTGTGCCGTTGCTCAGCCTTCACACCTATTCAAGTCAATCTTTGCATTACAGCTACCAAATACGCTCTGGTATCGAAGTAAATGCATACTTGTATCTCAGAAAATTAAATGTAGATTGTACATATTGATCTGTAAGTCATCCATGCCAATACCACAATTAGAACCATTTGTTACAAACCTGTAGGAAAAAATCAAGTGCTGTTATCTGTATTAATCAGTTGTGTTCATTACCCAAGGATAAATAATATTGTGGTTAAAGTGTACTGAACAAGATCAATCAATAAACATTGTATTATAATCTGGTATTTGTTACTTTCCTGAGCAAGTTGGTACAACCCCAGAAATAATTAAGCTAGTCAATTTAAATTCAGTTATCCTTTACAAATTTACTAGTGGTTTAACAGTCAAAATATCTCAATAAGAAACCAACTGCCACCTCATTATTGTACGTTTTTATTTTAAATAATTTAGCCTATCTGTTCTGGGCAGTAACTGAGATAACAAACCTTTTCTATTTGCACCAGTGTTTAAAAATCTGTTTTAATTTGTTAATTTAACTATTCAGGCTGCATTGGTTTTGCATTTCAATTAATGTATTAACGTGTGATCAAAGGTAACATTCACTGGATCCGTTCTGGGTAAAGTTTGAATTTTGGGCTCACACCTTTGCCTTAATATCTGGCCAATTCCACTGTGCCACTCAAAGTTTGAATAATTTGCTCATTAGAAGAGGGGGCCATTTATTTTTAAGGTAGTGAAAAAAGAGAAATAAATATTCAGTTGTGCGGAAGCACGAAGTCCTCAAGAAATCAGCGAGGTGACTTCAAACAGTAAAATTTGTTAGAATAATAAATAAGGAAAACCTTTTTTTATTACATTTAAAACCAAACCAGGTATACAGCAGCGGGCAGCACAAGGCTCGACGCGACGCAACGGCGACGTGGAGCGGATCCCGAGCGCTGTGATGAGACAAATAAATCTTCCGCTTCAACCTAAATTTTATCCTGAACCGTTAATCGTATTTTCCCCAAAAATCCTACGGTGACGCATAAACTCTTTATCTAAAACTTTGTCAGTGACAAAAAATTCTTAGCCAAAAAAATCAAAAAAATCCTCGCTTTAGAATTTTGTTATGTCACGATTACCAATTTCAATAATTGGTTTTACTTTTGTTATTTATCATAACTAAAGAAATATATATTTTTGATGTTTAAATTAACTATCGATTTGGAGCACTAATCATGTTTCACTGTGCAAACTTACATAATTTCAAGTAAATTATAAGTGAGTATAATCACTGTAGATTTGAAAATAGAGCATACAATTTTCATATTTTAATTTTAAATTATGTGGATTGGCGAATTGACAATCTATAGGTTTTGTGTTTAAAGTTTTTAAGCCTTTAAAGGTTAATGTAAAATTATATTGACATGCATATAATGTTTTACATTTCACAACTAGTAAATACAATTGAAAGGATAGTAGAATTGGTTGCGAGCTACCGTCTACTAAGGCACCGCACGGAGTCGGCATGCTGTTGGCGCGGACTGTACCTCGGAATTATGAAACCTTGGAACTTGGAGTTATGAAACCTCGGAACTATGATCATTTCAATTCTTAGTTCACTTTTAGAGACCTCAGAACTATGAGACCTCGAAATTATGATAAACTACAATTTTATATTGAAATAAATGGAACTTGGAGTTTTGAAACCTTGGAACTACGATAATTTTAATTCTTAGTTGTCTTTTAGAGACTTTGGAATTGTGAAACCTCGGAGTTATGATATTTTAAACATTTAGTTGATTGTTACAGACCTCGTAATTATGAAATCTCGAAGTTTTGAAACGCTCCCGTTAAAAGTTCAGAACTTAATAGAGGTTGAAAATAGAGCTCAAACTGAGCCGAATTGCACAGCTTTTTGTCAGTTGGAGAATTTATCCAATTTTTTTTCTCTTCAATCACATGTGCTTATTTGATAAATTATCGTTTCCGGAGCAAATTAATCTCAATTGGAATGATTAATGTATAATGTATATGTAAACATTAGGCTTAAGGCTGCTTCTTGCCTTATATCATTGACTATAAATACTGAAGGAGACATCCCATCCATATGGCCCAGCTGTCCCACTTTTAGTGTATGCTAGAATTTAAAATTGAAGTAGTTTGATTGGGTCACCGACAGATTGTGCTGCTGTCAACTTTTTATTTTAGTTATTTACGTTAACTTTTAAAATATCTCCACCCCAGAAAGCAAGTGATAATCAACTTATGTTTGCTTCCTGACACACCAACTGTTGTATTATCCCCTCCTTGAGAGGATAAGTAATAGTTGTTTCAGTATTTATAGTCAATGCTTATATGAAGGAATAGCAACAAATTTTCCAAAATGGGATAAAGAAAGGACTATCAGAAGAATACGGTACTGGCAAAGAGCCAAATAGTATAATCTAATACTATGAAGGCCTATTGGAACATTTTTAAGTTTACAAACTAAACAGCTGATTGAAGCAATTTAAAACAACATAAGCTAAAACAAACATATTGTTGTAGTGATTAATTACCAGCAGTAACTATTTGTATGTACCTTTGTCAATTTCAATTGTCAGTAAAGTGAATATCTACTAATTAAATTAGATTTAGGCGATGTTAAATTAAATAAAGCAGCCATCAGTCTGAAACTAACTATAATAAGAGAAATCTAATGAGGTGAACTTCTCTGATGTCATATTGACTTAGTTTTTGCTTAACAAGGACCTGTTGCCTTAACTCAACAAATGTTTCTCTCAGGCTCCTGAATTTACAACACCTTTCATAACGTAATTTTCACACTTATTTATTAGTTGATTCAGTAATTGAATTATAATAGATAAATATTTGTAGCCATTCCAGTTATACCGAGTCTACATATCAAACTATTTTAATTCACATATCAAGCAGTTTAGTAGTTTCTTAGATCTCGCCTCTACAACAAACCTGCTAATGTATTACTTATTAAAATAATATTGATATAGCCAACTTTAATTCCGACTTCGGTTATTGTTTCTCTTTGTAAGCTTAATGACATAACACTTTGATCACATCTTTAATATATCTTAAAATGTAAAAATTTTATTTGATAACAGTTATAAATCATGAAAACATTGTATTGGATCATAAACCATTTCAATTATCATACACAATCAAGATTATTGTTAATGCACAAAGTGAAGACGACTGAACTCACCACTGTGGTCAGCTGTTCATCCATTAGATCTTTCACTAGACGCCCTGAGCCATTGTACATCTGGATCTACAACAACACATAGCAGTTACACATACAACTTGTGTGATTTTAAACCCCTCAGCTGAGTTCTCTTAAGGCCAAAACCTGTTTAATGAGTTTTTAGCAAAATTAATTAATGTACTGGTAAAAGAATTAAAAAAACCTCGCTTCTGAAGCAGATACTATCAGGATCATGGCAATTAAACCCAGAAGAAACACAGTGAAAGGGAAGATTGATGGAATGGAAAGCCCAAAGACTTGCCACATTCTGTGACTTTTTTGTTGTACCCAATGTCGTCTTCCAAATTGGCATCTTAGACCAGTTCGAGAGCTGTCCTGAAACCTCTGATCACTTATAACACTTTTCCTTGAGAAATTATGCAGACACCATGTATCCTGTCAGTCAATCAACTATGCATACCTCCAACCTCATAGAAATTTTCTTTTGATCAACTATCCCAGTCTAAACACCACAAGAAATTACCTAGTATGTTTACTTTTAGCTTGGGTATTTTTCAAAAATAATTCATCTATGACAGATCACTATATAACTACTCACTCTAGACACATTTAAAAATTTCCCTGTTTCAAAACACTACACATAATTTTTTCAGCATAAAATTTCATATAACTGTACAAAGCTATTCAATTCTTTGCCTGCAGATCTTAAGGTGGAGCTCCGCTTGAATAAACTCCGCAAAAGACTAAAAGAGTTTCTTCCCGACAAAGGGAATTACAGTGCTCATGACATACACAACCAATGGTCCTAGTTTTATTTCTAATTACAAATGTATATAGTTGTGTTATAAGAATTTTCTGACATGAAGAAGTTAAATCACGTGTTTTGTTTCAACAGGACACTTTAGTTGATGACATCTGCATTGTATGTTAACGATGCCCATGCCCATTCCATGTACTGTATGTTTGTTTATAGTAAATACAAATTTTGAATCTTGATTTTTATTAAAAATCATAAAAACCTGAGTCTTTACTTTCAAAGAACTTCTCGACTCGATTCTCGAGTAGTCGGCACTAATACTTGACTCTATTTTAAAAACTACTATTTTCCCAACCCATCTTGTCAAACATACTGTTTAAATACGAACTCTGAAAAATGTACAACACCATCTGAATTTGCGTGAAACGATTGTGCTTACCCGGCGCGGGTGCAGCATGCTGCCAACAAAGAGCAGGTCTGAGTGCTGGGTGTGCCAGATAGTTTTGAACACAGACAGCCACCGGCCAGTGTGATTGTCATGCAGGATACAGTGCAGATCTGTAACACACAAAAAACGCCATCAGAAAGTCAAATAAATAAGGCAAAACATGTTAAAAACATACTGGTTAGGTTTACAGAAATTTCAATATTTTTCACCAATCCAAAATAACCACAGTAAATGTCTATCACCTTTCGGGTTAGAGAGGTCCGAAGTGTCATAGATGCGGATACGGTCATCATTGCAGTTGGTGACTGCCTTGTTGCCGTCTGGGGAAAAGAAGGCACTCGTTAGCCCCTTGCCTGACTTGGCCTCACCCAAGACAGACACGGGCTCGTCTATGTGCTTCTTGCTGCCTCGCAGGTCCCACACTTTAGCCTCTCTGCAAACACAACTATTGATAAATCGTTAACTTCAAAATCCTATCCTTCCAAAGCTATGAATGTTTCTTTGTTGCTTCATCCCACACCGTATTGAATTTCTTCATCCCTATTAGGCCCATTGAATTCAAAAATTTATAGAAAGACAGCTGATACACTTTTCCCAAACAAAAGTTTGAGTCTTCTTAGAAATTATTTCTAGATTATTTTGTACACTTCTTGCGAGCTGTTATTTTAGTTCAGGAATCAGTATGATTTGATTTAAATGGTTTTACCCAACATAACTTCAGTTTAAGTTTTATTACTTAGTATAAGGGTCAATAACACCAAATGGAATAATTTAGGTTAAGGACAATTTTTAAAATTAAAATTGTCAAATTGTCTTCTACTATTGATTATTTAGTCTCATACATTGTTGGAAACACTCTATAGCTGTTTAAGGTCTTCAATTCCTTAATTAATTAAGTTTAAAGAAGAACAGCTATACTGAAAATAAATGTTGTATTTCTACATCAATCCTAATTCCAATATTTTATAAATAAAAAACAATAACATTAAAAATAATGAAACATATGATTTGTTTTAAATTAAAACCACATGATAAACATTGGTGGATAGTCAGTTGCCACTACACAGCCCCCCGCGGAGACCGGAGGTCAGGGCCTTTTGAAACGAACTTGACGTCCTGATCGTGTGGTGTAGTTTGGAAGTACTGAAGTTTCTGTATTATCTGGAGGCAGGCTGCGCAACAGGAGATGGTTTGGTGTTGAGGGTCTTGGGTGGGGTTTCTGCATCTTTTTGTGGCTCATCAGCCAAAATATAAGCAGGTTTTACTCTGTCGATGCTCACCTTGGACTTTTGTCCGTTAATGATAATGGTTATGGTCTTATCATCACGATCAAACACTTGGTAAGGGCCTGTGTAAGGAGGTTGTAGAGATTTCCTCACCGTATCATCTCTAAGGAAAACATGAGAGCTAGTTTTTAGGTCTTGGAAAACAAAGGTAGTCTGTTTTCTATGACTAGATCCAGGTGCAGGACGGAGATTAGACATGTGGTGACGGAGCTGCACGACAAAATCCGAAGCATCCTTTTGCTGATGAGGACCGCTTGGTGCTACAATGAGTTCTCCAGGAAGTCTAAGAGGTTCACCGTACAACAACTCAGCTGATGATGCCTTGAGGTCTGGTCGAAACGCGCTACGGATTCCGAGTAAAACAACTGGTAGGGCTTGAAGCCATGTTGTATCTGGGTGGCACATGATTGCAGCCTTGAGTTGCCTATGGAAATGCTCGACCATTCCGTTAGAACATGGATGCCAGCTGCAGGTGCGATGTCGATCGATGCCTAATGTCATACCCAGGCGGCGAAACAAATCAGATTCAAATTGTCTTCCTTGATCTGAAGTAATCCGAGATGGCGTACCAAATCGAGAGATCCAGCAGTTGATAAGTGCTTCTGCGACTTCTTGGGCTGTTATACCTTGCAGTGGCCAAACCTCAGGCCATCTCGTGAACCTATCTACAACTGTAAGGCAATATCGATAGGGGCCAGCAGGAGGAAGTGGTCCTATGAGATCAATATGTATGTGTTGAAAACGGGACGAAGGTTGAATAAAACTACCAGGTGGAGAGTGAACATGTCTAAATACTTTAGCTCTTTGGCAATACTGACAAGTGCGGGCCCAATTGCGGCAATCTTTTTGTATGTTAGGCCACACAAAACGTTTTGAAATAAGTATTACAGAGGCTTTTATACCAGGATGACTCAGTCCATGTAAGGAGTCAAATACATTACGTCTATATTGCTCAGGAACATAAGGACGGTATGTCGATGGTGTGACGTCACAGTAGATATTTTTATCTGAACCAGGAATGGTTATGAGTTTTAGTTGGAGTGAAGTGTTTCCTAAAAGGAGATCTTGTAATTCAACATCATCCTTTTGAGCACTTGCAAGGGATTGCAAGTCAATCGGAATGGGGGAGTTTACAGCTTCAACACGTGACAAGGTGTCTGCGACAATATTTGTAGAACCAGAGATGTGCTGAATGTCGGTCGAAAACTGTGAAATAAAAGTAAGCTGATTGAGTTGGATGGGAGGCAGTTTATCTCGTCTTTGCTGGAAAGCATAAATTAGGGGCTTGTGATCTGTAAAGATAGTGAAAGGTTGTGCTTCGAGTACATGTCGAAAATGCTGTACTGCTGTATAGACAGCATACAATTCACGGTAATAGGCTGGCCAGTCCTTTTGCTTTTCGTTAAGTTTGTGAGAAAAGAAAGCTAAGGGTTGCCAGGAAGACTGTAAATTGCTGCAGGCAGGCACCTACAGAGGTTGCAGACACATCTGTAAACAATCCAAGACGAGCTTCAGGATCAGGGTGATTGAGCAATGTAGCATTGGCAAGGTTTTCCTTACATCTAGTGAAAGCTTCGTCTAAATCCTCGTTCCAGTTCACAGGTTGGGAGCCTTTAAGTCCAGCAAGTGCATCGTGGAGGGAGGACTGATATTTAGCTGCACTGGGAATAAAGCGACGATATAAATTCATCATACCCAGAAACCTACGAAGATCACGAGCAGTCTGTGGTCTTTTAAACTGTTGGATGGCAATGACACGATCTGGCAAAGGTTTAGTTCCAGCTGCAGATACTTCGTAGCCAAGAAAGGTGACTGCAGAGGATGCAATGACACTCTTTTTAACATTTACTAGAATGCCATGGTCAGAGAGACGTTTAAAGAGGATGTTCAGATGCTTCATGTGTTCTTCCTGATTGTGAGACGAGATCAGAATGTCATCGATGTAAGCAAAACAGAAATTTAGACCAGAAAGAACTTCATCGATAAACCTTTGAAATGTCTGTCCAGCATTTCGAAGCCCAAATCCCATAAAAGGAAACTCAAACAATCCAAACGGAGTGGTAATTGCGGTTTTGGGAATGTCGTCAGGATTTATAGGGATCTGAGTGTAGGCTTTAACTAAGTCAATTACACTAAATACAGTACAACCATGTAAGCAATGACCAAAGTCATGTATATGTCTAACAGGATACCGGTCGGGAATTGTCCTGGCGTTGAGTGAACGATAGTCTCCACATGGGCGCCATCCATCGGTCTTCTTGGGTACCATATGGAGAGGTGAAGCCCAAGGACTATCAGAACGACGAGCAATACCTTCCTGAACCATTGAGTCAAACTCTGATTTGGCTATTTTAAGACGGTCAGGAGCGAGACGACGGGGACGACAAAACACTGGCGGACCTTCAGTTGTTCGAATATAATGTAAAGTTGAATGTCGAACATTCCGAGGCAATCCAGATGGGCGGATTAACTCTGGGAAAGCTGCAAAAATCTCATGATGGGGAGTGTTTTCAGAGAGAGCCTTTACACTGGGTTGAGAGTTCTGAGCTGGTTGGCAGAAAGTCACGAAACCTGTTGTTCCGTCGACAAGACGTTTATTACGACAGTCTGGCAAGAGATTGAAATAAGCCAAAAAATCAGAACCAATAATTGGCAGGTGTACATCAGCTACAATGAAGCGCCATGTCAAAGAACGGCGAAAACCAAAATCTAATGTAAGATTTATGAAACCATAAGTACATATTGTTGAGTTGTTTGCAGCACTTAATGTGTAGTCAGTCGGGCAACGTCGATCAGGTAGGAGTCGTTTAGGAAAACAACAGAGGTCAGATCCGGTGACAATAAGGAATCGGTTTTGACTAGTTCGATCTGTAACATAAAGGCGGTTACCAGCAGTTGTGCAGTCCGTTGCCGCCATCACTGACTGCTGCTGGAGTTTTCCTGAAAAGTGCAAGGAAGGATGCATTTTGTAGCATTTTTACCAAACTTAGTGTGGTACCAGCACATACGTACTGATTTTTTTTCTTCCGTTCTATGCTTTGACATTGAACGACTTCGAGGGTGACTACGGGACCGATTGTTATGTTTAAAATTTGCAGAAAGTTCCGCAATTTGATCGGAAAGAGAACGAAGTGTATCTAACAAGGCGTTACCTGAGTCAGGAGATGTTGAGTTTACGGCAGCCGACATAGGGACGGGTGGTTGAGCTACTTCGATGATTTTATCAGCTAACTCAGCCAATTTGTCCAGCGAAAGCTCGAGTTGAGTGGTTAGAATCGCCTGAGCGTGTGGAGGTAGGCGCCGTAACCAAAGCTGACGAAGAAGGTTGTCCTGAAGAGTCGAGGATCCAGCTAGGGAGCGCAGATGACGTAGGAATTGTGACGGTTTTTGATCACCTAATTCTTCATCGCTGAGAAGTTGTCGTATTCGCTGCTCCTCTGATGCCGACAATCGTTGAATCAGTTGAGTTCGTAGAACGTTGAACTTGTCTGTATCCGGTGGGTTAGTGATGATGTCCTCCACTTCGGTTGCGTAGCGAGTGTCTAGTTGAGCTACAACGTAATGGAATTTTGTTTCATCGCTAGTAATCCCAGATATTATGAATTGAGATTCTGCCTGTGAAAACCAGAGACTTGGTCTATCTGCCCAAAATGGAGGTAACTTCACAGCAACTCGATTTACAGCAGTTACATTTGTCTGAGAGATTGTATTTTGTTCTCTTGAGATTTTCTGACTCAATTCAACATTTGCAGCTCTTAATTCTTCCAACTGTCTTTCGATTTCTTCTAATGACATCGTGAAAACAAACTTGGTAGAAGTAAAGTTCAATTTTGCAAAAAAAACAATATTTCAGTTAAATTATAGTTGAAAGTAGACTGTAGAAAATGTTCTTTTAGTAGGGGTCACCAATTATAGCTGTTTAAGGTCTTCAATTCCTTAATTAATTAAGTTGAAAGAAGAAAAGCTATACTGAAAATAAATGTTGTATTTCTACATCAATCCCAATTCCAATATTTTATAAATAAAAAACAATAACATTAAAAATAATGAAACATATGATTTGTTTTAAATTAAAACCACATGATAAACATTGGTGGATAGTCAGTTGCCACTACAACTCCAATGCTGCAGCTGAGCACAATTTTAATTTTTTATATAAAAAAAAACATTTTCAGTACCAACACAGGGATCCGTCACACTTACTTGACCTCCCACAAAAAACGAGTTTAAGACATTTTATGCAAATAACTGACAGAATGTTTCATTAAATAAACAATAACAAAAAATAACGTATACTTATTTCCTGATTCCATAATTTTAACCTTTAAAAATTATAAAATGGTGTTGAAGTTGGAAGTGTATCCTAATTTGATACCTAATACCTAAAATTTATTCATTGGAAAATATTTTTAAATAATGATTTTACTATTGTGAGATGTGAATACATTTTTTCATCAGTTTTATGTAAATATATATTTAAATAAAAATATATTATCGCCGTTTAGTTAGTATTTTTACCCTGTGACCGGCGTGACTGGTCTGTAACAGACGTGACCGGCGGGTAACAACAGTAACCGTTTGGTAAACTCACGTGACTTATACAACTAAACGCTAAGTCCAAGGTAACATAATAAATCTAAAAGACAATAAAAATTATTCAATACCATAAAATATGAAACTTACTATTAAAGTTATAGATTTACTGAAATATCTACAAAACCAGGGAAGAATTATATCTTACCTTAATTCACAAACAGTAAGGTCACACTTATAAATGTTATTTTTTTATGAAAAAACTAAATATATCATAACAAGTTAACAAGAACTAAACACAACCTCAAATCGCGGTTAGCATAAAAAGCTTAACTGAAGGACTATTAAAAAGAATGTCTCGAGCATACAGATCAGTCACACTTCAGTACTGGTCATGTGAGAGATCTGTTTGTGACCGATCTGTATATTCGAGACATTATTTTGACTGTTGACTGTTTGACACTATTCAAAGTACCAATGTTGTGCAGATGACGAATAACGATATTTGATTGATTGATTGATTGAATAGACATTCAGTTAAGCTTTGTAGGCTAACCACGTTTTGAGGTTGTGTTTAGTTCTTGTTAACTTGTTACGATATATTTAGCGTTTTCATAAAAGAATAACATGTTGTGATTTATAAGTGTGATTGTACTGTTTGTGAATTGAGGTACGATATAATTCTTCCCTGGTTTTGTAGATATTTCAGGAAATCTATAACTTTTTCTGAAAAAAACTACACTCATCAAACAAAGTGTCAAACGGTAGAAGAATGGCTCAGATGATTTCCGCTCTTTTTACTGCCGCACTTTTTTCTGGACACTCCATTAGTTTTACGCGTCCTTGAATCACGGATGTTCGGAGACATTACCTGTCAATAGGAAAAAAACGTTTACCCACTCAACTTTCTCCAGACCGATGTTAACGTGTAGAAGTACAGGTTACATTGGCATTGGTTATACACCACAGTCGTTGGCAACCGTCTGCTTGAAGCATTTGTTTTGATCAGCATAACCTCCTAGCGAGTTGGAGTCGCGTGACCGATGAGTAAATAAAGACACATTTCATCTTTTAAACTTTAATTATTTATTATTTAGAATGTAGGACAGGGTTGAAAGGTAGGAAAAAAGGTTGTTTAATCAAAACAATAAAGGTTTTTAAACCTGTAATTTCTCATTTTTCTCATGGAGACCTTAACTATCCCATTTGGTGGTATTGACCCATAAGCTTGTTACATGATAATATGCTAGCATTCTAGCATAAAACCAGAATGCAATAACTCTGGCTCGTTTTCGAGACATATCCCGCACCAACGCACGAGGTATTATAATAGTATTTTTGTTTAATTGTATGTTCGTAATGTGTGAAAATATTTGATCTTTTAATAAAATGACGCAGTTTGCTACTAAACCTACGCAACACAGAACGCATGACTAATCTAGTGTTCCATGATACTGTTGATGACCTAACGCCGAAACGTGTTCATCAAGAACAAATTTGGATTAACGACATAATTAAAATAATAACTAATATGGCTTGTTAGGAATTAATAGTGATAATACTTCCAACTTATTCCACACACATAATTACAATGGAACCTTGCTAATTCAAATATCAATAATTAAAATTCCTTAATAAATCAAAGTTTTGCAATTCCCCCTTGATCTTGCCTATCTACTACTTTATTTTAACTCTTTAGAGGAGGAAAGATATAGGGCACAGCTATCTCACCTTGTAAAAGAATTATGTAGACTAAAAAAAGTACACTGAAAACACACATAAAACAGTAATATTTCGGCTAGCCGTGTAGCCTATATCACACTTAAGAAGAGAATATTGGTAATAAATATTGAGTTTTAAATTCTAAAAAATATTTAAAAACTCTTAATTTGTAACTGACATTCTCTTAGTTCCAAATCCAAAGTTACTATATTTGAGCATCTATCATTCATGCTTCAACTGAAAATTAACAACTCTCCCTCCCCTTACATCTACTCCTGCCAAGTGTTCAGTTAGACTAAATTTAAAGGATCGTGCATGTGGGTGAAATGTTGTACAATATGTTTACGTTTACTAAAGGAATTTTTTTTCATTGGCTTCAATCAAATTAAAAGCCATTTGATACATTTCTAGGATTATTTTAGACATTTCCAATAATTGTTAAATCCTTCTTAGTTACAAATATTCACATAGCATTATTCTAATTTGGATTTTTCCCAATGCATATGTGATTATATGTTACATACGGTATAACTAATTAATTGTGATACATATTGTACAGAACTCTTAATACTGCAAGGACTCTTCGATTCAGTGATTCATCGACTGCATTGTTGTGAACTCCAATAAATCTAAGTCTGTGGAAGATCACCTTAACAAGTCGAACCTCAGTATTTCAAAATATTTGATAGTTAAAATGTTTTCTGTTCCCTTAAGAATTGTGATTTCATGAGGTATTACTCTATGTAAACATTTCTCGTTAATGATTTTTCAAGTTGCCTTCATAAACATCGAGCAATGTACCCAATGACAGTAAACGTGAATAATATAATACTATCCCCAATAATTTCATACTTATTAAGAGGAACTACAAAATGTTTTGTAGGAAAATAAGTTGCTGCTGCAGTTACAGGAATAAATACCCAGTGCCAGAGCTGGTGAGGAAGTAGTGGGGCTGGTGAGGGTGTGTGTGGATAGTCCGCATTGACCGAGGGTGGCAGTGGAACCACCGCTGGGCGGACCTGGTCCTCAGGTCTACCACTCCTGCGTCTCCCGTGCCTGCCACACAACCACGCATACAACAACAGCACATATGTAGATTACAGATATAACAATGTCACTAAACAATGCAACATGTACAATTTTTCTATGTATAAACATTATGTTAGGTTATTGTCACTAACAGACCATTGATAAGTGGCAGCAAGATACAGTTTGTTTATAATATATCTTTTAACATTTGCTAAGTGTTTGCTTAAAACTGAACTGACCAACCACAACTGATTATGATCATGTTCAGAGTATTTTCACCATTTTGCTTAGTGTTGCATCACCAAAAATATCTTCTTCTCCCCATAAGGATTGTTTTGTGTTACCTTTGCTCATCAAGGCATTAAACAACAAATAGGTTGTTATAAAAACAATAGGAAACATAAAGTAAAAATAAAATAGAATGTTGATTTTTTTTAATGTTGATCAAAAGTAAATACACTCTCAAACATTTACTACGAACGTATTTCAAATTTAATCCTAAATACAATAAAGAAGAGCAAATAAAAATACTTAGGAGTTATTATACCAATCAGCCTTTGCATCAGAAAGGTCATGATATCCTTTCTTTATACACCCATATGGAAGTGATGTAACAAAAACCGGTTTAACACCCAGGGACTCTATCTATATCTGTAATATGCTAAGGTGATGTTTGTGAACAGGACTCCTCAGTTATTTTTACACCGATTTTACAATTTAGGTATCAAATAAATAGCCTCAATTTAGTTGCGCAAAGTGGTTTTAAATTTTCAATACCCCCATCCTAAAGGTCACAAGCCGCCCTCAAAGTTAATTTTTGCCCATAAACATAACATGGAGATCTCTTTTACTTAAACTGAAAAAATACAAAACACAGTTTTACAGTATAACATGTTATGAGGTGAAAACACAAATTACTGAAATGGCAAGACAAAATCCTTTAATCAGACAAATATTGAAACAACTTTGCTTGGTTTCGAGCACCAGACCCATTAGTAGCCTTCATTTCAATAGTGAATGTGTTAATTTTATTTATCATTTTGCAATTTAATTAAAGTTTAAACATAATCATTAACTTTAATCCATTAATTTATGTAGGGAAGAGATCTTGTAGAAAGGGAGTGTTTTGATATCTCAATATACAGGGTGTTTTCAAATTAATGTTGCTAACTTCGGGATATTGTTCCTTATATCAAAAGGAATGTAAATCATCATATAACCGGGGTCTATTTCTTTTTGTTTACTGTCTGTCTCTCTGTCTGTATGTGATTTTTACTAGAAAATTTATATTTTAAAACGGCTTGACCAAATTCAACCAAATTTTGGTTTTTCCTACCAAGAAGAGTATTTATTAACCCATTGGCTCACGGCCCCGAGTATACTCGTGGCCGCTGTAAGTAGCCCGGACGTGCAACCCCAAGTATACTCGGGATTGCATGTTTTTAATTTTTTTTTTTCATTTGTTTTTATTTTTTGTTTGTATGTATTTTGTATGCATATGCCCATACTTGGGGAAACTTAGTCAAATTTCATAAAAATATGATTTGGAAAATATGTTACCGTAAACCCGGACACTTTTTACGTTTTTTTTAGGATAAAGTGCCGGTCAAACATCGATGTGACCAATAAAAACCATACCGTTGTAAAGTGTGTGTATCATTTACTATATCCCTGTACCTTTCTATGTGTTAGATGTTATTATTAAATAAATAAAAAATAAATAAAAGTGTCCGGCTTAACCTCCACAAATGGTCTAATCCCGGACACTGACCTAAATATAATTATAACGCCTAAACTAACCTCCGCTGTCCGTAATAGGACGGTGTTTTGAGGTCTGCAGATGCCTTTGCATCAGTCAAAGGCTTAAAAATGAAATAACAAACAAATTTGTATGGGTTGGGATGAATAAAGAATATTATTACGTTACGTTTTCAGCTGTTTCTTCTTTTCAACTAAAATAAAACTTAACAAAGAACAGCAAGGGGAAAAGGCGTTTAAAATGAAGATTCAAACAAAGAATAACACAACTTATATATACCGGTATATATATTGGTACCTATTACAAAGGTAACTAATGTTATGGTATACAGGTAGGTAACTATTGTTAAGGTACACAGGTAGGTAGGTTTAAACAATTGGCTTAACAAATTGAATAGCCTGCAAAATTGTTGTTGAAAGAAAACTATACAAGCCAATCATTCTTGTAATTGAATTTTGGCGGTTCCAGCCTCCGTTCTATTTGGTCGTACTCGATTGTGCATCGGTCTTCAGGATTCGGCCACTTAAACTGACAGTTCCCAATATTTCGGGCACATCTGACTGACAAGTACACGTCTTTTTCCTCTATGACACCAACGTAAAAACGCACAGACCTTTTCCCCGGAAACTTTAAGAGGAGATAGTCCCCGATCTCCGGATCTTTAAAGACGAGATGCTCGTTGTCTTTAAGTGGTTCTTCTGCCCATTCATCTGGAGAATCGTTAAGGTAAAAGTTGTCTGGCTCGTCAGGATCTGAGCTGAGCTCAGCTTCCTCCGCTGTCTTCTTCTTTGCTCGCTTAGCGGCGCTTTTATTTGTGTTGCCGCTTGTTGATGGCCCGTCACCTGACGGTACCGATACTTCTTCTCTTCAAATCAAATCAAATCAAATCAAAATATTCTTTATTCAGAGTCAATACATATACAGTATTTGAATAGAGTCAAAGTTCTAGTCTAAAACTAAAAATTACATTCTTATCAGGTTATATGGAGAGAAAATAAAATATTAACCATAAACATAAATTTAAGTTATTTTGACTGCAAATTTAACAATAAAGAAAATATATATATTTTTATATATATTTATATATTTATTTATATATATTTTTTTATATATATATATATATATAAAAAAAAACTTAATCAATTACTTAGACAATAGCAATATATTGCAATAGCTGACTTAAAATAATAAGTATTTCATTTGTATTACTTTATTTACATTCTATTTCATTAAATTATTTATTATAACTGAACTCAGGCAATCAGTAGTAGGTTCTAAGGAAATTCTGAAAAAGAATAAGGTGCCTTATTAGTCAAATATTCTTTGAGTAAGCTTTTAAATTTACTGTAATTTTGTTCTTTTTTTATTGAACCTGGAAAATGTGTAAAAAAATTTTTCCCCATGTACCTTGTTTTGTTTTTATAGAAATTTAGATTGTGTTTATCTAAAATAATTTGATTACGTGTATTATAAGGATGATTAGCTTCAAGCGAAAAAACACTATCATGCTCTTTAAAATATTTAATTGTTTCCAGGACGTAAAGACTGTAAACTGTTAAGATTTTAAGATCTATAAAAAAGGTTTTTACACTTTCTGTGTTTTTTAAACCTAGCATGATTTGTATTGCTTTTTTTGTTTTATTAGAATTTTGTCCAAATTATGTTTTGATGTAGCTCCGTAGATACAAATTCCATAAGACAGATGTGAGTGTAATAAAGAATAATATATTGTTTTCAGTAATGTGAGGTCAGATATTTTAGACATTTTCCATAGTGCGTATATTCCTGATGACATTTTGTTGACTACATTATCAACATGTTCATCCCACGAGAGATTTCCATCAATCCTAAAAATTTAGTTTGATTTGTTTTATTTATTAAGTCATTGCCAACTTTGATTTTTGGATCTAGTGCGGTTTTATTTTGTTTTGTGGAAAAAGATAAAATCATTGATTTGTTTGCATTTAATAAAAGGTTGTTTTGATTTAAAAAATTGTTAATACTCATTAAGTCCGAATTTGCTGAGACCTCTATATTAAAACAGGAATTTCCTTTAACAATCAAATTAGTGTCATCCGCATACAAACACATGGAGCTGGAGCTAACTCTTTTTGGCAGACCATCCAGGTAACATAAAAATAGTAATGGCCCTAAAATGGATCCTTGAGGAACTCCATACTTAATCACCTGAGGTTCACAGACATATTTTCTTAGGTTAACTACAATAATTTCCCCTTTCCAAATATTTTACTTCAACCCTTTGCTGTCTCCCACTGAGGTAACCAAGCACACTCTTTCCCTAGTATGCCTAAGGATTTAAGTTTTTCTATTAAAACAGGATGTGCCACACTATCAAAAGCACGGGAGAGGTCAAGAAAAATACCCACTACCTTCTCACCATTATCAACTGCATCAATTATATTTTCAATAAACTCAACTCCAGCAGTTAGGGTTGACCTCCCCTGCCGAAAGCCATGTTGCTCTTTGTCTAATAGATGATTTGATTCCAAATAATTTATTAATTGGATGTATACAATCCTTTCAAAAATCTTTGAAAAAGATGAGAGAAGTGAAACAGGCCTGTAACAGGTTATATCAATTACCTTAGGTTTTACAATTACCTTTCTTAAAAATGGGAATAATTTTTGAAATTTTTAACTTATCCGGAAAATATCCTGAAATGTAAGAAGAGTTAATTAAATGGACCAGCGGTTTAAGTAAGAAAGCTGACGATTTCTTTATAAGTGTCATTGGAAAATCGTCCATGCCAGTGGAATATTTATTTTCAAATGAAAAGATTACCTTTGGTAGATCTTGTTCTGAAATTGGAGTGAATCTAAATTTTGCATTAGTTTTCGGAGTGGGAACCACTAATTGTAATGGGGGGATATTTAGGACTACAAGCCTCTCCACTGCGTTAAAAAAGAAATCATTAAAGACTTCACTCACTTCCAATGGCTTATTAATTAACCTACCATTGTGGAGCAGACTAATGTTATTTTTTTGGCTTTCTTGTCTCCCTAATTTAGAATTTATTATACTCCAAGTAGCTTTAACCTTGTTTGAAGAATTTTTAATTTTGTCACTAATTTGATTCCTTTTAGTGCTCAATAAAGTCTGATTAAGTATAATTTTTTTATGTTTTATTTGTTCTTTAATTGCCTGATTTTTTGTTTCCCTAAATAACCTTTCCAATTCTACTATTTCAAGTTTCAACTCTCTCAATTCAGTTGTCATCCATTTTTTCTTGGGTTCAGCTTTCTCAGAAATAAACATTCTTGGAAAACACAAATTAAAATAATATCCAAACAGTGAATTAAAAACCTCATACTTGTTTTCAACTGGTGCTTGGTATACCTCAATCAAACTCTCTTTTAAAATTTGCTGAGTAAAATTCTCAAAATTAGCTAAACTGAAAACCCTACCTTCTTTTTTGATATTGTTTCTGTGTTTTTTATCTATAATAAATATATCGAGGCATTGTGCATCATGATCAGATACAGCCGTTATGATGTTTTAGTGACCCTGGTTGGAAAATCTATCTTATATTCTAAATTACACATTTCCAGTATGTTTTTAAACTTTTTATAAGTATTATCTTTGTTTAAAACATTTATGTTAATGTCTCCAGTTAAAATTACATTTTCATATCTTTTACAGAAAATATGAGCTCATAAGTGAGGATTTCTAACTTATCCAAAAAAGTATAACAACAAAAAAAACAAAAACAAAAAAAACAAAAACAAAACAAAAAACTTTTTCTTCTTGATGTTCCTGCACCAGGTTTCTTCGATAGTGGTAGATCGCTCTGAGAAATACTGGTTCCAGGGGAAACATTAATTTTCTTCTTCCTCGGAGTTTTTGCCGGTGGAGAGTCATACCGAAGTTGTGACAGCATTTCAATTACTGTCTCACCAACAAGCTGTCGAGCTCTTTTCGTTGGCGATTCCGTTACCGTCTGGTCCGACTGTTGACGGGAGTTTTTTTATCACCTGTTCAGGGTCAAGTGGATGGATTCCACAGGTCCTAAATCCACTTTGTAGATTTTTTGCGGCATTCGCACTGATCTCCTCACAAGGTTTTTTCAAAAGTGAGGGGAAATGATTTTTCGGGAGGGTTTGTAACCTCCTATCAGCCCCCATTTTCCGTCAAGTAGAATCTTTCTCCAGGCCTGCTTTAGAGGACGGAAAAAAGCCACGTCTAACGGTTACAGAAGGTGTGTGGCATTTGGGGGGACGCATACGAAACGAATGTTGTTTTGTTGACAAAGTGTTATCACTTCATCTGAAAAGTGTGTCGACAAATTGTCGCTGATCATTACCTTCAACCCTTCCTTTGTTTTTGGCCAGAGCAAAACAATGGTTTTGAACCAATCCCTAAATGTTTCCTCGTCAATCCAGCCACTTTTTGAGCGATTATACCTCGCTCCATCAGGGCCCCCAGTTACCCAAGTGTCCTACAAACGCTCTTTGTAGCACACATACGGAGGAAGAACTTCTCCCCCAGCACTACCAGCAAACATGATGGAAATGGCAGTTTTTGATGAGTTGAGTACTCGTTCAGGATACTTCGTTCCTCTCTTAAAAATACATTTTTTCGATCCCGAGTCATCAGACAGGTTCGTTTCATCATAACTGATGATGTTCTCCTTAGGTATTTTGTCCAGTGAAACTTTTAGGTTTTCAAAATATGAAGTGACGCACACTGCATCAGTCTGAAAACAAAATCACTTTATTACGATTTCGTAAAACAACTACCGTAATGCCCTGCTCTGAAAAGAAATATACTTACCATAGGGAGGTAACATAGAATGATCAATTTAGGCTATGCAGGTAGGTTATATAGTATATAAGAATTTACAGGTGGGTACCTATCAGGTAGGTGAAATAATAGTTTAGGCTGTGAAATTACCTATCTTTAGATTTTAATTAAGTAAGCTGTAGAATAATGGTAGGTACTAGGTAGTAAAAAGCAAAAGCAAACATACCGGTAACTGAACTTGATTAAGATTTTTCTCTTACCTTGGCTCGACGAGCTGTAACATTTCCGCACATCCTCAACCGAAGAGCAGTATTCCTCCTCAAAAACCCATTAACCCAATCTTCTCCTGGAAGATTGTTTTTGAATATAGGGACATTTCTCCCCGTTTTTTTAAGGTAGCACTTTGCCAGTAGCCTAAGTTCCAATCGTGTGAAAGAAAACCCCCAAGAAGCCACTTGCTCCACATGAGCAGCTATCACATTTTCTTCTTGTGTGGTGAAAACTTTCGGCTTTCCTTGGGGTACAGCACTGTATCTTCCGCTTACATGATCCCCTAAAGTTGATTTCGGTACACCATACTTAATCGCGGCTGCCCTTACACTCAACTTCCCTTCCTTGACGTCTTTTACTGCCTGTTTAAGGACTTTGGCTCTATCGTCCATTTTGACGATCTTACAATAATTTTGAATTAACTTCACAATCAATTATAATTAACTTCACAAACAATTTTATCAGTGGTTAACACGGCTAACAACACAATGATCAGTTACGAGCAGTTACGGCGGGAAGTATGTTTTTTATGTCAGTAAGGGCAGGCGCTAGTAGCAGCAGCCGGCCCAACAGACAAATCCACGGAGTATTAGTAAAGTGTCCAGGTTTGTACTGGAATACTTAAATGTGATATATTTTTTTACATATATGTTGTATATAGCTTTAAATAGCATGGCATTGTGCGCTCTTAAATTATGAATAAAAATATGCCTTCGCGACGAAAATTGGACAAACTTGACAAAAATTGCATGTCTTAGTTAAGACATACATTTTTTTTGAAAAGTCGTAAGTTGATATACCTGCAAAATAAAACAAAAAACCGATCCTACGCAGTTCTAACCTATACAGCTGTGTAGAGCGTCTTCTGCTGTATACGAATGTATAACGATTGACTTAATAACTATGCAGGTTAGTTTATAATTATTTATGTTTAAAAACATGTACACCGTGTCCGGGAATACCCCCCCCTGTCCGGGATTAACCTGTCTTACGGTATATCTAGGTCAAATGTAAATGTATCGCTAGCATTTTTTATTTTCATGTAAAAAAATAAATAACCTACAAGTAATTAATAGTTGTTGGGCTGAAACATTATTTTTTGGGTTTTCACATGTCAGCTCCTTTTAAAATTTTTTTTATAAACTATATATATACATATATGACATATATATAATATTTACCATACATAAATGCTGTCAAAAGTATTTTCTTCTTGTAGATAATTTATTCTCGAAAGATTAGTGCAAAAATTAAGTAAATTGAGCAATAATTGTTGCTATAGTGACAGTTTTAGTAAAAGTCTACATTTATATAACTTTTCTTAGGAAACTGAGCGGTTTGTAGGGGTGGGTGAGTACTCGAGATTTCGAGTACCTGTCGAATATTTTCTAATACACAAAGGCCGAGCGAGTATTAGAGACTACTCAAAAATTCAGTCGATTAGTTGATTACTCCCGCCGTTTACCCCAAATAGTTGAAAATGCAGTCGAGTAGTTGATTACTCCCGCCGTTTACCCCAAATAGTTGAAAATGCAGTTACTCCCGCCGTTTACCCACATTTACGCCGCTAACCAATATTTAACAAGTGACTGAAAAAAAGAAAAAATAAGTCAAACATTTAGTTTTAGCTAACATGAAAGGAGACAATGACAGGTGGGTTATTTATGGATACCTGTGAGTTAAGATAAGTAAGAAAGAGGCACAGGGGATGTTTGGGTCAGGGTTAAAAAATCACTTTCTTGTTAAAATGTTTTGGTTTTGTTAGACTAACCCAAAATTGATGTATGGATATATATTTGTAATACTTGTATTTTGTTTGTTATGGTTGTTGAAAACAATATATATATATATATATATATATATATTTCTTCATTTAAATCATTATTCATTCATGTTAAAATTAAGTTTAAAATAAAATAAATAATAACATTAATAATTCAATAAAAAGTTATGTTTATAATTAAATTTTAATATGTACAAAAAATTGTTTTCAATAAAAAAATTTAAATGAGTTTTTTTAATTTTTAAAGAACTACTCGACTCGATACTCGAGTAGTTTGGTTCAATACTCGACTCGATTAAAAATAACACTACTCGCCCACCCCTAATGGTTTGACAGGTGGCAAATTTCAGGTAAGCTAATAAGTTAACCAAAATTTGGTTAAATTTTGTCAAGCCGTTTTTTAAATATAAAATTTCTAGTAAAAATCACATACAGACAGACAGACAGACAGTAAACGAAAAGAAATAGACCCCCGGTTATATGATGATTTACGTTCCTTTTGACGTAAGAACAATATCCCGAAGTTGGCAACATTAATTTGAAAACACCCTGTATAACAAATAGTATTTACCGTGAGCGACGATCAGAGTGTTTGAATCCAGCTGAGTATGCCAAGTGACATGGCACATGTTGGTTTTTTCATCTGTTTGGTATACCTGGAGAAAGAAATCAATTCCAAATCACAATAATATATTTTAAAATATTACTTTGTGAGAAGTAACAGTTTGGTCTCATTGCAGCTTACACAACGTGCAGAATAACCACGACTACATTTTGCATGACTTGACAGTTCCAATAAACAGTATTAACTGTCTTAAATGCATCTACATAGGCCCAGCAGCATTGTTCGTTAAAAATAAAATAAAATTACACAGCTATTAAACACAGCAACATTTTAACTGAGTTTAAATATTAACCTTGCATATTAACTTAAACCCTCAGGAGTGTTTTATACAACATAATTCCTCATACCCTCTGACTCCGAGAATGTGACTAAACATTTGATTTTATATGGAATAATGTTTGTAATACACAACATCTAGTTGGTTTTTGTGGCCATGCAAACTTAATACAGCCACAGTAATATATGGGCCGATCACTACCATTGACACTTTCATTAATATTAAGAACTGTATCAAAAACCTTATGGAATAAAATTAAAATAAACTTTATTCATTACAGTTGTACAAGTTACAATAGAGAGAAATAAACATGATTTGTTAACAGATTCATCTATTGAATACTTCGGCCTAATGCAGTTTTCAGTTGATTTTAGTGAATTTCGTCTTCGGGGAATCAGCTCTAATAAATAATTATTTTGGTGTTTAAATTGTGATTCTACGTCCAACCTTGCGGCGTTGCAGAGATATTTTAAGTGTTGAACAAAGTACGTTGTCCAATGTTATCCTTATGGAGGATAAATGAAATTTGATATTTCGATTATTTATGAATGTATATTGATGAAATTTGGTATGTGCCTTTCCCTAATTGTAATATATTGATAATTGCAAAAAAATACTATTTGTTGATTTTCCCCACAGCAGCAAACCTGCATACTCAGCACTAATGTTATTCTTATGAAGAATAAGTAAAGTTTTATATTTCCCTTAATTATAAACATAAATTGATAAAACTTGGTGTGTAGCTTCAGCTGGTTGAGTTATATTGGTAAGTGCAAAAAAACACATTCCTTATGTTCCTTGTAGCAGTAAACCTGCGTTCCTTGTAATCAGCCCTCCTGTTATTCTTATAGGGGATAAATAAAACTTGCGACCCCCCAATGGTCGAAATTCGACCAAATATTATTTGACGACTAATGGCTGATGGCGTGAAAGTTTTCTCATATTATGCTACAACAGCAGTTAAACAAAATCATTTGAACCAGTGCCATATGATCCTTGACTTCACGAATAACTAAATAAATTAGTTTAATATCTACTGGTTCCTGTTGCTCTCTCTCTCTCTCTCTCTCCCCCTCCCCTTCTCACCCCTTCTCACCCTCCCTCACCCGCCGGTTTATTTTTTAAGTTGAATTAAAGCAGATAACTAAAGGGCGTTGCCATTCAGTATTCAGTAGTATTTTTATTTACAGTATGCCTGAAACAGCTGTTCTTGCTATTGTGTTAGCATTTGTTATCATAGCAACAGCTGTCAAATATAAGCTTTCATCTGATTACTGTTCTTTCATCTATACCAATAAAGTAGTTGTGCGTGTGTGTCCCAGTGGTTTCGAAAAGGGATCCTCAAAACTGCTCCCGGACCATATTACGGGGTAGAGGGTCAAAAATGTTATACAATTTTTTTTGTTTTCGCCCCAGACCTTAGTGCTGCACTCTACTGGCATCAATAGCTACCATCTTATTCATATGGGGAAACTATTTTCTCTAAATGGCTCGAAAACGGCTTCTCAAATCTGATCCCAGACCATACCAAGTTGTCGGGGGATTACTTATA
The DNA here is from genome assembly GCA_963675035.1 of Allygus modestus. Classification (NCBI taxonomy): domain Eukaryota; kingdom Metazoa; phylum Arthropoda; class Insecta; order Hemiptera; family Cicadellidae; genus Allygus; species Allygus modestus. The sequence continues at coordinate 178,312,851 of OY776111.1, read as the reverse complement.
ATTTTTTTCCCGACCTCAGGGGTCCGCCCCATTAGCTTCTATCACTTCCCGATGTCCAATTTTTATGTGTGATGGTTCTTTGAATTGGTTTAACAAAGCAGCATCTCTTGAATGATGTCCTTGTTGCATACGTCCCTCCCCCAGTAACCTTAGGGCACCGCCTCCCTGGCAAAGTTGCCATGTTATTCCTTCCGTTTTTTGGCGTAATTTAGCTAATTGTCATTGATCCACAACATTTGGGTAAGATTTGTATAACTCCGATCTTAGTGCTCCGCCCCACTGGCTAAAACGTTGCCATGTTATTCTTGTGGTGAAGAGAATACTCTAGGTGACTGCATTAAATGCTCCTCAAATCTGTTACCATACCTGGTTGTGGGTATTTGATGAAAACATATTTAATAAAAACATCAAATACTTTTCCCCAACCTTAGGGCTCCACCTCACTGGCTTCTTCTATCAATTTCCGACCTCTAATTTTGACGTGTGATGGTTCTTTGGATTTGTTTAAAAAAAACGCACCTCTTGAATAAAGCTGCAAAGTTGGATACGTCCCCCTAGCAACTTTAGGGCTCTGTCCCCCTGGATACCTTATTTTACAACCCCGAACTTAGGGCTTCGTCCCACTTCCTAAAAACGGTGCCATGTTATTCTTATGGAGAAAAGAGGACTCCAGGTGATTGTGAATAAGGCTCATCAAAGCTGTTCATGGATAAGTGTGTGTAGGAGACCAAACCACTTTAGATACTTTTTTTGTTTCTTCCCCAGACCTCAGAACTCCACACCACTTGCATGTTATTCTGCTGCCATGTTATTCTTAAGGAGAAAACATGCTTAGTAATAGCTTGAAAACGGCACCCAAAATCTGCTCCCGGACCATTTCATGTCGTTGGGGGACTAAAAGACTTCTGATACCTTTTTACCGATCTCAGGGGTCCACCCCACTGGTTACTTCAATCACTTCCCCACATCCAATTTTGATGTGTGATGGTTCTTTGGCTCTTGAATGATGCTCCCACGTTGGATACGTTCCCCCAACCAACGTTAGGGCTCTGCCCCCTGGCAAAGTTGCAATGTTATTCTTTCAATCTTGTTATGTGAATTTAGCCAATTCTAATTGATCAATAAAATTTGAAATGGTTTTTTTCACAACCCCGACCATAGCTCTGTTCCACTGGCTTAAACGTTGTCATATCATTCTTACAGAGAAATTTCTTTACTAATGAAGTATTACTCCAGTTGATTCCGAAAATGGCTTCCCAAGACTACTCACACCATACCACGTTGAAGGGACAAACAATATTTTGAATAAGCCCACCCCAAAAAAAAAATCTCAAGGCTCCGTCCCAATGGCCTCAAAAGTAGCTATGTTATACTTATGAAGAAAAACTACGTTATCTAAAATGCTTGAAAATGGTTCCTCAAAGCTGCTCCAGGACCATACCATGTTGTTAGTATGGATAAGTTTTTCCGACCTTAGAACTTCTCCCCAGTTACCTTGAAAAAAGCTGTCATGTTATTAATATGGTGAAAATATTGTTCTCAGAGTGCAATAGGCGCTTGGTCTACGTACTAAGATTAATGTTGAAACTTTGAAAGCCCTCGGGGAGTGGCCCCGAGGGCTGAGGTAATTATATGTAGTTTCTGCTCATCTACACGACAGTACCTTTCTAATGCTATGCGTGAATTTCTCGCTGAGAAAAAAAGAGGGATAATTTCGTGCTTGCTTATTAACATAACGATACTATATATTACTTATTTATTTATGTATTTTTATGAAGTCGCTTTATGTTGTAGTGATAAACATATACATGCATTAGAAATTAGTGGAGTACGCAGGTTTGCTGCAGCGGGGGTATTTTCATTGCTTCTTATAATCTGTTAATTTGTTAGGTAATAAACTTAGCTCCCATATCCACTGTCATTATCAAAAAATTGTAATCTAAGCAGTGGTAACTCAAGATTATTTTGGTATCTAGTACAGTAGTGATGATAAGCTCCTAGGCATTTAACAGAATCAAATTTAATATGCGAAATCGTTTGAACGATTTAATTACTACATACAGACATTGTTTTTAAAACATTGAACTGTTCTTTAACAGACTCTTGCCAACCCAAAAACCGGTTTTACATATAAAGTTATTACTTGATGAAACAAATTTGTTCTATTATATCCATGAATAAATCATAAGATATCAAAGAAATGGGAAACGGACCAGATCAATGACAGACTTGTTGATGTTGGCACAACGCACAGTGCCGTCGTGGCTGGTTGTAAACAGCTCACAGGGGTCATTGCGGCTGACGGACACACAGTTGATGGCCCGTATGTGGGGTTTGAACTGGACCACTTTGCGGTTGTTCACGTCCAACAATCCTGCCAACAAAATAATCAGAGTAATTGTGACTGACAACAAAATGCCAACAGATACACTAATTTTCTTGAAAATAGTGTCATGAAAAGTATATATACCGGTCGAGAAAAGGAGGCACGGGGGGAACAAAGATAATTTCAAAGTAAATTTTGTCACAAGAATCTGCAATTTTATTGTTATTAGTCGCTCTAGGCTGTAACCATTGACTATAAATACTGAAGTAGACTTTTCATTGCCATTGTAAAATGTGTCCCTAGTTTTGTATATGCCAGGATTGAAAGAGGTCGTAGTTTACACCAATCACCAACAGAGTGTACTGCTGTCAACTATAACTTATCCTCTCAAGGAGGGGATAATACAACAGTTGGTGTGTCAGGAAGCAAACATAAGTTGATTATCACTTGCTTTCTGGGGTGTAGATATTTTAAAAGTTAACGTAAATAACTAAAAAAAAAAGTTGACAGCAGCACAATCTGTCGGTAACCCAATCAAACTACTTCAATTTTAAATTCTAGCATACACTAAAAGTGGGACAGCTGGGCCATATGGATGGGATGTCTCCTTCAGTATTTATAGTCAATGCTGTAACCTTTTGTTTAAGTTTTATTTAGGGGTGTGCGAATAGTGATTTCTGGCTTGAGCCGAGCCAAGCCGAGCTTTTTATAAGTTCTCGAGCTTCGAGCAGAGCTTTTTTGATGGGAATTTTCTCTCGGGGTGTGCAATTTACCGGTGGTGATTTTCAGACTCGAGCCAAGCCTGGCTGAACTTTCTGAAAGTTCTCAAGCTTTGAAAATTTTTTATTAGGCCTATATGTATTCTTTATTTATATTATTTATACAAACATTTTATCCATTATGGTAATGTAAAATAATTTATAACTTTCAATATTTGTCATCTTTCTTCACTTCCTCTAAATTCATTAGGCCTACGTTCAATAAATAAAAGCCTACAGTGGGAATATAACAAAATAAGTAACAAAAGGGAAAATTTATTGAGACCACTTGTTGATAGTAATGAACCACTTATTCTTTCAATATATAGTAGGCACAGTATACAGGAAAAAAATAACGTAAAGGAAGAGAACTAAAAATTTGTAACTAGACTGAAAAGCCCACAGGTTAGGTAACAAATGCAGTTATTGACATATTTATTAACAGCCATAATAAACAGAATATATGAAAATATGTACTCTCCATATAACCAAACACTTAGGCCCTAGCCTAGGGAATTGCCAAAACCCAGTAAGCCTATCTCTCATTCAAATGTTTGTAAATAGTAAATTTTAGGTTATTCTTTTAAAAATATAAGTTAGTTAAACCAGTCTTTATGTCTTACTAGCTGCCATCGTACCCGGTTTCACCCGGGAATACAACAGTTATGTGTGCTGCATTCTGTGGTTAGCCCGTGGAACTACTACGAATCATGATCAGCTGTTTGTATTTTCATCAGCTCAAACAAAAATGAATATCTATAAGGAATACTTGGGAACTTTGAACTCCCAAGGGGCAAAGCTCTATAGGATTTTCAAAACGAAAATAGGCCTATGTGTTTATTTGGTATATAAGGAAAATTCCTGTAAATTTTCATGCCAATCAGTTCAGTAGTTTTTGAGTGATTGAGGAACAAAAAGCAGACAGACACACAGACACTATCACATTTTGATATATTAGTAAGGATTGTACTCACAGAAATAGGTTATACAATAATCGTAGGCCTGGCTTATGTTGTATCTAACTATTACCTAATAGACCTAACCTATTACATCAGAAGGTGGAAGGGGATCGTCAATGCATTCTTCTTCCATCATTCCTTCAACAATTAGATGGCATACAATTACAAAACTATATGCTTTCTACTGACGTTCATTCACAAATTCAAACAATCCCACGGAAATAACAATATGATTTAAATCGCACAGCTGTAGCGTAACAGAACACTACACCATTTTGATTGCGTCTTGATCTTGGTTGAACGTACATAGAATATAATCAACTTTTTAAATAATATGACCATCGGTATTATAAACATGCGTGACGTAACTATTCAGAATTTTTATAAAATCCTTAATTTTGTAAACCTTGCCAATTAGTGATTAGTAAGTGTAAATTATTACAACAGCGATGTGACACCAACTATTATAACTTAAACAATTACAGTATGATTACAGTTGTATTTCTATTCGCTTTATCTTGAAGGAATTTAGATTCTATAATAAACTGACGATTTTTTAGTAATCCAACTTTTGGAGAGTACTGTTTCGGCTGCACACTAAAACGCCGTAATGATTATTTGGCGTCATCACCTACAACCTTGTCCCTAGTTATTGGTCACGCTAAATCATTATTACATTATAACCAACTTCACTCAACATCTTCTTAAGGCAGTTCGCAAAGTGGATACCTACACCAACAGTGTTGGCAGACGTAATTTCAGACTCTAGGGAATATAATTACAGTGGAACCCCGATAACTCGAACCTCAAGAGGAATGGGAAAAATTCGAGTTATCGAATATTTCGAAATATTGAGGTTCGACTTAGGTGATTTTCTACAGACTTTGACTTATTGAGGTCACAGTAACGCATTAGATGGACCATGGAAGGGTAGAATCTTGACATCATTCTGTGTTTTTTTATCACAAATAAGTAATTATACCGTAAAATAATAACTATTAAAATTAAAAATGATTTGAACAATTTTAAATGTCTAAATTAAACCCGGAAATATTTTGTAAAGCTTCTTTGGTTAACAACGTAGTTTATGATGAAATACTTCCTTCAATGAACATATTGTAGGGTAGGAAAGTAAACAAATAATGACTCAGAGTTCGGTATTTTGGTTTTGTTTTGCCCGTTAGATCACTTCCTGTCTATTTTCTAGACGTTTTTTGTTCAATATATTACCTGCCCCAAATAAATCCATCCCCGTTACGGAAGTCAGTTCCGACCAACTGCGCATCAATTTCAATTTAGCTGAACATCAATGTACTGTAGGCTATTAAAATAATTTGTAAAAGTTAAAGGGAACAAAACATTATATGAATTAAAATTGCATCAGAGCATTATTGGAATTAGGGTGAAGCAGTACAACACTTATTTTTGTTTTAAAATTGTCGACAGAGTATTCACTGGTGTTCCAAACTGCTTCCCGGTGTCACTGTTGCTTGGTTTTTATTTCCTTTGTCAACAGCCTCAAATAATCTTCAACTTCTACTCATAGGGTAGAGTTTTGCCAACACGTTTTGTCAAACTGCTAAGTAAAAACACAACCTAAAACCTACGTTTCACGCCCTACATCCAGAACCTCTTAACTCGCACTAACTCACGACACTGGACACAAATCTAATCAAATCAAAACCATTTTATTTAAGGAAAATGTATAATTTACAACAATATGAGACTGTTCCTTATTTATGAAATGAAATCCTCACATAGGTGAAACCTGTACGTGAGGATGCGTGTATTAGATTTGCGTGTTGCTCATCAACATAAATTTGTCGGTTGTTTTACCGACACCAGGAGAAACCAGGAAAGAGATGTAGTGGGGAGGGTTGGAATTTCTGGCTGAAAAGTCACTCGAGGTTTGCTGAATGAACAACTTCGACTTATAGAGGTTTTCTAGTCAATACTTGGACTTATAGAGGTACGGCGATTGTACATATTCGAGTTATAGAGGTGCGGCAACAGGCTAAGAATATTGCAAAAATTTGAGTTATCGAGGTGTTTCCTGCAAACCCTTCGACTTATAGGGGTAAACATAGCATTAGGTAGGCAAGCTCGAGGGGAAAGACTAATTTTGAGTTATCAAGGAATTCGATTTATTGAGGTTCGAGTTATCAAGTTTCTACTGTATTGAGTAATGTACGAAGTTGTAAGCTGCAGAAAAAACTGTAGCAGCAACAGTCAGGAAAAGTGTTTTTATGGATTTTAGTTTTTTGCTGGGTTACTTTTTCTGGGGCAGAACGATTGTTGTTTTAATTATTATTAACCGTGAAATATTACACAACCCAACTGGGCAATGGCAACACTGCACTGCAAACAGAATAGTGTGATATGTCCACTTAATGTGATTGAGCGTAGAGAAAGTAGATCCATTGTGTTGGTTAATAGGTTAATCAGGTAGAAAGTCTAAAGTATTACAGTACTTTAATAATTGGTTATTTTTTAAACGAAGGACCGAAAGCATTAGAATTTAGAATTGCTGAATTACATTTGTTATGGAGCTCCACCAACGCAAACTACAAGAATTCTAACATTGATTCTGGAAAGTTTTTGCTTTAAATTTAATTTTGTAGACGACTCTTTTCACTAGTCGGCGTTTTAAATATTCGGTTTAAATTTAAAACTTTTTTGCAAATTTCGAGCCCAATACTGCAATATTCGGCTCGAAAAAGCTCGAAGTTCGAATACTCGCAGACACCTAGTTTTATTGGATGTACTGTGTACTGGAAAATAAATCAATACAAATGTTTACATTTCACATCTGATTATATTACACAAATTTACACTACAAATAATTGTAGCTAATTACTATTTCATTTTAACATTTTTTTTGTACTAGGTATACCATTTTTGAAAGTAAATAAGAACGAAAACAAACAAAATTCGGTCTTTGTTTACTTTTTCCCACGTAATTTTCTATGAATGATCGAAGCCTTCTAGGCTGTGCAATAGCTTTAGAAACCAGCGCATAGACCATATTTTCCTTATGCAAGTATATATTAGGATTTTTCTTAAAAAGGGTAAGTTTTAAGTGAAATATTTTCAAATTAGAGGACCAATTTTCGAGGAATATGAGGTCAAATATCAAAGGGGTAAGTGGGGAAAAACAATGATACAAACATTTATCCAACTTTCCCAAAATAAATCTTCAACTCCATTAACATTTTTCTTCAAAATTTATAAGGAAGTACAAATGGGACATCTGCCACTGTATCGACATTTTCCCTAGGTAAACATCCAATTTTAGGATAAAATTTACAGTTTTTGAGACCCATTTTTGACAGGTATAAGTGGATTAAATTCCGGGGGGTACAAGAGATGTCTCAGAAAGTCACATGACTTGGATTAAATAAATCATGTGCAGGTGTCGTCATCCGCAAGAGAGACTGAAAATTCTAAAGTGGTGGCTGAATCAATCACCTCTTTCAACATTACTAAAGTTACAGCATTTAGGTATGTGTTTAATACTTGATAATTATTTCTTGTCTATATTTAACCTCAATAATGTATTTCATTAAACTGCTCTAAATTTGGAGGAAACCGCTATCTTGGATTTGGTTGACCTTCCCGGTCTGTTGGGACTCTGTAAAAAAGACAAAATACGCAATTGAAATGTGCATTTACCCAGTTCTCCTCGAGTGCTTCCAACAGCAACCAAAAGCTTGCTTTCCATCGGATGAACACACATACTTTGTACGCGATCCTTGGTTACTTTTTCAAGTTTTGCAAACTCCAAATTTCTCATATCTTGGATCAAACTGGAAAAAAACCATTAGGAAAATAAATAATGAAACATAACAATTTTAAACATTTCATGACTAAAATAAAATGGCTATAGCCTACTAAATTATCCAGTTTCAGAAAACCTGTGTACCCAGCAAAATGCTTATAGAAACTAATAAAAAACTTAGTTACAAAAAACACTTAGTGAAAAAAACTCTTACTGAAACATGGCTATTAAAAATCTATTTAATGTTCTAAGAATTTTGTCAATTTGGAGCTTTATAGGCTGGTGAGAACATGCTGTTGACATAAGTCTGATTAGAATAAATGGTAATACATATTAATTTAATTTAAATAAATTGTACTCACTTCTTTATTAAGTGAGGTTTATACTTAATAGTACTAACTTTGCCTGAAAGACTAGAGTGATATTATAAAGTATAATATTACCTGTCTGTGGAATCAACGGTAGACTGGCTGGAGGTCCCTTGGGATAGAGATATTTTTAAGCTATCGAGAAAATCTGTTATCGTTCCATCTTGGTTCATTGGAAGAGATTCTAAAACAGAATAAATTATTCAGGCACACAATATCTAATCATCCCCGTTCCAATAACCTGTATACTCAATGAATGTTGTCACTGAAAATGGTCAAGAAAAGAATAAACTATCTGCATGGCCGGCCTTGGGCAGGGGCAAGCAGGGGAACCGCCCTGGGCCCTACATTTTTTGGGGGTTGCGCTCGCAATTGTTTTTCTCAAAATGATATATTATGCATTTTAAATACTGTTTACGCTAATTTTACCCAGTTCACTCGCCTTTATGACAAAATTACATGATCATCATTTATAGCCGGCATTACGTGGTCTGGTCGTTGTAACAGCGGCCAGTATAATGAAGTTTGATTGCTACTTGGCCAACATTACATGTTCCAATCGTCATTGTTTACAGTCAAAATTATGCAGTTCAATCGTCATTGTCCAATTTAGCGATATACCACGAATAGGTCAGAATAACTCTGATTACATTTGGTTTTCTTTTTTCCCCCTCAAACAAATTATGTTCGAGTTCACACATATATAAGAAACAAATTAAATATATAACAAAGGTAAGGTAAGTATTTGGTTTGGGCAGTTTTTAGATCACAGGAATTTTATCACAGTGATCTACAGTAAACTCTTGATAATCCGACAGATATGGGACCGGGCCCTTGTCAGATTATCAAATATTATGGATTACCGAGAGTACCCTTAAAACAGCTATAAATTACACTACAATGCAATTATTATTGATTTATAGGTTAAAAGAAAAGTCAGTGTCAATAATAAAATGTTTATTCAAATTTCTAAACACACGAAAGAAAAGAAAAGTTAACTTAAGACTGACCTGAACAATCGAATAAGCAGTGTAGTTATGTAGTTCGTTATGTCCACTATACACAAAAAGACTTTTTAGCACACAAGCTTACAGTAAAAATTTACTCCACTTGATTAAAATAGTCATCGATTGTCTTTTGTTTTTTTATTTTAAAAGATTCAGAAACAACTTTTTCCTGGATGTTTTTCAACACTAAGATGTGTTCCATTCCGACGTTCCTCTCCTCTGCCCAACGAAGTAGCGTCGTCGTAGCCAGTACAGCTTCGTCTGACGTAACGGTGTAATTACGCGCTGGTCCCGGCTTTTCACCCATTTCACTTATGTCGCTTTCGTATGCCTCGTCTTCATTTAGAGTCATTTCATCAATTATTTCTTGGTCCGTTAGATCAGCGTTTAAGTCAGCTTGCAGTAACCAATTCACAAGATCTTCATAAGGCAATCCCGCTTCTTCGTCAAATTTCTTGCTTTGCATTCCACACATCATTGATAGTGAATCTAAGAACTCATCTTCGTTTTCACTTCCGACGGGCACGGATTCAGATTCACCTTGTAAAAGAGGATGTTTAGGCCAAACCTTTTTCCAGGATGTTAAAATATTGTGTGTTGTAACTTGGTTCCACGCATAAGCTGCATTAATTACGGCATCTTTAATATTGAAGTTCTTGATGAGCGAAGAAATATCAGCTTCTGAGTTGCTCACAATGTCCATTAAGAGTCGTTTTTTGTAGTGCATCTTCATTGTTTTTATGACATTTTGATCCAAAGGCTGAATTAATGCAGTTGTGTTGGCTGGCAGAAACATTATTTCAATGAAACCATCTTTAGTTTTCACTTTTAGGTCATCCTTATCAACCAGGGGATGGCCAGGTGCGTTATCCAACAAAAGCAGTGCTTTCAGTGGCAATTTCCTTTCTTTCAAAAACTTTTTAACGTCTGGTACAAAGTCATTTTGGAACCACGACTTAAAAACCTCTCGTGATACCCACGCCCTGCTTTGATTTGTGTAAACAACGGGTAGAGATTCATTTTTGACATTTTTGAACGCACGAGGGTTTTTTGCTTTTCCTACAACTAACAACTTTAACTTATGACTACCTGAAGCATTTGTACACGGCATCAGAGTTAAACGTTCTTTTCTCATTTTTCGTCCTGGAGCACTGGCTTCATCTCGGGTTACATACGTGCTGGTTGGCAATTGTCGCCAATTTAAGCCCGTCTCGTCTGCATTGTAAACCTGGTCAGGAGTCAAACCATCATTTTTAATTTTCGTTTCTAAATCTTTAATAAAATCCGCAATTTCAGATTCATCGGCCGATAACTTCTCACCACTTATTTGAAGAAACCCCCACCCCCCCGGATGCCATACCTTCTTTTCAAAATTATCCAACCACCCATCACTAGCTCGAAAATCTTGTTTCTTTTCAATCTCTTCATAGAAAAATCGTGCCTTTTCTTTTAAAATGTCACCAGATATGGGTGCGTTTCTCTCTCTTTGTTGATGAAACCACGCATAAAGGGCCTCTTCTACCTTTGGATTTTCACCCGATTTTAAGGTTTTTCGATTTCCTGGTTCATTAGCAGATTTCATAAACCTTTCAATCTTTTCTTTATTTTTTATAATATCATACACAGTTGGACGACCAATTCCGTAAATTGAACTCAACGTAGCCGGCGATTCTCCCCGCGAATGTCTTTGAATTATCGCCCATTTTTCAGACACTGTCAAAGTTTTATGTTTACGCTTTTTCGTTGTTTGGGGTTCCATGATTTCACAAACTCACCTCACTTACACTGCACAACAAAATTAACCTTTAAATCACTCGTCTGTAGTAACGACGTAACTAAACAGTAAACAATGCACAGACAATGAACAGAAATCTTTCACGTTTTGACAGGATTCCCCCACTCTTCCGTGACAATAGCTCTCTGCGGCGCTGTCGGATTACCGAACGTGTCGGACTAACAAATGTCGGACTATCGCGATTGCACTGTATTTTCCTTCAGTATCGTCTATTATTATTATTATTATTATTATTATTATTATTATTATTATTATTATTATTATTATTACCTTCTTCTATTCTGGTTTGCTCCTCAATTTCAGGCGTTTCTGGTGTGTCTTCAAATGTTAGAGGCAAATCTTTACCATCAGGAGTTTTCTTTAAAAGCCTAAGTGACCTCTTGCTTGGTTCAAGTTTCCTGAAAACGTTACATAACGTTACAGTTTTGTCCAAAGATATAAATCTGAGATAAAACATTTATGTAGTAAAACCAATAATGCAAAACACTATTTAGTTTGAGACAGGTAAAATAGTATCTTAATGACTGTTACAATATTCCAACTGTTTCAATTACAAATTCATATTTTCACTTATCTGGACATAGATAAAATTATATGACTTACTGATAATATCCCCGTCGCAGCAAACCTGCGTACTCAGCAAATTTTCAATGCATGTATGTGTTTCTCATTACCACTCCCAAGTTTCATATAAATAAGTGATATAGAGGAGGGGGTTGAAATTTTGGACTCATCAAAAGTTTTCTTTTTAGGTCACTAAGACTTCCCGGAAGATATTATCGATATATGCAGTTGTTAAAAAAATAATAGGGGGGGTGGGACTTTTGGGACACACGGTATATAGATGTTACAAATCATAATAAGAACTGAGTTGGTTTTAGCGAATTTCCCCTATAGGGAAGAAGCTAATACCGTAGTCAGCATGGTAAGACCTAGCCGGGACCATGATAACTTTTCGTTTTGAGGTCCCCAGACCCCAAAAACACCATTCGTTCGAAACTGTGTATATATATATATATATATATATGTATGTGTGTCCGTGAGCACGATAACTCTCGTAAAAATGATCCGATTTTGATGAAATTTGGTATAAACGTGTAAAGCAACATTTATGACTTTAAGTTCAAAAACCAGCCAGATCGCTTCATCCGAAAGGGTATTTTGGGGGGGTTTTGTACCCAAAAAAAGGGTTTTTTGAATTTTGTATATGTAATTTTTGAAAAAATTAAATTTTAGTTGTTATTATTGGATTCAGCTTAAAAAAACACACAATTTGGTATTTTCATCATTTCTCTACGTCAATTGGTTACCGAGATATTGAAAGTGCTAAACACAGTACGTTGTCTAATGTTATTCTTATGGAGGAAAAGGAAAATTTTATATCTCGCTTATTTATGAACTTATACTGACGAAACTTGGTATATGGCTTCATCTGGTTGTGGTCTATTGATATTTGCTCAAAAAAATTATTTTTTGCCAAAGGCACCCGTAGCAGCAAACCTGCGTACTCAGCCCCATGTTATTCTTATAGATAATAATTAAATGCTATGTCTCCCTTAATTATGAACATAAATTAATAAAATCTGGTATATAACTTCACCTAGTTGAGTTATATTGATATTAGCATAAAAACCCATTTTTTGTGTTCCTTGTTGCAGTAAACCTGCGTACAATGTTATTCTTATGGAGAATAATTAAAATTGTGTATATCGCTTATTTGTGAATATCGCTTATTTTTATGAAACTTGGTAAGTGGCTTTATGTATTATTAAGACATTTATATATCTATTAGAAATTCGCTGAGTACGCAGGTTTGCTGCTACGGGGGTATTTTATTTGTTATTGAGGACTTAATATTCCTAAAATATAAAGAAGAACCAAATAACTTAATTAATAACCAAATTCAAGTGAACAATCCCATATTTTAAAAAATTAGAAAACTAAATGAAACTACTCCACCAAAGTTAATTCAGCTGATCAATTTAAATTCGAAATAATATTATGCTATTTATATTAGGTTAGATCATTTTCACTGTGAAAATGACCTAAAGGCATCAAAACATGTCAGTCCTCAATAAAAAACATAAAAAACCAAGGGTACTCAATTCTTATTATGATAATTGTAACATTTATATTAGTAGCCCATTCAGTGAACTTCATACCAATAAAATATTTATATTGATTATCAATTTGATACTGATTATCAATTTGATACTGATTATCAATTTGAATGAATAATGTTTTTGGCTTCTGGGGACCTCAAAAAAAAGTTATCATGGTCTCGGGCTTAACTCTTGCCATGCCACCTACGGTAATATCTTCTTCCCTATATGGGAAATTCGCTAATCTAAATATATAAAAGAGGAAGTATGTATGTATATATATATATATATATATGTATGTAGCCTATGGACTCCGAAACTGCTCGACAGATTGTAATGAAACTTTCAGGCATTATTAAGCATTATTCAAGGATGGTTTGTGTGAAGTTTGGTGCAAATCTGTCCAAAGGGCTCCGACCCAGAGGGCATACAAGGGTGCAGTGTCAGGTTTTAGAAATTTAGTGTTTACAAAATTAACAGCTGTAATTAGTAAACAACTTAATTTGGGCGACGCAACGCGCGCCGGGAAACTGCTAGTATTAGATGAAACCTATAATCAAAAACAAAAAATACCATTTATATTGAACCTTCAGCCTAAAAATAACTAATATTTGAAAATATCCTTCATGTCTATAAGTTTTTAAAACTTGCTTAGTATCATGTTAATGGTGTGCATTATGTTTTAGCGAATTTCCCCTATAGGAAAGAAGCTATTACCGTAGGTCTCATGGTAAAACTTAAGCCCGAGACCATGATAACTCCCCAGATGGTGTTTTAAGGTCCCCAGATGCCAAAAACACCATTCGTTCAAATTTTTATATATGTATATATATATATATATATGTCCGTAAGCACGATACCTCTCGTAAAAAAGGTCCGATCTTAATAAAATTTGGTACAAATATGTAAACTACCATTTATTTGAACGAGTTCGAAAACCAGACAAATCGCACCATCCGAAGGGGGGTTTTGTACCCCAAAAATGGGTTTTTGGAGTTTTCACATGTAATTATCATTTAAATCAAATTTTAATTTATAACATTGAATTCAGCTTAAAAAAAAATTTGGTATTTTGATCATTGCTCTACCTACAAACGTCAATTGGTTACTGAGATACTGAAAGCGCTAAACACAGTACGTTGTCCAATGTTATTCTTATGGAGAAAAAAAAAATTTAATATCTCGGTTATTTATGAACTTAAACTGACGAAACTTGGTATATCGCTTCATCTGGTTGTGGTTTGTTGTTGTTGTTTGAACAAAAAACTAATTTTTCGCCTATGGTTCCCGTAGCAGCAAACCTAGTTACTCGGTCCCCATGTTATTCTTATGGAGAATAACAAAGATGTTATATATCGCTTATTTATGAATGTATATGGATGAAACTTGGTATTGACTTCACTTAAGATGAGTTCTATTGATATTTGCATAAAAACCCATTATTATGTGTTCCTTGTTGCAGCAAACCTGCGTACTCAACCCTAATGTTATTCTAAAGGAGAATAATGAATATTTTAAATATCGCTTATTTATGAATATATTTCTTATGAATTCTGGTAAGAGGTTTAATGTGTTATTAATACATTTATATTTATTGGAAATTCGCTGAGCACGCAGGTTTGCTGCGACGGGGTATTTTAAACTTATAATTTTGCCAGGTCTATAATGACATCTTAAAACATGGATCCAAATATAATATACCTAAAAAGTGATTAGGCTATAATAAACATTAATTGATTTTGGTATCAATTTAGCATGAAAGAATATTTAATGGCTACTGTTTTTGTTACTCATCACCAAAAATAAAAAAAATTATATTTCGGGTTGGCATATAATCCCATGTTTTGCCTAGCACAAAGTAAATAAATAAAGAAATGGTATCATATTTGGAACAACAAGCATATATTTTTAATTAAATTAATGACTAATTTTGGTACTCAACATATTAAATATATGAACTTTCAATTTTGTAAAGGTTTAGAATTTTTTATATTTTTTATAAAGCTCTTCAGATGTAAGTGGCATGAACATAAGGCTGGGAAATACTTGTTTCATCCACTGCCATGCAAGCGGCTCTCGCTTTTTTGAGTTTGATTTATTTGTTGGGCTGAATGAATACTCTACAGTCTTAAACCCTACTAGTCTAAAAATCAACAAATTCCAAACATTTATGAAAATTAAATAATATTTTAGCTTGAGCAAAAAGGTAAAGGGGTAAAAAGCTTAAGATATTAACATTGACTATACACCTGTAGTAGACAGCAGTCGTAATGGGTGGTTCTGTTAACAAAAAGAGGCGGGACTTTCCACGTAGTTCTGACAGCACTGGACAGAAATCGCCACCATCCCTCGCAGAGGCTCATGCAGCTTGGCGAGCTCAAGGCTCATGAGATCGGGTCATGGCGGGTTTTTAAAATCTCATTTTGCTAATAAAACTACTGTCTCGCTTTCCTCACAACTCGAAAGTTTTAGTTTTAATATACGTTTAACAAAGGCTGTAAGCCTGTAATAACAAAGGTTGTGTGAAATAATAAAAATAAAATTGTAATAACTGTTAAAAACGAGTGATCAAATTGTTGTCGACGTCGTAGCTGCCTTTCACCAGGGTCAATCAAGCATGCTCTTCTGTTCGTCTGCCTCTGCAATTCCAAGAAGTTTGCGTAATGTCTACTAGGAGGCAGCACATCCTATAGCGCCTATTACCGACAGGTCATTCCATAGGCTACCAAATCAACCAGGGCTTGAACCTTTACAGGGTTTCAACAGAATTTCAATTTTCTATTTCTCTGACTTTACCCTAACTTTCCCTGACTCTTCTGTAAAACTCCCCTGACCAACTTTCGTTATACGTCTTCGCATTCTCGCTTTATAAACAAGCATGTGTTATTATATATTTACTATATACAAAATTATTCTCTACATCATGTACCCTAAAAGTAATTAATTAATAATAATAATTTAATTCATTTAAACTAAATAAGAGAAATAATAATACGGAAAATAAAACATAAAACTGAGAAAGTCGGGTAAGAATTGTCAGTTGCCCACGCGGAGGGATGGAAAATTTCCAGTGAGAACCGGTATTTTGTGGAGGATCCCACGTGCGCGGATTGATATTTCAAAAACAGAAGCCGATGGTCAGCGAGCAAACTGAACTCGAACCACACCACGTGGATGCGCTATAAAAATGTAGTCCGCAAGGCACGCTTCTAATTGGCTGCCGCGCATTCTGTTTCAAATCTCAGGTGCAGGAAACGTTCGGAGCATGGAGGTTATATAAGGGGGACGCACGCAAAATCAGTATTCGTCAGGCAGTTTTGGGGGCGAGAGGTGCTCGTTCAAGTCGAGCGAGTGATGGTATAGGGACAGTCTGTTTTATGTCCAAGTTCGGGCGAACGGATATTACTTGTGTAGTTTTGTGAGAAACATATTAGACATTATATAAACAATTAATTAATAGTCTTCGGCCAAATCTTGGAGCAGGAGGGCGCTGACGTGTCCGTACCCAAGTTTGGTACCTCGTGGCGTTGTAGGCGTGAGTGACTTTTAGTCATGATGTGATAGTGGAAACGGAGATCGAGTGTGAGGTGCAAGTCATATTAAACATTGTATCAATTTAATGAGGTCTGCTTAGTGTGATGTAATTTGGAAACTTCGACCATATAATAAATAAATAAAATTCATTGAGTCGTAACTGAGCACATTGTCGTGGCCTCGCCTGCATTTCCCAATGTAAATTATAACTTAACGTGGTGATAAAAACAGTTTTACCATGTGCTGACTTAAAAATGGAACATTAAATTCATTGCCTTAAGCCCGTAAAATAAACCCATAAAACTTGGAACTTTCATATCTTCAAACAGTAAATAATAAACAATATTTTTAAACGTGAGTGAGGAATAAATCGGAGTGTAATGAACAGTTCGGTTAAACCAACGCATAGTCTGTCCAACTCTGGCCTCCAGGGCAGCACATTGGAATGACCTCGACTTCGCATGCGGCGTAGGGGACGCCTGACCACCAAACTACTGGACTTCGTTCATAGGGGACTTCATGGGAAAATTATCAGCTAAGTTTAACATAGACTCATCACCATTCATAGAATCTGTTTATCTGCTTATATAATTAATTTGTTGTCTATGGCTGGGTAGTATTTTTAAAATTTGGTAAACTTAAGTTGAATTTCACTGCTATATCATTAAAATGTAATAAAGAAATCACATATTTAGACTTTTTATTTTATCACTACCTACATTAAATTAATTTTTATTAGCACGACCCTGATATTAAATTAAACAAAGAGAGCTCTGCTGATTTTGACCTTACTTGTGGGTATGCAAGCTTGTAAATTATTCTGCTTCACATTGAACCCCAAGTACTATAATATAATATATAAATAATAAATTAAAATAAAGAGAGCTTTCTCATTTTTGCGCCCAACGTGGGGCAGTAATTTATTTTAATATATTATTAAAAGAACTTTAATACAAATTTTTGACTGTTTTTAAAAGAATATTTGATTAAAATTTTGTTTTTGTTTGAGTAACATTAAAAAAAAACTAAAATATTTAATTGATTGGTAGGCTGTTACATTTAAGGTTATTTAATCATGTTAAGGTTCAGTGGCATAGGCTAAATGAATAAGGCAGGATCTGAATCGTCGGATGATAATATTCCTTGAAGTACATTAATTAAAAATAAAGTAACAATGGATGAGGATTTAGACAATGTATTGAATGTAGGCCTAGAAGAAAATAATGCTGGGATTGAAATTCATAGGGAAATTGATAGGGTGTTAGCCAAACAGATAGATGATGATAACAACAGTATAATATCAGATTGTGGTACAGTGGAACCTTGATAACTCGAACCTCTATACGTCGAATTCCTTGATAACTGGAATTTTTATCATTCCCCCTGAACTTGCCTACCTAATGCTATGTTATTTTACCTTTATCAGTCGAAGGGTTAGTAGGAATCACCTTGATAACTCGAATTTGTGCAGTATTCTTAGCCTGTCGCCGCAACTCTATAAGTCAAAGTTTTAGCTGTAGAACCTCTATAACTCAAATAATTACAATCTCCGTACCTCTACAAGTCGAAGTATTGACTAGAGAACGTCTATAAGTCGAAGTTGTTCACTCACCAAACCTCCAGTGACTTCTTTGCAGCCGGAAATTCCAACCCTCCCTCCCCACTACATCTCTTTCTGGGTGCTCCTGGTGTCGGTAAAACAACCGACAAATTTATATTGATGAGCAACAAACATATCAAACAGACTCATCCTCACGCACGGGTTTCACATATGTGAGGATTTCATTTCATAAATAAAGTATGGTCTTATGTTGATGCAAATTATGTATTTTTCTTAAATAAAATGTTTCCGATTTGATTAGATTTGTGTTCAGTGTCACTTAATGCGAGTTTAGAGGTTCTGGATAGTTTTTAGGTTGTGTTTTTACTAAGTTTTTGAAGTTTGGCAAAACGTGTTGGCAAAATTCTACCCTTTGAGGAAAAGTTGAAGATTATTTTAGGCTGTTAACACGAAAAATAAAAAAGTGACATCGAGAAGATTATAAACACCAGTAGACAATGTCGACAATTTTAAAACAAAAATAAGTGGCGAACTGTTTCACCCTAATTCCAGTTCCAACAATATGCTATGCAATTTTAATTGTTATCATGTTTTGTTCCCTTTTAGTTTTGCCAATTATTTTAATAGCCTACAGAACATTTGATATTCAGCTAAATTTAAATTGATGCACAGTTGGTCAGAACTGACTTCTGTAAGGGGGAGGGATTTGTTTGGGGCAGGTGATAAGAAGTGAGCAAAAAACGTCTAGAAAGTAGACAGAAAGTGGTCGAACGGGGAAAACAACACCAAAATACTGAACTGTGAGTCATTATTTGTTTACTTTCCTACTCTACAATATTTTCATAGAAGGAAGTATATCATTACTACGTTAACCAAAGAAGCTTACAAAATATTTCCGGGCTTATTTTAGAAATTCAAAATTATTCAAATCCTTCTTAATTTTAGTAATAATTATTATACGGTATAGTTATTTATGATACAAAGCACAAAATGATGTAAGGATTCTACCCTTCCATGACCCATCTATTATTGCGTTACCGTGACCCTCAATAAGTCGAAATCTGTGGAAAAACACCTTGATAAGTCGAACCTCAATATTTCGAAATATTCGATAACTCAAATTTTTCCCGTTTCCCCTGAGGTTCGAGTTATTGAGGTTCTACTGTAGTGGTAAATGAAAGTCAGTAATCACAAATATGGGAGAAAATGTGAAAGAAGTAATGATGAGGGGTAATGATGAGTTGTCTAAGGTAAATGATGAGCCAAATAATGTAGGGGTGATGAATGATAGTGTTGTTTAACAACCTCAGTTATCTAATATGATGGCCATGATGCAAGGTTTTATGGGACAAATAAATCAAAGATTTGATATAATGAAAGGGGAAATATGTAAAAAATTTGATGAGAGGTTTGATAAAATGTCAGAAGATAATAAGGTTATTATTGAGGGATTAGAGAATAGAATCACTGTTGTTACCACAGAGAAAGGTGTAGTTAAGGGAGAGGTATGTACTCTTAAGAGTGAATTGAATCATGTAAAGCAGGAAGTACAATTAAGTAGGGATGATACTGTGAAACACATTGATGAAACAGACAATAAGTTGCAGGCGCTCAATAAAGAGATGACCAACCAAATAAAACATTGTAGTTTGTAAGAATAGAAAGGTGTAGTTAAGGGAGAGGTATGTACTCTTAAGAGTGAATTGAATCATGTAAAGCAGGAAGTACAATTAAGTAGGGATGATACTGTGAAACACATTGATGAAACAGACAATAAGTTGCAGGCGCTCAATAAAGAGATGACCAACCAAATAAAACATTGTAGTTTGTAAGAATAGTAGTTTGACTGCCAGTGAGCTTAACAAAAAGTACAGTGGAACTGCGTAACTTTAGATCTGGGTTTGAGATTGAGCAGGAAGAATGGAAGGGAAAATTAAGGGCCGAGGTGGAGCAACAGTTAGTTCTTGAAATCTCTCATTACGACACAAAAGTCGATGAAAAGTTAGTAAATGTCAATAGTGACCTGTTAGAAGTAAGAAACGTAACTATATAAGGAAATTACTGAACTATAAAAAATAAAATTGTTTCTCACAACCAAACTAGACGTAAATAATGTATGAAGCATGGACGATGATGAATGGAACGTGTGAATGAACCAGCTAGCCCGCAAAAGGATAAAGCGTAGATGGATTTTTATTTAGTTATAGTAAATGATGTTTTGGTGAGCTGAATCTAGCTAATGGTAAGAACCAGGCTGGATCAGCGATAAATAATGAGGATTTACTGTTGAACTTTTTCATTGACCCCTTTAAAGGCAATTTAACTGTAGGAGCTCGCTGTGAGTAACCCGTTGTGAAGGGGCGTGTGGCTAGTTGTGAGGAATGTCCCCACTTAAAACGTGCCTCAGCCAACCATTGGGACTCCACCTGACAAATACCGGGTCTCTGAAAAGAATGCCGGGATTTCGGTTGCTAGGGGACTATTCAAGATAAATACCAAATTGTTTGTTTTTTTAAGCTGAATTCAATGGTATGGCTAAATATTTTATTTAAATAACAATTACATGTGAAAACCCCAAAAAAAACATTTTTGGGGTACAAAACCCCCCTTCGGATGGTGCGATTCCTCTGATTTTCGAACTTGTTCAAATAAATGCTACTTTACACGTCTGTACCAAATTTCATCAGGATCGGACCTTTTTTACGAGAGTTATCGTGCTTACGGACACATAAATAAATATATATATATATATATATACGGTATATACATATGTAAAAATTTTAACGAATGGTGTTTTTGGCATCTGGCCTCTAAATGAAAAGTTATCATGGTCTCGGGCTTAAGTGTTACCATGCCACCTACGGTAATAGCTTCTTCCCTATAGGGGAAATTCGCTAAAATTTGAACGAATGGTGTTTTTGGCATCTGGGGACCACAAAACAAAAAGTTATCATGGTCTCGGGGTCCTACCATGAGACCTACGGTAATAGCTTCTTCCCTATAGGTGAAATTCGCTAAAATTTGAACGAATGGTGTTTTTGGCATCTGGGGACCACAAAACAATAAGTTATCATGGTCTCGGGCTTAACTCTTACCATGAGACCTACAGTAATAGCTTCTTCCCTATAGGGGAAATTCGCTAAAATTTGAACGAATGGTGTTTTTGGCATCTGCGGACCACAAAACAAAAAGTTATCATGGTCTCGGGGTCCTACCATGAGACCTACGGTAATAGCTTCTTCCCTATAGGGGAAATTCGCTAAAATTTGAACGAATGGTGTTTTTGGCATCTGGGGACCACAAAACAAAAAGTTATCATGGTCTCGGGGTCCTACCATGAGACCTACGGTAATAGCTTCTTCCCTATAGGGGAAATTCGCTAAAATACTAAAGACAAAGCACAACCAACTAGCATACATAGTTTGCTAATGGCAAAATAATAAAATTGTGTTCTAGTAAGGCTCGGTTCACACGAGTCAATAAAATCGCCGCGATCTCGCTTCGAGCCCGCTGCATACACTCAGACCCACAATTCACACGAGCAATCTATTTTCGACGAGATCGCGGCGAGCGTAGAAATTTCCATTATTAATATGGTTTCCAGTGAGGGGTTCAGTATAAATATTCATCAGGTGAAACTCTAGATTTAGTTATACAAAAATACCTGTTACATAACCACCTTTTTCAACAGTTTAACCGCGAAATTTGAGATCTTGAAACAGTGAGAAATTTTCATGTGTGAGTCTATTAGGAAAATCAAATTTATTTCAGAAGCTTACTTTTGAAAAAACATTGATACAACTTTCAAAATAAGTAATCCCCGCGTGGGCCGAGGCCTGTGGGGATTGCGTCTCTTTTCAGTCCATCCGTAAATAAATATATCATAATTTACTACACAGTCGCACTTATAATATATGAAATTATGTTTCTTTGCACTTTTATAACTGACATGAGATAAAGCACAGTTGATTAAATATTAGGAAATACATGTCAAAACCACAACAAACATGCCAGTCAATCTTTATACTAATAGGCAAGCACAAAACTTGTCCTTTTTTCTCAGCTTGTGTGCATCGTAGAAGAAATTTGCACATACCATTAGAAAGGTAGTGTCCTGTAGATGAGCAGAAACCCATTATAATTTACATCGGGCCTCAGGGCTACGCCTCACATTCTTTCAAAGTTTCAATGTTAATCTTATGGAAGAACAGTAATTGATTAAATAAATAATTCTATATTTGTCAGCTGTTGATATAACAAATGCTAGCAAAACAGGGAGAACAGATGTGTCAGTCGTAATGTAAATACAAATACTACTAGCTACTGGAATGGTAACACCCTTCTATTATCCTTTTTACCTACACATTAAAAAAAATACTATCCCCAACTTAACATATAATACAGTAGTACAGAGGCAACTTTTTGTGATCAGACGATCACAATCACAATTTCGACTTATAGAGGTTCTAAAGTTTGACACTGACTTAAAGAGGTATGGCGACTTTACAGTTTTGAGTTATAGATGTTTTCCGCTAACCCTTCAACTTATAGATAAAATATAGTATTAAGTAGGCAAGTTTAAGGGGAATATCAAAATTTTGACTTATCAAGGAATTTGATTTATTGCAATTTGAGTTATTGAGGTTTCACTGTATATAGTTACATTTTAAATTCACTGAGTACACAGGTTTGCTGTGACGGGGGTATTATAAAGTAGTTTTTGTGTATACAAGGTAACAAACCTATTTCTGGCATCTAATACTAAAGGCAATAAATCAAGTAAAATATACTATCAAGAAAAGTTAAATTATATAGTCCTAGTGAATTTAAGCAAATGCAGCTGTCCAAAGGCCAGCCTTCAATAGGTCTTACAAAAGTATAATTTGTAAATCGAATAATAAGTTAATATCATAGTATATAAGAAACTTACTTTTTCGGAGCAGGCTTCCTTTTTGGCTTGGACTGCATTTTTAGTTCCTTTTGTTCTTTTTTTGGGTCCAAGAGTCCAAGTTGCCTAAAACAATTCATATGATAATTTGTTTGATTTTATATTTTTAATTTATATCTGAAATAAAGCTTAATACCAACAATACCTTCACCAGATTTTTGAATAAGACTTCAGACCTTTAGGTGGCAAATTTGGTCTTCTTATTTTTCAATAAAAAAAGCTTATGGTTAGCATGCTAGTTGAGCCAATATACACTTTTATACTTCTTGTTGCATTATAAGTATAAGGACAAAATTCCCTCTTTGTTCAAAAAAGAAAAATAACAGACCAATCAAGAGGCCAATGGGAGTCAGAAAATGGTAGTTTGGTTACAGGTGCCAACAGAATTAAGACTGAAAACTTGTCACTACTGTGATATGTATCCTACTACAAAATTGATTGACTTTCAATTGAACTTTTAGTGATTTGTTTATATATTTTTAGGAAATGTTTAAAATTTGCTTAAAATGTTGTTCTTTATCAAAATTATAAAATTAAAAAAGAAAAAGAAACTTTTTTTATGTATGTTGAGTGACTTAGGACAACCTGATTTTCTTATTAAAACCAAAAGAAGTCATCAAGAATTGTGCCTTAAACAGTATGAGTATTCTTTAATAAGTTTGTATCTAAGAGCCACTTTGTAAGAGGCATTTTATATTAGTAAAATTTGAGCAGGGTGAATTCACACAATTATCAGTTGTACTTACAAATACTTGAGTTTCTGTGTTAGTGTGCAGTTTATGATTTAACA
The DNA here is from genome assembly GCA_963675035.1 of Allygus modestus. NCBI lineage: Eukaryota > Metazoa > Arthropoda > Insecta > Hemiptera > Cicadellidae > Allygus > Allygus modestus. The sequence goes on along the minus strand of OY776111.1, from coordinate 178,288,925 downwards.
CTTTCACTGCTGCAAACATATTTAAACATGAAATTTGCATAAGTTTCTATGTTGAAGAAAAGACCGATTGGGGTTACAGCAGCCAACGTGTTTAGCAATTTAGCACCAACCCACTAACTCTTACCACATGATTATTAACTCATGTCCACAATGAATACTTCAACAACATGGACCATATGTATTACCAGTAATGAAAGAACAGTGTTTTACTGACAAAATTATGAGCAAATTCTTCACAAAATAAAAATAAAAATACCTGAAGCAAGACCATTTACTTTGAGTGAGAAGTGAACAGTGATACTTATCTTTTGCACAGAATTGTAGTAAAAGAGTTAAAGCTAGGCCTTGTGAAAAGACTTTTGCATGCACTGAGGGGAAAATTCTTCAAATCCGATGCTTGTAGTTTTCTAGTCATCTAATTAGGCTAGGCATGCATTTTTCAAAATTGAGTTAGAGCAAATCTCTGAGTCAAGTTAATATATTTTTAGTCAAGTTATTGAACGAACAATTAAACTAAACTACGGTAATAGCAGTATGGGAGAGGACGCATAATCTGTCCACAATCTGAGATTTAATCAGTCAACAAACAACCTTTTATGTTAAAATACCTAGAAATCAAATACATAAAAGCTACAAGTATAAAATAAATAGTATCTCATAAGAAAACAGTGGCGGATCCAGCTTTAGAGTCAGGAGAGAGGGCAAACTTAGTGGTGGAATACCCCCCCCCCCCTCCACCGATTTGTATTGCTACAGATAATAATTGTAATAGTAATCAAATACTAAAAATAACAGTTAAACCCAACATACACTAAAGTGAACTGAACTAATACAGAAAAGGCAAAAATGCAGAACAGCGTTCATGTGCAGTGTAAGGGTGTGATGACTAACAATATCACATGGACACAGTGGATCTCCCGTTGCCATGGTAACGTGACATAAGCACCACTCTGCCTGCAACTCGCCGTCCCGCCCACTCGAGCTACTGCTGTTGTATCTGAGATCTTCTGATAACTACACAACGTTAAATCTTTGACGTTTGCCGGCACCCACACCCAAGTAAGCGACCGTGGTTTCGCAGGTAAAAAAGGAGGCAGGGTGTAGTAAGGGCAGTCACATCATTGCGTCAGTGCAGCCAACTGTCAGGCATCATCAGAAATAAATTATCACTTCCACTAATTTACCTACTTATTTACTCCCTCCTCGTCTCGCAGACCATATTTATGGCATGAGACCAGTCAGATCTTGTACTTCATTATATTTCAGGTCTTCCAGTTCAGTCGAACTAGGTCACAGTAAAAGGGAAATGGGAAGATTAGGCCCTATGAGGTAATAGGTAACTCATTTACTAATCAAATAAAATTTGAGTTTTGCTTTAAATGTTTTTAAACAAGAAATTTCTTTTAATTCAGAAGGAAGAAGCGAAAAAACTTAACACCTATATATCCTGGTTTTTGTTCAAATATTTTTAAATTGTGTTGAATTGATGGATTGATTGCACTACGTCTTGTATTATAACTATGTTTGTGTGAAGTTACCAGATTATTTTCCTTAGCATAACAAAAATTTCAAAAATAAAAAGCGAAGGCACTATTAGTATTTCTAGGCTAATTAAATGAGTTCGACAGGAATCCCTGGACCTAAGACCAAAGATGCTTCTGATTGCACGTTCCTGAATAATGAAAATTCTATTGAGATTTTGTTTCATTGAAAGGCCCCAAAGTACCATGGGATATCTAATGTAACTCTCTATTAGACTATGGTAAGCTATTTTTGGCAATTTAATATTTATTAAACTAGATATATTTCTTGATATAAAATTATTTTTTGACTAAGTGTCAGCTAATTTCTCAACATGGGAGTTCCACCTCAGTCCACCGTCCAATCTCACCCCAAGGTAATCAACTGTAGCTGATTCTTGTAATTCATTATCCCCTACAAAAACTGCAAGGGGTGTTACATCAGCTCTCACCAATTGCACAGCTTTATGATTTGTTGCAAAATGTAAAAACTGAGTTTTCGTCGGGTTTATTTGAAGATGAATTTCAGAAAAAACCTGGGAAAGCGTGTTTAATTTAACAAAGGTGTCCTGCTCTAACTGCTCTAAATTCTTACTACTTGTAAAAAGAGATGTGTTGTCTGCAAAATAGTTAAACTGTTCTCAACCAAATGATCTGGAATGTTGTTTATGTAAATTAAAAAAAGAATAGGCCCTAAAATTGAACTTTGTGGCACACCAAATTTACGTTCCCCTAAACTTGAAAAATATTTCTCGCTTTTACCAGGCTTATTTCTGTAATCAATAACTGTTCTTTGAAATCTATTGGAATGGTATGACTCAAACCATTTTAAAACTGTGCCTTGAACACCTATCTCATGAAGTCTGTTTACTAATATGGAGTGGTCAACACAATCAGACTAACTGTTACTAACTGTTAACGCTTAGTGCCACAACTGTAGTATGCATAAAGACCGGTTAGAAAAATAACGAATGGTAGGCAATGCATAAATTGGATTGGCAATAAATAATTAATCACAACACATTTAACCAGATGCAAATTAGATAACTGCACTATTTTTATACAGTATATAACAAACATTTCTGAGCTTAAGCAGAGGCGATCACCCCCCTCGTCCCCCCTTGGATCCGCCACTGTAAGAAAAACATAGTAATACTAAACTGTAAATTTGTATTTGTTACTAAATCATACGGAGCATAGAGTAGATACAATAGGCCTATAGAAGTGGGTTTCTGACTGCTTTACGAACTCAGTAGAACCCCTCTTATCCTTTGCATACTATACCAAGTCATGGACAAAATACAAGAAAGGTCAGATAGCCAGAGGAGCAATAAACAACACTTTACAGTGGAACAAATACACCTATATTGTCAAAACAGACTAATAACATATCAATTAGAAGCTCAAAAACAGATTTATGGAAAACAAAGGTTAGTAACTTTAAAGTTGAGATAGACAAAGCTCAGCCGCCGCAGCGTCGGCCGCTGAACAAATGGTCAGTTATCCCAAAGTCAGATATGAGGGATTATACTGTAGCAGTATGCAAATCATTAAAATCATATTAAATTTAATTGACATCCACAAGATACAGTGGAAGCTCTCTAAACCGACCTTGGATTAACCGACCGTGTCCAAGAATAGACAAATTTCCGCCGCAGCAGCCGATGTCCCGATATTGTTCCGCTAATAACTTTCAGGTTACAACAGGTCGATTACATTTTTCCGTAGAAAGTAAATTTCAGTCAGCTGCTCTCAATATTTCGTGCGAGCAGTGTTTACTGTGCTAACTTTTTTACCATACGTCACAAGTTTGATTGTTCTGGTTTAACCGACCTTTTTCGTTATCCGACCATGGCCCGGTCTTGTAGGGGTCGGTTAAGAGAGCTTCTACTGTATTGATAAACTGATATTTATCAGCACGCCAACACTGCCTACCCGCAGGTTACTAAACAAAAGTATCAGGATTTAGATAGGCAGCGCCAAATTACAATAATCTCCCTAAAACGCTATCTCTATACTGTTTTTAAAGCATGCTTCTTCTATCTGGTTCATTTATAAAATTGCTTTTGCTAATAATTCATAAAAAAGGGTCATCAGCTAACCCCCACTGCTGTATATTATCGAATTATTAAGTTTACATTTTTAAGCATCTTAAAATGCAACTTACATCATAATGCGTCTATTTTCTTCTAGGTTTTTCAATCTCAATTTTTCATATTCACTTATCTCTTCACTAGCTTCTTCCTCCTCCTCCTCATCAAAATTTCCATCACTGTTCTCCTTTTCATATGAATAATCTTCTTCTGAATCATCGTTTAAGGCCTTCTTCACAAGCTTTTTAACACGTGGTGGTGTCTCTTCCATTGATAACTGAAACTCTTCATAGTATTTGACTTTCTGAAACACATTTCGGTAACAGTTAACAGTGCAAAGTTTGTCAGTCATTACTGTATATCCAGAATCTAAACTATTTATTCCCGACTAACAGATCTAGGGTTGTAAGATGTTTGACACCGTGGTCTAAAAAAACGTTTTCAGGTTGATACTGACCACAAATTGACAATGCTGCCATCTCGCAGGGCAGAGGAGTCATTGCTGACACCAAGCCGTCAGCCACCAGTAAAATAAAATATCCGCTTTTTCATTTCAGCTTTATTAGAGAGAAAAAATAGAATGGGCAAAGGGGATTGTTAATAAAATAAACATAAGAACAGAAAAATGCATACAAATAAATAATTAAAATGATTATTAATTAAAATGATTATTATTAAACTTACAAAACCGCAATTAACTAAACATCTCATGGATCATCAGTAGCAACTTGCTAAGACACGACACTCAAAAAAGCACGAATTCCTCCATAACATGTGCATTTTTCTAATCCTTAGAGATTACTAATACAACTAATGTTAAGGGTACCACTATAGTTCAACCATTAATTTTTTAAATCCTCAATAGCACAGATTTCTTTCTAAATTCAGATCTCTACACCATGTGTTTTCGCAGAACTGAACCTTTATAGTCAGGGGCGCCATCAGTTTTTCAGTGCCCGAGCAAAGACCAAACTTGCCGCCCCCTGCCCCCTCCCCATCAACCAAAACCTCCTCCTACAGCTCTGAGATAAGACTGACACATGCGCGCCTCGCTCCCTCGCTTGTTGTTGCATTTGTGTTGTTTCTAGTTCCATGCAATACTGATCACCTGAAATGACAAGCTATGGAACACAAATAATAGCTTCATTCAGCTAAAAGTCTTGTGTGATTCAAAATCTTGATTTCATATTTTATTGTCCTGGGAATGCTGAGTTTCGACAACTTTGAAATTATTACAGGAGTCTTATCTGTATTGCTGTTCTGAAAAACATGAAATTAAAATACCCCCGTCGCAGCAAACCTGCATGCTCAGCGAATTTCCAATGCATAATATATGTCTTAATACCACATAAAGCCGCATACCAAGTTTCATAAAAATATATTCACATATAAGTGATTTTAATTATTTTCTATAAGAATAACATTGGTAATGAGTACGTAGGTTTGCTGAAATAAGGAACACAATTGCTTTTTATGCAAATATAAATATAATTTAACTAGGCGAAGCCACATACCAAGTTTCATCAATATTTAATCATAAACAAGCGCTATATAACATTTTAGTGATTCTTCGTAAGAATAACATGGGGGCTGAGTAAGCAGGGTTGCTGCAACAAGGAACAAAAAAATTGGTATTTTATGCAATTATCAATATAACTCAACCAAGTGAAGCTATATACCAAGTTTTATTAATTTATGTTCACAATTAAGGGAGTCAATACATTTGACTTATTCTCCATAGAATAACATGGGGGCTGAGTACGCAGGTTTGCTGCTAAGGGAATATTCACCAAAAACTCAATTTTTTGGGCAAATATTAATTTGCCAGTACTACGTGAAGCCACATACCAAGTTTCATCAACATACATTCATCAATAATCGAGGTATCAAATTCTATTTATTCTCCATAAGGATAACATTGGACAACGTACTGTGTTTAGCACTTTGAATATCTCTGCAACGGTTGGGGGTAGAATCAAAATTTAAACACCAAAATGATTTTTTTGTGGAACTGAACAGGTTGGTAAAAGCAAATTTGAAGTTTACATTAAAATAAACTTAGGAAAATCCAAAAACTGTTTTCCCATAAGATTAACATGGGAGATTTTATGAGAAGGTTTTTTGGATTTTCTTCGCAACCACTTAACCTAGGTTAATAATTCAAAATACTATATTATTTGTTTTTTTAAGATCTATAACATGGTCAAAACCCAAATTCATTTTTATTAAAAATTGTAAGGTAAAAAATTCAAAATCCTGATTTTTGGAAAATTTAAAAACCCCATAAACCCCCCTTCTCATGGTCCGATTTTTCTGGTTTTCGAACTTAAAGTCATGAATGTCATTTTACACATTTGAGCCAAATTTCATCGACATCGGACATTTTTTACTCAAGTTATCGCATTCACGGACGTATATATATATATATATATATATATATATACATATATATATATATATATATATATATAAATTTGAACGAATAGTGTTTTTGGCATCTGGGGACCTCAAAACAAAAAGTTATCATGGTCTGGGGCTTAAGTCTTACCATGAGACCTACGGTAATAGCTTCTTCCCTATAGGGGAAATTCGCTAAAAGAGGGAAACAACTAAGCAAATTTACCAAGTAAACCCTAGGATACACGTGACAGTTTTTTACTCTCAGAGAGTTTGTGTGAGTAATTGATGAGGGAATGAAGCGAGGGAATCTATTTTTATCAGAAACAATGGTTCGTTGTCCATCTCTGTGTGTGTGGAGTGTGTTTGTAATGCAAAACACACACACACAGACGGACAATGAACCATTGGTCCTGCTAAAACTAGATTCCCTCACTTCATTCCCTCATCAATTACTTGCACAAACTCTCTGAGTTACTTACGTGGATCCTCTCACGTGTATCCTAGGCTTCAGGCTGAGTCTACACTATGTGTGTGTCGTACATTTATTTAAGTGTTTCTACGACTACTATATCCTGTCCAGGTTGATCTCATGGAGCGGCGCGTGGCGTGGCAGTAGGCTACTTGCTACCATCACATAGCTCCCTCAAACCGTCACAGGGGAATAGGACTTAATAGGGGTTTCTTCATTTACTTTCTTCCTTTTCTGATAATCAGCGCCACTAAACTTTTTTTGACATTTAAAAAACACACACAACTCAAAACCTGAAATAATGTTTAAAATCTAAATATTTAAAAACTTAACAAATGTGCACACTTGTAGTAAAAATATCACAATGCACTGTGTATCAACAAACAATGATGTGTTTCATTAAGAAATATAATAATAAAACAAACCCCAAACCTGAGTAGGAAGGGGAAGTACATACTAATAACAGTATACCTGTTTTGAGCGTGGGAAAGACATCGCCCAGGGGAACCATAACGATCATCAAAACTGACCAAGATTCGGACAGTTCCAGAAATCTTTAAGGCTGAAGTTTGCAATGAAATCAGCAAAGTTTTTTGTTGGAGTCATTTTGTTTTTTACAAAACTAATGTTTTCTGAATATAATTTATGTTTATTGTTTCTAATGAATAACATGTTTTCAGTTATACAGACTCTATCTTCAAGTATTTAATCTTTAAGGTTTTGTGTAGCTATAAAGCTTTTTTTTAATTTCTTTTGTCCCTCTGATATATTGAATCTTATCTCCTAAAAGTTTTTGGATTACTCAAGTTTAATACCAGTGGTATACTGTTGCAACTCATTTAAAGTACTGCAACTTTGGAGGAACAAATTATCTGTAATGACGAGAAGTATTTTTAATGCTTAACGATTCCAACTCCATCTCCTATGATCCGAAATGACTCAGTTAACAAATAAGAACTTGATTGAAATGGTACTAAACATACGGAACTACAAACTATATTTTTCAAAGCAAGCTAAAGGAGTGGACCTTACAAGTAACGATAGTAGGGGGCGCCAAAATCTGACGGGCTGCATCATATTTTTCTCCTTATTACAAATAATAGCAATATTAAACTCGAATCATTATAACTTCAATTAAAGATAAAATCCCGATTTAATCCCCCAAACCATATCTTTCCTCCCCCAAACCGTATCTTTCCTGATCTAGGAAGTAGTTTAAAATAATCAAAGAGGGTGGATTAAAACATCTGTGTATCGAGCATCATCTAACTTGATATTTTAGCATTGCAATTCTCTTGCATCATATTGCAAGTTTTAATCACACTCTCAATCCCATTCAGAATGCCCTGAAGTTGTCACAAAACGATAGAGGTCAACAACTTCTCGGTTCAGAATAGAGGAGAGAGGAAGTTGTGTTACCTTATATGTAAATGTAAGTATATGTTATATGTAGTGATTAAGTGTAATATAATGTTTAAGTATAATGAAGGTGCATATGGTGAACACACAACTTTCTTCCCAATAATGCTTTTCAACAATGTCTAATTCTAATACATACAATAAACAGTATCAGGAAACTGACACATACGATCTCCCTTTTAGTCCAACTTTAATGAATAAATTACATTTTATTTTATAAATATAGAATAGCCTATAGAGTATGCTCAAATGTACAGAAAATCTTCTGAACAAGTTATTTTAAAAAATATCACCCAAATCCCTTTTTAGCGAATTTCCCCTATAGGGAAGAAGCTATTACCGTAGGTGGCATGGTAAGACTTAAGCCCGAGACCATGATAACTTTTTGTTTTGAGGTCCCCAGATGCCAAAAACACTATTCGTTCAAATTTATATATATATGTATATATATATGTGTCCGTTACCGCGATAACTTTTGAAAGAAACGCCCGATTTTGATGAAATTTGGCACAAATGTGTAGAGTAACATTCATGACTTTAAGTTCGAAAATCAGATTGATCGGACTATGGGAAGGGGGTTTTATGGTGGTTTTAAATTTTCCAAAAATCAGTTTTTTGAATTTTTCCCCTAAAATTTTAAAAACACTCAATTTTGGTTATAGCCATTTTATAGAGCTTAAAAAAAAATTTAGTATTTTTAATCATTAACCTAGGTTTAGTGGTTGTAGAGAAAAGTCAAAAAACGTGTCTATAAAATTGTCCATTTTAATCTTATGGGAAAAAGGTTTTTGGATTTTCCTCAGATAATTTTACTGGAAACTTGACATTTGCTGATACCAATCAGTTCAGCTCTACAAAACAATCATTTTGGTGTTTTAAGTGTTGTTCTACGTCCAACCGTTGCAGAGATATTCAAAGTGCTAAACACAGTACGTTGTCCAATGTTATCCTTATGGAGAATAAATAAAATTTGACATCTCGATTATTTATGAATGTATATTGATGAAAATTGGTATGTGGCTTCAACTAGTTGTGGTATATTGATATTTACACAAAAAAGGTATTTTGTTGATTTTCCCTGCAGCAGCAAACCTGCATAATCGGCCCCCATGTTATTCATATGGAGAATAAGTAAATTTGTATATCTCCCTTGGTTATGAACATAAATTAATAAAACTTGGTTGCAGCTCCACCTGGTTGAGTTATATTGATAATTGCAAAAAACACCCTAACTTATCTTCCTTGTTGCAGCAAACCTGCGTACTCATTTATAATGTTATTCTTATGGAGAATAAATAAAATGCTATATATATAACTTATTAATGAATGTATTTTTGTGAATCTTGGTTAGTGGCTCTAGGTATTAGTGATACCCATATATTTGCATTGGAAATTCGCTGAGTACGCAGGTTTGCTGCGACGGGTGTATTTGGAAGCACTATAGAATTCTTTGCTACACACATTGGTGTCAAGAGGGGAAATGCCCCCTCAACAATCCCAGGGTTAAATGGCAACATATTTCATATATCCTCTGTTGGTCAATGCTAACTTGACCTGCATATCAAGTTTTAATAATATAGATCAGTAAATAAGATAGAAGTAGTAGTTTTTTTATTTCCCATAAGAATAACATTGCACCATGCACTGCATTTACCGCAAAAGGAAAATATAAATTTTCTCTGCAACCAGCAATTGTAAAATAATAATTCATAATACTAAATTATTTAGTTTTTTGAGCTCTTTTTAATGGTGTTAATAATCTTTTACACACCATTTATATTTATTTATGAAAAATTTGGAAAAAATGAATTTTGGATGTTTAAGTCCTGTAACTTCTGAACCCGAAATTTCCAGATATGCGGGTTGTCTCATTTTGTTGGAAACCTAAAGCTCTACAAACCATTAAAGTTTAATCAAAATCAATAGAGCCATTATTTAGAAATTTGCATTTTTCAAGTTTTTAGTGGTTTTTTGGGGATAATCACCCTTAAAAATAAAAAAACACCTGGATTAGTACCTACATACCAAATTTCATCAAAATCGGACCACGGGTGCGGTCTCCAGCTCTGTACACATCTAGACAGACACACAGACATCACTCCGAAAACCATTTTTTTTAGAATCAGGGACCATTTAAATGAATATTTCCACTAATAAATAATTCAAATTCGAACATTTTTACGAAAACAATACTTTCTCCATATACTATTTATAAGGGGGAGAAAGTAAACGAGTTAGCACGCAGCATCTAACAATTAACATTCCAACTAGAATCACAACCAAATCAATTTCAAGTATTGACAACATTGCTACAAATTATGAGCCAAAGGATATACAATCAGTAGATGTAATAGATTCTGCCGTATCAGACCACATGGGACAATCAATAACAATAAAATGTAGTTCAAATAAAGACAATACACCTAAATATATTTATAAAAGGGAATTCAATGAAACCAATATTGGAAATTTTAAATCGTGCATGAACGAAGCATCGTGGGATGTAGTATATAATGCTTTAACCGTCAATGATCAGTTTAATGCATTCCATAATATATTTAAACATAATTTTGATACTTGTTTTCCAATAACACGTAAAAAAGAACGGAAAAGTGCAAAACTACCTTGGATAACCAAAGGAATAAAAATATCAAGACAACATATAAAATCATTATATTCAAGAAGGATATTTGATAAATCCACTGAATTCGGTAATTATTTAAAATTATACCAACAAATCTATAACAATGTACTGAAAGCAGCTAAAATAAAATACTACTCAATTTCTATCAAAAAAGCCATCAACAAACCAAGAAAAATATGGTCAATTATTAACCAAGAAGTTGGCGACAACAATGAATCTGATAATACAGAGATTTTTACCTTAATGGATGGTAGTAAATTATCTGACCCTCAACTAATTGCAGAAAACATTAACGAATACTTCTACAATATTATTCCAAATATGTTCAAGGAAAAAGGTCTAAAGACTCCTTCTCCTCTTTATATTTGTGACAACTCTCCTAACCACTCCTTGTCATGTTTCCTTGAGGTTACAGTTGTTGAAGTTGAATCTGTTATAAGGAACCTTAGCAACTCCTTGACCACTGGCCCAGACAATATTCCTTCTCTTGTTATCAAACATAGTGCCCCGTCCATTGTTCACCCTCTAACATTTATATTGAATAATTCATTTTTATCAGGCATTTTTCCAGAACAATTGAAGCTCTCTAAAATAGTCCCAATAATAAAAAACAAAAAAGAAGGATTTAAAATTAATAATATACGTCCAATTGCTTTGACCACAATTTTTTCTAAAATATTTGAAAAAATTGTTCACAACCAAATGACAAACTATATTATAGAAAACTCAATAATAAACCCAAATCAATTTGGATTTCAAAGAAACAAATCTACAATTGATGCGATATACAAACTAGTAACAAATGTAATGGCAAACATTGATACAGATCTTCCATCTCTTAGTATATTTCTTGATTTATCCCGTGCTTTTGATAGTGTTAATCATGATAGACTACTTGATAAAATTCGATTGATGGGATTTAACAGGTCAGCGCTTGGATGGATAAAATCATTTCTAACAGGACGAAAACATTTCACAGAACTAAAGAATAGAAAACATCCAACAAAATCAAGAATATCATCTGATATAATTCATGGAGTACCACAAGGTTCTACTTTAGGGCCATTATTTTTCATTATCTACATGAATGATCTACCATCCGTCGTAGATAAAGGAGAAGTAATACTTTTTGCAGATGATACAACTCTCAATATTACCGAAAGTTCTAACAAACAATTAGAGATATCTTCTTTTGTTCAAATTTCTAAAATGGAACAATGGTTTACAGAAAACAGTTTGATAGTAAATGATTTGAAATCCTCAGCTTTACAATATAATAAAAAATTTAATAATGAAACAATTCAACTTGTTCAACTTGCCAACTCTACGATACCACTGGCAACTGAGTATAAATTTCTTGGATTAACATTACAACCAAATCTTTCATGGTTATCTCACATTGATAAAATTTGCAAAAAAATCAGTTCAGGAATCTTTTTGATAAAATGTTTTTCTAAATGCTGCACTCTAGACATAAATAAAATGGTATATTATGCTTATATCCATTCACATTTATCATATGGACTAATTATATGGGGTTCAAGCCCAAATGCCAAAATTGTATTTAAAATGCAGAAAAAAGCTATAAGAACACTTTGTCAAGTCTCAAGAAGAACATCGTGCAAACAACTATTCAAACAATTAAATATTCTAACATTATCGTCAATTTTTATATTACAAGCAGCAAGTTTTGTACATTTGAACCATGATAAATTTTCCTTCAGAAGACAAATTCATAATTATAACACGAGAAATATCAACCATATAGACTTGCCACATCCAAATTCAACATTCCGACAAAGATGCTCAGACTACATATCAATCAAAATTTACAACAAAATTCCTTCAGAAATAAAATCTTTAAGTAACATAAGACAATTCAAAAATAAATTAAAGCAATACCTTATCGTTAAATGTCCATACAAAATTGAAGATTTTTTAAATGAAAACAACAATGAAAATATAATATAAATTTAAAATCAAAATGTTGTGTTTCAAGATTGGACGAAGATTATTTTGCAAGATTCAAGGATTTAAATAATCAAAATTCTATCAGTTATTATTAGCATTACATACTCTGTTAATGTAATTTAGTCTTAACCATAATTTAATTATGGCAATTAAGATACTTACCAATAAAGAAATAAAGAAATAAATCTTGGAATTTTCAAATATAAACATATGTCAAGTTATTTACCATTTTAAAGCTCTGCAACAGACTAACATTTTGGTGAAAACAGAACTCACTTATCATTTTTTGGAAAAATACTGACATTTACAGAATACCCTGCATCTGCTAAACCACAATACATGGCTTTGTTCTGATTTAGTTCTTACTCGTAATAAACTCAGTGTTACCCTGATACGCTACATGACAGTATTTAAAACAAAATTTAAAAATTCAAAAAATACTATTTTTGAAAATGTTAATAGGCCTATGCCCTAAACTCCAAAAAGGCAAACAGTAACATATATCAAAAAGTTTGTCACCTTAAAGGTGATGGAAATCCTAGCAACTTTCTAATTTACACCAACCTTGTATCTCTTTTAGTTTTTTAGCAATCAACAAAAAAATCATTTCCCCATATAAAATGCATGTTATTTGTGTGTAACACTTACAAGAAGTAGTGTGTGGGCTCTTTAATAAAGGGGTTACTGTATTTATAACTTACATACAAAGGAGAAATAATTATTTTTGTTGATTGCTGAAAAACAAAAAGAGATACGAGGTTAGTGTAAATTAGAAAGTTGCTAGGATTTACAAGACCTTTAAAATTATATACTTTTTGACGTAGGTTACTATTTGACTATCTGGAGTTTTGGGCATATTAATCTTTTCAAAAATAGTACATTTTGTATTTTTTAATTTTGTTTTAAATAATGCCATGTAGCATATCAGGTTAACTTTGAGTTTAATATGAGTAAGAATTTAAAATCTAACCAAAGCTATGTATTGTGGTTTATCAGATACAGGGTATTCCGTAAATGTCAATATTTGTCAAAAAAGGCCGCCATTTTGAAACGGATAGATAAGTGAGTTCTGTTTTCGCCAAAAATTTAGTCTGTTGCAGAGCTTTAAAATAAGCTCATATGTCACATGTCATATGTCATATGTTTGACATCTGTTTATATTTGAAAATTCTGCGATTCAAACCAGTAACCTTCAGTTTTTGGAACACCCTGTGTTTGTAACAAACTAAAAATATTTGTATGATATTTCTTGGGGTTTGATTTAGTGGGAAATAATTTTATTCCATCCATCTAGGTCAATTGGTTCGTCTGCAATCGGTTTGAGACACCCGCTCTTCGCATCCATTCTATCATCGCGTGTTTTCCACCAGCTATGGAGCAAACAGTACACTTCCTCGACTCTACAGACTAAGCAACCTGGCTGGACCTCACCTTGACATTTTTACCGCAGCAGCCGACACCTCAAAAATACATTTCTTGCATTATGAAAACATAGTGAAGATAAATTGATGTTTAAGCTGATTTGTATGTTTCTATTATTTAAATTGTTATTTTGTTTTTGACTATACATTTTGATATACGGTAGGTATCTAATGATTCTGTTAGGAGCATTGTTATTGTTATTGGAAATCAATTCACGTTTCTTTGAGCTAGAAGCACCGTTTGCTAGTGATTTCGTATGGAAAAGTGAACTATTAGCATGACCCGCACGGTGAGACTTAAGCCTGGGACTACCATAGAAGTTCCTAACATGACCGACCCCCTGAACACGTTTTGAGGTGTCGCTAAAAACTTTAAACATATATATATATTATATATGTACATATTAATAGAGCGGTTCTCACTATAAGGGCAAAATTAGTGAGAGCGGTTCTCATGAATTATATAACAGCGGTGTAGTTGATATATATATATATATATATATATATATATATATATATACTCAAAACGTGTTCAGGGGGTCACGTTAGGAACTTCTATGGTGGTCCCGGGCTTAAGTCTCACCGTGCGGGTCATGCTAACAGTTCTTTTTTTCAATCCACTAACAAACGGTGGTTCTAGCTCAAATAACGTGAATTGATTTCCAATAACAATGTTCATGACAGAATCATTAGATACCATATAACAAAATGTATAGTCGAAAACAAAATAGACAGGAGAACCTTAGACAGGATTGAAACTAGGCGCAAGGTAGCTGAGGATGATAAAAATACACTAACAAATTAAAAACGGGCTTTTCTAATGTAAAACCCTCATAAGACAACATATACTGTGTTTAGTCGATATACATTTTCTTTAATAACTTGGTAAATATTTATGCTAGAATGATGAGAGAGGGCTTAAAACTTTCACCCCATCAATCTCCATCTTTTTATATGCATAATTTTAGAACCAGGGCTTTCCTAACCCTTTTTGGGCCCAAAAACTCTAATTAAAAAACTTAAAATCCCCAAAAAAGGGGTTTAGAGTTTCCCGCTTGTTTTGCCCAATGAACTTGTCCAACTCATTATAGAAAGGAATTTCCCTACCAAATTTGAAGTAAATCTGACAAAAATCGCGACCGCTATATATATATATATATATGTGTTCACACTCTAGCGGTCGCAATTTTTGTCCGATTTACATCAAATTTGGTAGGGAAATTCCTTTCTATAATCAGTTGGGCAAGTTCATTGGGCAAAACAATCGGAAAACTCTAAACCCCTTTTTTGGGGATTTTAAGTGTTTTAATTTTTAGTTGTTGGGCCCAAAAAGGGTTAGGAAAGCCCTGGTTGTAAAATTAATGCATGTCAAAAGATGGAGATTGATGGGGCAAAAGTTTTAAGCCCTATCTCTTCATAGCATAAATATTTACCAAGTTATTAAAGAAAATGTATATCGACTAAACACAGTATAAGTTGTCTATATGGGGGTTTGGCATTAGAAAAGCCCGTTTTTCATTTGCTGGTTTATTAGTGAATTTCCTTTGGAAAGTGAACTATTAGCATGACCCACACGGTGAAACTTAAGCCCGGGACCACCATAGAAGTTCCTAACGTGACCCCCTGAACACGTTTTGGGGGGTCGTTCAAAATTGTATATATATATGTCGGAAAACTCTAAACCCATTTTTTTGAGATTAATCTTTCAAATTTTGAGTTTTTGGGCCCAAAAAGGGTCAGAAAAGCCCCAGATGTAAAATTAATGCATGTAAAAAGATGGGAATTAGAAAGGCGAAAGTTTTAAGCCCTCTCTCGTCATTCTAGCATAAATATTTACCGAGTTATTAAAGAAAATGTGTATCGACTAAACACAGTACGTTGTCTTATGGGGGTTTTAAACTAGAAAAGCCTGTTATTCCTTTGTTAGAGTACTTTTATTACCCCCAGCAACCTCACACCTACTTTCAAGCCTGACTGGACCTTCTCCTAACCTTATAATGCGCAAAATTCCCAGCTTTGCAAGTAAATGAAACCAGGAGTATCAGAACAGCCAAAAAATCAATGTTTTCAGATTTCGATAAAAATTGGACAAATTTATGTTTTTACACTGATTTTGAGTTTTAAAAGTTTTGTATTTGGAAATTAACTTCCCTCACGTCAGCGTGCTGCGTGCAAACTCGTTTTATCATCCCCAGCTACCTCGCGCCTAGTTTCAATCCTGTCTAAGGTTGTCCTAACCTTATAATGTGCAATACTGCATTTCCAGCATTGCAGGTAAATAAAACCAGTAGCATCAGAGTAGCCAAACAAGTTTTCAGATCTCAAGAAAAATTGGAATAAATGTTTTATTTAACACTGATTTGGATTTTTAAAAGTTTTTTATGTGGAAATTCACTTCCCTCACGTCAGCGTGCTGCATGCGAACTCGTTTAATATTGTCATTGTTTGCATTGCACTATAGCCTTGATCTCAGTATTTCTTCGTTATTGTTAGTAGTTCTTATATTTTTTTTTGTTATCTGTATTGTGAAATCATGTATTTATATTATTATCATCTATGGACTTAAAATTATGTAATAGCATAAGCATGATTTTTAGATTAAATAATTTGGTGAAAGTTTTAGTGAATTTCCCCTATGGGGAAGAAGCTATTACCATAGTCGGCATGGTAACACCTAGGCCCGGGACCATGATAACTTTTTGTTTTGAGGTCCCCAGGTGCCAAAAACACCATTCGTTCAAAACTGTATATATATATATATATATATATACATATTGTATGTATTCATGTGTGTGTGTCCGTGGGTGCGATAACTCTCGTAAAAATGATCCGATTTTGATGAAATTTGGTACAAACATGTAAGGCATCATTTATGACTTTAAGTTCGAAAACCAGCCAGATCGATCAATCCAAAGGGGTATTTTGGGGGGGTTTTGTACCCCAAAAATGTTTTTTTGAGTTTTTACATATAATATTTTTGTAACTCCAATTTTAGTTTTCACTATTAAATTCAGCTTAAAAAAACAAACAATTTAGTGTTTTGATCATTGCTCTACGTCAATTGGTTACCGAGATATTGAAAGTGCTAAACACAGTACGTTGTCCAATGTTATTCTTATGGAGAATAAGACAAATTGTATATCTCGCTTATTTATCAACTTATCCTGATGAAACTTGGTATACTGCTTCATATTGTTATGGTTTATTGATATTTGCACTAAAAAACATTTTTTGCCTATAGTTCCCGTAGCAGCAAACCTGCTTACTCAGCCCCCATGTTATTCTTACGGAGAATAAGTAACGTGTTATCTCCCTTAATTATGAACATAAATTAATAAAATTTGGTATGTGGCTTTACCTACTTGAGTTATATTGATATTTGTATAAAACCCCATATTTTGTGTTCCTTCCTTCAGCAAACCTGCATACTCAGCCGCCATGTTATTCTTAAGGAGAATAATTAAAAAGGTCATAAATCGTTTATTTATGAATGTATATTGATGAAACTTGGTATTTGGTTTTGTATGGTATTAAGATACATAAATATGAATCTGAAATTCGCTGAGTACACAGGTTTGCTGCTACGGGGGTATTTTGTTGTGAACAGTCACATTGCGCATGTTATCAATCTGTATCAGCCACAAATATTGTATTACTGTAAATCGGCGTTTGCCATTAATAAATTAAATTAAACCAACCACAGGTTCTTGCACACTCACTATTGGCTAAAAAAATTGTTTTTATTTTATGTTTTATCACAGCTGTTATTTATAAATCAATACATTCGTTTTACAGTGTCGCAAGTCGTTATTCCTGAAGCTATTCCTTTATAACTGTTACTCATAACAAATGGTTACGATATTCATAATATTTATTAGGTAGGCCAATAACTCTATTGCAAATCTAAACTAATTTAAATTGAATATGTGAGAATATGCAACGATTAATATATTGAATGTCTTGATTTAACAGAGGTTGATGCGGTGCGCGGCATTGTTCCGAAAATGCACAGCTCCGAAAGGCAGTACTCTGAGTAATGCCTTTTGGAGTACGGAGTAATGCCTTTTGGAGTAATGCTTTCGGAGTTATGCATTTTCAGTACATTTTCATTTGGAGGGGTCAAAGTGGTCAGGAGGATTTGAAATGGCGGCATTGACCAATGAAAAAGACTAACTTGCTCCTCCCACGAATGAGGCTTAAATTGGCTTATTGTTGTAGGTACCAATAAATATCTAATTGGTTATATTATCCTATAACATTACTGTGCTTACTTATGTGTGTGTGTTACTTATTTAACAAACAAATAATCTTACATATTAATAGGATTTTAAACACGTTTTTATTAGCTCACATTCTTGTATGATCAGTACAAATTTTGCATTCGATTTTAAACTAACTTCCCAATGAGCTAGAAACTTGAAACTTTAAACACAGCTCATAAATGGATGACAATGCAATATTAAATCATTTTTGCAATAAAATTAATTTTATTTAAGTTTTAACTAACAATAACCTAAATGAAAACATAAACAAACATCTCAATGTGAACATAGAACACGTTTTTATTAGCTCGCTTTTTTGTCCGTTTGGTACAAATTTTGCAATCGATTTTAAACTACCGGTAACGCCCCAATGAGCTAGAAACTTTAAACTTTAAACACAGCTCAGAAATGGATGACAATGCAATATTCAATCATTTTCTTGCAAAACAATTATTTTTATTTAAGTTTTAACTAACAATAACTTAAATGTAAACATAAACAAACATCTCGATGTGAACATAGAACATATGATTAATTACAGGTACAAACATGATTTACTTTGGTTATACATTAACATACCTATGTCAATTTGAGACATGATTAAAATAAAAAACTCAACTAAACCTTAAATTTCCTAAATAACCTTACCGGTATGTTATATAGATGATTAAAAATGTTTACACATAAAAGACTAAAAAGTAGAAAATAATATATTAAATTAAAAAACTTTTTAAAATACCACGTTTTTAAAACAAACTAAAAAGTATAAAATAGTGTATCCTAGCCCCATAGATTGCCATGAACATTTCTGATTGTAAATATTTAGTAGCTATAAAAATACTTGTAAGTTTTAAAACGAAAAACATGGGGCGCATGCAACATTATGGAGACGCTGTCGGTAGGAGAACAACAGGTTCACAACAGTATATCAGTTCCTATCATTTACAGCTATAATTCCTAATTGAGATCAAAAATAGCTCATAATTCAATACCGGTAGATGAAGATAATTGTCAGTCAGCTATTAATTGCGCCCCACGTTTTTTGTTTCAAATCTTACAAGTTTTTTCATAGCTAACTAAATATTCACAATCACAAATGTTCAAGGCAATCTATATGGGGATAGGATACATTATTAGCGGATTTCTCATATAGGGAAGAAGCTAATACCGTAGGTGGCATGATAAGACTTAAGCCCGAGACCATGATAACTTTTAGCGAATTTCCCCTATAGGGAAGAAGCTATTACCGTAGGTGGCATGGTAAGACTTAAGCCTGAGACTATGATAACTTTTTGTTTTGAGGTCCCCAGATGCCAAAAACACTATTCGTTCATATATATGGATATATATGTATATACGTTACCGCGATAACTTTTGAAATAAATGCCCGATTTTTATGAAATTTGGCACAAATGTATAGAGTAACATTTATGACTTTAAGTTTGAAAACCAGATTGATCGGACAATGGGACGGGGGTTTTAAATTTTCAAAATATCTTTTTTTTAATTTGTTCCCCTAAAATTTTAAAAACACTAAATTTTGGTTATAGCCATTTTATAGAGCTTAAAAAAACAAATAATTTAGTATTTCGAATCATTAACCTAGGTTAAGTGGTTGAAAAGAAAAGTCAAAAATGAGTCTATAAAATTTCCCATGTTAATCTCATGGGAAAAAGGTTTTTGGATTTTCCTCTGATTATTTTACTAAAAACTAAACATTTCTTTTTAACAATCAGTTTCACTCTACAAAACGATCATTTTGGTGTTTTAATTGTTGATCTACGTATTGTTGCAGAGATATTCAAAGTGCTAAACACAGTACGTTGTCCAATGTTATCCTTATGGAGGATAAATAACATTTGATATCTTGATTATTTATGATTGTATATTGATGAAACTTGGTATGGTATATTGATATTTGCACAAAAATAGTTTTTTGTTGATTTTCCCCGTAGCAGAAAACCTGCATATTCGGCCCCCATGTTATTCATATGGAGAATAAGTAAAGTTTTATAACTCCCTTAGTTATGAACCTAAATAGCTTTACCTGGTTGAGTTGTGTTAATAATTGCAAAGATACACATTTCTTATCTTCCTCGTTGCAGCAAACCTGCATACTCAGCCCTAATGTTATTTTTTTGGGGAATACATCAAATGCTATATAGGTATCACTTATTTATGAATGTATTTTTGTGAAACTTGGTAAGTGGCTATATGTAGTAGCAAGACACATATATATATATATGCATTGGAAATTCGCTGAGTACACAGGTTTGCTGCATCGGGGGTATTTTATACTTTTTAGTCCGTTTTAAAAACGTGGTATTTTAAATAGTTTTTAATTTAATAAATTTGTTTAAAGGGAATGCTTCCGTTAATTCTGAACCGATTGTGGCAATTGAGGTATCAAAATATGTTTCCTTATTATTGGTTGTGCATAGTTTTTTTTTTTTTTTCATTTTTAAGGACATGTGTCGCCCTAAAAGTACAAGTTCTTTCGATAAAATTATCATGGGAAATAAAGTTATCATAATTTAAGCTGTTAGTACATAAAGACTTGGACTACACAAGCGTACAAAACGCCGTCCAAGCGCCAAAATGCCGTCGAAATGCATTTTTTTGGTCTGTGCCAAAATGCGACGTACTACATGATACCGACAATCAGTGGTGGATTGACCTAGTTACTTTCGCGAGACCTGAACTTTAGGAGCGTACTAAACACCGCCGATTGTACGAAACTCGTCCAAGAGGGGAGGGACGGGTTATGCCGAACCATGAAAATTGTTTCTGAACATTGCCTTTCGGAGTAGTGCATTTTGAGGCGATAAAATCAAGTATGTGGCATTGTTCCAAAAATGCATAACTCCGAAAGGCAGTACTTCAAAAATCGACCATTTGTCCGAAATGCGTTACTCCGAAAATACATAGCTCCGAAAGCAGTACTCCGAAATGCACTGTTCCGAAAATATTTTCGGAGTAATGCAGATCGGAGCTACGCATTCTCGGAACAATGCATGGCTCTCAGGTTGATGACACGGTAAAACACAGTTTTTTGGCATGATTAAATGTTATAAGTTGGATAAAAATAAAACTTATATCCTAATGAGGCTGACCGCATACTGAGGGGGCTAATATGCTATAAAGCAAATATTGCATGTCATTTTTACTACATTTTTGTCGGAAACCAAAAACCGTTTGATTACGCACACAGAGGTTGCATCATGTTGTTGTCATTTTGCGGCTCCTAAGAGCATTGCTGGATGCCTAACCTCAAGATTTAAGTGAGCAAAGTGTATGAGGCAAATAATACTAATATGTATAGGCCTATGTATTTGCATTCAAGATTCTTCATAATATTCTAAACGTCAGTCATGAAAGATATGTTTTTTTATTTATTTATTCACCAACGGCATACACCATTTTACATGTTCAGGTTACATAAGTTAGATGGCCAACAAAATTTGACAATATGAATACATAGCCTAATCACAAACTGTTGGAAAAGAAACAAGCAATAACAACAATTTATATGTGAGCAAACGACAAAAAATAAATATAGGCTATATATAATAAATATATGTTCAATAACTGTGTGTAACTCCACAGTTTTGATGGAGCTACGGTTTTCATTTAGTTCCGCAGTGTGCATGACACATTAAGACAAAATACATTACCGGTATATCAGATTGGGAGTTGCCATGAACACGAGTGTAAAATAAAGTAATAGATAAACATAAGCATTTATGGTAGCAATTTTTAATGTTTGGCACTAAATCATAACAGGGATAACACTCTAAGAGTTAGTTTAATTAACATTCTTAATCATATTTAGGCTCTGTAACAGCAGTTAATTATGAGGTTTGCCAACTAGGTATGTTTGCTAGGTAGGTTTGCAAACTCATCATATATAGGCCTACTCATCAGTAGTAATATGGTAACTTATTTAATTAAACTATACAGTAGCTTTCATAAGGCCTAAAATATAGATTTCCATGACTTTTGTGTACTGTAGTCAAAATGTTTCCAACTGATCTAAATAACAAATTAAATCAATTTTATAAAGCTAAAATCGGCTACAGTTAAAATAATACCTATTTGTAAGGCGGTTGCCGAAAAATAACAAGTTAGTCATCACTAAGTTCCTTAGCAACTGTTGTATAGTGGATGGGGTAACAATTCCCCTCGCCCCTCTCATTGCTCGAGGCAGATTTTTCCTCCCTTAGATGCGCAAAATATTTTCACGCAGGACACCGTATAATAATTTACCCATAGGTACTATCAAATTAACATGTAGGTAGGCCAAGCAATTGAAATTTTAAAAATTTTGAAAATTATTAGGCCTAATAAATATAGGCCTAGGATTGATTTATTCAAACGACTTAAGGAGCCATACTCAATAAAATGTTTTTATAAAGGATTTAAATTCCTAACTCCAAAAAAATCACATCTATGTAGGCCTAGGGCCAAAAAAGTATAACATGATGTTAACTCTGAATCACTTAGGTAATTAAATTTTTGTTAACAATCAATTTAGGCTATCCCCCTGAACAAAAAAGTCTGCTTCATTTCATCAGAATAAAGGAAAATGGGCAATTCCAATCTTCGCTAGTGACCAAGAGTTTGAGGGGAGGAATGATAGACTTGCAATAAAAGAGCTAAAATTTAAAGACATAAGGGTCAGTCCATGTCAAATCAACACAGTTTTATTAAATTGTTAAATTAACATAACATATGTTATTAATTATTGTCATTAAAATTAACCCTTGTAGTACCACTATAAGGGTTGTAAAATCTAATACTAGAGAATCATACATCTATAAGACAAGGATAAAGTGTCAATCTTAACTTAACAGACTTATAGAAAAAATAGACATTTATACAAATTGAATGAATTCTCAGACTTTTAAACCAACTAAAAACATGAAGTCCAATGTCAGGAGTAGGCCTATTAAGATATTAAGTATTGACATAAATTAATTCAGACAACATAAGCAAAATAACCACATAAGGTGTGGCACTTTTATTTAAGTGAATGGGGCCCTATACCTACAGAAAAAACCAAGCACTTGGAGTGGAAAATTCATATTGCCTAAAACTAAGACAACTAAAATAATCAAATATGATACTGCAACTCCAAACTTCTGTCTAAATAACCTTTCCTGACTTTTCATGATTATAAGTTTTCCTGACTTGAGGCCCTTTATATATTTCAAGGACTAAGTTATGTAAAACATGCATTAATGTAAAACTTACCTTCCTATTCCTTTGAGGGTACTTTCTTAGGGATGGAGTCTCAGATAAAGACATGCTCATAAATTTTATAATGTTAAGAAAGAAAAGTTAAATTCATACTTGCCCTAGGGCAAGATAAATCTTTTAGAATTAATTTTCTTGGCCTAGTACAGAACTAGGCCTATGCTATTGAAACTCTGACAAAACTAGGACTAAGCCTGATACAAATCCGATGTTGTTAGTTTGAGAGTTAGGTCATACACAAATTCTACAATTATGAGTCAAAATTACAATGAATAAAACCAATTTCTGTATAACCACAACGTTTCGAGTAACTTATGATAATACAGTCACAAAATGCAGAGATATCACAAGCAGAAGCATAACAGTAACACTAACAATAACACTGTCGCGATCGCGGAACGGCGGGAAATAACATTGAAAACGAACACAATACATTCACAGAGTAATGGACAAATGCTACTAAATCATGGTGAACTACATAAAATGAATGTATTTTATGATTTAACTTATTAATTAAATATAAGGCAGATTTGGCCAAATAATTTTGTAAAATATCATTACAAATTTTAATTTGATTGCTTAAATTTCTTTGGAATGGCTTCATGCAACATTCAAAATTGCTCCTTTACCTGTTGATCAATGACTTCACATTACACGAGATTTGTTTCTTCAACTTACCAAATATCTTATGAAATTACAGAAAACTCAGAGAACATTTTAGAGACTACAGTAATGTGCAGTTAATTAATCAGGCAAATTAATAGAATTAGAACCATACAGTATCATCAAATATACATCCAACGTGTATATTTCTGTAGTAAGTATCAAAATGAAATAGCCGCGACAATAATGATCCATTCAAAACCCCAAAGGCTCACCTTGGCCCTGGCGACGAGGATTGCAGTCCTTCGTCAGGAATGGTTACTTTATCATCGAAGTATCCATATGTTCATCCAAAAGAAAATGGTTTCTTGAGCCGCGTTTACGTGTTGCTAACATTTGTTAATCACATTATAGAAAACACCTCTGAATTTGGTGTTAGCCATTTCATATGTTACCAACAAAATTACCGTGTTAGCAACACGAATTTTGTTGTCCACCGAGTGTAGGTAAAATCTGATAACATTCTTTGATCTTTTCATATGTTAACATTTGTTAGCAACAAATGTTACCGAGCGTTTTAAATACAATTAACTTCCACCCCCTCTCTTCCGCCCCACAGGTTTTGTCAGTTCAGACGAGCTAGGCGAGTTGTCAGGCGAAGCTGTCGCTCTGTATTCCAGTGTTTAGTTTTTGGTTTACTGTTTTAGCGAATTTCCTATAGGGAAGAAGCTATTACCGTGGTCGGCATGGTAAGACCTAGGCCCTGGACCATGATAACTTTTCGTTTTGAGGTCCCCAGACCCCAAAAACACTATTCGTTTGAAACTGCATATATATATATATATATATGTGTGTGTCTGTGAGCACGATAACTCTCGTAAAAATAATCCGATTTTGACGAAATTTGGTATAAGCGTGTAAAGCAGCATTTATGACTTTAAGTTCGAAAACCAGACAGATCGACCTATCCGAAGGGGTATTTTGGGGGGGTTTTGTACCCAAAAAATGGGTTTTAGCGAATTTCCCCTATAGGGAAGAAGCTATTACCGTAGTCGGCATGGTAAGACCTCGGCCCGGGACCATGATAACTTTTCGTTTTGAGGTCCCCGGACCCCAAAAACACCATTCGTTCGAAACTGTATATATATATATATATATATATATATATATATATATATATATATATATATATATATATATATATATATATATATATATGTGTCCGTGAGCACGATAACTCTCGTAAAAATTGTCTGATTTTGATGAAATTTGGTATGAACGTGTAAAGCAACATTTATGACTTTAAGTTCGAAAACCAGCCAGATCGCTCTATCCAAAGGGGTATTTTGGGGGGGTTTTGTACCCCAAAAATGGGTTTTTTGAATTTTTTACATATAATTTTGGAAATAGTCAAATTTTATTTTTTCCCATTGGATTCAGCTTAAAAAACACACAATTTGGTATTTTGATCATTTCTCTACGTCAATTGGTTACCGAGATATTGAAAGTGCTAAACACAGTACGTTGTCCAATGTTATTCTTATGGAGAAAAATAAAAATTTTATATCTCGCTTATTTATGAACGTATACTGACGAAACTTGGTATACGGCTTCATCTGGTTGTGGACCATTGATATTTGCTCAAAAAGACAATTTTTTACCCAAGGCTCCTGTAGCAGCAAACCTGCGTACTCAGCCCTATGTTATTCTTATGGAGAATAAGTAACGTGTTATTTGCCTTCATTATGAAAATAAATTAATGAAATTTGGTATGTGGCTTTACCTACATGAGTTATATTGATATTTGTATAAAACCCCATTTTTTGTGATCCTTGCTTCAGCAAACCTGCATACTCAGCTGCCATGTTATTCTTATGGAGAATAATTAAAATGTCATAAATCGTTTATTTATGAATGTATACTGATGAAACTTGGTATGTGGCTTTATGTGGTATTAATATACATATATATGCATTGGAAATTCGCTGAGTACGCAGGTTTGCTGCTACGGGGGTATTTATATATGTATGTATATATATATATATATATATATATATGTGTGTGTGTGTGTGTGTGTGTGTGTGTGTGTGTGTGTCTGTAAGCACGATAACTCTCGTAAAAAAATGTCTGATCTTAATAAAATTTGGTACAAATATGTAAAGTACCATTTATTTGAACTTGTTCGAAAACCAGACAAATCACACCATCCGAAGGGGGGTTTTTGGGGGGCTTTGTACCCCAAAAATGTTTTTTTTGGAGTTTTCACATGTAATTATTATTTAAATCAAATTTTAATTTATACCATTGAATTCAGCTTAAAAAAACAAACAATTTGGTATTTTGATCATTGCTCTACGTCAATTGGTTACTGAGATATTACAAGTGCACACACAGTACGTTTTCCAATGTTATTCTTATGGAGAAAAAGAAAAATTTTATATCTCGGTTATTTATGAACATAAACTGACGAAACTTGGTATATCGCTTCATCTGGTTGTGGTTTGTTGTTTTTTGAACCAAAAACAATTTTTCGCCTAAGTTTCCCTAAGCAGCAAACCTAGGTACTCGGTCCCCATGTTATTCTTATGGAGAATAATAAAAATGTTATATCGCTTATTTATGAATGAATATGGATCAAACTTGGTATGTAACTTCACTTAGATGAGTTCTATTGATATTTGTATAAAAAACCCATTATTTTGTGTTCCTTGTTGCAGCAAACCTGCGTACTCATCCCTAATGTTATTCTTATGGAGAATAATGAATATTTGAAATATCGCTTATTTATGAATATATTTCTTATGAATTCTGCTAAGAGGCTTAATGTAATATTAAGACATATATATTCATTGGAAATTCGCTGAGTACGCAGGTTAGCTGCGACGGGGGTATTTTGAGTTTTATACGTATAATTTTTGAAAAAGTCAAATTTTAGTTTCTTCATTACTATCAGCTTAAAAAGACACATAATTTGGTGTTTTGATCATTGCTCTACGTCAAATGGTATATTGAAAGTGATAAATACCCCCGTAGCAGCAAACCTGCATACTCAGCGAATTTCCAGTGCATATACATGTATCTTAAAACCATAGAGCCACATACCAAGTTTCATCAATATACATTCATTAATAAACGATTTATGACATTTTAATTATTCTCCACAAGAAAAACATGGCGGCTGAGTATGCAGGTTTGCTGAAGCAAGGAACACAAAAAATGGGGTTTTATACAAATATTAATATAACTCAATGAGGTAAAGCCACATACCAAATTTTATTAATTTATGTTCATAATTAAGGGAGATAACACTTACTTATTCTCCTTAAGAATAACATGGGGGCTGAGTACGCAGGTTTGCTGCAACAGGAACTATCAGCCAAAAAATGTTTTTTATTGCAAATATCAATAGACCACAACGATATGAAGCATTATACTAATTTTCATCAGGAAAATTTAATAAATAAGCGAGATAAACAATTTTTCTTATTCTCCATAAGAATAACATTGGACAACGTACTGTGTTTAGCACTTTCAATATCTCTGTAACCATTTGACGTAGAGCAATGATCAAAACACCAAATTGCGCGTCTTTTTAAACTGATTCTAATGGAAAAAATAAAATTTGACTTTTTTAAAAATTATATGTAAAAAACTCAAAAACCCCATTTTTAGGGTACAAAACCTCCCCAAAACACCCCTTCGAATAAGTCGATCTGTCTGGTTTTCGAACTTAAAGTCATAAATGCTGCTTTACACGTTTATACCAAATTTCATCAAAATCGGATTATTTTTATGAGAGTTATTGTGCTCACGGACACACATATATCTTTATATACATAAATATATATATATATATATATATATATATATATATATATATATATATATATATATATATATACAGTTTTGAACGAATGGTGTTTTTGGGGTCTGGGGACCTCAAAACGAAAAGTTATCATGGTCCTGGGCCTAGATTTTACCATGCCGACTACGGTAATAGCTTCTTCCCTATAGGGGAAATTCGCTAAAAAGAGATATTGAAAGTGCTAAACACACAGTACGTTGTCCAATGTTATTCTTATGGAGAATAAGAAAAATTGTATATCTTGCTTATTTATCAACTTATCCTGATGAAACTTGGTATACTGCTTCATATCGTTGTGGTCTATTGATATTTGTACTTAAATACATTTTTTGCCAATAGTTCCCGTGGCAGCGAACCTGCGTACTCAGCCCCATGTTATTCTTATAGGGAATATTAACGTGTTATCTCCCTTAATTATGAACATATATTAATACAATTTAGCATGTTGGTTTACCTACTTGAGTTATATTGATATTTGTATAAAACCCCATTTTTTGTGATCCTTGCTTCAGCAAACCTGCATACTCAGCCGCCATGTTATTCTTATGGAGAATAATTAAAATGTCATAAATCGTTTATTTATGAATCTATATTGATGAAACAGGATGTCCAAAAAACCCTTTCAGGACTTTGGAAAGTAATTATTTACATAAAAAGGAAGAAGCAAGTATCAATAGAACTTATCTAAGTGATGTCACATACCAAGTTTCATCCATTTACATTCATAAATAAGTGATGTATAACATTTTAGTTATCCTCCATAAGAAAAACATGGGGACCGGGTACCTAGGTTTGCTGCTACAGGAACTATATGCGAAAAAATTTTTTGTTCAAACAACAATAAACCATAACCAGACAAAGCCATATACCAAGTTTCGTCAGTTTATGTTCATAAATAAGCGAGATATAAAATTGTTCTTTTTCTCCATAAGATTAGCATTTCACACGTACTGTGTTTAGCACTTTCAATATATCAATAACCATTTGACGTAGAGCAATGATTAAAATATCAAATTATTTGTTTTCTAAGCTAAATGCAATGGTGTAACTACTTGTTCAAATAAATGGTACTTTACACATTTGTACCAAATTTCATTAAGGTACCTTTTTTATGAGAGTTATCCTGCTTAAGGACACATATACAAATTTAATACAAATATATACAAATTTGAACTATTGTGTTTTTGGCATCTGGGGACCTCAAAACGCAAATTTATCATGGTCCCGGGCCTAGGTCTTACCATGCCGACTAGAGGAATAGCTTCTTGCCTATAGGAGAAATTCGCTAAAACAACACACAATATTATATAAACCATAATTTGATTTTCATATGAATTAATTACAATAGGCATTTATTAGTAGATTTTCAATACATTTTAAAATGTTAGAACGGACATGAACTAATCCTGTTGAAATATTATTCATAAAAAAATAATATGATTTACTGAGCAGACAAGAATATTATTTTCTTAAACATGTTTGCCTCTTATTAAATGCAGAATTCCAAGGTTTGTATTTAATGTCTTTATTGCATTGTGGTAAAACATGGTATATTGTTTTTGATTTGTTATTATATCTAAATTATAGACAAAAATTACAACAATGATTATTTTTGACATTATGGTATAAAGACATTTGAGTGGAAAGAGTGTTATTAGACAATTTTTTAGTAAATTGCATATTAATTTATTTATGTATCATTACATATATATATATATATATATATATATATATATATATATGTCTATATATATGTGAATACAAAATAAAATGCTATATTTATAATAAGGCTAATTCCTAAAACCATATCCCAGTCTGTACATACACAGTTACAGCCTGTGATAACTGAACACAACATGACATTAGCAACCTATAACGACTTCGGTTGCCACAGATTATGTTATTTGTAAGTCCTGTTTGTATACCTTTAAAACAAAGAGATAGAAAACTTTTATATTTATTATTCTCTTTAAATATACATTCTCATACTTAAACAAATAACAAATTTGTCCCTTCTATAAATCACATATAATATTCGGTAGAGTATGTTATACTATTTCACCGTAATCTGAATAGTATAAGATAATAAATAATAATAAATTAATCCTGAAATACCGATGTAGGTTTTAATTCCAGATGATTGAATAATATTATTAAATTAAACTTCCAAAATAAATAAATCTGACAGTATTTGAAAAATACGCTAATAAGTAACTCCTGATCAACTGTTAAATTGCTTTATCTGTCCCTAATTATTTAGCTGTTTTAACTTATGTTGAGTCGCTACTATATTTTTTTCCAAAAACTGGAGCTTCACACAAAACTACAAAAACTGCATTAATTACAAATGAATCTACAATTCGAGCTGTGAACCACTAGAATGCCACCCTGCTTTCATATTTTTGTAGACCCAGGATTTATCAAAAGAAAATCATCTACTTCTGGTTCCATTATCAGAACTCAATTTTGTCCTTGGACTAACGGACATTTTTTGACACAACCCTGGCCTCTTATTTTCAATTGTTTGCTCTGAATAGGTGGTTACACTTCGCCACTACACGCTATTATTATATAAAGTTTCATTATATAGCAACAAAGATGTTCTTTTTGCAACGTTGGGGAACACTTTTACTTTAGAGTCTTTACTTAAAATACTGGAAATTTACCGATCATACACATATTTGTCATTTGATTTTCATAATAAGACGGCAAAGGGCAACGCCAAGCGCAAGCGTCACAAGGTAAAGCGCCTTCAGTTTGGCAGATGCTATCTGCGCGCAGTGTAAACAATGATCTGTAGGTAGAGTAAATGGACCATTCATTTCAGTTTAAATTTAGTTCACATAAAATGGCTCGTTGTGTCAACAATCCTATTTTATAAAGTTATAAAAATGTATCGATAAAGGTCCGTTGTCGCAACGAGCCTGTAGACGCTTTGGACCCTTTTGCTTATACTATTAATAGGTTCATTGGCACTATGACCCTCTTAAAAAATATAATAATAATATAAGGGGCCGTTGTGCCAACGATCTGTAGAGTAAATGGACCTTCTTTTTTAAAATTAAATGTTACGGAGGGTCATAGTAACGAGCTATAGTGTAAATGGACCTCATATTAAATTAAATATTATTAAATAGGTTCGTTGTGCCAATGATCTGTAGTGTAAGTGAGCTGTCCCCGTTAAAGAAAATGTATATGGACTAAACACAGTACGTTGTCAAAAGGGGGTTTTACATTAGAAAAACCTGTAATTCATATGTTGTTGTATTTTTATCATCCCCGTAATCCTTACGCCTACTTTCAATCCTGACTGGATCTTCTCCTAACCTTATAATGCGCAGCATTGTATTCCCAGAATTGCAGGTAAATAGAACCAAGAGCCTCAGAACAGCCAAAAAAATAACGCATTCACTTTAAAATAACACAGCATGGCCGGGGTTTTTTAAAGAGAGATTAAGAAATTAAGAGCATAATACACACTACTGTATTAGAACACATAATTATTGAAGTATGCTTATTATTTTATGAAAAATTCTTTAATCTTACCAATTTCATAACAAATTACAAGCAGGAAGATGACTGTTATTATTTCTAAAACCAAACTGGTAATGAAATAAATTAATAATGTACAGTTTCAATTTATTAAGTTATTTTCTAGCCTCCCCTGTTTTTAAAACATTTTAATTTAGGTAAGAGTAATAGTGGAGAATTTGTTTTACATAACTGAATTTTATTGGTACAAAATCTAAACAAATAAACTATACCGGGTGTCTCAAAAGTCCCACCCCATATTATAATTTTATTTTTATTAATGGAGGTAAACTAATTTGGGGAATGTTTATGTTACCAAAGGAGGTTTTCTTGAGTATACACATTTTCAACCCTATTTTGTAAAAAAACATTTAAAATTTGTGGGTAATCCAAAGATTTTAAATGCAAACCCCTACCTTGTGATACATAATTTTAAAGGTCTTGATAAAATCAGAAGAATGACACAATTTAGAGGTCTGTATGTTGACCTTATCCAAAATGGCAGTCATTTAAAGTTGGAATTTTTTAATAAAATTGCCAATAAAAAGCATTTTATAGGGGTAAACCCACGAAAATGTACGTGAATTGCATTCAAAGTTAGGTACCTGAAGTGATGATAGAATCAAACCCAGGACTTTAAGGACGTGACTCAAATTTTTATTATTTTTAAAAAAGCAAAATAAGGTAACATTTAGGAAATGTAGGGTATGGTATAAAGTCCTGGATGTGGTTCTGTCAAGTCGAAGTCACTTTGGGTACTCTTGAGTGCAAATCACGTACATTTTCGTGGGTTTTATCCCTATAAAATACTATTTAAGGGGTATTGCATAGAAAAATCCCAAATTGAAATGGCCGCCATTTTGGATAGGAACAACATAGAGACCTTTAATTTGCACAATTCTTCCTCTTTTAACAAGACCTTAAAAGTGATGATAACATATAAGGGGTTTACGTTTAAATTTGTTACTTAGGCCTGCCCCCAAATTAGCCCATTTCCAAAATAGGACTTGAACATTTTATACTAGAAAAACCTCTTTCTTAGTCACATAAACATTCCTCATAGTAAAGCTCTCCATCTCCATTAATAAAAACATAAAACATAATATATGGGGGGGGGTTTGAGACACACTGTGTATTTATTCCATTATATCAGTTGTTTTTAGCGAATTTCCCC